>CM057825.1:137121937-138321937 GCA_030068075.1 Paguma larvata
TGTTCATCTCTACACAAGCTTTGCTGGTGCTTTGATTAAAATGTCTCTCTTTATTTGGTCCTTGGAAAAGCATCATAAGTGATTCACAGCCTCTGCATCCGTTGCTATACACAATGGTCCCTGGAACTTAGTTTCAGGGGGTATTAGGGGAAGGGAAGGGAAGGGAAGGGAACACATGCTGGCAGAACACAGGATAGGGGCTGTCTACGTCAGCTGCTCTATGAAACGTTGTTGTTTAATCTTTTAACCCTACAAAGTATATAGTATTATTCTCTTATTAACAAACATGGAAAAATTTCAGGAATGTCACTTGGTTCCTTCAGATTCAAATCTAGGAGAATATAATGGAAGACCCTGTGTTCTTTTCACTTGAAAAGCACTATATAAGAAAAAATGTTACAAAAATGGTATACTATGAACAATTATATACCAACTAATTAGACAGCTTACGAAAAAAGGATAAATTTCTACAAACATATAACTTACCAAGACTGAATCATGAAGGGATAGAAAATCTGAAAAGACCAATAAAGAGCAAGGAACTTGGATCAGTAATCAAAGATCTCCCAACAAATAAAAGCCCAGGGTCATTTGGCTTTGCTGGTGAATTCTACCAAACATTTAAAGAAGAATTAGTATCAATTCTTTTCAAACTCTTCCAAAAAAACTGAAAACTCATTTTATAAGGCAGGTTTTACCCTGATAGCAAAGTGTCACAAAGATATTATGAGAAAAGAGTATTATGGACCAATATCCTTGATGAACATGGATGTAAAAGTCCTCAACAAAATACTAGTAAATCAAATTCAACAGCATGTTAAATGGATCATACAACCTGATCAAATGGGATTTATCCCTGGGATGCAAGGATGGTTTGATATAGGCAGATTAATAACTGTGATACGCCACAGTAACAGAATGAAAGATAAAAATTACAGTTCTTCTCAACAGATGAAGAAAAAGCATTTAACAAAAGTCAGTATCCTTTCGTAATTAAAAACTCTCAATAAATTAGGTACAGAAGGAATGTACCTCAACATAATAATTTCCATATATGACATGCCCCCAGTTAATGTTCTACTCAATGGTGAAAAATTAAAACCTTTTCTCTAAGCAGGAACAAAAAAAGGATGCCCACTCTTACCACTCCAATTCAACTTAGTACTGGCATGCCTACCAGAGCAATAGAGCAAAAAAACCCACAAATGCATCCAAATTTGAAAGGAAGAAGTAAAATTATCCCTGCAAATGACATGATTTTATATATAGAAAATCCTAAAGACGCCACAAAAAACCTGTTAGAACTAATAATGGATTCAGTAAGGTTGCAGGATAAAAAAAATCAACATAGAAAAATCACTTGCATTTCTACATAATAAATGATCTGAAAGGGAAATTACAAAAGCATCAAAACAACAAAATACTTAGAAACAAAATTAAACCAAGGAAATGAGAGATCTGTATACTAAAAACTATAGAACACTGATGAAAAAATTTGAGGACACAATTAAATGGAAAGATAACCCATGGTTTTGGACTGGAAGAATCAGTACTGTGAAAATGTCCACATTGTCCAAGGTAATCTACAGATTCAGGGCAATCCCTAGCAAATTCCAATGGCATTTTTTGCTGAAATAGAAAAAGCAATCCTAAATGTGGAAAGGAACCACAAAAGCACCAAAGCAATATTAAAAAAGAAGAATAAGGCTGGAAACATTACAATTTCTGATTTCAAACTATTTTATAAAAACTACATTAATCAAAATAGTATCAGTGGAAGAGAATAGAGAGCCCAGAAATGGACCCACTTATGTACAGTCAACTAATTTTTTACAAGGATGTCAAGAACACACAATGGAGAAATGATAGTCGCTTCATAACTGGTATTGGGCAAACTGGATATCCACATACAAAAGAATGAAACTAGATCTCTATCTTACCACTAACAAAAATGAGCTTGAATCCGATTAAATTCTTAAATGTAAGCTCTGAAACTGTAAAACTCCTAGAAGAAAACATAGAGAAAAAGCTTGACATCATTCTTGTCCATGATTTCTTGGATAAGACACCAAAGCTAAAACAAATGAAACTACATCAACCAAAAAACAAAAACAAAAACAAAAAACTTCTGCATAGCAAAGAAAACAATAAATTGAACATAGAACCTACAGAATGAGAGAAAATATTTACCAACTATATATCTGGTTAAGATGTTAATATCCAAATATATAAAGAACTCAACTCAATAGCAAAAAAAAGCAAATAATCCAATTATAAAATGGGAGAAGGATCTGAAGACATACAAGAAGTACAAGAAGACATATACATGGACAACAGGTTCATAAAAAGGTGCTCCACATCACTAATCATCAGGGAAATGCAAATCAAAACCACAGTGTGATAGCACTTCATGGCTGTTAAGATAGGTATTAACAAAAAAGACAAGAGATAAATGTTGGCAAGGGTGTGGAGAAAAGGAGAAAAAGGAACTCTTATACATTCTTGGTAGAAATGTGAATTGGCACAGCCATTATGGAAAACGGTATGAAGGTTCCTCAGAAAATTATAAACTGAGGGCCGCCTGCGTGGCTCAGTCGGTTAAGTGCCCGACTTTGGCTCAGGTCATGATCTCGCAGTTCAGGAGTTCGAGCCCTGCGTCAGGATCTCCGCTATCAATGCAGGACCTGCTTTGGATCCTCTGTCTCCCTCCCTCTACTCCTCCTCCAGCCTCTCTCTGTCTCTCAAAAAGAAATAAATATAAAGAAAATTATAAACTGAACTAACATATGATCCAGTCATCCTACTCCTGGGTGTATCATTGAAGGAAATAAAATCAGTATTTCAAAGAGCTATCTGTACTCTCATGTTCCCTTCAGCATTATTCATGATAGCCAAGACCTAGATACAACCTAAATGCCCTTGACAGATGATTGGATAAAGAAACTCTGTGTGTGTGTGTGTGTGTGTGTGTGTGTGTGTGTGTGTGTATGAGAATACTATTCAGCTGCAAAGAAGGAAGAAATCCTGTCACTTGTGACAACACAGATGAATTTGGAGGGTATTCTGCTCAGTGAAATAAGCCAGAGAAAGACAATTACTGTATGTCTTTGTCACTTATATATGGAGTATAAAAGAAAAAAAAAAGCTAATTTCATAGAAACAGAGAAGAGAATGGTGGCTGCCAGGTGTTGGGAGGAGGTGGAAACGGGAAGATGCAGGTCAAAGGGTACAAACTTCCAGCTGTAAGAACAGGTTTCGAGAACCTAAGGCATGGCATGGCAACTATAGTTAATAATACGGTATCGTCTGCTTGGAAGCCACTGAAGGTAGACCTTACAACACACATACACACACACTAAGAGTTAACTGCGTCAGGCGACAGAGGAGCTAAGAATTGTGATTTTGGTCATCATTTCACAATGTATTTGTTTATCAAATCATCAAGTTGTACACTTTGAATAGACATAATTACTTCTATCAATTATGCATTAACAAAGTCGGGGCTGAATCAATTTAAAAAAATTGTACACAGGTGACTCTAAAGACGAATCAGGGGGAGGCATGTAGGTTTATACCCAGGAAAACCTTTCCTCTCACATTGTCTCACGTGATTACCCCCACAGCACATTGCGTTTCCTGCAGGAAATCCAAGATCTTTGTAAAAATGGAGAGGAAACACTGATACTCTTTTCTTGTCCTTTCTGACTCTGACTTGTTTTCATGTAGCTGCCGGCTCCTTGGGACTTTTTTCACCAAGGTTTGTACACCGGCAGGCTTTCCCCAGAGCCATCTCTGGCTCCAACCTAGACCTCATTTCTTTCCCTGCTTCGGCAATCATTCACCAAATACCTCCTCTGTTTTAGGATGGAGAAATGAGGAAGGCACAGGTGCTACTTGCCTAGAATAATTTATACTCTATATTGGTCAGATAATCAGCTGCAGACATCTGGAACATTCACAATTACCTAAATGTGCAAGGCTGTTTGAAGATGAGCAAAGATTTGATCTTCACACGTGCTGGAATCTCTGCCGGGGAGAGGCTCCCTGCGCGTCGGTTCATGAAGGCTGAGGCACCTGTGGGGAAACTTCTCCTGCTCTCCTCCTAACGCCCCGAGCCTGGCAGCAGGTGCCAGAGGGGCCAGGGGTGTGGCCGGGACATGTTATGTTATTTTTAATTATTAGACACAAAGCTGTACCTACATGGTAGTCGAGATGCAAAGGAAACATGTGGTGAGCTGCTGGAATGATTTCGAACATCCACCACCTAACAGCATGAAAATACTGGAGGAGGCTCATTCTCTAATGGTCCCGTTTGTAAGGAGTCATGTCTACCAAAGCTTTTGGTCGGGTTAATTCACTTCGCTATTCAGCACAGGGTTATTCTATATATGCATAAATCATCTTTGGTTCCTTGCTCAAAGATCCTCAAAAAGGATTTACTCATTAACAAGGGATTTGAGACCTCTAGCTAACTTGTTCTCACGTTATGAACCTAAGCATCCTTTACCGTCCCTAACTGAAACGTCCTGAAGCTACACGTAAGAACGTGAGACAACAAGAACTTCCGTGCTTGTCTACTCCCTTATCTGGGACTACTCCCAGACAAGAAGAGTCTGGGAGGGTGCCCAGGGGAGAGTTTTCAGAAGGCCCAAACTATCTCCTTGGATATAAACATCGAAGGAATGAGATTAATCTTGTTCATCAATAACCCTTGGCAGTGATGGCCGTTCTGTCCCCTCTGCTCCCCAGCGTCACACTCTCATTCATGCCTCACTTTAGTGCCTGCCATGTTGTTCGTAGTGAACTGTTCGTATAAACTGTACTCCCCTATGGACTGTGAGCACACAATAGATTCCCAATCACTGGTTACTGACTGAGCGTTGGTGTCAAACATTGATAGGAAAGTATTTCTGACTAATTATATTTACCAGCTACGTTAATTTTGATATAATGAGCTTTACATTTACAGGCTGACTATACGTTGTTTATGTTGTACTGAAAGTTCTCTTCCTAGTATGATGTACTTTCAACATGTCCAGGCAAATTTTCACATTCTCGTATCACAGGACTTGGTAAGCAGTGTGTGTTTCCGCAGGCTGTGCCCTTTTACTATAGTGTTTGCATGGACTTTTGTCTTTTTGTCATATTCCAAGTGCTTATTTCCAGACTGAAAGTTCTTACTGGTAGTAATCCCTTCTATGGATCATTTTAGTTACCTTTCTTGAGACTTGCTCTGTTAGGATTTTCTTGAGGTTTGATGGTGAGTTGTGCATCTGTGATGCACTAGAAACAGTAAATCTTGGCCTGATACTACAATTTTGAGAGGCCATGAGTATACACTATTGATATTCTTTCACAGAGCCCCACTCTGTTCAGAGAAGTGATATATCTAATGCCAAGTAGTTGATTTTCTTAGATCCTTTGTATGAAGAGGTGACCATTTGATATAGTTCTGGCCAGTGATGATATCATTGGAAGTCTCTGGAGAGAGTGTCCCTTCCTGAAGAAAAAGGCAGAGCCTCCTAAGAGGCAGCCTTGTGTTCTTCTCGGATTCAAGATGTGAGATCTGAAGCTGCAACTGCCATCTTATGACTTTGAGGCCACAAACACAAAGGCCACCTTCTGCACGGGAAGCAGGGAAGAGCAGGGACACGGAGGCAGGTGGGTTCCCAGTGGCGTCGCTAAGCCACGGCATAACCTCACACCTCTTTTTATGAGAGACCAAACAACACTGCACTGTTACTTTCAGCCAAAAGAAATCACAATTAATACACTAGGTAATGGGTAAAAATAATTAAATATACACAAAAACCAGTTCTACGGTTCCCTGAAATATACTTGTAAAATTAAAGGGCAAGAGGTGAAAAACATTCCCCCACACCCCAGCCAAGAGGAAAAGAACTGCTTCATAAGGCTTCTGCTATCCTGGAGTAGATCTGATTTAAAACACATTGAACGCCCCCGCCCCATGCACACTGGAAGAGTACATGAGTCAGAGAAAAGATCCCTGAGTTGTTTGCATTGGAGTTTGATTTCCCACTTGGATTAGCCTTTGAATTTCCTTGAAGATTAAATGGATAATTTATGAACAGGGTACTGAATAGAAGGCCTACCAAAGGTCCTAAACCACTTTCCCAACCACTGCAACACACCAGTCGGTGTTTCCATTAGTATAATGTGTGATAAATAACACACGCCCCTGCTTTAGAAGTTTTAGTGTAACTTACTAGCTTGGAATCGAAGGCCGATGTCGCTCTGATTTAACAATTCTGTTTTTCCTCAATTAGGCTTTACTCTCCCATTAAATGCTGATCAGGACAAAATGGCTCCCTGTGCAAATAATGACTGCTTCCCCAAAGCAACAACACCCTACGTGCCTTGTGGAAATGTGGAAATTAGCTCATTGGTGTGTGCACACCTACACACTCATACAAGCCTGCATGCACATACGCCGTAGACAAATCTTGGGAATTTTTGTATACATGGATGTCCACAAACTGACAAATCTTTCCCCATACTGATAATCAATGTTCTTACCCATGCCATCACATTTAACGACCAGGTGTAAGTCATCTGCATCCTTATGCGTTACCAGACATACATACACATACACCAAGTGATAACAGGCAAGTACATGTATCAAGTACACGTAATTCTCCTGACTTGTATGCATGTGTACTGACATCCCAATCTTCCTCTACACTTCTAACAACAGTGTACACAGAGAGTCATATACTGTTAGATACCTGGGAAAAAGTTTTCTCTCTTTCTCAGAGGTGAGAGTATTCGTGCAGATACATGCACGCGTGCGTAATCCAGACCTCAGACATTTTCTTTGGTACTCCTGCTACAGTCCAAAGTAGTGCCATAAGGTGATTAGAACATTAGCCAAGCTGAAGCCTTCAGGCTGTGCACACCGCTGTCTTCAAATCTGTTCTTTCATGTGACGTGCCAGATGAGATTACTTCTACGACATGGTCAGAGCCAACCTGGGTGGATTTAGAATGCCTCGCACCGCTACTGGCGTATTTTGGAGAATCACCCAGAGGCAGCAGCTAATTCTCTGGGTTGCAGGAACTTCTAATTCTGATGCTTGCCATGAAGCTTCTGAGGGCACGTATCCAAACAGGAAGGCTGTGGGGCACAAAGCACGCCTGATGTAACCAGCGCGGTGTGCAAAGGGAGCTCACGGCAAGGTGTGTGCAGGAGCCTCCTGTCTCAACAGTACGTGGTGGCTCCCAACTAGCTTCTCTCCCTGTTCCCTGGGTGTAATGGGAGCTGACTACTTCCACTCATTACCCCACGCAGAAGCCTCCTGCTGACTAGGGAGAGGAGCTAGTAACGTAGAGCTGTACTCTTCATATTTTAAAAGTTCACACTCTTCGTAGGGAAAAAAAATCCTCCAAAAACCGATAAGTAATCACATATACGAACACAGTGGCACGCATACACATACACAATACAGATTTAGAATTTCAGTGAAGTACATGGCTTTTAGTTGGGGGTGATGCTGGGATCTTTATTTTGCAAGCACCCATTGTCCCCGACCTGCCCTTATTATGCTATTTGTAAGAAGAACCAGCAAGAACGATGAGTTCTACTTGTCAGTCAGTAGTAAGAGATGAATCACTGAGAAGATGGCCACAAAAGAAAGAAAGAAAGAAAGAAAGAAAGAAAGAAAGAAAGAAAGAAAGAAAGAAAGAAAGAAAGAAAGAAAGAAAAGGAAAGAGAGAAAGAAAGAAAGAAAGAAAGAAAGAAAGAAAGAAAGAAAAGGAAAGAGAAAGAAAGAAAGAAAGAAAGAAAGAAAGAAAGAAAGAAAGAAAGGGAAAGAAAAGAAAAGAAAAGAAAAAAGAAAAGAAAAGAAAGAAAGAAAGCATGGGAAAGCATAGGTGGACAGCACTGTTAACTCACAGGAGTGATTAACACCACGTCTTCCACGCTGCATTTGGTTTAGGGGGCAAGGAAGAGGTACTGACTTTCCGATTACTACTCAAAAATCCTCAAATTCTGACAAAATTCTGGCTCCATTTGCTGCCAAACCTACTTGTATCTTATGTTCTTACCTCCTCACTGAGTCTGGCTCACAATTTCGGCTTTGCTCCACATAAAGCTGTTAGGAGCTATAAGTTAGGAGCGATCACTGCGTTTAATCAGTGCCTGGATTTTCCATAACTTACTGATATTTGGCCAGCTCAATTTTTGGCGTGTGCAGGAAGTCCTTGATGTCCATAAGGAGAATGACAACTTAACAAATCAGTAGCTTTTGGGTCCTTATGGAAGGGCTGAGAACGAGCCAGCTGCTTCCTCTATTGGAGGTGATGCATGGTTAATTTATTTATTTTAGCATACAGTACACAGATGCGGGCTGGGTTGTTAATTTTGCTTTGCTACCCAGAGTTACAAGGTATCAGCCATCGGCTGATTTATTTGAAATCCTCCCTGGAACGCATCAGAATCTTAATTGTTTCCTGAATTTCTGCAACAGAAGAAGAATTGATGTCACTGGAAAATGCCCCGGGTCCCCGCTGACTGCAACTAACTCCCAGTGACTGATTTCCAATTGATACAGATGAGGCCTGGGAGGCGGTACACACAGATACACCCACGTGAGCCCAGCAGCCCAGTAATGACTAACAGAGATGATGGGAGAGACCCAGCATTTCTTTCCAACAACTCATCAAGTACACTGTTCCCCTCAACAGATGTAACCGCCGGGGCCCAACATGAATGCTGGCAGAGACAGACGGTGCCGCGGGGCAGCTCTCTGCTCCCTGGGCTGGGCTCTGCAAGATGGGGAAAAGGGCTTGTGTGTGCGGCGTGCAGGGGGGTGGGACAGGGCTGTGTTTTCCAGCAGCAGGTAAAATCCATTTGTCACACCAGCTCCAACCGGGTTTTCAGCACAGAAGTTAATATCTGAAACCAATGAGGCATTCTGTCCCACCGCTGCAGGGGAGTGGGGGGAAGCCTCTCACTCACTGTGTCCTCTGAGGGGAGGGAGGGACAGAAGAAAGGAAGGGGGTGGTGGGTCAGGGAGGCAGAGGGAGGTCTGGCAAGGGAGGGAGGCAGATGAAAACGTAGGCTAGGCTTGCAGGGGCTTGAAAGGCTTCGCTTTTTAATATTTCTTGAAAAACAAGATGGCAGGCGGGGAAGGGGGAAGGGAGAACATGAAAACCGTGTTTTCTCTTCAGTACCTTCAGGGAGGAACTGCCAGTGTCACCAGGCCACGGCCACCACCACTATCGCCACTAAAATCATCAACGCCCTCCCACCCCTCCCCTGCCAAAAAAAAAAAAAAAAAGCTCCAGGAGAAAAACAAGTGTTTTCTTTTTCTGTTCTTAACAGAGCCTCAGCGATCTCATAAAAGCAGCCTCTGCATATTCACTGGGTCTGAAATATGAATACACACAACAGCAATAAATTTCCATTCCCTCCAACTTTGAACACTGCCAAGGTACGTGACACGGAGAGGATTTTTATGAGCAGGCCTTCAGCTGCCAGGATCCCACCTTCATAAAGAAGAGATTTTAGTCCATTCTGTCTATTTATTTTGTGTAGAGAAATCAAGGGCAATAAACCATGAAGAAATTCACTCTACCTTATTCCATTTCACACTTTTGTCAACCACGCTTTATCGAGTATCTGAATGAATTTTTAATATCATGCCACAAAATGCTTTGGTCTTCTATCATATGCTGAGGCTCTATCAATCTGATAACACTTGGGAGTTCTGAGAGACACTCAGCACTGAAGGAAACAGCTCTAAAGTTTAGTCATTCTGATGGAATGTAAAAGCTTATATCAGTGACAGGTTGACAGAAAAAGCTGTTTTCCTTTCCATTTCACAGACTTCCACGTATGAACGCCATGAAACATGTCAGGACTTTCTCTGAGTCTATGAAGACAGAGATGGCATCTACTCCCAGTGGGAAGCCCTTCTAACCAGTAATACTATAAAATTTCATGATTCGGAATTCTGACTGACATTCAAAAGGGCAGGGGGGAGGTGTTTACTATATTTTATAGAACAACATCAATTGCTTGTCTTAGCACATAAATATAGTTTTATGGTATACAATGCCACCTCAAGAATATTTCCTCTCTCTCTCTCACCCTCTTGTAAAAAAAAAAATCACAATCCATTTGTGTTAACCAAAGAGGTTTCTAATTTCCTCTATGGGTAGGAGGGAGCTTATGCTGGTATCTCCCCTGAAATATATACACTTCTGGGCTCCTTCAGGAAGCTGTGGGCACAGAGTGAGAGGGTTTCTGCCGGTCCCAGGCACAATCTAGAGACCTGACATTGCAGCGGACCTCATGCCCAGTTCCCCATGGCACTGCTGTCATCCAATTTCGTACTGGATTTGCAGAGAAGCAGCGGTTACAGAAAACGCTCATGAAACTCAGTCCACGACTTTCTGTCACGGTGTGGGGGGCGGGGGGGGTGCGTGTATTTTCTCCCAGTCTCGTATCACTCTCTCAGGTAGGAAAGGTGATATGCCACCCTGCCTTGCACTATACAACCATGAAAAGTAGACCACATACAACTGTTGGTCAACATGCCAAAGGCTGCCAGGGCCTTCCAATTGCTCTGCTTATTGTCAGAGCCCCACAATGAAGGACCTTCAGACCGAAAGGCAGTGGGAACAACAGCCAAGTCATTCTAAGTGTTCGAATAGTCCCTAACTCTGTACTTGAACCACACATTTAAAAAAAACAGGCTTTGTAGACCCTGCTTTGAAAAGGTAACCCAACATCCTTCTGAGTTCACAAATTATCCCCTCCCCCAATGGAGGAGTCAGAGTTAAGACTAAGGTGGCTTTGGAACAAAAAGAACTAAATGAGTATTTCCTAGAAAAGTGTGAGCACTTCATCACCTGGAAGCCAGAGAGATATGGGAGGAATAAAGACCAGATAAAGGAGAAGTCAGGAAATGGAGGAAATTGGAATCCAAGCCAACAATCTCTACTGATGCTGCACTGTGGGGAGGGAAGAAAAGATATGAAAGAAGGAAGACAAAGTCCCCCTTTGCATTTTAAAACCTTTTTACATATCCCAACAGGGTGACAGAGCACCCGAGTAGGGAAAAATTCGTGACTGGGAGTGAACAAAAATTATACATTACAGTGGTTGTGGCCTTTCTCGGTTCATTCCTGGAAAAGTGGAGAAGCCAACACCTAACACTTAGGCTCTTACCTCCTCTTCAGATATGACTCCAATGGACTGCAGTCACCCCTCTAACACCCTTCACCCACAAAAGGGTGAGGGTTGAGTGACAAATGATGGCTTTTACACTTGGGGGAGTAGAACCTTCTATTTTTCCTGGTACAAACTGGGAAAAACATAGGCTGGGATATGGAGGACCTGAGAGGGGTGGGGAAAAGACAGAGAGAGAGAGAGAGAGAGAGAGAGAGAGGGATGGAGAAGGAAAGAGAGACAGAGAGAGGGAGGGAGAAAGTATGGAGATTAAGGAGAGAGAGGGTAAGCGGAAGACATGAAAATTCTCATTTTCTTAAAAAAATCCTACAACTGCTCTCCGTGTCACCAAGCTTTCTGGACTCATTCCTGCTTCTTGTTTTTGAACCTGGGGGTGAAGATTTTCAAGCGTTTGCCAAGTAATTCTTTAAGAATCAGGCCAATAATATGACATCTTTGATCTCCTTCCGAAACCTCTCTCTAAACACAAAGGCTGAACCAAAAGGACTGCAGTATCTACACAAACTTAAGAGGACCCACACCGTCCGGGGCCTACATAAAGCTATAATGAATTTTGTATCAAAACATTCTGCCAAGCCTTCTTTATTTATTCTTTTGCGGCTCTGCTCCGTTTCTTCAGGAAAGAAGTCCCTGTAGGACACTGGAGCGATGCCTCTATCCTTCACCCTCTCTGCAGTCATTTCTTTCGTGGAGAGCAGGTGAGAGAGGGACAATGGATGGGAGCCTTAAAACCCCAGAATTAGGGTGTCTTTGGGGTACTCTGACGCTTGAGGCTACTCCCCGGAAGGCAGATCCTTGGCCGCAGCAGGCAGGCAGACATCCCAAGATCTAATGCGAGAAAGGCCCCACTGTTTTCCGGTGTGCTTCAACATGACGTGCCAGGGGATGGCATTTACGTTAGTGACGTCCCGAGAGCAGCAGTGGGGCCCGGGGTGCACGACGGGTGCGGGGCCCCGGGCCAAGCGTCCTGACACAATTCCAAGTACTAATGCGGCTGGTCCACTGGGTGTCTGCTTACGCAGCGGACCGCAAGGAGCTGCGGAGGCCGTTCCTGGCGCGATGGAAATCCTCACATCCTGCCATCTTTTATTCACCTGTGATCACCCACCCTGCCCAAGGCAACGTTCTGGCGAGTCTGCAATTCTGAGCGGGCAGCTCAATAAAAGTTAGCTTGTAAATAAGGGGTGAGGGCACTTTTCCTGGGAAGGACTGGTGCCCAGGCCCACCCGAAAAGTCCCATTCAGCAAATACAATGCCTCGAAGGATTTATTAGCGGTACTGTTGCAACCATACCTAAGCTCTGTCTAGCTGTAACATTTCTATGGGAAAAACATAGTTGAAATCCAGAGTAGGAATGCCAACGGGAAGAAAGTATTCTCTCTTTAGGTACATCCAGGGCAGGCTGTGAGTTTTCTAACTGATGACTAGGGAAAAAAACCCAGGGGTCATTGTAATTGTTACCAATCACGGGGGATCGGCCATATGCCAAATCCCCCAAACTACTGTCAGGAGCGAATCTGATTTTCCTCCCTTTCCAATTTAAAGTGAGGCTCTGAAAGGTCAAGTAAATTGCCCAAGGTCATACAGTTAAGCAGTGAGTAGAGCCCAGACTCATCTCTGAGTGGATGCAAGCCTTCCTCCCACTAATTGTGCTGTATAGCCTCCTTCTAGAAGAGGGGGCATTCAAAGCCCCTCTGGAAAAGCGTGCTACAGTCTACATTCCAGAACACTAGGTTCCATTTCCTCCCCAATAACCCAGAAGCCGTGTAACCTTGATACTTCAGTTTCCTTACTCAGAAAACGAGAGAACTTCCAAGGCTATTTTGGGATGAAATGGAATGTTTTACACATGGAGGCCCCCTTTTCCAGTGAACTGTGACGTGTCAGCCCCACGGAGTGCCTTCTGACACAGCTGACTTTACTTATTTCACCCGTGCAGCTATGGTCACAGCTGAGTCCTGCCGATGTCAGGAGTGACTGGCCTTTAGGATGACCCCATCAGGAACCACAGCTTCACAGCAACATAAATAGCATCTCTCCATAATTTGCTAGTTCCTGAGTTGATACAGATGTCCTTCCTCTCTACTGTTGTTCGTTCCATTTGCTTTCTTTTTGTTAAGATGTGCCAATTGCTGGGCACCCTGGAGGTACCTCCAAAACACAACATCCTATTTTCACAGCGTGAGATCACAAAATATAGGCAGAATGTCTGGAACTTTGTGGGGGGGGCAAGGACCCCAAAATACTATAATGATTTATAATACCTTGTATTTTGCTGTGCTAGGCCAAAAATGTGTACAGAAGGGCTAGGAGTTGAGCGGAAGCCTGGGAGGGAGGATGGCGTTGCAGGAAAAACCTGTCAGTCTCTTTGGTGCATTAGCTCAAAGACCCTGGAGTTTAGAAAGGAAATTTTAAAATATGTGTTCCTTTGGAGCGTTGACCCGCTTACATGAACGTGATACATACGCATGGGGAACAGAATGATGTGGGTAGGATGACTGAAGGAACCAGAGCTCTGCCCTCCTACCTGCAGGAGGTCTTTGCTCACCTTTGCCCCTCACCTTGGCTTTGAGTTCTCCAAGGTGTGGGTAGCCAGCAGACTCCTTGCCCTCTCCCGCCGGCTCCTGCCCGAGCCTGCATCTGCGTGTGGTCACTACGTGGAAGCATTCTCGCTAGGCCTCTTTCCTCTCCTCTTTCCTCTGTCCCCTGGTGACCTCCGTGGCGTGGCCTCTCACACGACCTCTACCCTACCTCCTGCTCCCCAGGTCCAGACCCGAGTTTCCACACTGACAGAGGTACTCCACGCCGTGCTGTGGGCTCCAGCTCTGTCCTTCCAAACTTAGCTCCCCCTGCCCAACTCCTGATCTGCCAGTTTTCACAGGCAGAGAGACACAAGTAGAGAGACCGCCTGGAGATTTCTTCCCTCAAACTACACAGGCGTGCCTCCCCAGGAGATACTGGTTTGCCCCCTCCCTGCCTATGCCTTAGGGGGCTCGTGGGAGGGAGGAAGGTGTGTGAGGTGAGGACGGAAGGGGGAGAGCAGGTGTGTGTCATCTGAATGAGGTCCCCGAGGGGATTCTGTTACCTCTCCCCTCACACCTTGGAGATCTGCTTCTCTAAACCTTGGTGTTATCTGTTAAGTCCCATTTCTCTCTCACATTCCTCATCAAATTGGTTACCCAGTCCTTGCTGACTGCCTCTCAAAAATACCTCCCATATCTGATTCTTCCTTTCCATTCCCACAGCCCCCAACCTCATTATCTCCTGCCGGGATTGTTGTTGCAATTGCTCGAGAGCAGGTCTCTGAACCTCCGGGCTCTCTCGGCTCCAATCCATCTTGCACACTGCTGCCAGATTAACCTTCTAAAGCAGTGGTTTCTAAACTCTGGCGTGCATTAGAATCACCTGGGGAGCTTGTTAAAAATACAGATGCCTTGACCCCAACCTATAGATTAGGATTGAGCAGGTCTGGGCGGGGCCCAAGGTATATGTATTTTTTAACAAGCTCCCAGGCGCTTCTGAAGCAGCTGAGGTCTGAGACGCTCTGGCGCATCTCTCTCACCATGGTCCTCCCTTCGAGAAAAAATAAAACTTCCGGTGGTTTCCACTGCCTACAAATCTCCCCCAGTCTGCATGGTTGTTGGCATGGTCATGCACTGGTCTACTTTCCAGTCTCTCCTCCTGTGCTACCTGACTGTAAACCCTCTGCTGAGTCCTCACTGCTTCCATCTTTCCATGCATGCTTCCTTGCTGCCTCCTGTGCCTTGGATGTTCCGCCCCCCCATCAAACACCGTGACAGGCTGCAGTTGGGGGACTTTTGGGGCAGAGGGATCCCATGACTGGGTATAATGAACCATCCTTGGTAGTAAGGATCCTAACCACACAGGATACCTACACTTTGTGACAGCCTTGTACATGTGTACAAGTACATGGGTATATGTACTTATTCCTCAAGATGACCTGAGGAGGTACTAATTTATCCAAGGTTGACAACACAGAGAGAGCTGCTGGTATTCAAACCAGGCTCATCAGAGTCTAAATACAGGGCCCTTGGAACTGTATTGTGTTAGCTCTTATTGCTTAAAGCTGACGCGAGGATCCACCTTTGTCATGGTTGTTTTTCCAACTGTGAAGATGGATCTGTGGTGTGTTCTCACGTGGTAGGTCTTGTGGCCAAAAGCTCATTTTGCCCTGATGCTGAAGCTTAGGAATGCTGTTTATATGAATGAAAGAGAATTCTAGAAGCTCTCTTAATCAACTTCCATTTGGCTTATTCCCTAGAGTAACCAATTCTTTCCTTTATGCTCTCCTATAGCTTCCTGAATGCACCACAACATACTAAGTCTTCGCCTCTGACTGGCAAATGTCTAGTCTGCCCACTACGGCTGAGCTGTATGCTTACCAACACTCAGCTGTTATTGGTCTCAAGTCTGTGTATGCCAGTTTTGCTGGGTACTGCAATTCTATACTTTAATGAACTATTATCTGCACTGATGAAACAGGAATATGGAAAGAAAATTGCTGCTTCTCCAAAACCCAAGAAGAACGTTTGAGAAACACCCACTAAAGGCAGAAGACTTAAAGATGGACTGGTATTCACTCAGCAGTTACAGTGGGCAAAACAACTGTGACGGGTTAGCAAGAGAAAACAAGCCGTTAAAGCTAGAAGGACTCCACACTTCACAAATGTCTCAGGTCTCCCTCTACTTGACGGAAATGGAGACTGCAAAGGGGGTGCTGGGGAGGTGAATCATGCAAGAAAGATGGAGAACTCCAATAAATAAGCCTAAAAGCAAACGAAAGGCCTTGGCCACCTGTAAAGAATGACCTACGATCGAAAATCAATGTAATTTGCCACATTAACAAGCTACAGAACTGTATGATCATCTCCGAAAAGCCTAAAGCTAGCAAAAGACTTATGGTGAAAGACTGGATGCTTTCAGCCTAAGACAGGGAACACGACAGGGATGTCCACTCTCACTTCTGTTCAACACTGTTTTGCAGGCTCTGACAGTGCAATCAGCCAGGAAAAGGAATAAAGGCATCTAGATTGGAAAGAAAGAGGTAAACTGTCTTTATTTGCAGACATAATAACCATCTTTGTAGAAAAATCAAATGGAATCCATACGACAGCTACTAGAACTAGTAAAAATGAATTTAGCCTCACTGCAGAATATACAATTACACATTATATTGTCATTGTTATACATAATTGCAAATCAATATACAAAATCAATTGTACTAATCAATTATAATAGCAACAATCAGAAACTGAATTGAAACTTGAAAAATTTTACCATTTACAAAAGCATCAAAAAATATGAAATGTCTAGAGTTAATTCTGACAAAAGATGTGAAAGACCTGTTCACTGAAAAATATAAAATATTGCTAAGAGAAATTAAAGAAAATCTAAATAAACAGAAAAACTATTTATGGGCTAATACATGCAACAACACGGATAAATCTCTAATTATGCAGAATGAAAGAAGACAAAAAAACCATACTAGATGATCATAGTTCTAGAATACTCTAAGCATATGAAGTAATCTGTAGGGACAGAAAAAGCACACCAGTGCTTTTGGTGGGGAGGGACGGGCATGAGGAAGCAGGAGGAAGGGACCACGAAGTGGTGCAAGGAAACTTTGAGGTGACATACATGCTCATTATTTTGATTGCAGTGATGGTACCATGGGTAGATACATATATCAAAACTTACCAAATTGTGCACTTTAAATATGTGCAGTTTATTGCATGTCGGTTATACCCCAAGAAAGCTGTCTTTAAAAAATCAAATGTTGGGGGCATCTGGGTGGCTCAGTTGATTAAGCGTCCGACTCGATATCAGCTCAGGTTGTGACCTGGTGATTGTGAGATCAATCCATGCGAAGCATGGAGCCTTCTTGGAACTCTCTCTCTCCCTCTCTCTCTGACCCTACCCTGCTCACACGCACTCTCTCTCTCTCTCTCTCAAAATATATAAATAAACATTTAAAAATAAATCAATAAGAAATAACAAATCAAATGTTGAGAGCATATAAATGCTTTCTCAATTAACTAAGTATACATACTTCGGGGGGTCAGAGGGCTCTTCCCATTTGTGTAACATAAATAGCACTGAAAGCAAACAGTCATCATTTACAGCTAGAACAAACCTCAGAATTTTCTATTATGATGTACAGATTAAAACACTGAGGTTGAAGAGAACGGAGTGAGGTTCCCCGGGTCCAAACAGCTAGTTAAAGGGCGGAGTTGGGTTCACACTCCCAGCTACTCTGACCTCAGAAGACTCCTTGAACCTATACTCTATGTTCATCTACAAAGTTGCCAAACACTGATGATTCTGGAAATGGTCCTCAATTACAAAGCTGTCAACTAAAATTCCACCTATGTAAGGACACGGCAGCTGGTTGTTGGGACCACTTGAAAGCTAGAAGCACGTCCATGAGATCAGGGGGGCAAATCTTTGCATACTCAGCTCAGTCTCACACTCTGGTCCACAAATGTAAGATCCATCTATTTCTTTTCTTTACTAGTAAGATGACATACTAATGATGATAATGATTCTGATTAATTCTCAACATGGGTAGAGAAGCTGGCAAGAAGGAAGGAATGGAGCACTGGCTTTGAAGATAAGGTTATGGGGGAGGATTAAATGAAGGCATACATAAAGTGTCAGGTTAATGCCAAGTATGTAGTACATATGTTCAAGCACTGGAAGCTGTTATAATGACGGCAGCAACGTCAGGTTTTGGAACAGTGATTATCCTGTGACTATCATAACTCCTGTCACCCTTCGCTGTATCAGAACTAGAAATCCACTCTTTCCTGTGGTCCTTGCCATACCTTCCCCACCACACAGGTCAGTTTCCTCCATGCCACTGTGAATCACTGCTCTATTGGTGGGAGTGTGTCTTATCCCCGAGAACCTGAGAACATAACTTATCCCATTCACCTCCCTTCTGCTGAGATCGAGTCCTTCCAAGGATAAAGACAGAGTATACAGAAACTATGGTCAGCAAAATTCGAATGACCTAAATCATGTGTGAGACCCAGGCACTGTTCAGTTTATTTGTGAATAGCCAGGGCATTCAAGTCCGAATGTGTGGGCTCAAGTCTTGGCTCCATCAAGGTACTCTCATTCGTCAGTCTCCCCATCTGTGACGGGGACACTACTTAAAAGGTCGTTCTTAGAATGCCATGAAACCATGCACAGCCCCTGGTACATGGAAAACTCAAAAGAAGAACCAGCACTGGCACTGATTTTAGGGAAAAACAATAGGGAAGAGGTGTGGTCTTCTCTCTTCATGATTAATTGATAGCACATGAACATAAACACATGCGCGCGCACACACACACACGCCTATGTAAGGGGAGTTCTCAAGGGAACAGAAAATAGCCCTCCTTTCCAAAACAACTGGTAAAGCCTCCAGGGAGACAGGTATCAAGCAATAACAACCTGCAAGGTTGTCCGTGAGGCAGCTTTAAAAGCGGTAACTCTCGTGGAAGCCAAAAGGAATAGAACAGGTTCTCAACCCTGTTTTTTCTTTGCTGAAAAGATGTCAAGGTGAGTGCAGAAAATGCTGCAAGCTGCTGCTTGCCATGAGGAGTCGGTGCTAACCCTCTGTCTGTTCTGATGAAAGACGGCCAGGGCACAAGAAAGAGGGGGAAAGGGAAGAAGAAAAAAGACAAACTGGATGCTCAGCGGCTGGCTTTCAAAGGAGACTGGTATTCGAGCGGAAGTGAGGTGGTGGATTCACTTTTGGTTACAGAAACCAAAGTATTTCTGAAGCAGAACAGTATCGGTTGCGTGCTTTGGCCCCAGCGACTCGTTAAGAGAAGGAGGCGAAGGAACAGCAGAGTCCCTCTTTCGTGATCAGTCCGTGCTACCCTCTCCAGGACAGCAGAGACTGGTATCAATGAAAAGGTGCTCATGTGACAACCTCCTGAGGGTAACGAGGGGCAGTGAGCGGGCGGGCACGTGGGCTCGGAAGGCCTGCTCATCTGCTGGGCTATCTCCCGCGACCCCAGCAGGTTCTGGTGAAACACTGTGTTCCCTCTGCCGAGCGGACCAGCCCGACAGGCAGATGGGCGCCGAGGGCCCTCTGCGAAAGCTGGCGCTCCAGCGGGTCCTGCTGGCGCCCTGACACCCTCTTCCTCTCTTCGGAGCCAGCACACATGCGCCGGGGATCTCCCGCAAACAAGTTCCCGAGGAAGACATATGGTGCTTACTTGCTACGGACGGCTGCTAACAAGACAAACTGAGAAGGACGAGGGGAAAGGAAAAGCTGCCTGAGTTTCTCAGTCCCTCGAGGAGGTGAGATTCAGGCTGGAGGGGCCAATGCAGGCCCTGCGTGGAGGAGCCCGGGAGCCCGAGACGAAGAGCCCCGACCTCTTCGGGCCCCCCCCAGCCCCCCAAGGCAGGCCGGGAAATCAACAGGACCCCTCCTGTCAGGAGTGATCACTCACAGCAGGCACCAGGGGGGCTCTCTGAGGTCTCAGGTCCTTGGGGGTAAGGAAGGACCCCCCCCCCCCAGAGAAACCCGAAGCTGATCTCCTTGAGAAACACATTCTCCAAGGCTCTCAACTCTGCAGGAATATAGACCCTTTCCAACCCCATGAGGAAACAGGAGACTGAAAACCCCACACTGCCGAGTGTGCTTCAGGGGCAAATGGCTTCCAGAGATTTATGGAAGATGGTGGCATGTCCACACGAGAGCTGGACTGATGGCACACTGAATCTTATCTTAAGGACCTGCTATAGTTAGCAGGCGGAGGCAGGCTGAGTATGCATCAGTTGGTTTTCAAAATATGTTATTTACAATACGCAGCAGATGTTCTTTGAATTCTAATGTGAAAATACAGGCTTTTTATTTTTTACTGACAGACTAAGAAGTACACTTAATATAATAATCTTGCAAAGTCCAAAGATTACCTCACAGTTTGGAAAATACTATGTTGAGTCATTAGTCCCATTACTCAGTATTTTCAAAACTCACCAGATAAATATGGTACACTGAGACTTCCTGGTAATGACCTTCTATTTTTTGCAAGGAAGAACACAGCAAGGCTTCCCAGAAGCCTCAATTAAATCTGGAAAATGTTTCTAAAATATTCTGAAGCATAACACATGCACACATACTGAAATGTTTCAGGAGAACTTTGCTCACGGATGAGTTTCTGCTGTCACTCACTCTTTAAAAAAAACTTCTTGAGTGCCTCCAACGGGCTTGGAAATACTCCAGGCTGAGGGAATACAAAGATGAGCGAGAAACATGTTGTGCCCTCAAGGAGCCTCCTGTCTACCAGAGGAAGAGCCAAGTAAACAGTTACAAAGCTAAGGGGATACACTTTATACCACAGCTCACAGCATGTCAGGAAGGCACCTGACTAGTTCGGAAGATGGTCAGGCAATTCATCGAGTGTTGGGGCAGTGAGAATTTTGCAGAGGAAGGCTCACGGGAGAAGTCAGGCAGCTCTCAGCAGGATCCTGCATGGTTTGGAGGGAAGAGGTATCCACTGGTGGTCCTGCAGGAGCAGGCCAGGGAGGGAATGGGGGAGGGGAGCTGGAGAAGATCCAAGAGGTGGGAAAATAAGAACTAGAAAGGAACCCGGACTTTGGAGTCCAACTGGCTCTCTCATGCGTCCCCCCCTTGGGCAATCTGCTGCTACCATTTCTCTCCCCTCGGAAAAAACAGGGACAATTCATGCCTGCTATAGAGGGAGAAAACGTGGGGATGGTGGGCACATGGTAGGTGTGCCTGGCACGTGGCAGGTGCTCAGTACGTACTAATTTGTTTCCTTCCTTGGCCCTCTCAGAGACCTGCAGAGGCAAGTTTCTCTGACTCAAGTCACTTGAAAGAGTGACTCATCGTTGGGGTAGACTAGGTTCTACAGATTGTTCAACAGATAGCCTGTGACTACAATTCTGCAAATTGCTTAATACATACCCCCTCCCTGTGAGGTCCTGAACTCCACAAAGGGCTGTGTTTATAGAACATGTTGAAATGTGGGGGCTTTTGGGTATGAGTTTTGTTGGTACTTCATCTGAACGTAACAGAGCGGTTCATTCATTCATAATTACAACCAGCATGCCCAGATTTCTGGGCACACAGAGCTTCCCTCAATATTCTCATGGTATGATGTGGGAAAGAGACAAGCAGACAAATACAAACTACATGGCTGCTGATATAATGACAGAGGACTCTTCCTAAGTCAGTGGTTCTTAGCCTTGGCTACAAACATCAGTAACGGGGCAGCTTGTGAGATGGTACTGATGCTCAGACCCCACCTCTCCCGGTTTCTCATTCGTGGTCCACGCATATGGGATTTAAGGGCCACTCAGGTGATTCCAGACCAGTGTGGAAGTGTGTAGAGTATGATTTTAGAGCTACTAGCACAGGTATAGTGGTTCTCAAATTCTGGAGTTCTGGGAATCACCTGAAGGCCTAGGCTCCTTAAAAGAGGACAGGGTCTGGCCTTTGTACATTTACAAGTGTCCTAAGGAGTTCGGAGTCACAGGGAAGTTTGAGAGACGCGGTTCCAATACAGCCTAGCGACATGGTCCAGAACACGAATAAAGCAGGTCTGTGACTTTTTCAGAGACAGGTTAGAGGAGGGAAGGGTCCCCTGAATCTCTCCATCTTCACATCTCTTCTTCGTGGGCCCCTCCTTACACAGCAGCAGATTGTGGCTCACACGTCCACACTGGACAGAGCGCCCGCACCTTAAAACATCTTCTCGCCTTCGGGAGTTATAATGCTCAGGTCTCTCCAGAGGTGTTGTTTTCCCATAGATTTTCAGGTCTCATTCTCAAAGCAACAGTAGGTCACTTAGAGCAGCAGTTGTAACTCTTCTTTCACAGATGAGGAAACTGAGGCCAGGGGACTTATCCAAATCCTCATGTTTGGTAGAAAACAGAGCCAGTACTAGAGCCAAGGTTTCCTGATTTCTAGATCTGATGTTCTTTTCCACATACCAGTGTTTCTCAAAGTGTAGTTCTAAGACCAGCAGCATCAACATCTCCTGGAAATGCGACCAAAAAAAAAAAAAAAAAAAGCAAATTCTTGGGTCCCAACCCAGATCCACTGAATCAGAAACTCTCGGGGTGGGGCCTAGCATAAGTTTTAACAAGCCTTCCAGGGGATTCTGATACAGCATTGCTTTTTATCATGCTGCGTCTTGAAGTACACCTTTCACATCCAACTCTCAAGCTACTGGTATTTCCATCGAAGAAATATTCTAGTCTTTAGTGCCCTGGTGAGTTATGGGAACCCTGGAAGGTAAGGGGAAAATTTGTGGGCTGTGTGGACTCTTGAATGAATCCATAAAGCAACGAGAAAGCGCGTGTCCTCTTTTAGCCCTAATTCCCTTGAGAAAGATTAGGTGGCTATGGCTGAGATGTAGCACCATCTAAAATATGCATGCCTGTGTCTGCATTCTCCCGGATAGGTTTCAGAAAAATTCCCTTCATTTTCAGGCAGTGAAGACTTGATGAATAATTCTAGTCTTTCAACATTGCACCCATAATTTTTTTTTTGCACTGAAAAGTTACTGTGAAATAGAAAATGAAGTCTTTCACTGGTACCAGCCAAACCTACAAAGTGGCTCCTTTATGATGAATTCATGAAAAATTTACTGTTATGAGAGGAGAGGAGGGTATTTACAGTATCTGAGCTTAGCAAAGTGGAACAGGGAGCCAAAGTATGATTTCTTTTTGGCTCCCAAGGCACATGGCACACAAAATGTTTCTACAAAGAAAAAAAAAAAAAAAAAGGCAGATCTGGTTCTGAGTTCAGCTAAATATCATGATTTCCATTTGGCTGTGTCGCTGTAGTTGCCTTTTTAGGCAACTTCCCATTTCAAGGGAAAGTTTGGAGCTCATTAGAGTCACCAACGTCCTTCCAACAGAACATGCCATTCTGAGACAATGTTGGGCTTGTCCGTCGGGTCCGTTAACACCAGACAGGTGCCTGCAGTCGCCAGACTGGGCCAGTTCCACGTGCTGATGGCATCTGTGAAATTTTCTGCGTATTTCATTTTTTCCCCTGGGCTGCAACTGTCGGCACTGAAGGATTGAGTGAAAATATGTTCTTTTATATTTCCACCCGCAAGCAGTCCACCAAGGGAATGGCTTGGAGAAGGTAAGGTCTCCATTCTGTGAAAGATTTAGGACCTGGACAGTGCATCATCTCACACCTGAGCTGTATCTGCCTTCAGGTTACATTTGAAAGAAAGACAGAAGTCGAAACTTCGATTACTGAGTACAGTACCCCAGTCCCAACCTAAAAAGGAACCACAGAATTGCAGACTCAGAAGGGACCTTGGTCGACTTGCACCTTTTGAGTGGTTCATTTCAACAGAATGTCCTACACCTGGTTGGCCATGTTGCTCTGTCTGAGTTCTGCCTGAATAATGAAAGCAGTAAATACCACCTTGGAATGGACCTGATAAAAACAATCTTTTTCCTTAACTGACCTTGAATCACCTATACCTTTTCTGTCCTCTGAGGAAATAAAGAATAATTAAACAAAACAAAACAAAACAAACCAAGATGTAGTTCTTCCACATGATAGCTCTTTGAATATTTAAAGACAGCCAACTTGTCCCTTTGTTCAGGCTCTGCCACTGTCGAATAACGAATAATGTAACATTGGTTAAGTCATTAAAACTCACCAGACCACATTTCCCTCATTTATGAACTGATATATATGAGATGAGCTGGCCTTCTGTAACCTTACATAGCTATACAGAGGATCAGATAAAATGTAAAAGTACTTTCAAATGGTATAAAATATTATGCAGATGCAAGACAAGACAATGAAGATGCTGGCATGCTTGTTATAATTCTCTCAAGTTTCCTTCACCTAAGCCTTGTGCTTGGGTTGACTGAAAATAATAACAGGTAAAAAACTACAGAAAACTCTCCCGGCACTGACATAAAGCCTGTCATGAACAAGTTTAGTTTTTTACCTCTTCTATACATTATAGAGGCTAAAAGTTGCATTCATTCAAGAAATAAACTTAACCATAATACACTATATGTAAAAGACTCTGCCAGCTGGTACAGGAGCTATAACAACGAAAAGGGAGGCCTTCTACCTTTGGGGGACTGGATAAGACAGGCACATAAATAATTGAAATACAAGACAAAGAGCCACAAGTCCTTTCCCTCCCCCTTACACACACACGCACACACGTGTGCAGGCGTGCGCAATTCTGGATATCCAAAAGAGAGAGAAATCCTATTCTAAGACTTCACAGAGGAGAAGGGATTTGAAGCATCTGAGAATTTCAACACACAAGATCATGTTGGCAGAAATAAAGGATCTCATTTTGTATGAAAGACATAGGATAAGCAGGGGTCTGGAATAACAGATTGTAGAGGCAGAAGAAAAAGATGACCAAGGTTTTGCTTGGGCTAGAACACAGGGAATATAAAGAAGACTACAAAATGGGTTTGAAGGGAAGACAAGGTTCAGGTTGTAGGAGACCTTACGAGTTAGGTGAAGGAGTAAAGAATGTGTTCGGTAGAGTTAGAGGACTCTGGAAGGTTGCTGCCTGAGGAAATGGCCACTCACATTCACGTTGAAGGAGGAATGATGTCTGGCAGCCATGTGTAAGATGGAATGAGCAGACTCGGAATGGGGCCTGGTGACAGTCCAGGTAAGAGAAACAAAGGCCTGGATTTGGACAATGGCACGAAGAAGCAGGACAACAGATGAAGAAATACAGCCCAGATAGAACAAAAGGGCATTACGTACATGATGGCTGTCGGCCATGGCAACCAAGGAGGTGAAATAAAGAACTAAGTTAAATTTTCAACCTGGGTCACTCTGTGGCCAGAATTAGGGAAAGGAGGAGAGCCCGCCAGGGAGTGAGTTCTGTTTTGAGCAATGAGTCTATGAAGCTGGCAGGACATCCGAGTGGTGAAGATAGTTTTGGAAGTTATCCACATAGCTAGGAGCCAGATGGTGTTATGAGACTGGAAAGGGAGAAAATAAAGAGACAGATAAAAGAGGGGGCATCCATATTTAGGAAGGCATGGAGCAAAGGAGCCAAAGGTAGAAGGAGAACATAGAGTATCATAGACACCAAAAGAAAAAAGAGTTCCAAGACAGAGGGATGGCCAACAGGGTTTGTGTGACCTAAGGCTCATGGGGAAAGGGGTCAGGGAAGACTACCAGGCTTGGCAAATAAGATAACGCCATGAACCACAAAGAGAGAGATTTCAGCAAAGTAATAAAGGTAGACTCACGAGTGCAAGAAGTTAGGTGGGAGTGGGTGGGAAAAGAAGTACCAACCGGGAGAACAAACTGTGCTTCCAAAAGATTTGACAGTGAAGGAAATGAGAAAAATAGAATGGTACCTCGAGGGGCGGCAGGAACGAAGCCAATTTTTTAAAAGCGTGAACTCTTGAGTCCTTCTGTAGGTTGAGGAAAGAAAATGAAGAGAGTCAAAAGCCAGGTTCTGGAGGAGGAGGGAGGAAATGGAAAAGAGCGTACAAATGGAGGCGCTCCCCTTAAGAGAAAGGAGTGGAGACTTCATTATTTAGGTGAATGGGAGGAGGAAATGGGGGAAATACTGGTCGAATCAGAGTAGGGGCCTCAATGAATATTGAGATCATTCATCCTACAGATAAGTTGGAGGTGACTTGATAATGATATTTGAATCTATAAAGAATTTGAGGGTTGGTAAAATGATGAGAGAAAATAAAGAAGGGAATATGAGTTATTACTACAGAAGCTAACGCAATTTAAGACACAAGTGAAATCTTTCTGAACATATAGCATGTCAGATCCAGGAACCCTCATGGAAGTTGGAAAATTTTTCTTTAGAGATATTTAAAAACATAACTGAATTCATGTCCAGTCAGCTTATAGTATTTCAGAGGTTAAACATCTGGAAAAGGCAAATCCATAGAGACTGAAGGTACATTAGTGGCTGTCAGGGGCTGGAGGTAGGGAGGCATGGGTATGGGGTTTCTTCTCAGTGTGACAAAAATGTTCTGGAATTACGTAGTGGTGCTGGTTGTATGATACACTAAATGTTTACGAATATACTAAAAATCAGCAAATTGTAGATGTTAAAAGGGTGAACTTTATGTGATCGTATCTCAATAAAGCTTTTGTATTTAAAAAAATTAAGTCCTTTAAAAATATATTTCAGAGGTAGATCTGTCAATAGATATGGAAATATACATGATGTTTTCCTTGCATCTCTAAAACGCTCTTGGTTTTCTTTCTTGCAAGGAGCTCTCAGGACTCCTCAAACCATCTAAGACATCATGGTTTATTTTAGAAAAATGCTCCAGGAAGGATGTGCCAGTATTTGTCCCGGGCAGTAGTTAAGATGGAAGGAAATGCTCAGATTCTCAAGTATTGCATTCCTAATCGGTGCTCCCCAAACCAAAGTCCACAGACTGACTGCATCCAAACCACATGGAGAACCTTGCAAAAGCACAAATGCCCAGGCCCCACGGAAGGTCTCATAACCTACAGTGTCTGGAGAGAGGGCACCGAAGTCTACATTTATATGGAACTTTCTATGTTGGCAAACTGCTGTGTTGTCACCAACCACGCTGTTGAGTAGATGCGTGAACGAGCAGTGTAACCAGCAGAAGGGCGGCTGGGCCACTGCTAGGCTGTGATGAGCCGATGTCTCTCCTGATCACCGTCCCATGCCAGGGTCTCGGGAAATGTTTCTAAGCGCTGACTGCTGCCGCCCACGTTCCTAACAGTCTTCCCCTTGGTCCTTAACAATTTAGAAGGCCCTTGATCTCATGAGGATATTTTCTAGTTTGCGTTAAGGAAATGAATTCTGTAGGAAGAGAGAATGCGGATCCTATAGCATGCAGGTCAGGCTGTGCCAATATGGGTTTGGTTGTCTGGCAGACTGAAAATGAAATAATACAATATTGACACCCAGTTTTAATTTAACTGGCAAGTCATATTGAAAGACCAGAGTTGTGATTTCTTGGAAATCAAGAAGATGAAAGAAAAGCCAACAACGAATGAGCATCTTCCTTTCTTCATCCTTCTACACTCTGCGAAGCCCACCCAAGACATGATACCTGCCCTTGAGGAGAACGCGGCATAGGGGAGAAGTGACAAGTGGCTGGGGCGTAGGTGCAGTGGCGTCAGTCTCGTGAGTGGTCTGCACGATGAGAACGCGGGGACATGGGCCACGTGTTGTGAGGAAAATGCGCGCTGCTCCGAAAGAAGACTGGCTTTAGACAAGCTGTGCCCAATGCCTTTCCTGGCCTGCTCTCTGGAACTCGGGACACGGTGCTGCCTGTAACCGGTGCCGTGCTGATCTTTCCCTCCGCGTGCCTGGGGAGCCGCACGTCCGCCTTTCCTGTGGTGAAGCACCCAGGCTGCCACGCCCTGACCGACCGTCCGTGCTCCGCCCAGGACCTGACGGACACCTCGTTCTCCTGCCACAGTCCAGCGGGGAAATGAAGACCTTCTCTTTGTGAGGAATGCCAGGGGTCTCTACTTGGAGGCTTGTCTGTCCACTACCCAACCCCGGAAGTGAGCCCTCCATCCCCCCCGAGCTCGTATTAGTAGGCTAGGGAGAGAGCCTCTGACATTCTACAGTGACGTCCCCAGGAGCAGGGTTTTGCCAGCAGTGAGCACCAAGGCATAAAGGAAAGGCCTCAAAGCTGAAGGCTCTTTTCCCTGCACAGACAGTCTCTTGGCACGGTGGGCGCCATGCACAGCTGCCTGGAGAGGAGCTGGGATGGCAGTCGGCGTCGGTCTGCGCTGTGACAGGAGTGGTATTTTGCTGGAGGCCCAGCTTCTGTTAAGATGGCAGAAGGAGTGGCCTGTCATCCAGAATTACTTCTCAGATCCCAATTATATGTTTCAAAAATATCACCTATTAAGGCCCAAACACTCTGTTTGCTGGTTGCAGCCCTTTGAACAGGTTACCATGGATTTACGCTGGCATAATGGGCCCGCGTGATGTATGTTCCCTGTCAGTGCTGAAACAACAGTCAGTGCGTCTGAGCAGGCCCACCTGCCAAGCAATATGTTCTCAATCCCTCAGGCAGAGCAGTGCATCGCTCGGCTAAGGAAACGTCCCCCCACCGAGCAAATGGCAGCGCCACGGAACACAGGCGACCGTGAGCACATGCGCACAGAAGATCACAGGCACGCGGCAGGAGGGGCAGTGGGGAGGGACCGAGAGGGTGTTCCCGTCAAGCTTCACTTCACAGTGACAGGCACACAATCTCATGGTTTTTTTCTTTCTTTCTTTCTTTCCTTTTTTTCTCTAATGAACTACCACGGGCTGCTAATCGCGTACATCATTAACACAAGTGGCTGGAAGTTGGCTGCGGGGTGGCTGGCGGATCGGTGGCTGAAGCCAAAACTGGGGAAGGATTGGGACTAAACACTCAGGATCACGCAGAAGGGGCCTGTCTCCTGGCGCTTAGGTGTCCTGGCGGAGGACAGAGGCATGGTCTGATAGACACCCCTCTCTGCGGAGGGGGGAGGCAGCACCCCGAAGGTCACCAGAGGACGCAGCATGTGCCCCCCGCGGGCTGCTGGGAGAGCCACCTGCTTTTGCTGGTCTCGTGGAGGTACCCCCAGACAGAGGGGCGGGCTTCACCCTTTCCCTGGAAAGAGCAGACTTTTGTCCAGGCCGGGCACTGGGGCTTCCGGCTGGGAGTGCTCCGGCTAATTAGTGACAGCAGGAGGCCTGGGCTGTGAGGGATCCCTCAGAGGCGCAGGACAGACCCCGCTTTCAGCTGCTGAGAAGAGAGAAGCTGAGAAGAGAGAAGGAGTGCGCTCCTTTCTGGGTGGGGAAGCTCTCCGCGGATTATGTAACAAGGAACAATGAATGGCTTTCTTGCGGGCGATGGAGGCACGGCGCCGTTCAAAGCAGTGAACAATTTTTTTTTTTAAGGCTACAATTTTACTCGGGAGTTTAGGTCAATCCTCTCTAACCGCTTTTCAAAATCTCCCAACATTTTTTTCAGGTGTCGAACTGCACGGAGTGGACTGTCACAAACAGTCCTCGTCGAGGGCCATGACAGACCGCTCCCCTGTATTTTATATGGCTGCGCTGAGCACATGAGCTAGCACACAGGGTAACTCCTCGCACCTCCTGATGGAGGGAGGAAGGCCAGCTCAGAAACAAAACAAGCAGTGGTTAGATTACAGTAAAGTCAAATGATGAACTATCTTGCAGCCGCTGAAAATTACAGCTTAGTTCTCTAGTGAGTAACTTTTTTTTTTTAATGTTTATTTGTGAGAGAGAGAGAGCATGAGCGGGGTGAGGGGGGTGCAGAGAGAGAGACACAGAATCCAAAGCAGGCTTCAGGCTCCGAGCTGTCAGCACAGAGCCCGATGTGGGGCTCGAACTCCCGAACCATGAGATCATGACCTGGGCTGAAGTCAGCCACTTAACCAACTGAGCCATCCAGGCACCCCTCTAGTGAGTAACTTTTAAAAAGCACCAGAATGTATTAATAGGAAAAAAAAGCAAGCAGAATTTGATCTCATTTAGGGACAAATGTATAGACTTTGTACACACACACACACACACACACAACACACACACATACAACACACACACATGCACGTCTGGAGAGATGCTTGAGAATTGACATCTTTGGGAGAAGAGATATCAGGTGGTTTTTACTTTCATTATTCTTCTGTACATTTTAATTTTTTTTCAAATAAGGATTTGTCATTTTATGAAAATACGTCAGGTTATTTTAATAAAAATGTATGAGAATAACCATAATGCAATGCAGCAAGACATTAGTGCTTTCAAAGGAGAGAAGAATCGTGGTGTTCAGACAGAGAAAGGTCCCTTAGAAAAGGCACTGAGCGGGATGGAGCCTGAGGAGTTCTGGGTGGGGAAGCTGCACAGTGTGTCCAGGGGGGAAACAGAGCGAGCGAACACAGAGGGACAGAGAAGGGGGGACATGCTAAAGGCTGTGGCTGGGAATGCACTGTAGCTCCAGTTAGAGCAGGTCCCTATTGTGGAGATGTAATAAGATTTGAGAAGGAGGTGGGAGCCATGCTTTTAATAGTCTTGCCTGCCAGATAGAGGAGTTTCCATTTAATTTCTAAGACAAACAAGACTCAAGGAAAAGAGCATATAAGTGAGTGTATGTGTGTATTTGAGAAAACAGTTGATATACGAGATGTGTTTTAGGAGAATAAATCAAGTAGTGATGTATATGATCAGAGCTGGGGACAATGGGAGATAGACCAATCAGTTAGAAAGCTAATGGAACATTCCAAAGAAGAAGTGAGGAAACAAGGAGATTCTGAACAGATATAAGGAAAAAAGAATTTGTTAGAGTTCAGGGAATTAAAATTGGTTGACCTAGATGTTCTACAAAAAGAGCCAAAGATGAGATTATAGCCATGTGGAGCTTAAGGTGCTGCCGTGATTTGCAAGGGAAGCTACAGGGCAATGGAGACTGGATTGGGTGAAACACTTGTCTGGGAAATCACTCTCTGGGCTCCATGTGCACTGATATAAGCTCCAGGAGGGAAAGCCTTAGACTGTGATTCAGTGCTGTATTGCTCACTTATAGAACATTGCTGGGAATATGGTAAGAACTCAAAGGTATTTACCGATGGAATGAAGAACTACTAACATTGAAATTAATCCATCAATGAGAGTACAACATAAAGAGAAAGCCAAAGAGACTTGAAAACAGACCCTTGGGGTTAGTTAGTAGGTGGGAGGAGGAGGAAGTCAACAGGATAAAGGGGAAAGGAGAAGAAGCTTTAAGATTAAAGTCTTGCCATTTGGTAAAATTTGGTCTCTAATGTTCTTTGGACAATTTTCTAAAATTTTTGGCTTCAGTTTTTTATATTTAAAACAGGGGTGACGCTAATCTTGAAGGTTTCCATCAGATCCAGAATTCAATGCATCATTCACTGTTAATTTATTTAATTCTTAAGAATTTGTGGAGGCACCTGGGGAGTCTGTCGGTTAAGTACCCGACTTTGGCTCAGGTCATGATCTCACGGCTTGTGAGTTTGAGCCCCTCGTCGGGCTGTGTGCTGACAGCTCAGAGCCTGGGGCCTGCTTCAGATTCTGTCTCTATCTCCGTCTGCCCCTCACCCATTCGTGCTCTCTTTCTCTCAAAAATAAATAAACATCCAAAAAAATTTAAAGATCCAATTTGTGTTTATGATTAACCAGGAATATGCAAATCTGGGGGCCCTGGGTGGCTCAGCTGGTTGAGCATCTGACTCTTGATGCAGGCTCAGGTCATGATCTCACAGTTTCGTGAGACCTCATGTTTCGAGCCCCACATCAGGCTTTGTGCTGACAGCACAGAGTCAGCTTGGGATTCTTTCCCCTCCGCCCTTCCCCTCCCCCCATGCACATGCATTCAGACTCTCTCTCTCTCATACACACACACAATAAATAAACCTTAAAAAAAAAGAATATGTAAGTTTCCTGAATGCCAAGAAATTTCTCTCCCTAAATTGCTTAATATTTTAACTTTCTCAGAAATTGCTGCTCCATAAATCAGATGATTTGGCTTTGTCCTTTTTTGTATTGAAGTATAATCTGCAACAGTTAAAGGTACTGATCTCAAGTATATGGTTTGTTGAGTTTTGACAAATGTATGCACCGTGTAACCTGTCTTCCTGCTAAGATGTAGGACATTTGAGTGTTGACTGGATTTTGATTCCTTCATGACTGCATTACTGAAAACCCACGTGAGTTGTGTCCTTATTTCTCTTCTCTATCTTATCACTATCTAAAATAGTTATATAATCAGTCATTTTCAGATATAGAATTCTGATGTTTTTCTTAGTGCTATTTCTTCTTCCTATTTCAGTATTTTCCCCATGTAACAGGCCATAAATCCAACTAAGATCCTTGGAGCAGATCAAACATTATTTATGTAGTATCACTGCCTGATCTTTTTACTTAAAAGAGACTTCATGAATCTATCTCACCGAAAGACGTATTTACCCTATATTCTTTTATATTAATGAATATTTGGTTATTTTGAGAGAATACTTAATGCATTTCTAGCCAAAGATAAATGTGTTTGATAGCATATTTTTTAAAACATGCTGTTATATTTCAGACTAGTTTTGAATATTTCTTCAGTTGGGTCATGGAGACTGTGGTTTTTGAATCATCTAGACCCAAACACCATTCGGCTGACTTTGGCTCCTTGGAGCAGGGTAAGGGGAGCTCTGCTTCCTCCTGTTTTTAATCAGATACAATTTGATATTTACCCATTTCTGACACCTGGCCCTGACAAAGCCCATGGATGCCAGTTCAGGCTGGGCCACATCTCTGACCTTGATGGGTCCTCTGGATGGGCCAGTTCCCCAAACTCCAATGTGGTGGGGTCGCTTTGACTCTGCTTTCCCCACCTTACGAGAGGCAGGCTTCCCAGTCATAAAGCCAAGCTGAGGACTAGAGCCCTCCCCTGAGATCACAACCATGGATGTGGGCCTGGCTCTGCCAGTGGAAAGGGGACTGCTCTTGTGGTTAGGGTCAGACGTCAATGCTGGGGGCTGGCTTCCAGGCAAAGTCTCCAATGCTCAATTTCTACCAAAACAAAATAAGAACCAACACAAGCAACTGAAATTACCAAAGTCTGTCCTCCCGATAGTTAAACAAACAATTCTACCTGCACTGAATTTTAAGTACTTCTGGTCTCTATCTGAGCAAATATTCCACTGTTTGCATTAACTCTGGTTGATCCTGGAGGCACATTAATCAGAAAAAGAGGAGAGAATGTTATTTATGCCAAACACCAAAGTCCTTGGTTGAGTCAAATGCTACCCTGAAACAATGTAAGTTTTCTAGTGCTGAAGGCTGAACAGCTTCCAGTAAGACCGCACAGGAGAAGTCGCTAAATCAAACAGTCCATGTAAACCTACCGAACCACTTCACTGAGCTCAGTGTCAGTCCTGTTTTGTACAATCTGTCCACACTCTGGAGAACCTAAAATCTCAGAAGCTGAGCCCATTATCTCTTCAACCATGATCTGGTCTAAATATGTATAACTTAAGAGCCACTCCAACACAGCACGGTTATTTGCCTATGGTACAACAGATAAACTGGGCAAAACCTCTTAGCTCTTGTCCTGTGTTGAGGAAAACAATACCACATAAAACGTAACAGTTTCAATGAAGGTCTCAGGCCATGTGAAGTAAACGTAATGATATGCTAAGGCTGAAGGTGAAGAAATTAACTGCCTAGTGTAGGAATCCTCTCTACCTCACTGCTGGGAAAGGACTTCCTAGCCTGTGTTTGGATACCCCCACTGATGGTGTTTAGTACTTTCCAAAGCTCCGTACAGCTATGCATTTTATTTGAGCTGTCAGCACAGAGCCTGATGCGGGGCTCGAATCCACAAAATGTGAGATCAGGACCTGAACCGAAGTCAGACACTTAACCGACTGAGCCACCCGGGTGCCCCTGTGCATTTTAATCTGAAGTCTGGCCCTCTAGAACCTATGCACATGAAGTGGCCTCACTCTGTCCTCTGAAAGGATAAATTAATTCTAACAGCTCTTCCATGTGAGAGTTCGTTAGCTATTTGGCATGTAGGACCTACCTGCAGGATTGCAAAGATGGTTTAAAGCATGGTTCCTAGTCCAGGGTTACTACAAGGATAACAAATGTTATGTGAGAAACCTATCTTATTCCCAGAATCTTCGGGCAAAAAAGTCATGAAATGTATAACAGCCATTGAAAAGGCAGTGGCAGGCCTACCAAGAATTAGAAGTGATATGAGTAAAATGGTACGTGAAAGAACGTTCTAACAAAATCACAAAGGTGGGCCCTAGTTACGTGCATGATGCTCAGATTGCAGGTTTAAATCTCGATGGTCTTTGCTCCATCTATTTATTAGACCTTGTAACATTTGTCCCCCAAAGGTTTGATCTCGATAGTTTGCATTTGTATAGCACTTTAGAGCTTTCAAAGAGTTTTACATGTAATTTTATATAATTTGATTTTAAAATTCAAAAGTGACATTAAGCTATGGAAAATAAGCCTCTTGCCAACCACGCTGAGAATATGATGAGGTACGTAAGTGGAATCCACTCTCCTGAATGCAGTCATGGTGTCCACTGTGTGGGCTCTGAAGTAGAGCCCTGTCTGTCTCATACTAGCTGTGCGACCTCAGTCAAATTTCTTAACCTCTCTAGGCCTTCTTTCCTCTTCAGAACGTGGGGATAACATACTGTGGACCTTCGGTGAATTCATCCACACGAAGAGCCGAGCCCAGCGCCTGCTACACAGGATGTATAAATGTGTGTGCTTAATGATCTTTTCTTTTCATCAGGGCTAGCAACAGATTTCTTTATTATAAAATGTTTCTTATAATACATGACAGAAGAGTCTGGTAAAAGTATTTAAAGTACCAGAGACCTTCAAAGAAAGTTGTGTGATGGCCACGTCTGGGTATAAACACAGAAGAACGGAAAGCAGGCCTCAGGTCTGTGCGGGGTGGCATTAGTCACAATTCCCGTTCACTGGAGGCGGCCCAAGGGTCCACTGGAGGATGGATGGAGACAAAGTGTAGAATACACAGAATGGAATATGATTTGGCCTGAAAAAGGAGGGAAATTCTGACACATACTAAACACAGATGAACCTTAAGGTGATTATGCAAAGTGAAAAGAGCCAGTCGCCAGAAATCAAATACTGTATGATCCCGCTCCCATGGGATATACAGAGTGGTCAAATTCATAGGGGAAAAAACTAGAAATAGTGGTTGCCAGAGACTGGGGAGGAAGGAAAGGGGAGTTAATCGTTTAATGGAAATGGGAGTTTCAGTTTGAGAAGATGGAAAAAGTTCTGGAGATGGATGGGGTTGGTGGCTGCACCATGTCCTTAGGGCCACTCGACTGTACACAACACTTGCTAACGTGATGTATTTTATATCACATACATTGATATCGTAATTTTTTTTTACCACAACAACAAAATCCTGTAAATACTGCAACGGTATTCCAACAGACGTCAGGCTTCAAAGAAGTACGAGGCATACTCCCTGTACTAGAGGTACTTAATGTCTAATGAGGGAGACAGAAAACAAAGGATAAATGTCCATCCAAAGTACTCCAGCTAGGGCAATGAGCAAATCAATAAATAAACATCCATGACAACAATTTGCCAATGACATTATCCAGTTGGTGGACATTCGCCGGATGTCTTGGGTCAGAATCAGACAAAGACTGTCCCCTGAAGTTTCACTCAACGACACTCAAAAACAGAGCATGAGTATTATTACACACTAAAAATCAAGAGGCTCCCAATGACACTCGGTGACTGACAGCTTCATCTCCCAGGCTTTTTAAACTTCATCATGCAAACACAGACAGTGTGAAACAGTTAGTCTAATTAAGCATTTTCCTTATCCTCCCCCAGCAGAACTGCCTTTGAGATAAAGGATAATGGCACTAAATGAACAGGTTAATTAGAGACAGCATTTACCCCTGCAGGCCCTCCACTGGAAACACCATTTCACACCATTACATCACATAGGAGAGCCAGGCTCCAGGGACCAGCTCCTGAGACAGCGGGTGACCAGCAGAGAATGTAGCAAAGGGAACGTAGAAAGGGAAATCACGTTGGCTTACCCAGGGTGTGCGCTCAGCCAGGATGGCCCCCCAGATTTCTCTAGGGCATGTGTTGGCAAACTACAGCTGCAGGCCAAATCTGCCCCACAGTCACCTTTTGTATAGCCGGTAAGCTTAGTTTCTGCATTTTTAAAGCATTGTTTAAAAAAATAGAAAAAGAGAGAAATCAAGAAAGAACGTATGACAGAAACCTATGTGGTCACAAAGGCTAGTATGTTCTCTCTGGCCCTTTACAGAAAAGGGTTGCCAACCCATGGTCTCGGATGATAGGAATTAAGCCATGTGCTCAAGACGAAAGGAAGGAAGGTAAAGACAATTGCAATGTGTTCACATGGGAAATTTTATTTTAAACTCCAACCCTGTCACCAGGTGCCATCCTACAAATATCTTAACCTGATGCAGAGGTGTCCTTTTGTTAGGAACAAAGCTTTCTCTCTTTGGCTATCCAGGAAAAAAAGCAGCAGAAATCTGAGCAACTTACTAATCCAAACAACTTTTTTTTTTTTTATAAGAAAACACAAACTTGTCTACTCCTCCCTTCTCACCTCCCTCTTCTCCAACCTAGTCATTATTTCAAGCTTGAACGTGTTCCTGTGAAAACATTATGATTTAAGGTAGTGCCTGCTATCATTTCATTAGTTTTGGGGGTTTAGGACTAAGTTTTAAAATAGGTTACAAGTTTAAACTTGGCAGAGAGGTACAGACACTCAGGGTAGGCACCAATTGTATGTAATTTGAAAACAGCCGGTTTCGAATTTGCTAATTCATAAGAGCTCAGGAAAGAAGGCAAACCTCAATAACCTAACCTAACTGCAAAATACTTGCATTCTGAATAAAGCTCAGTGCCCATTCAGAATCTGCCATTAATTCAGCCGATGTTTTTCTTCCCAGAATAATAAATACTTTCTTCAACTGAAATGTGGGATCATTACAAATAAAAATACTGCTATTGACTGGCTGTAAGTGGATTACATATTTACTTTGCTTTATTGGAAGGCCCATGTGGGGAAAGACCATAACTTATGCCTTCTCTTGCATCCCATACTGCCCAGTTGGGCACAAAACTGGCACTTGAAAAAATTCTTGTGGATGAAATAGTGAACAGCCGATACAAAGAATGAAAACCGGCAAGTGAGACTGGCTCGCTCTTGCCAGGTACACACATTTTAATACAGTTAACACTTTAAACGTGAAGTGTTTTTGCTCCAGAGGGGGGATCCAAAGTCCAGTGAACTCCAATGGGGCTTCGACACAAAGTCAATCATCCTCCTCATAGCTCTGATCTCTCATATCCATGTGATTTTGAGATGAAAATGGTCTCCACTACAAATACATTCTTTGTTTCACAAATATTTCAACACTTAAAGTATCAAATCAGTGTGGTCTCTTTGAATAGATCCTCTTTCTGAAAGAGTTGAGCATGACAAGTGCTTCTGACTACAAGCTTACTGTCCAGAGAAAGTGTGCTCCCACCCTAGATCACCAAGGAATCGTTGAACAAAGTTGCAGAGAGCACCAGGCACCCATAGTAGGGGGAGCTCACAGGCTGGAGTTGCAACAGCTGTTCCCAAGGGCTGCTGTGCTGCCGGAGCCTTTCCACTGAGCCAAAGATGGCTGCTTCCCGTCTGCGGAGTATAGCAATATGGCGTGTATGCGCGTGCGCGCGCACACACACGCACACATTACATGACCTTGAAGCCAGGCCTGATCTTGGGGGATAGTAGGGTCCTTGTAGGGTTGCATGAGGATAAGGACTCAGTTATCCTAAGCTGAAAAGATCTCACACTGACAGGAGACCTCGAATGTCTTATATCTTTCACCTTCGGCTCATCATATAAATATATTTTTAACAAGGATATCATTAGATTCCATTTACAATAAATAAACAAACAAGGGAAAGATCATACCAGTTGACAGGTCAATCACCTCAACCCCAATAAAATCACGCCTATTTTTGCTATTTTATAAAGTTAGTCCTTCCTGATCACTGATTTTCTTATCCTTTGACTACACATCAAACTAACTGTTACTTTACAAGCAATTGACTGCAAGTTTGTTTAACAGCAAGATATCCCTTTAATTAACTGCTTTCTTTTTTATTGGAGTTGACAGGCAATACATTTGTAGCATCTCAACTGATTACATAAAGTCTTAGGTAGTTATATACCAATTGGTAAAGAAAAAAAACCATTAATCCTAACAGATACGTTTTGTGGTTTTGTGGTTAAGAAACCCCACAAGAAAAAAAAGATCTCACTAATTTCAAAGAACTTCAGATTGAATGTCATTATCCATTTATTTAGATAGAAATTATTAATTTCGTTAATAAAAAATTTGTGTTTTATCCCACTTTTCAAGATAAAATTGTTCTTGAGGCCTTACTGGTCTTCCCCTTAGACTCTCTCTGCTTCAGTGTAGAAGTTATACATAGGAACTTGAGGCAACCAAGAATGTACACCAAGATTTAAACCAAAATATATTTATCGCTTCTCTGCCTAAAATTGATTAAAAAATTTTAAACAACACTTCATCATTTCAACAGGAGGAGAGAGGGAAGATAAAGTATGATAAATTCACAGAAAATACACATACACACACATTACATGGTCATTAGAAATGACACTGTAGAGTACTTATGGATGTAATGTTTACTGAATAAAAGATGAATTCAAAACAGTGTGTGCGATTCAATTAGGTTCACCACATTCAAATAGAAAAAAGACTAGAAGGATATAAACAAAACCCATACCAATTGTTATCAATGGAGGGAGAACTTGTAGGTGATTTTTTATTCTCTTTTTTGTGCCCTCTGCATTTTATATATTTACTTGTTTGGTAATAAGAAAAAAAACTATCTATTTTGGAAGTATATTTAGGAAGAAGACTCTCCCGCAGGTCTTAATTAGATGCTATTCTAGACTCAGAGCCATCCACTAAACCACTCCCAAAAGCAGTCAAGTTCTTAACTAGGATGACTGCCTGCTGATTCCAGTTCCACCTTCTTTAGATTATTGTGAGAACAGAAAACAGAAAGAGAGTTTGGGAAAAATGCCTACTCCTGCATTTATAAACAAGTGAATTCTCAGTAGGAGGAAGAATCATTAAAACCAACCCCCCCAAAAAACAAAAACAAAAACAAAAACAAAAAACAACCCACCCTTGTTATCCAATACTCACATCGAAGAGGTTTTATATCCACACATTTTAAGAATCCAAGAGGGAGTCATAACCCAATTCAATTTAATTGGGTGCTCTCTTGACAGAATTGTTATTAATAAGATTGTATTGTACAAACCTCCCTGAAATCCCAAACGCTGCTGACTACACCGCAGAAACATTTACCATCCAGCACACAACAAGCGGTTGTGTCTGCTCTTCGGTCCTGGCCCCCTCCCACACACCCCTCAAGCCTTCTTCTCCCCCTTCTCCTTGGATTCTCAAATCAAAGAAAAAGCTTGTCTTGAGCAACCTCCATAAATTATTCACATGATATTACAGTGTATGTCAGCAATCTCACAGTGTTTAAAAAACTTAACTACAAGCCAATTAAAATGTAAACTGAGAAAGATGGATGGAGCAGGTTGCTCTGGTGTGAACTTGAGCGGCTCATAACAATATGCGCTACAACTTCCAGACCTGCTAATTTGACAGCTACTTTCATCAGCAGAGCCTCGCCCTCCCCCCATGACTTCTGCCTCTTCTTTTTAATGTAGTGCTTCTCCCAGGACAAATGGTTCCATATCTTTCCACATTCAGCAGATTAGTCCCCTGAGCCTTGCAACCAGCCCAAGCACTCAAAGTGGAAGTTATTAACAAGAGTTCATTTCTTTTTCTCTTTGTTTTTAGAGATGTGTGTTATATGCCTCTCATTTTTTTTTTTTTTACAGACTGCGGTTTAGAAGTAAAATAGTGTTGTTGTTTTTTTTTTTAAAGAAAAGCAGAAAAAGCAGGCAAAAGTGAAGTATGCAGTGAGGACAGGCTGGGAAATCTGAAAGCTAGCTAAATGGAGATCACGATGCTCTAAAACAAGCTCCACTCTGTGTCTTTGTTTTTCCTATGATTCGCTTCACACCAATGGGTCTAAAAACCATAATTTACTTAATCTAGAAACAACTAAGAGACTAAATACAAGGAGTACCTGCTCTGCTTCTGAGAGGAAGAGAAGGTGTAGATTTTGAGCGTTCCACTGAGACCAAAATAAGAGTCCCTTGAAAAATATACTAGCACGTCATTCTCCATATCCCTCATCCTGGACCTCCTTTCCATTTCCCCTCTTTAAACATTATACAAGAAACCTCCATCTGCAATGAAACGGAAGCAGTCCCTGACCAGGGTGGCAGCGAATCAGAACATGAGCCACGTTATTAACATTTCTGTGTTGCCTACTTCTTCTTGGCAGAATATGAGTTTTCATTTCTCAAAGCTGTATAGCTCAAATTTAAGTTAGGGACATCTGATTCCTCTAAAAGAGGGCCTGAACAAGGGAAATTCAACACTGGGAATTTGGTACCAACCCAATGGGATAATATGCCCCCTCAGTTCTATCCTGTTCAGTTTTGCACTAGACACAATTTAAATAGAAGACACAAATGGTCTTCAATCCTTACAGAGAATAAACTATACCCTAATCCTGGAGAAATCTCTGACTTTGTGATAATGGAACATCACCTTGATTGGTCTACTCTCTGTCATCTAGGTATCTCAGGTCAGTTAGGAAGGTCACAGTTCACATATAAATGGTACCTGTTCAAATCAACATAACCATAAGAGATGCTGGTACCTCTGATCCAACTGCGAGGATATGAATCAGCACCAATGACATCAAATTCATGCCTCATAACTGATTAGCTAATCAATGAAATAATTCCTTACCTTGAAAAGGTACATAATCATTGCAAATAATCATTGTATGTTGAACTCAGACACATAGATGTAATGAGAAATAAACAAATGCCTCACGGGTAGCTAATATAAATGGAAAAGAAATGAAGGAATTCAGCTCTGACTAAACTTTGAAATTGGAGGTTAAATTGGGGAAAACTAGTCATCTGATTTCATGAACTTCTCACTACATGGTCTCTCTGCTGTTAGTCAGAGAGGACTATGCACACTGCAATTATACCTCAAATGTTCTTGGTCAAATTCAGTTAAGCAGGGGCCTCAAAAAAGCTTACAAGTCAAAATAAAAGCAGATGGTTATCTGAGTAGAACAAACAATCAATAAATTCATTCTACTATTTAATCCTGCTGAATTATTTACAACAGTGGCTTTTAACACTCACTGTGCATCAGAACCATGTGGAGAGATTTTTAAAACATTCAGATACCTGGGCTAAATCCCCAGATATTCTGCTTCACTTTGCCAGGGACAGGTATATTTAATTTTTTTTTTCCAGATGACTCTAATTTAGTGCTGCCAAGGACTGGGAACAGGTAATCTGATGGAAAACAGTAATCTCTGGTCATTATTTATAGTGGAAAATGACAATCCCATAGACTGGATAAACTACAACAGGCTGACTTCAACTCCTTCTAAGCCTGTAAGCTGCCTGAAAGCCTTCTTTTCACATCTGTGCCTTGATACTTTTCTCGGGCTTCTGTTGGAGTCTCTATCCATTCTTTCTATTGCATGCCTTACTTTTGGAAATTGAGCATCTGATCAGAGAAACACAGAGTAAAACCACAATGAAACACCACTTCATACCATTAGAATGACTATAGTCAAAAAGACAACAATGAATGCGGGCAAGGATGTGGAGATATTGGATCTTTTACCCACTGGTTTGGAGGGAGTATAGAATGATACAGACACTTTGGGAAACAGTCTGATGGTTACTCAAATAGTTAAACCGTATGACCCAGAAATTCCACTACTAAGTATATACCTAAGAGAAATGAAAACATATGTCCACACAAAACCTTGTGTAAGTATTCATTGAGCATTGTTCTTAATAGTCAAAAAGTGGAAACTGTCCAAATGTCCATCCAGTTATGAAGGGACAAACACAGTGTGGTATATCCATTCAATGGAATACTACTAGGCGATATAAAGAAATGACGTTTCGGTATATGCTACAGCCTGGATGAACAGTAAAAACAAGTGAAGTCAGCTACAAAGGGCCACACAAGGCATGATTCCATTAAATGAAATGTCCCGAAGAGGCAAATCTATGGGACAGAAAGCAGAGCAGTGGTTGCCTAAGCCCGGGGATAGGGAGAGGGAAGTGGTAAGGACAAAGGTGATCTTTAAGGAGTGCAGCAGTTTTATTTTGGGTGATGAAAAGATTCCAGAAATGATGGTGGTGATGAATGTAAAACTCCATGAATATACTAAAAATCACTGATGTGTACACTGTATGGTACGTGAATTATAGTTCAATAAAGTGGGAGAGAAAGAGAGAGAGGGAAGGGAGGACTTGGCAGTCTACCTAGTCTCCAGTCTCCCACTAAGGGCTAAGGCCTGTCTGGGTTAGTCACAGTCCCTCCAAGGTGCTGGGCTACACTCCTGAGCAGAGCCTACTGATAACACCTCTTGATTCTAACTGTCTTCTTGGGTCTGGCTCCTGGTGCCACCATACTCAGGCTTTCTCATTATAGTATCCTTCGGATTTCCAGTTGCCTCTTCAAAATGGGCATGTCCAAATGAGCCCAGGACTGGGGCTGTGTTCTAAAGGTAAACAGGGGGTCATTAAAGTCTTGGGAATGGCTGAAAAGAAGACACGTGGATTATTATGAAATCATTTAACTGACACCTCTCATTATTGTTCTCCCTAGTGGACTCAGTGTGCCTTGTCTCAATGCTACTCCTCATGTAATAGCTTTAGATAATTCCTCCTTTCCTTCCACACGGTATCAACTCCTGACAACCAGGCTCCACTCCATCATTTCACCCTCATGTCCCACAACCCTTCATCTCTACCTCTCCTCTTTTCTCAGGCCACGCTTCTTCTGGTCCCCCATAAGGACCCTTGTCCTTGCCACCGTGAAGCCTTCACCCATATCTCCAGTCCCGAACCTTCCCTCTCTTGTACACTCTCCAAGTTAAATCTATTCTTCAAGGTCCAGTTTTAATCTTATCTGTTCCATGGACCTCTTTCGCAAAATTATATTCTAATTAGGGCAATAAACAGTATACACTGAACAAACCTCAAACTCCTGTCATGAGCTTTGTCCCTGTGACAAAACTCTCATATTCCTTTGGGAGCAAGAATAAAGTCACAAATGTCTCTTGACTCCACGCAGTGCCGAAGTGCTTGGCCAGCAGCAGATGTACTTACAGACTGACGGATAAAAGGGAACTCATTTTTATTTCCAAGGATTGATGTACAATCAATTCCTCTCGCATGTTCTCTCTCTGAAGTGGTTTCCCTTCCCATTCCAAGAAAGCCTGCTCTTTGTGCATTTCCTTTTCTCTAGGCTATATGCTATTACAGTAGAAATCACTCCCTTGGGAAAATTATTGATGGGCAGCTTCTAATTTTAAGCTACAGCTGAACTAAGAAACTGAATTGCAGCTGCATTACTGTTTCATTCTGCATGGAGCCCTAGTGATAAATATTTAACCAGAACAACTTCCTTTTCCTTTGCTGCTATGTTCTCGTTTAATTATTTTAACAAACGGCTGCTGCCAAACATTTACCACTCTTGTCGAAACCCCTAACTACTCCTGCTGGATCATATTTTTGCTGCCTCCTTAAGGAAACAGATGCCATCCCAAACACCTCCACACTTAGCTGGGCCCATGGCTTTACCCATCCTTCTGCTCATGAGCACCATTCCCCAAATATTTCTCATTTTCCCCCCAGTTTTCTCAGCACTTTCTTGGCCCCTCGAGGCTGGATGTGGCTTACTCTGTGATAACTGTTAAAAGCAAATGCTGAGATGGGAATATTGAGGTGAAGCTCCATCACCTGAGTCCTTGCGTGTGAAGATGAACCGAGTGCCCTCCTGACCCACGGCGATGTGTAGCATGAGTATGTAACCTCCGTTGCATTAAAAGACTTAGACCTGAAGGCTGTCCCTGGGGCATAATCTCATAAATTATCCCACCCAGTGTCTCATTTGATCACTGTTTTTTCTTTCTCCAGGAAGACATGTCCACCCTCACTTTGAAGCCAATGCTCTCTCTTCCGGATTCTTTTCTCTGAAGCTATATACCTTATCCCCTCCCTCTCTTTTGTCTTTAAAATAGCTCTTCATACAGGAAAAACAGACAACCCCCGCCTTACCACTTACCGAGTGCCTTATGAGTTCTAGGTACGTTTCGTATAGTAATTTCATTTAATCCTCACAAGTTTCCAAGGGGTGGTAGTATTAATCTCGTTTTATACATGAGGAAACTGAGGCTCATAGAAGAACTTGTTCAAATTCAGTAACTAGGCCTGAGATTCGATCCTTATTAGATTCTGAAGTCCTAAATTTCCCAATGACACACAGGTCCCCAGCCTCCCGGCATACTCAACTCACCCTCACACACATCGCTCTTCCAGTTTGCTTCAGCTTGATGCCATGGTCCCCAAGTCACTGCCCATCACACTGAGCCCTGAGCACACACCTGTGATCTCCACTTCTTTACCTGACGCTTTATCCTCTTTCTGAACTATTCTAGCCCAGCCTTCACTCTCATAATTCCACTGAAACAGTTCTTGCTAAAGGTCAATGGCCTTCTAGCCGGCAAAGCCAGTGGTCTTAGCAAAATGCACATCTCTGTGTCCTATGGTATCAAAACTTTCTTCTTTTGTAAAACCACTCTTTCCTAGATCTTAACTAATACTTCTATTTTCCCTGCCCCACACTCTTCTTGCAGAAACCACCAGGGAACATACCCAAGCCTATATTTTCAATCAGTGATTTCATACATCAATATTCCAATCCCAAGCTTTACCATCGGTGGCCAGCCGAGGTTCTCCACCTGAATGTCCCACAGGTATCTCAAAGTCAACATCTCCATATGGAACTGATTCCCCCTTATTCTCATCCTCATCTCAACCCTGCCACTGCATTGCACATCACCATTTACACAGTCTTCAGGTCAAGGTGCACTCCTGGCGGACATCTCCCACTTCTATCCATTCAATCCATCACTCAGATCTGTGAATTGCCACATTTTCAAGTCTCTCGGAAATGTTCCCTCTTCTCCAGTATCACTACTATTGCCCTAGGTGGATGGCTCTGTCACCTCTGACCTAAAAGACCCCTGTGGTTTCCCTGCGGTTATCTGCATCACCTCACTGAAATCCAAATCTGATCTTTCTGCAGTCTGTATGATTTGGAGTCCAATCTCCTTTCCTGCTTTACGTCTCACTGCTCCTTTCAAAACACCTCTATTCTGGGCACATAAGCAGGACTGCCTAGCTCCCTAAATACCATGGCCTTCACTTGCCTTGCCCACACTGCCTTTCAATTCCCTTTTCTCTCTGGTGAGCTACTCCTCATCCAACAGGACTGTCCTGTGGTTCAAAGTCACTTCTTCTAGGAAGACTTTCCTAACCTCACAGGAAGCTCTAACTAGATCCTTCTTTATGTTCTCGTATCAGCTTTGTTCATATTTCTACTACAATACTTAGAAAATGTTGTGATATTTGCTTATGGATCTGTTGCTAAGAGAAGTTGGTTTCACGCTGTGTTCAACTGAGCCCACAAAAAAAGGATTCAGAGGCAAAAAGGGCAGGTTTTTAGGTACCTTTCTCTTGCTTTTTATAAATGAGTGGCTCGCAAAAGCTTTGGTCTTAGAGCTTTAACGGATGAAACAGTTGGAAAACCATTTCACTGGAACACAAGTCCCTCCAACTGAGATATCTTGCTAAACTCTGGAGTCCTAGAATATAGCATGATGACTGGGAGGTACCCAAAAAGATGCTTCTAAATGAATAACTCGCTGGGCAATGCTGTTTACCATCGTCCTCTTCCATTTGAGCTTTTATTTTAAGTGTAGCATAAAAGTAACCCCTTTCCAGGTTGCCCTGGGAGACCAACAGCTCTCAGAAACAAATCTAGTCATTAAAACGATGACAGTTGTCATCCAAACAGCATTGCTTTAGAAGTATCTAGAGTATGAATTTTCTTAGTACCTTTGCTTCATTACCAAAGTAGGCATTATCTTAAAATTGATCTTATCTGAAGGTTAAACACACTTAGTTCCTTGTCAGAACACTTAACTCTCCAATATGGTCAATTACCAGATAATAGTGTCCACTTTCTCATGTCTTACTACTTAAATGGTCTGATCAATAAATAAATACACACTGCATTATTAAGTGCTTGCTAATGTCAGACATGAATGGAAGGAGTCTATGAACTTCTAGTCTTTAAAAAAAAATACCATTTAAGTGTCCTGTCAATTGCAGGCACTATACAAGTCTCTATTGTGCTCATGGCCCTGAAATATAATTTTCTTTGAATCTTTGATCTGTAGGACACATGACACACGTAAATATATGTACGGGCTATTTTTCTTTTTATTTGTTCTGAGGTCGAGTGGCATTTTCTTTCTCTTATGAATAAAGGGATGTTTGACCAAATGTATTGGTTCCTCATCAAACCACAAAATATTTAAAGGCATCAAAAGAACTGTAGCTCTGAACCCTATAATCTAACGGAGTTGAGAATGTTTGTATCCTGCCATGTGATAGAACTGACACTCTCTGGAAAAAAAGAAAAAAAAAGTGGGAGATTCAGGGAAGAAAAGGAAGATTTGGGGGGAAAGAACTGGATCTAGTAATTCTTTCCCCAAATGTCCTTTCTTTATAGATGGTGTCTTAGAAGGAATTTTTGTCACAGTTCTATGGTACCTGGAGAAAAAGAAGTAATGTTTTAACTACCTATAACAGTGTCATTACTAGAGGGATATGGGTATAAATTAAGCCAAACAAAAAATTTTAAACATTTTATCATCAAGAATTATCCAAACAAATCCGAGAATATCACATTTACTTAAAACTAGATTGAACACTTTGGTCCAGTATTTATATACTTCTTTATATGCTTCTGCTTCTGATACTTGAATGACTACAACCAGAGAGAGTTACTAAATGTTCTCAGTCCAGAAAGAGTCCCGTAGGAATGAATCCAGCCCACCTTCCACAGAGAAAGAAACAGAGAGAGACAGAAGTTAGCACCTCCTGGCATCATACAGTTTGATGCCAGTATCAATTTGAGTCAACTTAAAAAAAAAAAAAAAAAAAGAGGCTATTATTTACTGAATTTACTGCCAAGTGGGAGACAGTGTAAAAACTAATCTCATTTTTTTTTTCTGATGTAGACAACTACAGTGGTTTCTCAGTGAACCAATCTTCCTTCTTTCCACATCAAGGTGAGAGAGACAATGGTCACTATGATATCTGAACGCATATGATTGTCACGAACGTGCCATGCCCTTCCATGAACCTTGCAGAAATAAGAAAGAAACAGATTTGTTAATTTTTAAAATACACTGCAAGTCTGCGATGTGTCAGCTACCATACAAAATAGTCCAAGGCCTGGTCTCTGGGGCCAAGAAGTTTATAATCTAGTAAAAGAAATAAGATCTAATCATAAAAGACAACTTACAAGATAGTTCATTGGCAACTAAGCTGAACATGGTACTGGAGGACTACCAGAGACCAAAGAAGGAAGAACTCAGACAGGCTGGGCAGTCTTGGAAGGTTTTCCAAAAAAGTGTAATTTGAGCTGCATTTTTGTTTTTTTATTTGTTTTTTAAGTGTAAAATTCAGAGAAGCATGAAAGTACAGAGTATATAGTACATAGGTAGCAATATATATGGAACACAGAGATGAAAAAGCTTGAAAAGTGTAATTAATTATTTCAGTATCTGAAGAGTGACAGAATAATAAATAGCGAATCACAATACCTGGCTATTTCATCTCTACAAATACCTCCATTTAAATAAAGAGTTCTAAGGACATAATACTTGTCTTAGAACAGTTAAAAATTAGGCTACCAATAACTTCAAAACTTTTCATTCTTTATGATATAGCAGCTCCATTTCCCAGGATACGTTCTAGAGAAATCTAAAACTCATTTTATGAACATAAAAGATGAAAAACTGGACGAAACCTAGCTGTCCATTATGGTGAATCTATAGGATGGATCAAAACAGATGCAGAATAAGAATTCATAGGCTGAAAAAATATATTGTTCAAAAAATGTCAACGGGGAAACATTATGGCCCATAAGGTTACCATCTGTGTACTAACATGACGAAATCACATATCACGTACACACAGAGGGAGGACAGGAGGATCTGTATCCCAAAGTCTCTGTTTCTTTAGTTCCAAATGGGGCTAATGTCACCTTTATCTTTCCTGTGGCACCTCTGCCACTACCTGCCTCTCTGCCCTCTAACGGCAGACACCTTTGTGATCACCATCGCGGCTTATGGTTGGCTATGTTTTAGTAGCTTGTGCAGCTCTTGAAAAATGTTCTCTAGGCACCTGTTGAATAAATGCTAAATAAATAAAAGCAGGAACTATATAGAGTATCTGTAATTCCAGTTATGGGATACTCTGCATTTCTAGGGTTTAGTATTGCCTATTTGGGGAGGTACAATGCTGATATTTTCCTTCCTTAAAAAAAAAAGCCACCTTATTTTTGATTAAAAAAAAGAAAAACAAACAGAAAAAGACCTATTATCCTGTCACATATAAAGATAAATATTCCAACTTCCTATAATGAATTTTTCTCGCTTGGAATACCAGAGAACATACTTATTTTTTAAGACTGTGAGGAATGTTTCACTTTCCCTGGGAAGAAACATTTTAAAACTAGATTCTACTATGGTATTTCAGGATTTGAATGTCTTATCTGATGCAGAATCTCATGAATTGCTTTGCTCAATCTCTGCCTAGCCCTGCCTGCCAGGAAGGAGGTCTGGAAAGGGGGCAAAGGCAAAAATAGTGGAGAATGGAAAAGAACAGGAGGAAGGTGAAGGAGAAACGAGGGATATCTGGGGACTGACTAGCTTTATTCCCCAGGCTGGTCTGGTTTTTGTTTTATAGGAACTGCTTCACCATTCTTAATTGTCATCAGTGTGAACACGCAATCCGATGTTAAAAGGAATTGCTCCTGTGCCCTGGGAGCGAGTCCTGGGGCCTGCATAAATCAGCATGTGTCATCTTTTCAAATGCTGAGAAATTTTTGTGGTTCAGGCATTTCCAGGAAAGGCTCAGTTGGGTTTCCATAATAATCACTTCACAGATTCTAACTTTTCCCTTTGAATTGTCAAAAGGTGAGCTCTACCCTAAATTAGTGTTCTTTAAGTACGTGTGTGAATGCATGTGCACGCATACAAGTGCATGTATGAATATATGTATATATTAGCACATGCGTATATACATATATGCATATGCAGAGACATATATAATACATAATATATAACATTACGATACTTAATACAGAGTATACATACAAAACTGGTCTTCTTGAAGTTCTCTAATTGCAGCAAGTTTATCCTGTTGAAACCGAATCACCTAACTATATGGGCAATTACTTCCCCCAGGAAGCATGTGTTACGCTGAACTGGCTCACTTGGACGTCTTTCACCCCTTTCTATTGCTACTATCCTTGCTTTGGTGGATGACGGACCTTGTTGAACTCTAGGATTTAGCATTTTGGGGTGCTGCTAGTGAATTCAAAGGGTGCTAGGTTCTTCTGGTGGGAGGCAATGACGTCTTAGGAACCTTGTCGTTATTTAGACAGGAGCTTTTATTTTTTTATTTTTAAAAAATTTTTAATGTTTATTTTTGAGGGAGAGAGAAAGACAGAGTTTGAGTGGGGGCGGGGCAGAGAGAGAGGGAGACGCAGAATCTGAAGCAGGCTCCAGGCTCCGAGCTGTCAGCACAGAGCCTGACGTGGGGCTTGAACCCACAAACTGAGATCATGCCCTGAGTCGAAGTTGTGCGCTTAACCAACTGAGTCACCCAGGTGCCCCTAGATGGGAGCTTTTAAACTCAAGCAGCCCAGACATGCTGTGGAAAACAGCCATGAACACAGGCCTGTGGATCAGCACAAAGGCTCGCAGGAAAGGAGGCTAAGGCATAATGGAAAATGGACACTGGGTCAAAAAACAACCTGAATTTCTCGCTCTGTCATCACTACCTGGCTTGGTTCTGCCGGTATCATATGAAGGGCCCCGTGTTCTCGCCGACCCTGCGAGACGAACCTGCGCATACCCGCTTTTCCCCCAAGTGGAGAGGAGACGAGCAAACAGGATGATGCTGGAGACGCAGGGAAGGCCAAGGTCAGTTTTAGAGACCGGGGACGACTTGTGTGCCAGGGACCACCGTGGAGAGCAAATCGACGCCTGTCCTGAGAAGCAGGCAGATACTCTGGAACAGGGCAGCTCAGAGGCCTCTGTGCAGAATGGTGACAACAAGCCCTTCACAAACACAGCTCGGAGTCAGCCTTTAGAGAGAGGAAACAGTCCACGAGGCAAGTCACTTGTTCTGGCTCAGTTCCTTCTTTTAGTTCACTGGCGAGAGAGCCACAGAAGCAAAGTCAATAATGGAAGAAAGAACAAGAAAGTAGAAAAGCCATTTCTAAGATTCGAAATTATGCCAAATTAATCCCGACACCCAATTTTCCTTGAGTAAGCTGAGTGGGGAAGGTGGCGAACATGAGGCCACCACGGGCCTGTTCTACATACATTCATTCATTACATCCTAACAACCGGACACAGGCATTACTCTCATTTTCTAGATGAGAAAAGTGAGCCTGAAAATGTGTTCTCTTCATATTCCCATCTCTTGAGATAATGGGAAAAGCAGATTGACAAGGACCCATTTCAAGACACTTGTTTAATTTTCCTTTTTTCTCCCCCTTTCAAAGTCAGTATTAGCACACTTCCCCAAAGAGTTTCCTTTTAAAGGGTAAAGTGTCTTCTTTTCACAAGAAACAATATAAGCTGCTATCTGTCAGGTGAAGATGACAGACTATTTTTGGTAAAGATCAAAATCGAGGTCATTAAAAGCATACCCCTCCCACACATAAAAACAACTAATAATATAAATAGCTACAAAGACCTTCTTTAAGGACTATCACTTCCACACCAAAGTCAGAATCCCCACTGTTAAAAATCTAGGTTACTTCAGCACAATAGAGATACATCTATTGCTTTGATTTCTTCGTGGAGTTGGGATCTAGTGAACCTCATTTTAGAAGCCCACACACCATATATAAATTTGGAGGGAAGAGGAGTTTCAACAGCCCTTTGCTTATTAGAAAGACTAGGAGTAACAACGAAATTATCTCATTCTTTTTTTTTTTTTTTTTTAAAGAGATTGAATAAAGATGTGTTTCAAAATACTAACAAGCTTCAAAATGCCTTACTTTGAACTACGCCGATATAATGCTGTGTTTCTTCTCTGGACTCCTGAAATTGACAACATTCCTAATTTGGTCCCTCGGCTCTAATCTTCCCTAACATGGTCTTTGCGCTGGATGGCGGGGCACTCCCTGCATCTGGATAGCAGTTTCTGGTATTTTAAATGTTACTTGGAAAAATGTATTTCTCATACAAACATGTCGCACAACATCTTTGTGCTTAAGACCCCAGCTGACTTCCCGGTTTTGAATCTGAAAGCTAAATATTCACATCTTGTGTCCACAGATACTGAAGACTTGGTAATAAATCATTTGTTTAGCTGTTTTTGGACAAGACTTGGATCCATTTTATTTCTTCTACATCGTTTTTGTTTTCACAGGGTACGGAGTGAGGCTGTTGGGATTAAAATGGAAAGGCAGAGGCATACCACTCATTCCCGGTAATGAAGCCCTTGCACAGAGATCGATCCATAATGGGGTTCTTCTCAGGCCCTCTTGGAGCTGTGCTCCTCTCCATGGGGCAAGAGTTCAGTGGGTCATGGGGATGGGTCCAGTTGGCTCACAAATCTCTTTTGGATCATATTCTTCCTACCAGAGACACAGGATTCCCTTGCCCTGATGGCCCCAAGTCTCTTCCAGGGCCTGCGTGGGACAGGGACAGGGGCTGGATGGGGACGGTCCTCCTGAAGGCAGGCCCTGCTATTGCTACACACACCTGCAGGCCTGGGGTGCCCAAGGGGCAGCTGTTTGCTGGAGTGGTGAGGACATAGGTATGGATGGAGCCTGGATGTGTGGATGGGTGCCCACTCTTACGTGTACATAAAGTTCCCTGTGGTGCTGGAAAGAACCAGAATTGGAAAGGGAAGTAAGGTAGGCCTCCAGGTGTACTCTTGCCCCCCAAATGTTTGATGTGGACCTGGTAGAAGGGGACCCAGAGACAGATGTGGTTTTAACGGTGCTTCATTTAACAGAAGACAGCATATTGTCAAAACCCTTCCCCCTCATCTTCATCTTCCCATCTAGATCAACGAGAAAAAAGGGCTGATCACAAAATCCTATTGATTGGGGCTCAGTTGGTTAAGTGTCTGACTCTTGATTTGGGCTCAGGTCGTGATCTCACAGTTCATGAGTTTGAGCCCCGAGTCAGTGCAGAGCCTGCTTGGGATTCTCTCTCTCCCTCCTTACCCCAACCCTCTCTCTAAAAACAAAACAGAGCAAAACAAAAACAAATAAATGGCAGAAGAATCAACAGAGGTAACCTTATGTAAAGCCTAGTCCTACACGCACTTGCACACACACACACACACACACCACGCAGAGCAGACTATGACCAAGGCTACAGACATTCGAGGTCACTGCCAACCTCCATGCTACATTGTTCTAAAGGATTTGCACATCCCAAATCAACTCCCAGACCAGTTTATGGCTGCATTTTCTAGTTCCTACACACACACCTTTTAAATTGGCTTCAACTTGCCAGTAGCTTTTACTAGAGACAATTTAATGACGATGCATAACGTGCAACTTTCATAGAACATACAAAACCTCAGAGTTGGCTTTCTTCCCTCTTTTAACACATTTATTAGTGTTAAATTACAGTAATTCCCAAGCTCAACCCCTAAGAAACAGGGCTGTCTATGTCAGGCTTACTTCATATTGATTTTTTGAAGTTTCAAGCTGAGTTATTCCCTTCCACACCTAAAAAAAAATCCCTGTATTTACTGGTAAGATACACACATCTTCACTGAGGTTTTGGAACCTCAGAGAGAAGGGTGGAGAGTGTGTAGGTCTTCAGAGGGAAGAGAAAAGCAGTTGCCAAGGGAGATGCCAGACAAGAGACACGTTGTTCTGGGACAATCAGACCTCAGGAATTCTACTAGAAGGCAAAAGAATAATTACGAAGTAGTAGGAGATGGAAAGCTGGGATCCGGGAAACCCGTAAAGATGGACATCGGGGTGGGTTTTACACAAGGCACTTGGGTCCGAAGAGAAGCAAATGTTCAAACACAGGTGGTGGTCTTCCATGAACCGAGGCCCTATCTGAGAAGGAATTAAGGCCCACATCTTGTGAAGACAAAGGAGCAGTGCGCCCTCGGGATGAGAAGACGAGCGTGAACTGTCCCCATTCCCTGCACGGACTGTTCTGACCCACTCCAGTGCCACCAGAACATTCCTTACCACAGTGCTTGCCAACCCCCCCCCCCCCCCCCACCGAGCCTTGGCCGACATTTCCGGAACACTTAGAGCCAAAATGCTTGGGTTCACCCCTCTTCGATCCAGTGAATGAATATGCCGCTACCGAACTGTCCCACACACGACGTGTCCCCCTCAGTTTCCTAATGTGCTCTAGAAACACTGGGGGGGGAAATTTTCTGGAATTTAAGCAGCATTCCTTAAGGGGTCATTTTGAAGCAACAGGAAAACCTTCATGAAATTCTACTAAGGAACTGGGACTGGTCCAATTTTCCTACACAAATTTTTACTAGATGGAAATCCAGAAGTTTTGGCCTCTTCTATCCATCATAAAAACGCCCTTTGTTTAAACAAAGTCTCCACTGATGCATTTTCCAGCACATAAGGTAATTTTCAGTGTGGTACAAAACTCACTAGGGTCCTTTAAAACCAAGGGAGAAGGAGGGGGGAGGAGGAAAAAAGCACCTACACAGCAGAAGCCTTTATGATCTATAACTGAGTACATACTGCATTTGCAATAATACCATATTTCACTGCCTGGGCTGTAACACAGTAACCCCCTCACAGCACTGACCGGCCCGCAAACAGAACCACGAAAGCTGGCCAGGAACTCGATCTGCAACAGCAAACCCGACTTGCAGTAAAAGCCATCTGTACAAGTGCCAATTATCCTTCTCCTCAAATGATTAGGTTCCATCTAGTTTTGCTGACAAGCAAGTTATGCCACATTTTAATAGGCAATAAAATGTATTATTAAATAATTAGTAGCTAAGAAACAGAAATTAGAGGCTACTTCCCTGCACATGCGTCCCCTAGTACCTCAGTCTATTGATGTGAAGCAACTGCATCCTCCGAAGAGGACGGGCTGAAACCTGATACAGCAGTTTACTGTGAGACAATTATGAGGCTAATGAGTGTTCACAGAGACTGAAGCAGGAAAGAAATCCAGAAAATTCCACCTAACCCCAGTTATGTCTGATCTCTAGCAGGGTCCCAGAGGAGCAGGAATTTCTTCAAATCGCTCCTCGTTCGGAGCACATTAATTAAACTGTTAAAGGTAAAGGAGTATTGATGTCTTTCCCATCTCCCCTCTTCTCCCCGCAGGTAGTGTCTGGTACTTGTTCAGCCCTAAAGGTACAGTTGCGCTAACTGAAAAAAGCCCCACCAAGACCAATTAAGGTCTTTACTAAGAGGCTGAAAAGAAGACAAATGAAGGCAGAAAGCCCGATTACAAGGAACCTTTGTACAGATGTAAAGCAATTAGAGTGGTCCCGGGGGTAAGGCAGCATGGTTCCAGAAGCACGCGATTTTACAGCCTGTCTAAACTTGGAACAATCTATCTTTTTTTAGGTTGAGAATAAAAGTGAACCCTATATTAGTGTCATATATCAGCTGCTAGTGCCTGCGATTGGTTCCCGCATGCCTGCTAGAGCCATAAAGCTTCTCACAGATCCCCAGTGGAAGGCAACACCATTATACACTGGGCTCTCACAGGCAGGAAGAAAGCCCTGCCTCGTGTCAGAACCGCTTCACGGAGGGGCCCCGCAGCTGCGCACACACCCAGACAGGGGGCGGGCAGGGACCGGGAGGAGGGCAGAGGGGCAGGCGGGAGCGAGAGCTGAGCTGGGAGACACTCCCTGAAGACACTGAAGGGGGTTGCCCTAAAGAGAACAAAAGTCCACCCGGATTATCCCCTCAGGACATTTTAACAGCAGCCACCTTTCTGTCATTAGCTTTCCTTTTGATCTCGTTAATGCATAACATGTCAGTGTTTCATCTTTCTGTACTTGATAAGAGCCAACATATGGGTTCTTGGGTAGAGACTCAGATGTAAGAATTTGTACTTTGCACTGGGTTTCTGGAAGTGAAATGACCAGAGAGGAGAGAAAGGGTCAGGAATGTGTACATTCTCTCTCAATAATTTAAGATCAGAAACTCATAAAGGGAGGGAAAAAAAAAAAAAAAAACAACCCAGAGACACTGGAACTCTGTGTATGTCTGTAGAGCAGCCCTTTCCAACGGAAATACAATGCAAGCAGTGGAGGAACTTTAAATTGTTCTAGTAGCCACATTAAAGAAGTGAAGAGAAACAGAACTGGTTTTGATAATACTTTTACCCTGCTATATCCAAAATCTTATCAGTTGATAGGCAACTGACAAGAAGGCATTAAGAAGGACCTACTTCATGCTACTTTCTCACCCTGGGTCTCTAGCGCTTGGCACGCCTCAATTTGGACTTGCCCCATTGAAGCACTTGGCAGCCACGTGTGACTCGTGGCCACCATCCCGGACACTGTCACTGCGCGCTGCAGGGAGTGAGAACAGGCCCCGGCCCGCCACTAACCAGCCCTGAGACGATGCTAACTGACGTGAGTCTTGAGTGCCTCTAACTGCTCAGCTTAAAGTTGGGAATAATAATATTTCACTTCGCAGGGCTGTCCTGAGGATTAGCTTAGAGAATCCATGTGAAGAGCTAGTAACGAAGCCTGGCGCAAGGTAAAAGCACTTGGTAGCTATTAGCAATGATTTCTACTATTACTTTTATAAACCAACCTCAAGTAAAGAAAGGTGCAATTTCCCACCAGGACATACGTTTCATAAAAACTCTGAGGGCGTCTTTCTATCTGAAGTTCCCTCACTTCCGTCTGGGTTTACTGCAGTTGCCAAATGAGTTTCAACGGTTTTCCAAGATTCAAGCAAAAGGAGTCTGGAAGATCTGGCTGCACCCGCGGAGGCTTCTATTGGACGATGTACCAGGACTCTACCTGCTCCCCACCAGGAAGGCTGGCCAGGGGGGACTCAGAAATCCGCCTCCGCTGGGGAGGTCGGCGTTGCCAGCTGTCGGCAAATGCTTCCACACTGGAGAAGAAGGATCGCCAAGAACGCTGGCTTTAGGTAAAGAGTGGATAATTGCGCAGACCGTTTTTTGATTTTTGATAACTAATAATTCACACGGAGGAATGGCATTAAAAAAAAAAAACGGTGGCATTTAACATCCAACAGAGAAATAATTAACTTTTAAAGTTAGCCAGTAAAAGAAAATGCCAAGGCAGGATGGTGAGGCAGCGCTGACAATAAGAGGGGATACATCGGGACATTAATTAGGTACAAGCAAACATCTTCCCTAATAGCTCATGTTCTCATTCCCAAAATGTCAACAATAGATATTAACACCAGATGCTGGCATTACATCTCCCCTGACAGCGAGTCTGGGCCATGTGTGTATGCTCAGAGAAAAGATTCATGCGATCGAGGGGAAAAATCCAAAGGGATAAAGGCTGTGTTTCCTTCTCTTAAATAATTTACAGACCCTTTATGAACGGTGGGGAAATGGGAGCTTAAGAGGGATCTCAACTGAAACATGAGAGAGGAGACAGACTGCATCAGGTGAGGCACTGCCCACGGGGAGACTACTCTGGCGTCTGTTCCGTCCCTCCAGGTGCCCCCTGAACCCCAAGGTGCTCAGCGACTCTCCTCCAGGAGGCAGGCAGCATACTGCTCGCAGCTGGTGGTCAAAGCAATCTCTTGGGTGCAACCACCTCACCTGGGGGTAAGAGACATTACTACAATATTTAGAAAATTCTAGAAAAAAACGGTTTCTGGTGCTCACAAGAAAATCATTCCCCTTTGTATTAATTTCCATTTCTTCACGCTTTGGGTCGGACAGAAGAGAGATGTAACCAACATGAGGAACGTGACAGATTTCCACTGCGGAGCAGGATGCCGTCAAGGCCCGACTCGGCTGGCTACATAACGGACTGTGTTAACTTAGGCTCCTCGCCCTGTCCACTAGGCGAAGCTGCCAAACTCTCTGAACACTGGCTGTTGCGCCGGGAAGTGGATTTGGGGCCACTGACAGAAGGGAATGAGCTGCAAACAGGGAGACACAAGGGTGGCAGGAATGTGTACAGAGTGACTGTCTAATCACAATGACTTTCTTTGAATTCCACTACCAAACAGATGAAACCAATTCCTCTCCAACATCAGGGCCTCTGCATGTGCGGTTTCCTTCGCCTTAAAGGTGCTGCCCTCTGGTCTTCCCATTCTCACCTCTACGTCTCTTTAGGTGTCAACCTAGAACGTCACGTCCTTCAGGAGGAATTTCCGAGCCTACCCTCTCTAAAGGAGGTCCCGCCCTGCCCTGCATCTCCATCGTTCTCCATCACAGCCTCTTGGCCTTTGCTGCTGCTGTTGTTTTTCTAAACAGCATGTCCCACGCTTACGCTACCTGCATGTGCTTCTTTACTGTAGCGTAAGTTCTGAGAAGGTATTGTCTGTCCTGTGTACTTCTGTGTGCCCAGGCCTGGAGTAGAGTAGGCACTTAGTGTATGTTTGATGAACACTGTTGGGATCTCTGCTGCCTCCTGTTGCTCTTGACATGATCCTTGGACCAAGAAACACCAGAGAAGATCCCAGTGGCTGATAGAATAAGTCAAATTGAGGATTATCTAGAAAAACCAACTAACCAACTAACCAACCAGCCAACCAACCAACCCAGAGGCTTTCTTTGAACAAAAATTGAAGAGCACAGATGAAGGAGACAGACTGTCTGCACTCAGGGGGTTTATACTCTAGGAAAAGAGGAATGCATACAGACAGCCAAAGATTCAGATTAAAAAGTCCCTGGACTGGTGGATGTTGGTCAGGTCATGTGGTCAGTGTAGGTCCTGGGCCGACGCGGTCAGAAGGAGGGGTTCTCAGAGCCTCCTGACGACCACGACAAACACATAGTCCCAGGGTCAGGAGTGTCATCTCTAGAGTCGGGCTGTCTATACTGGTGACTGGGATCTTGACCTTTGGGGTAAGTTCCTTAAAATCGTTGCTCCTCAGTTTTCTTATCTGTAAGGTGGGGGTACGAGTATTGTTTATGTCACAGATTATTATGAGGAGCAAATATTTGCAAAGTGCTTAGCATTGCGCCTCATACATAGGAAACACTCAACAAATAGCTATTTAAAACAAAATGGTCTCAGAGAGCCTGGGTGGCCCAGTCAGTTGAGAGTCCCACTTCGGCTCAGATCATGATTTCACAGTTTGTGAGTGCCAGTCCCACATTGGGCTCTGTGCTGTCAGCACGGCATAGCTTTGGATCCTCTATTCCCTTCTCTCAAAAATAAATAAGCATTAAAAACAACAACAACAACTAAATGGTCTCTTCAAGACTTGCGAAACTTGCTTACTTTACTAGTTCGTCCCACCCGGCTTGCACGCATGTGGCCCATCGATTCCGGGTGCTTCCTTTCACTTCCCCTGCTGTCCTGATGCTGTGGCAGCCAGCACTGACCACGAGTTTAAACCCCTAGTTTGCCTTCTTTCAACCACAAATGCTGATCTAGCCACACCAGCTCCCTCCTATCGCTCGTCCAGCTTTTGCTAGTGGCCAACAGGGAACTTGCAGCCTCTGTCTCAGTGCTTGCTAGTGGTTCATATTTGGTTTCCGTTCCAGAAAACACTAGCTTTATAGAGGCAAAGTACGACACTTGGACTAGGACCTGGGCCTTGACATCGAGATGATTAAGAGAAGAAATGTGATTTTTGTGCTTAAGCAATCTTTGCTAATATACCTCATTCAGAAACCAAGTCTTCCTTGAATTCAGAGCCCCTAAAGCCATATAAAGTAATCTGTCTGTCCATCGTCTCAAAGTACCTATTATGGATAAGGCAAGATACTAGGCACCAAGGGAGGGGGAAAAAAACCAAAAAACAAGATCTGTCTTCAAAGGGTGATTATGTTACAGTGTAACAGAGCTCAGAAGCAGCTTGCCAAAGAAGGCACTAACCTCTGATTTTCTGAGGATCAATTGCATTCTGGTTTTGAGCACAGAGATTTTAAGCATTGAAGTGCCAATGACTTAAGCCACAAAAAAAGTCCTTCAAGTACCACTGGTAAATCATCATCTTTGTGATGGTTTTGGAAATCCACTTTAATCAAATCCAGTAAGACGTTCCAACTATCATTTATACTTTAACAATCAACTCTCAATCTCTAAATCCTGGCTTTTCCTTTAATTACTCATGAAAATTCTATTATTCAAGTGCTGACTGTGGTCTGTCTTGCTGTATACCAAGACGCACAATCACGAAGCCCACAGGCTGCTCCCGGTCCCCCACATCACCACCCCGGTCCTGGAGCCGCAGCCGCGGCTGGGAGCAGGGGCGCCGAGTCAGACAGCCTGGGATCTGCTCTGGCAGGTTGTTCAGCTCTTTGAGCCTCCAACTGTTCCCTCGTAAAACGGAGGATGCTAGTAGTGGCGCCTCCCTCACATGGGTTTAGAGGAACCCAACGACTATAAAATGCTTAGACTAGTTCTGGACCCTCAGTAACCCCACCATTTTTGTCATTAAAAAAGTTCTTAATTAAGAACCAGTTCTGCCACGCCTCCCGATTTCTCTGCCCCCCTCTGATGGGTGGAGGACACATACTCAGATCCTAGAAAGGAGTTTGCCAAGTCAGAGGATGAAACGCCGTTGGCTCACTGTCACTTAGCTGCAACTCCTGGGCAGCAACTGCCTGGTGAGCACCGAGTTACGGGAGATCGTGGTGCGGTGGGGCCAGCAGACACCACATAAAGTGTTTAACACGAGGGGATTAAAAGGTACTTTAGGGGCCACAGAGCAGATATTCTTTTCGGGAATTTCATTTCATGGGGAAGCCACCGGGCAGATCTGAATGTCTGATCTTGTTTTGCCAATAACTAGCTATGAGTGGTCTTAGAAAGCTACCTTTAATTTCTGGGGACTCAGTTTCCTTACGTTAAAACACAGAGTCAATCCTGCTGACGTGCGGAAGAGGTGACTGAATCCTCACCGTCAGTGTGACTGCAGCACAGGCCATGAGGTAAGCGGGTGTGAGCCCGTCTCCGAAATTTTCCAATGGCCTTCATCTCCCTTCCCCTGGACAAGCTGGTTCGCACCGTGTGACTGCTCAGAGAGCCCAGAACTGATTTGCTGACAAGGTGATGATTTCACAATGCTGCATGGACTGTGAGAGAGATGCACACAGGTATTAAGGGAGGACGTAGTGAAGGCACATCTCAAACCCAGGACTGAGCAGGGGGAGGGAGGGAGGTCCCAGGGAAGCTCAGCTGTCCTGGGACAGTGGCACCTCCACGAGTCTGATGTGACTGCAGGGGGACAGGGAAGCCGTCCGGGCAGAAGCGGCCCCGTGAACAGGCACAGGGCAAAATGGCGTGAAGAATTACCAGTACTCTCTGCACGTTTTCCCAGTTCACTTTATTCTTGGACGCCTTTGAAGAAAAGAGTCCCTCCTGAAAACCTCACAGAGTTTGGAGAAAAGAGGAAGATTCCAGCAGTACTGGTAATTCTAAACTTGTCAAATGGAAAAGCTTCATTCCAAAACAAATGTGGGTTTTTTTTTGGGGGGGGCAGGGGGTGCGGGTAACTGCTAGCCAAATGTCATCTTTGCTTATTCTTGATAAACTTGCTAAAATGTCTCCTAATCCTCAAAAGGTTCTAAGCCATGTTGATCATCTTTTAAAATAAGGTCACTGAATTTAGAGAGCCAAGAAGGCTGTGATTCTCTGAATGTGTTAACACCGTCCAGTGCAGGAGATCTATCTGAGGTCAGACACTTCTTAAAGAGCTCCAGCGTGCATGGCCTTCTCTCAAAATGCGGTCAAGTGCACCAGACTTAGCAGATGGCGGAGGGCTGGACTTGAACTGGGTGTGACCCTATGACAGGGCAGGAACTGAGAGATTAAGAAAAACCCAGTGTCAGGCGACAGGAAAATCCCCAGAATTCAGTAACGGGACAGTTAGGTTCCTCTCTCTCGTGCTTCATATTTTTTTTGTCACTAGGTTTTCTGGCCTTTACCTTATAAATGTGCCTCATTAATTTCTGCCCTGCCTCCCAATATTGCCCAGGCTCGGATTCTCGCCCGCCTCCCTCTTGAGCCCGCGCTCTGCAGAAAGACTAGAGCCACGTTTCAGGGCCTGGATTAGGGTAAGGCAAGTGAGGTGCCCAGGGCACAAAATTTAAGAAGGCGTCACTCTCAGGGCTGGATAAACACCGACCATGAACTCGAATCCCCACTGAGGCATGCCCCTCTCTTTATATTTTGCACCTTAGGTAATTCTCTTGCCTCGTCCCACTCCTGGTCCTGTTTCTAAAACTTAGCAAGTATCTCTAGTGCTCCATGACACCCACACCATAGATGCCGTGACAGGATCTCGTGGGAGTACCTTTCCAGAGGCAACTGTCAGCATGCCCACGATCCCACGCCAGACACCGGCGGCCTTGCCTCAGTGGTTCCCCAGACACAAGTCACCGCTTTACACATCTAGTCTGTACCGCACCACACTCCCCCTCAGGGAAGACCTACTTTCTCTTCATCCCTGCCCAGACCCTGGAGTCTCTCTTCTATGCATAATAAAGGAATATATATGAAATCTCCCTTCTTTGTTTCCATCATAAAAGCCTTCCCTAAAACCACCACTTCGTTCTTCCCCCTCTGTCCTCCACCACACACCTTGTGTCTATTTCTATTACAACACCGACCACAGGGCACTGTCTTTAACCGTGCATGTTGCAGTTCCTTGATGTTCCAGTCCAGTGGGGACACACAGTGTCTTCCCCTCTAGGCACTCCCAGAGACTAACACAATTCCTAGTGCAGAGCTGGCCTTCGACAAATGTTTGTTGAACACATGAACGTGCGTTCTGTTCAACGCGCCCCCTTAGTGTTCTTCCCTTTATCCTCTAAATAGGATCAATTCCAGGGTCCGAAGCAACAAGAGGAGACTTCCAATCGTGGGAGAAAGAACGAGACGGTTCACAGCACAGGTTTGTCCAGGCTGCTAACTTTGCCTCGTCAGCATGCGTTGAGGAGACCCACGATAGTGCGGACTGGTTGCCATGAGCAAAGCTAACATGTTTGTTAAACATCATTGATAAAGATGATTAAATATTCCATTTCTGTTTACTTTAATTAACCATAATTAAAACATCACCGGGAGTCTGTAAAAGCCATTTGCATATACTGTTTGGAGAGGTGTTCAGTACGGTCCTGTCTTTGCAATTTGGAAGGCTCCCTAAGTGAGCTTAACTTGGCTTGATTCCTCCCACTCTCCTCTTAGAAACAAACCAGTATTTGGGCTATTTTAAAAACTACAAAGTCTTTCCCAACTTTGGAACAAAACACTGGTGTAGTAGAATACGGGATGATCCACAGAGAATACAAGCCTAGAAAAATGTCTTGTGTTGAACTCCTAACAGCACCGTGAAAAGTCTGGCTGGTTTTAAGGTTGGGCTGAGGAGAAGGGACAGTAAGAGGGAGCAGAGGGCAGCATGTCTTCTGTTGTTAGGGATGCAGCTGCATCTAAATGGGGCAGGATGGTTAGGAGGTAGGAGGGGTCTTGACCTGCCCCGTCCAATATGGTAGCCATTAGGTGCATGGACCTATCTGAAGTTAAACTAATTACAATTAAATAAAATTAAAATTTCTTCGGTCTCACACTTTCAAGAGCTCAACGGCTACCAGCCAGTGCCCGTGTACTGGACAGTGCAGGCATAGAACACTTCCATCACTCACAAGTTCTACGGGACAGTGATGGCATGGGCAGTGGAAGCTCACAGATTAGCCTCCATGGCCCAAGGAGCAGCAATGCCCATTCTTACCCTTAATTCATAATAAATATGCACACATCGACCATAGTCTCATCCATCTTCTTGCAAGCAAGTGGCTTCCCTAAAAGGGGACACAGTTTGTATGCGACAGGACCAGATGCTGCCCTTAGAGTGTCCCTTCCCATTAAAAATGAACGTTTTCATCAGAGATACCCAGAGTTGGCTCACTTAAGAGACCCAAAGGGACGGATGGCCGCTGGAAATTTGAGAACAGTTTCTAAATGAATGTGGCGCCCAAGAAAGACCCAACGGCAGGGGGAGGAAGGAGAGATAAAGCACTAAACGCACAGATGAGCCAACACAGAAGGGACCCAGAGGTCTGCAGGGGCCGGGAGATCCATCACGGTGGCCCCAGGCCTTCCAGAGCATTCCAATTCCAAGGAGCAGCATGCCTCATCCCTCAGGAGGGGCAGCCATGCCCAGTTCTAGCTGCACTAGGCCCTGTCCACTATTCCAGATGGAAGACAGCAAGGAACCACTGTTTGGTTGAAGTGATACCTGGATAACTGCCAACTAGTGACTGTTTCTGTGCACTTTCTCCACCTAGACCTGCACCCGGAGTCAGCAAGTTGTCTACTGCCTGCCCCTTCTACAGATCTGTGCTCACGTTTTAAATAAACACTAACAGATTCCACCCTGTAAGAGGTGAACCAAAAATCCTACGATCCAATCTGAAAGAGAGGCCAAGGGCATTCTTTCCCAAGCATTAGATTGGTTTCACATGAGGTGATTAGACTCTTTCCTGCTAATTGCACTAGAAAGAACTAATTAGAAAAATCTACCATTCAGCTAATGAGAGCTGGGCCCTAACTATCTCAGTGCTTAACTTCTCAGGTTGTAAAATATCACTTTCTTTTTTTTCATGCCCCATCTGAGAAAGTTGTCGCTGTGTTAAATTCCAGCCGTTGGGCTAGGCATTAAATAACCGAGGCAACATTTACAAAATGCCTGTACATGCTACAGCTTGCTGGGGCTCCACCCTGATTTCTTCCTATTTCAGAAGGGTAAATATGATGGATATCAAAGACCGTTAAGTAGCAGTGTAATAGTGAACTGGTAATGAATTCTGCCCCATTTCTCAGCGCAACCTTCTTAGTGCCTTTGTGCCTTTTATTACGGGGCCGTTAGTAACCCAGGATAAGGAATTTCACATGTAATGTTGTTACTCTGAGAAGAAGAGTCCATTAAAAAGCAATGGTATCACCTGATTGAGACTCACATCCCTGCCGAAGGTTATAGCATTTATCAGGAAGCTGACAGAATGAGAATAATGAAGAGTTAATAAATCAGAGTCCCTCCTTGTACGATACACTCGTACAGTAAACAGTAGACACTACAAGTCAACCATAGTGTTGGGACAAGGAATTCAGCCATAGTGTTAGGACAAGGGCCGTAGCAAAGTTTTCTTAGAAGAGTAAGTTCAGAGGAGAGCTCTGGGTTTCACATAATTCACATATTATGTCCACTAAAGAAATGCCTCCCGCAGCTCAACGCCCTTCCCAAAAAAGCACTTTTTCAAAAAAGTTTACAGCCCTCTTGGCAGAAGCCCAGATCCTATATGCTGCAAGATGATGTGTGAAATTAGCAGAAATGTAAATGTCAGAACTTCTGTTTTTGGAATTAAATGCTAGAGATTCTCTCTGTATCTAGGGTCCCCGTTCCCTACCTCAAGGTAGAAAGTTTTCAAGAAGACAAAGATTCACCTGTTCCAAGACGTGGAGGATGCTGACGTGAACTCCTCAATTCCCAGTGAGGGTCAAGAATGAGAATTAGACTCACCTTCCCAAACGACCTCTGGAAAGCAGGGTGCCAGCTGCCAGGTAGGTGTGCTTCCTACTGTCTGTCCTTAATGACTCATACCTGGACTCGATGGGTCCGAATTCAGGGCCATTTGGGGGGTTATCTGACTGTTCATCAGCACCTCTAAGTAGAGAGTGTGGAGTAAGTGCTGGGAGATCCTTCCACTGGGTCTTTTATTAAGGACGTCAGAAAGGACTTGTCAGAGCAAAGGACCAAAACACATGCTTACAAAAAGGTTTGAGAAAAATCTGAGAGATTTCAGTTTTTAGGGATACTCCATCCCTTGGGTGGATTTCTCTTGACAGTTATGCTGTGTTCTTTAAAAAATTTTTTACTCTGGTATTTATGTTCGAGTCATGTATTATTCCAAAGGCTCTAAAGTTACTGTGGTGGTGTGTGTGCACGCGTGTCTCCATTCGTGAACAAATGTTACGGGTAACAGGAGAGATGAGCTGACCGCACAGCACCTGTGCATGTATTATTATCCCCATATTACAGACGAGCTATCACGGAGATTAGGTGGAGCTTGGGATTAAACAGCTAAGTGACAGAACTGGGATTTCAAACCTGACAGGTCCTGTCTTCAACTTCAGATTACTTCTCTTCTCCTTTGAGAATCCTCAAACCGACCTGAGTATTATCAGCAGTATTTTCCTTTGAATTTCACCATAAGGCTTAATTACACCCTATATTATTTTTCAAGGCAGTCATCAAAAATTAATCAGGATCTCTTTGTAAGTAAGCAGCAGGAAGAAAAAAAAAAGATATCAAGACTTTTGTCAAAAGTTAAATTCTCATTAATGTAACACAGAACGGGGCTGAGTTAGAACTGAATGGCTCTTCCCACAGTGGTCTTAAGCCTAATTTTTCTTTTTCACTTTTCATCTTGACCTTCATTTTTCATCTTGACTCTGTCATGAGCCAAAAAAAAAAAAAAAAATCCACACTCTAGTCTCTACCCCATCTCTAACTATCTGAGGCCTAAAGAAGGGACACACTGTGTACAACAGTGTAGCAAGTTACTAACTAAGCAGGAGGGAAAACCTCATGTCTTCACTCCCAGGCATCATAACAATTCAGTAGCTTGCTCTTTTCCCTGGTCAAGAAGGAAGGTTCGACATCAGTATTCAACAGGAATACTAGACCGTCTTCTCGTTTTCATTAATCTATAATCCTTGTGAATACAAGAGATGGCCCAGAAATGAGGACCGAGACAAATTCCAGGAAATACTGTTAACATCACATAATTAGAAAAAGCTACTGGAAGAGAAAATATGACTTCAAATGCTGAATAAATCAACGTGTTGGTTTGGAAAACAGAGATTTGATGGCGACACCCAATATCCTTGTCAGATTTATACAGAGAAACAGAAACTATTATACCGGTATGGCTAGACAGTAACAGTAACAAGCAATATTTAACGAAATACTTTGAAAGTGATTAAGAAATTATTGCTTAGAATCCAATCAATATTTATAATGTTATTATTTCTGTTTTTTAAATGAGGAAACTGAGGAACAAAATGGGGGTGAGGAGATGGGTTAGGTGGAATGGTCTGGTGGACAAGGCAGGAAAAGGGCCTGACCTCTGACCTCTTACTGCTGGGGCCTTTTCGGGAAGCTGCATGTCTTCTCCAGGGCCAGCCCGGACAGAAATGACAGGACATAAGAGGCAGAAACGTGGAGGGATTCACTCGTGAACTGGTATCCTCCTAAACACTTCTCTGTGTTGCTCCTCACTGCATTTCATCTGGACCCTAACTGGGATGACTAAAATAAGCACCTTGCAAGACAGAGTTGGGGATCACAGGCAGGAGACACGACAGCAGTTACCCAATTCAGGCAACATTTTCACTGACTTTTCCAACCGTCTCCCATCACTGGGAGAAAACTTTGTTCCCTTTGTCAAATTTCCCTTGAAGGCTGTCCATGCTATCTGTAATATCGGCTGTGTCTAAACATCGAGAGCAACCATGATACCCTTTAATAGTTAATCCTCCAACATGTAATTAGGCATTCACATGACAATCAAAACCATGACTATATTTCATGTTTGCCTTCCCTTTCAAGCCCTCTACTAGAGGGGCACTTACTCTGTCAAATCTGCTATAGTAATCAAAACATTGAAATTACTTCTTTCCACACTAAATATACTGGAACTGGTTGTTTGATTAAATGTAGAGCAGAGAGTGCAATTTGCTAAATTACAAGTATTCTGAACATGTAAATATAGTTTAATTACTGCAATTAAAGAAGATTACTGGAGATTGGCAGATGGGAATGTAATGCTGTTTTAATTAGAGTTTTTAATGCACTGTAACATAAGCATAATATTAACCCTTTATCCCAGAAGAGGTAGCTGGTCTGTGAAAAATTAGTATTTAAAAATATATTAGAGCTGGTGTTTCACGACAAGGGCTAGACTGAGTCACACTACCCTGGAGGCCATCGGGGAGGACAATCACAGCTTCTAAGAACAGGAAACTGAGGCGGATGGCCATGACAGACAACACCACTTAGGACGTGCATGCAAGTGAGCACGAGCCCATGTGCACACCCGGAGAAACAGGTACCTCACCGACTCACCCTCACCGTCTCACCCTCACCGGCTGCTTTTCATGAAAGAACAATGTTGCCACAATATCAAAGACTGAAAGGACTTGCATGCCACGAAATGTTTCAAGAAGTCCATGCTTAGCAAACACGAAAAGAGAAAAGTATTTCAAAAATGCACTTCTTTCAAAAAATGCTTTTATTCATCTCCAAGAAAACTACAGTGCAGAGACTCTACAGAGGGAGGCTGGTATATTATTATTATGCAGCTTCCAGAACAGCATTGGCTACACAAAGTAATATTCCAGAATGTAAGAAGCAATCTTTGTCATCTTGAAAGCTATCACTTGCAACATTTTATCCATTTAAGTCAATAGCCTATTAGAAATTCTAATTGAAAGTTCAATAGTCAGCTTGGAGCCTTACAATAGAGGTTGCCTTTTGGAAAGCCATTTAAAGTCTTAATCTCTTTATCATTTGGTATTTTGAAGCCTAACTTTGTTCTTGTTAGGCAGATCAATGGCATTAATTTACAAAATGGGGGAAAATGTCACCCTTCATCCGTTAAGTCTCAGCTCAGTGAAGAGCAGCATAAGCGAATCTGATCACTGCTTTCCCATATTAGCAGCAAACGGTGCCATGGGAGGCTTGACCTACAAATTTTAATTACTGCATGAAAAATTCAGTTCCTGGAGATGAAGAGAGACTTGAGCAAAAGCAGAAGCCCACCCTGTGCAAGTCTGCTGAGTTTTAAGTCTTCGGGACTGGATTTCTGAATCAGTGGCCAACACCACAGTCAATGAAAGGTGTTTACGATATCCAAGAACAAGTCACAAACTTCAAAACAAAGCAAGGCCAAGACCAAAGACACTGGGGAGGCTAAGTAAGCTTTTATGGGAAAAGCTGTGGAGGAGAATATGTTCTGTTTTACTGAGCATATAGCATCTTGATGGATCATGCATACACCTATCGACTGGAAACAAATAAACAAACAAAAAAACAAGACGTGGTCATGAAGCTAATTCAATTAAGAGTTACAGCCTCAGATACAAGCATCCTTACAAAAACCAGGGAGGCAGTCTCGGTGCTCTGCACTCAGGGGAAGGCATTATTTTCACCCAAAATAAAAGAAATGGATTCTGAATGTGTAGGCATGATGGGTAATTGGTGGTGGCAGAAAAACCAATAATAATAAGTCATCTAAAAATTAAAGCCAAAAGTAGTAAGCAGTAGGCTTAAACACAGCAGCAGTAAGCAGAATTAAGGGGCGAGGCTGTCAGCTTTTGTATTCTACAAGCTAAGGGAACTGACTTAAACAACCATCACCTTACACGTAGGTGGAAACATACGCATTTGTCAATTTAACTTTGAAACAATCACTTAGCACACGCCCATGCATCTGTACTTAAACAAAGGGATGAGAAGGCTACAGAGAAATCTTAACAGTAGTTACCCTGTGGGAGTAGAAGAGGCATGTTTGGGGGTGATGGAGACGGAGGCTTTCGCTTTTTAATTTGGAAACTTTTAAAATTGCCCAATTTTTAAAAGTAACTAACCTGTATGGCTTTCCGCATTGTTAACAAACCAACTTGTTTAAAAAGAAGAAAAATAAAAACTATATTCAATGTTACAGCATAAGAGCTATGAGTCTTTTTAGAAAAAAGATTACTTTTTTTTTTAAACATGAAAGAGAGCACTATTTGCTTCCAAAATTTAGACTTTTAGTTTAGCTTACTTAAAAGTTAGGCTTACTCATTTACTTTCGAAGCTTGGTGCTGGTCCCGAACTGTGGAAACTGTCCAGTCTCAGTCAATCACGTTACACGTCTATACAACTTAAGCTGGGAAGCATTGCTGCATAACTGCATTCAGGGCTCGTTACTGTGTCATGCACTTGGCATCTTCGCTAATATGACTTGATGATGGTGACAGGGAAATACTGACCTGGCAACCATGGATGTGTGTCTGCGTTTTTCCCATGCAGACATAGCTGCCATTGGCTAAAGCTTAGCAGTAAAATTGCTTTCTGATGACTAAATCATATTTATCTTTTCATTCCTGATCTCCATTGATCTCTACATCCTTCTTATACAAGAGATGCCTCACCGTCACCTCCTGCCACCAACAGCTGGAAGTGCATGATGAAGTATCCTAATGAAAAAGCCATTAACATTTGTACCAGGTGTTTCTGGGCTTTTCTGCCCTTGCACTTAGGTTAATAGTATGCTGGAAGGTCTCTAGAAAGGACAAAGGCTCCTGGTTAAAGAGTTAAACAGCCACATCCCTGATATGCCTGGCCATTGACACAGATGGGCTGGTCCTTAGGTCAGGGCCCACTGCTTGGAAGGAGCAGAATACCAGGATGAACTAAAACAGTGTGAGGAGGGGAATGGGGCTGGCCTCAGAGCTGGGCAGCAGAGCGTGTGCAGTCAGGCAAACCCCGAGCACATTTAAGGAGCCTGGCTTCCAGCAAAGCAGGACCCTCCTCTGTTGAGACTTGAGGAAAGGGCTTGGAGGCACACAAAACAGAAGTCATTGCCATGAGAAGGAAAAGAACACATGCTCAATATAAGAACACATGAGATGCAAAAACTCGGCTTCCCTGAAGTGTGGCATTTTCAAAGCCCACACATCATAACAACTCTGATTTCTGCGACGCCTAAACAGGAAGCCCCTGAGGTTCCATCTGTCTCCCTGGCTAGAAGGACAGCTGAGGAACCATGCTGCTGTCTGGAAGAGGGCTGGCAGAAATTGCAGGAACCCTGGCCCGGGAGCTAAGAATGTGCAGTCATTCCTCCCCCCAGTCTAATTTACAGCCCTGACAAAAGCTGTTGGCTTGTTACCAGGTCTGTCTTTGTACATAACTAGAAACGAACCACCAGCAAGAGTTGGCTCACTTCATAATCTTGTTTTTATGCCTAAATTAAAAAAAATCATAGGATTCATCATCACATTATATTAAAGAAATCTGGTATTTGCTTTGTTCTCCATGACACTTTACTACCTAGATTAAGAAGGGAAGATTGTTAGATGGATGTGAGAGTCAACAGAAGTGGAGATATAAATGTAGAGAAGATAAGCTGAGATCATAATTCCTAGTCTGACTGGGCTCAGAAACCCTGAGGAGCTCTAGAATGTTGACCAGATAAGGCATTCTGGCATGCAAGGTCCTCCTCAGTGCACTCGGCATCTGCCCTTCCCAGGCATGTTCCTAGGCTTTTTCTCTGCAGTATTCTCTTCCAGTGACTTTATTTAGATGGTGCAGTCATGTCTGCAGCCATGAGTCATATTCCTAGCGCTGTACTTCAGCTACTTACTTCTCCAGACTCTACATTTCTCTTTATTTATAGCAATCCTACTTTCTTTAAGATTCTACTCACCAAGCGATCAGCTCAAATGACATAGGAAAGGATTTGACAACATCCAACACCTTACCATGATAAAAACACTTTGAAAACTGTCAATAGGTAAGAAGTTCTTTAATACGATAAAGAACGTTTCTGAAAAACCGACAGCTAACATTATACTCAGAATACTGAAAGCTTTCTTTCTAAGATCATGTACAAGACAAGGATGCCTACATTCTCTAGTGCTACAAAACACTGTACCAAAAGTTCTAACCAGAGCAATTCTGGAAGGAAAAAAAAAAGGCATCTATCTCAATTCACAGATGAAATGATTCTATATGCAGAAAACCTCAGAGCTAATAAAATGAATTCAGCCAAGTTGCATGGTACAAGACCAACACATAAAATTGGTTGTGTTTCTATATGCCAGTAATGCATGATTCAAAAAGGAATTTCAGAAAACCATCCCATTTACAGTAGCATCCAAAAGGATAGAATACCTATTTAACCAAAGAGGTGGGAGACTTGTACACTGAAAACTATAAAACAAACATTGCTAAAAGAAATTAAAGACCTAAATAAATAGAAAGACACCCTTGTGCATCGATTGGAAGACTTCATATTGTTACAATGTCAACACTACCCACAGTGATGTACAGATTCAAAGCTATCTCTATCAAAATTTCATTGGAATTTGTATCTTAAACTGGAGCTTCTCTGTCATCATGGTACTGAGACACAAACAATGAGGCCCAGGGGAGTTCAGTGGCTGGGAGCAGGGGTCCAGGAAATGATTGTGGGGGTTAGGGTACACTTCTCACTATTCAGAAGGACCTAAAAAGGAGGCACTCATGCCTCCACCAAGGCTACTTTAGGCTGAAAATATATTATCACAGTTATCCTACATATGCCTAGGTGAATGTGAGTAGAAAGAGAATGAAAATTATATGATAAATGTTGTATGCCAAATGCAGGTCAGAAGTCAAAAAACTACAAAACAGGGAATTTCAGGAGGGGACGGTGAATGAGGGAGATTCTCACGGGAAGACGGCTCAGTCTAACACCTTCACTGGATTCTGAAGGACACAGGAGGATGCCCAGAAAATCCAAATCCAAGAATTTCAGGGTGCTGAACTAGCTGTGCATTTTATTCAGAAAGAAAACTCTCAAATGAAGAATTAAAGATGGCAAAAAAATTCTGAGAAAATGTCACAAGGGACCTTCTGCCATTCCCTAACCTCCCCCCCCACCGCCCCAGGTTAGAAGTACTATTCCCAAAGCAATTTTCTTCGGAAGAAACAATCCATACAATGCCGAACCTGAAGAATGTTCTCCGTCTCCCCTTTCACCATAAGCAGCTCCCCAAACTGCATGTAGAAGGCCAACAGGTAGAGCAGCTCCTGAGGTTATTCTAGAAGCCAGTGCTCTCTAGACATATTGGGCAAAGTAGTCCTTTCAGAGGCTGGGGAGACACGGGGCTACACACACAAAGGCCTCCATTTGGAAACACACGAGTGCCCCTATTATCCTAAAAACTAAGCACGGAGCCGCATGTTTCATGCCCACTGCCACCTGCGATCATGGTTTTATAGTTATCACCACACACTCTGATGATCGGATTGTTTAAGGACCTCAATAAGAGTGCTCATGTCACCTGAGGACTTAATGTGTCTTTACCGCTGCCATCCCGGCGAGCACACTTGTTTACTTTACGCCAAGGGAGACAAGAAATGCAACCCAATTCAGAAAAAACCACTTAGAGTAAAACATATCTGACCTCTTAGAAGTGACTGGATGCCCTACGTTCAAGTAAATAAGAGATGCGGCATGAAGCAGAGACCTGGGCTCCAGCCTCTTTCAGCCAGCTCAAGGTAAGATCAAGAAAGGGGCACGGCCAACCACAGCCGTCTATGGCCTGTGGGAGTCAGAGCCAGCTGGGAACTTAGGTGTAGAAGGGAATTACATGAAGTGAGTGCTGAGAGAAAGATCCAGAGGCGTTTTTGTGGTGGTGCTCTGTAGACATGTACACGTATGTGCAAAGGGGCACTCACAAGGAAAAACCAGACACCAGTGGGGCAGAGATTAGGTGGCTACGGCAGCTGAAGGGAAGCTGCGGAACAATCCAGGTGCCCTGGGAGAAGCAGAGAGGGCCAATCAGGCCTTCAGGACACGGGCTGGCTGTGAGTAAAAAGCACAGAGAAAGGCCCCGGGAGAGCAGAGCTGCAATCAGATCCCTTGGAGATGGGTGGAGAGGCAATCCTGAAGCCCTGGGAGGACCAGTCAGCAGTCCCTGGGGAGCCTCCGAGAAAGAGCCCTTCTGGGCCTAAAGGAGTCCATTCTGGGGCCGTGATTGCCTCTCCAGGCTCAGCCTGCTGTGCTGACCCTGAGGCTGGCCCCCACCCACAGGGCAGAAAGCAGAGAGAGAAGCTGGAGACTTGGTCACCAAATGAATTGAACACAAAACGTGTGCAAAATGAGCAGTGAGATTTTTTAGTCACAGTGGAGGTGCTCCAGAGCTGGGGCCCGGGGCAAGGGCAGACGCGGGCAGACAGCTGGGGCTGACGGGCTCCGAGGTGGGATGCTCCCTCCCCCTGGCAGGATGCACTCCTTCAGCAGCTTGACAAGGCCTGCCATCTTTTCTTGGGTCCCTTCTCAGGTGACAGTTCCAGGAACTGGTCTACGTGCACCTCTGCCTCCTAAACCTAATTGTTTAGAATCTAATTAGGGTTGGGGTATGGTGATGGAGTTCTGCGCTAAGCATTCAACCACTCTAAAATATTTTCTCCTTCTATCTTCTGAATATACTCTCCATAAGAAGACGTGGTGGTTCAGCTTTGCCTTTATCACTTGAATTAGGAAAACAGCAAACAGTGAAGCCCGTATCTAAGACATACTGGAGAAGAGCGGAAAGCCCAAGACATGGACACCACCCTTCCTCAGAAGTCCTGTGGTTAAGGAGACTGGGGTTCAGACTTTGTTCTGTTGCCCATGGGAAAACATTTTAAGTATGTTCTATACAGGAACCCAGTATACAAAACAGATACAAGTGAAGCTGCTCTGGGAGAGTATCGGAGAGGGGTGGGGGGCCTCACATATTCGTGCCCCCCTCTCCCTCTCCTCACCACCTGCTCCGTCAGCCTCCGAGCACTAGACGGGGGTCAAATCCTGCAGTGGGAGAAGAGAGAGTGGCCCTGGGCACATCTGTCTCACGCTGTGTGAGCTTTCCTCTTTGGATCTCCCTGTCCTCATGGGTAAAATAAGAGGCTACATAGGGCTTGGGTGGGTTTTAGGGTCCTTTTGACTCAACTTCTCCACAAGCAAGAACAGAGGAGGGAATGAATGCAAGTGTTCACTGAACACGACAGGAAGAATACTAGGTAACGATAATATACGAGGCAACTGGGTCATTTGGGTCCCTTCTCACAGCAAGGCACCATTTTCCAGCTTCTCCTCAATGAGACTTTCTCGCTTCTCACCATCTCTAGTGACCATCGGCATCGTGACCTTCTCTAGCGGTCCTGCTGCCAGTCCCAGGGCCAGAGCGTGACCTTCTTCTGTCTTTTACTAAAACGCAAACTTCATGGTTCTATAAAGCAGGATCGGGGAGGCCCTTTCTTTTTCCCAATAAATACAAAAATATTTTCAGTGACAGCTACATCAGATGTTTGTTCTCCTATATTGATCTGGCCAGCAAATTTCTATAGTAATGACTGAAAACATTCGTAAAACCCCACACCCTCATCTGCCCAGAGTCAACGCAACTGTTTCGGCCATACTGGATTCCATTCGGAGGCCAATACTTGATGTCATTTTTCAAAATGCCGTGGCTAGTTTTCAAACTGCTCAACGTCCACTCTCATCACCAATCTCAGCCTGGTCGTGACCTCGGCCGCCAAGGCCTCTCCCCTTGGTCACTGGCCAAATCCAGGTACCAGCAAATAGCAACTCTTTCATTTGGTGTGGGAGGAGAAGGTCTGACTTTATTCCTGTCCCCCCGTGGCACACAATGTAACAGTGCCATGTCCCCACTTTGCCCCACATTTCCCCCCCTGGATTTTGACTTGGCAATGGTGGCAGAGTAATAGACTCTGCTTTCATTTTGTAGAATCCCCTATATTTAACTGGGGAAATGGGTAGTTGTAACTCTGTCAACAGGACATGTCCTATTATACCGGGTAGCCATTTTCTTCAGAAGGCACTACCATCTGGTCTAAGCAGTTAAATAGGCACAGCTACGTGGTATTATAGCTAATGAAATTAAATGTGGCACAAATATACACATGGCACACAGAACCTACATTTACGTCTTTAACAGGATTTTCCTTGTTGATACAGAAGATACATGGGTTGTGAGATCAGGACTGCGGTGTGGCTGGCTGGCTGTACTGCTTTCCGAACAACAGAGTAATTGTTCATTTCACATCCAGGTCGAGCAGGAGAATTTCATCTTCAGAATCCCAACAGCTCCCTTTGCAACCTGCCTGCGTGCCCCCTGGCCTTCAGTACTCGTTTTCTCCCCTCTGGGGGCTGTTTCCTCAGTCTACCCTGGGGTCACCCAAAGCTCTGGCTGTATTACCTCACTGGGCTCCGGATTTCTCTTTATCCTCATCTCTGACCCCTTTAAACTTCCCAATTCTGCTTTCTGGTGCGATGAGGCTGAAATTATACCACGAATGTAAAGACTTTGGCACAGAAGAAACACCCCCCCTCCTAATATCAGCTCTTTTCAACATCTATTTCCTTTCCACTTATTCTGCCTGTCCCAGGCTCTGCACTGGGCTGTGGACCAGACTCACCTGCAAACCCAGGAGTGCTCATTTTGGAGCCAATGCTAAGTGAAAAAGCAATCTCTCTCAGCGCCACCCTCACATATGTGGAGACATCTGTTGTTTCTGTCACCTCATCCTTTCAATTTTCTTGGTAAAACGGTACCCCAACTTTCCGTTGGAAATATCCTTGCTCCAACTTTCTGTTTCTGTGGGATCAACTCCAGCTCCAGTGGCAGAGTGGGCTCTAATAGGTTTAAGTCGGGGCAGGGAGAGGGTGATGCTGCTGGGAGGCACCCATGCGGGGTCTGTATTTGGAATCAAATCAAAGGAAAGCAGTACATGATAAAGTACTTCGACTGGAAGGGTGAACACAAACAGGGTTTGGAGCCATCCTCTGAGCTCTAGACGAAGTGGAATCAGGGTTCGGCAATGCCTGCCCCGGTTTCCTGTGGTGAGGTGCCCCGACAGGGGTGCTCCTGGTATCAGCAACTACCTGCTCTTGCTATATCCTCTGAGCACCTCTGAGTGCCTCAGACTGTCTAAACGTTCGGGCCAGGTCGACGTCCATAGGGCATGTCTCGCTTGGGGATGGAAGAGTCTGTCTGCACGGGCTCATCTGATACCCACTCACCCCTGCTTAAGTAGTGGTAGCTTCGTGGAACCCAGCTGCACTTAATGTGCCTGGAAGCTTCAAGTTTGGAATTTTAGAAATATTAATCACAACTAACATTTATTGTGTTCCCAGCATGGGGACAGCACTATTCTAAGTGTTTTACATACATCTCCCCAATTAGTCCTTTTAACGATCTTATGAATTATATTCTCTTATACCCTTTTCAGGGATGAAGAAACAGAAGCACTGAGAGGGTGCGGAACTTAGCTAGCATCCTCTAACAAGTAAGTAGCGGTGGTGGGATTCATATCCAGCCAGTCTGCCTCTGGAGCTCTCCCCTAAACCACTATGCTCCACTGCCCCTCTCAACACGATGGCTCCATTTCTTTTGTTTGGCTCTCTTAAAAAAACGTAGGGCACTTTTCACTTGCTTCTCATTTATCTTAAATACACACTGACCATTAGAGAAGTCCAAAACATTGAAGCGGCAACAAACCATGTGGCTTCCAAGGAGGCATGCGATTAATATCACTGAAGCCATCTTTCTGTGACTGCTTTCTGCCTGAGTATAAGGCTAACTTAACAGGTAAGTGGTTGCCTTTTCTTGGTGCGCCACATTAAAAAAAGCTGAGACTTTAGTATACAGGAGCTACAGAATGCAGGGAGTAAAATCCAACAGCTTTGTAGAAAGATTATCAAAGCATACCACAGAGGCCCTCTTGGGTAGTGAAGATTAGCCTTGTCCTTCCACCTCATCCACTGAAATGCCATTCCCAATACATTTGGAACATGTAACAGTTGGCCAATTCAAAATACTTTCCCTTCTGTTCATTTTATCAAGTATTTGGTAAGTCTCTCCCACAGGAATACACACTATAATGCATGTAAAAATTTATCCCTACAAAGAATTTTTTTTCCTTAAGAAAAAAAAAAAAAGGTCCAAACTCAAGCTTTTCCAAGTAAAAGGCAATTTTGCTGGTCTGATAAATCCTGTAAACCCAAAATGTTAAAACAAGACAATCAAATTAGATCTAAAGATTAAATCGGTCTCCAAGTAATCCTTGAATTTACTACAGTTGTTGAATGTCCCTGCTAATTTGGGGATTAAAATGCTCAACACAAAATTTATTTTTTTCCTAATTGGATTGACCAAGTAAGTTTTCCAGGGTTCATGGGAACATTTCATTCTCATAAAGAGCATCTGAAACAAATAACTTCATTATGGAGATGCTTCATAAACTACAGGGCAATGTTCTTGGGGAACAAACACATCATAATAAATTATCTTGAACAGAACCTCTTTTTGTGACATAGCTGTACATTTGCTGGATATGTTTCAGGAAACAGTGTTTCACTTCAGACATGTCCCAACTGCCTGGATATTTATTTGGCCGCATGCATTTTTTTCTACTCTATAAATTTTTCAAACTTGGAAGTGCCTGACTGAGTCACTGTGGTTAGAAATTCTGTTTGTTTGGTGTCTGAGAGAACACCCAAAGGTGCTCCAAACTACTAAATCAATTTAGTGGCTTGTAACCAGAATTTAAAAACATAATGAAACAGATTAAAAAAGATCAGAGTGCATATACCTCCTAACTCTCTATTCACAAGTATTAAAACAACCCATTTTTAATGGTGTCTAATTAAGCAAAGCCAACAAGATTCAGTTACATTTATGGAAAAAGAAATGATCAGGAAAAAAAAGGACCTAACACAAAGCTATTCTAATATGGAAACATGTGGAATCTTGGTAATGGGATGTTTAGAAGCCATTCTATCACTTAGTGGCAGCCACACACCTGTGGACCTGTATCCCCGCTGCATCGCCTTGGCCTTTGCCTAGCTGGGGCAACCTCTTCGTTCCTCAATTTTATCACCTGTTGAATATGAATAATACCGACTATCTTACGAAGTTGTGAAGATAAAACATAATACGTATAAAGTACCTAGACTGGTGCCTGGTATGTAATCATTCATATGGTAAATGCCATCATGTTGTTAAAATACACTAGCAAGGATCCAAATTAAGACAGTCATTGTAAGGGGTTTACTGCCTGTCTTTACTAAGCTGGGGTCATGTTGGTTTTTGGAGTCCCTGTCATCCCATCCCTGGAGAAGGATGGGATGGAGAGACAGACCCTGGCCCAAGTGCACAGATTCTTCCTCCCCTACCCATCCCCGTGGGACCATCAACCCACAGTCCCTGGATGCTCTTGATGTGAGCTTTCAAGGTGGCCCCTCCACATCTGACACTGAAATGGTTTTCCAGGGGACTCTGGAGCCTCTGTGCTGCCAGCCTTGGCCCACACTCATCATTTCTTCTTCTTTCCTTCCAAGGCCCAGTCCCTCTGCCCAGACTACCACTTTGCAATCCTGGTAGCTGTCTCCTGTTGAATTTAAATGCTAGACTACTTACTTATTCCTGGAGGACAGGGACTGTTGTCTTAATTTTATTCCCTGGTATTATACAGCACACAGTAGGAGTTCAACAAATATTTGCTAAATAAATAAGTAAGCTCTCTGGATCTTGGCTCAAATAAGCTGCCCCTAATCATCTCCACAAATGCCATGATCTGAAATAAAGACAGATGTCACTTATACTGGGAGGCCTGGCTTCTATCTACTCTCCATGATGGACAGTCAGCCTAGCTCTCAGAGAACAGCTCTAACACAGAGGTGAAGGTGGTCTGCACGGTTACAGCCAGGTTTTACGAACCATCGATGTGCCTCCCTTCTGCACAAACGTCAAGGGCCCAAAGACGAGACTGGGGCTGAACGAAGAATGCTCTTTTCTGACACCAGTGCCTTCTTAAAGATGATGCTATAATGACCTCTGTGGCTTAATTTGTAGTTTGGACTGAGGCTCACTGAAACAGAACTACCAACAGGGCAAAGTTTCTGGCTGACTGCATATAGATGTTGAGGAAAACAAAAAAGAAACTTCCTGCATTCCAAACTGTGTCAAGTCTCTATTTCACCTAAAGCAACATGGAGGTTGAATAATTAATGACTGATTAAGACACTGAGGGACGTGGTATAAAAAGCATAGCTAAGCAAGTCTTAATGAGCAAGTTTAGGATAATTTGGTCCATGGACTGAACAAGAGAGAGTTTTCTTTTACTCATTCATTCATTCTCCATTCACTTATTCTTTCGTCTGGCTTCCACAGTGAAAGAAAAGCTCCTTCAGGGAAATTTTCGAGGACCAGTTACATGGGCCAGACAGAAGGAAGAGATGAAGGTATTACAATGTAATTTATTAAGACTGTATGCCTACTGTTTTCTTCCAAAGCCGTTCATTCAACAGACATTTGCTCCCAAGGTGCTAAGAGTTCTGGGCCCTGGGAGAAGGAAGAAGGATGAACAAAGCCAAAGCAAATACACCTTCTGAGCTTGGCAGAGACCTGATCTTGTTTCTACTAACACCCTCACGACAGTGAGCACAGGAGGGACTTCGCAAACACAAGTTTTAACGTCCACAGGTTTTCCTGACGTCCACTACTACTCACTCCCTGCCTTGCTACAATAAATTCTGCCTACTAATATGCTCGAAATGATTTTTAAAAATGTCACCGGTTGAGATGGGTTGAGAAACCCTAAGGAAAGAACGAGGGCCAAGTGCTGTGAAGATTTCTGTTCTGCACCCTCGCCTGTCTCCTTTCATTGAAACAGAAGTGCCGATCTGCAACAGGATCCTTCTCATTGGTGGATACAATCAGCATCCTCCTATTCGCAAATCCCTCGGCTTATTTACATAACACGGAGCCTAAAGATTAAAGCCACCTTGTGTTCAGGAGACATCGGGAAGGAGGTCACTTGGGCCTCAATGTTCCTTTCTGTAGTAACTTGATACCTTATAATTTCTTTTTTGCACTTTATTATATCCTACCAGGTTTTATTTATTTAAATTCCAGAATCTTTTGCTGACGTGGCAAGGCAGAAACAGAAATGTTTTGTGAAACTTAAATGAACCTGTAAGTGGACACTTGTTCTATAAATCTTTAAAATGCTACGTTATGCTGTGGAAACCACTTTTACAAGCCCCTTCCCCTTCCATCCTGCTTGAAAAGAGACAGTAAATAAAACACCCACTTTCTGTCCCAGCAGTGGCAAAGTGGCATCAACAGACACAGTGCATTTTCACGCGGGATAAACACAAAGTTCAAATCAAACACCAGGTATGTAGGTGCAGCGGTTTTGCTGAGCGGATGAGGGCAGTAGAATGTTTTAGTGAGAAGGGGGGCTGCGTCCTACTTCTTGAAGAACATTTCCTGGCAAAACTGCACTGCCTGCTGATGTTCCGGACCCCTCCCCTCCCCTGTCTACAACAAGCAGCCCTCCTACCCCATCATTCCTCTCCCCTGGTTCTTACTGTTGCAACACCAAGCATGCGACACAGAACTCATGGCCCAAACTCGCTCTCGATCAATGATGTGGGGTTGGCCCAAAAACGCCTTCCTGCTGTAAACTCACCCAACCTGAAATGATGGCTTTAAGACACAGGCCCATGCGTTTAGGTTCTCAGCGTCATCATCAGTGGACGACTGTGTTTTGAAGCTCTTCTAGGGGATGCTTCGTCCTGAGCCTCAATCTTCCTGTGTGGCGAGGGTTCCTGCTCATTTTCCCTCTACACTCTTCATCTCGCCTCTGCTCTGACTCATGTCTCTGCTCCTCACACTGGTCTCTGCAGTGTCCTCCTAACCGGCCTCCAGCGCACCCCTTCCCCCATTTCTATCCTTCCGTCCTAGGTTCTATCTGTGAATTAATCATTGTGTTTTTCTGTCTCCCTCAACCTTGGTAACCTCCTATACATTACACTATATGAATGAGTTCACCTGATGAGTCTCCAGCATTAAAATCTCTATGTGACATGAATAATAGATGTATAAATCATATAGGAGACAGGGAGCATCCAATAACCCTTGAAAGAGTTTAAAAATACTGAAGTGGTAAGAACAGGAATTCAACACCGCACCCTCTCTTCCACCACTGGTGTTTCTAATGGAAGCAGGAAGTCATGACTGCCACATTTTAGAAGTCTCAGATTCTCCTTTATTATCAAGTAATCATGGTTCAGCCCTGACAATTCACAAGCTAAATTAACCTTCTGGAACCTATACTGATTTGATTCAATAACATTTGTTAAGCACTCCCTACATGTCTACACTGTGCTCAGCAATGAGGATTTACCAATGAACAAGACAGACTCAGCCCTTCCCTATAACCACTAGATAGACAGTAGTCACCTTAAAGGCAAGAGCCATGTCTTGGGTCTTGAGTACCTTTAAGTCAGGCAGTGAACCAGCCTGAGAGAACCCTCAGTAAGCCCTCAGGGTTCCAGGTTTGCACCCACTAATAATTTTCAGGAATATTTTCTGGAAATAGTAGGACCAACTTGGCAGGCACTAGAACCTTCACCTGAGTTCAAATCCTGAATCTCTCATTAACTAAACATGTGACCTCAGGCAAAGTACTTAACTTCTCTCTGTTTCAGTTTTTTGAATCTCAATGGGAAAATCAGCAATAATGAATTCTTCTGGGGATTAAATGAGTTAATGCATGAAGTCCTTAACACGGTAGCTAATACGTCATGGGTGCTCAGAATATTAGCTATTATTTTCAATGCAATGTTCCTATAATATTGTTAGAAAATGTTTCTCCACTATTTGAAGAAACATCTCTTTCCCATGGCAAATGATGAATTCATTAAGACACAATCTGCGTCACAAGGTTACAACCTTGCCCTGCAGTGGTGACAAGTAACGTGAAAAAGGAACGTACAAATGCTCTTGCATGCGCACACGCACGCACGCATGCACGCACACAGGAAAAAGTATCTATTTGTACAAAAAAAAAAAAAAAAACACCAAAAAACAAAGCCAAAAACCCAAACCCTTCAGTAAGGTGTGTGTGTGTGTGTGTGTGTGTGTGTGTGTTTAAAGAAGATGAACAAGGATGAAAGCCATGCCCAGCAGCAACCATTTCCAGTGTGACCTGGTAGGTTTTCAGCTTCAAGCCAGTCAGATGAAGCGTTCCCCAGTGGTGTTACCTGGGGATCGGTCACTCATACATCAAACCCCCTTCCCCTGGCCTCCTCTCACACAAAACCTGCTGCTGGATGCACAAACATCACTGTTTTTTCTTGCTGAGGGTCAGGGTGGGGAAGAGGGTGTGAGACACGGGGAGGTGAGGGCTCAGGGACACCAGCAAGCGTGCTTTCTGGTGTCCACAATAGGCTTGCATCACTGTATCACAGTTTCGGGGTGCCTGGGTGGCTCCGTTGGTTAGGCGTCCAACTCAGGTCACGATCTCACAGTTCGTGAGTTCGAGCCCCGCATCTGAAGCCTGGAGCCTGCTTCGGATTCTGTGTCTCCCTCTCTCTCTGCCCCCCACAATCATGTTCTGTCTCTCTCTCAAAAATAAACAAACATTTAAAAAAATTTTTAAAAAAGTATCACGGTTTTTCTGGGAACCCAATTTCAGTCTTGTACTAAGTTTGGCAAGGTTTTGAATTCATCCTCAGTCTTGTATTCGATTTCGAGTTTGTCAAAGATGGTCTCCTTAGGATCAAAACAGCCATATCAAGAATGCAGACCTGGCTCTTTCAGTGCTGGCTGGAAGAAGTGTACAGAGGGTGGCCTCACACGGGCTAGGTGGGGACAGAGGCAGCCTGTTGACACCCTGTGGAGACCCCCTACTCATCTGTCCAATCCATTTTCCTCTTTTAATAAGCTTCAAGTGAAAATGGGGATCAAGGCACAGACTCTCCTACAATGAGTTCTGTAGGATATATCGAGAGCTAACTTTTGTTTACTCAACCGCTTATCACCAAAGCAATTCTTATGACACTATACTACCGATTTTGCTTTATTTTACGCTATATTTATTCGGCATTTAAGGAGCTCTAACTTTATGCACAGCATCAGCCGTTCTTCCTGCTCCACCCCTGCACTACAAATTGGCTACGGAATCTCCAGTCAAAAGTCCCAGTGAACAGGGAAGTGCAACAGGGGCCCGTCTGCACAGGCAATGACATGATCAGATGTGCACAGCTCTAGGAAGAACGTTTGCAATGAAATAAAGAGGTGGGGCCGCTCTGGAGGCCAGAACAATAATGTAAGCTGGAGGTAAAAGGACCCTTAACCATAACTGTGGCATTAAGAATGAAAAGACTTGGGGTGCCTGAGTGGCCTAGTTGGTTAAGCGTCTGACTTCGGCTCAGGTCATGATCTCGTGGTTCGTGGGTCTGAGCCCCACATCGGGCTCTGTGCTGACAGCTCAGAGCCTGGAGCCTGTTTCAGATTCTGTGTCTTCCTCTCTCTCTCTCTGCCCCTCTCCTGGTCACACTCTGTTTCTTTCTCTCTCAAAAATAAACATTAAACAAATTTTTTAAAAGAATTAAAAGTCCAGACCCAAGAACCGAGGAGGCTGGTGTATGGGGCATGGCTTGTTGACTGACTGGATAGGAGGGTAAGAGAGAGAGGAGGTGAAAGAGATATCATGTCTCAACCCTTCCAGGCTGAGTCGGGGTAGGAGAAACCTGCTTAGGGAGAAAGGAATGAAGATCTCTATTTGAGAAAGGCATCTGGCAGGTGGCTGATGATGTGGCCAGGCTCCAGAGAGAGGCCGGGGACAGAAAAGCTAAAGATGGAAAGTGAGGGCATGGCAATCAGAGAAAAGAAAGCAAAGTGAGAAGCAGTTAACTAGGAATGAAGCTAAGCACTTGTCATGTGTTTGCTAGTTTTATCCTCACGACCCTCTGAAGTCAGTATGAGAAAATATACTCAGAAAAATCCAGTACTTACTCAAGTTTCCACAGCTAAATAAGTGGTTGAGCCGTGCTAGGATCTGACTTCAGGTCTATGTGACTCTCCTAGCCATTCCATGAAGTAGCATTCTCTACTGACACAGGGGTTCTTAGATACCTGAGGAAGAAGAGGGCAGGGTCGATGAAGGTAGTAGAAAGGATCAAGAGGGCAGGCAGAGTCAGGAAAGCCATGGTGACAGAGCTCTATGAGGAGCAGGGCACCACCCAGGCTTAAGGCCGCCCAGTCACCAGACTTTGAGCAGAAAGCCATTGATGGGTGCTAAGACACGACAGGATACAGTTATTCCTTCAGGGGTTAAGAAGAAAGGATGACGGCAAGCACAAATCCTTGGACTTTGAAAGAAAGGAGAGACCCAAGATGGAAATAGAATTTTAGTTTTTAAGGACTGGAGAAAACTCACTCAAGTTCATTAGCTGAGGGGGAAGGAAGTGGTGAAGGAGAGAAGAGGGATAAGACAAAGGGAATGAAACGATTGATGTGACAAGGCCTTGGAGGAGACAGCAGGGTTGGCTGAAGAACATGGTTTTGACCTTGGGAATGAAAAAAAAAAATGCGTTTTGCTCCGACAGCAGAGGGAGCGATGCAAACATGAATAATGATTCTGACAAAAACTGTTAAACACAGGAGACAGAAGTCAAAGACGATCTTACTGGACATTCTTGATGTTCTTGGTAGGGCCACCCATGGATAATGAGGTGGAGAGAAAGTCTGGACTACAGGGTTTCAGAAGAGAGGGGAAAAGTCTGGAGCAACCACTCCAGACACTGAGAAGGAGTGACTGCTTGGCCCTGGAGTCCAGCCAGAGCTGGACATTTGCACCCAACACACCTGGTGTAGAAAGCTGATTTTCTCCAGCAATGTCACGTACGCCCGCGTCAGTGTGGGCTGAGAAGACAGTACGAGCAAGAGCGTCCATGAGTGCGCATGTGCCACGGATGAAGACAGCCATCTGTGAAACGAGGCTGAATTTTCATTCCACCGGCTTTGTGTCCAGGTGGATATCGTTACTCTCCAGAGAAGGGTATATAGGAGAGGGACCAAATGCCAATGTGCAAATGGGGGTTGTCTGGTGTTATCTGTAGCTTTTACAAGCATGCCACCATCTTTCAACGCGTAAATGAAGACACGTCTGCTCCGAGTGCAGGCAAGAGAAAACATGGAGGGAGGAAGCCAGCAGGAAAGAGGAAAAGTCGGTTCCCTCCTGTCCCTGGGAGCTGAGGGGCTCCACCCTAATGAGAACGCTGTGCATTTATCATTTTAACAAGATGAAGGACAAGGAAATGTCCTCCTGCTTAAACAGAAAGCAGGGTCTACCAACATTAACCTGAGTCCTGCCGTTATCTTTCTGAGCCATTGCTCCCACAAAGGAAGAGGTGTGGCCTCCAATTGCTAACGTGTGGCTAATGAATTCCCTGGGAACTCCGCAAGGGTCCTCAGCCCGCCGGGCGGCTGAGCTCCAGGCCCACAGTCCTGCCATCCCCACGTCTCCATGGGAGGGGAAGCAGGCCCGATGAATTCCGCGCCGCACCCTGGCTCACAAGGCTGGTAGAAACTCTCTGCAATTTACGGCCACTGCTGTGACATTACCTACAAGTCTCCTTGTCCGTGAACGTTACATCCAACAGGAGGAACCAGCAGGCCCCGCGGCTGATTGATGCTACGTGTACTAACCGGCTGTCTTAGCAAGGAGAGCATCGGCCACAGCCTAAACTACTGTGAGTTCATCCATTTGCTGATTATCAGGAATTTTCTAGGTGTTTGGAAAGGCAGTAGTGCCAATTTCAGCATCCTCTCCAGGTGAAATAATCACTAAAAAATTTAAGATCAACAACTGAATGGCCAATGCCACCTCCTACGCTCATGGGATGGCAGGAGGCATGTTTACTGAAACCGGGGTGCTTCGGTTCAGAATCCTGGAGAACATTGCTGCTTTTCTTAGAAGCAGCCTGAGGTGACGTCAAGCACATAGAGTCCATTAATCAATGTCTTTAACCTAATAATAGTAATGCTTAATAACACGTCTTTGCTGGTTTTGGAGTACTTTATGAGTACTTGTGAAGACACTATTTCTCCGAATCCTTAGCAACTGGCAACACGTGTGGGGAGGGTAGGACAAGTCTTATCCTCTTCATTTTATTGATGAGGACACAGTCGATCCCTGCTTACTGTCACCAAGCTAACCTTGAGCACTCTTAGAACCGGTGGCAGCTGGAAGAGGGGGAGATCTTACATTTTAAGACCCCGACTATGATTTCATGTGAGTGTCTGTAAGGAAACTTTTTTTTAAATTTGTTTTTAACATTTATTTATTTTTGAGAGAGAGAGAGAGAGACAGTGTGAGTGGGCGAGGGGCAGAGAGAGAGAGGGAGACACAGAATCCGAAGCAGGCTCTAGGATCCAAGCTGTCGGAACAGAGCCTGACGCGGGGCTCGAACCCACAAACCATGAGATCACAACCTGAGCCGAAATTGGACGCTCAAACCGAGTGAGCCACCCAGGCACTCCTGTAAGGAAACTTTTTATGTTGAGCCTGAATACATTGCCCTGCAATTACTCTCAAGCAGTCTTGATTTTTTTCCCCTCTGAAACGACAAAGTAGAAATGTAATTCTCTTACACAGGAGAGTTCTTTAGATGTTCTTTTAGCTCCAAATCAATCATACACACACGGCGGCAATCTGAGGCTCTTTGGAAATTTTTTGATACGTGAGAATGTATATCAAAATCTATTTTATTCTAGTCCTGCACTGTCCACGCTGTTAGCCACAGGTGGCTACTGGAACTCGAATCAATCAAAATTAAATAAGATTAAAAATTCAGGAACTAGTCACACTAGCCACATTTAGCCATGTGTGACTCGTGGCTGCCTGTGTGCATTTCCATCATTACAGAAAGTTCTGCTGGACAGCACTGTTCTGGACCCTCACACTGCCTTTGTCTGAACCTCTGACCTACACATTGGTCTCAAAGGACCTCGAAGAGGGCTGTCCTTTGCTGTCACCTACTGAACCTCTGACCTACACATTGGTCTCAAAGGACTTCAAAGAGGGCTGTCCTTTGCTGTCACCTACTTTCAATACCACCTTTTCAAAGACACTATTTTACCTCATTTTTTTTAAATTGTGAATACTGGTAGAGAAAAAAAAGGACTCCACCCCACATTCTACCAGCTTAGAAATTGGTTTGTGGTTTGGCTGATAGGGTTTAATATTCTCCTCTCTTCAAATCTCAACTCAGCTGGAGGCCAAATCACTGCCTATATTAAATACACAAAAACTCTATTACTAAAATGGAAGTAATAGTTCTTTTACTTTGATAATACACAGAAGATGGACTTCCTTTCTTTACTTTTAACTTCTGGGGAGCCAGAGCACAGGGAAGGAAGGAAAAACTCTCATTACTGACACTGGGAGATTCAACACTCTCTCACTGACCCTGACTAGGCTTTGCTTCACCATCTCACCTAGTTACTTTTTAAACTTACAAAACTTGAAAACACAGACACCAACACCGATGGCATAGCTGCCAAAATTAGAAAATACTAAGGCACAAAGGGGCCTTGAAACAATCTAATCCAAACTCTCTATCTGACAGGTGAAGAGAGGCTCAGAAGATGTCAGCCATCTGGGTCTAGAACCTAGTTTCTAGCCCACAGTTCAGGGCCCTCCGATCCTCTGCTGTGCTCACACAGCTGCACCAAAACATCAATTACACTTTCAGTATTTTGCTTGTTTATGTCTCACCCTCCCCTGCAGCCACACCGTCCTTTAATGACACCCAATCCTCCTAATTCAGGTAAGCTGTAATGCATACTTCCAAAGTAGTCGGGTACCCCCAAGGTAAAGATACCATAAATCATAGACAGAAGGTAAGATTGGATGAAATATATGAGCTTTCTTACTCTGATTCTCTTTTAAAAAATTTCCCGATAAGCCTTAGAATAGATTCGGGGTCCATTTTCAAAATACCGTATCACACAGTATTTTTAAAATTTTAAAAGTTAAGTTAAATATAAACAAATGTTCTCCAGCAATAAGGAGTAGGAGGTCCCTGGGAAACAGGAACGAACGGAGACATGGGACTGAGAATAAAGTTAATGATGAGGAAGCTGTGTCGGCGAGGACAACCAATACCTGGGTGCTTACCGTGACCCAGATGGTGGTCACAGGTCTTCCCTACATCACCTCCCTTCTCACGCCTGTGACTCAGGTCATCTTTGCTGTCCCCATGATACACATGATGACAAGAGGATCGACAGGCTTTGTGTCCCATCCTCAACCACTAAAGCACCCACCTAAACTTTAGCAAAGCTGGTGGACTGAAGCACAACTTCTAGAAACAGAACATGCAGCTCACAATAGGCCTTTGGAGAGGGAGAACTGTGCGAACGGCTTTTTGAGTTTAAATATTTTTAATGGTGAGACAAAAATCTAGGCTCAGTGAACTTGAGTTTTCAACAAAAATCAAGAGAGCCAAATTAAGAAAGGTTTGTCATCTTATTTTAAAATGTGCTTTATCTTATTTGTGTAACATTTTGAAGCTTTTATTACAATAAAAGCACCTTGGCATGATAAGTATTCTAAAGGAAAAACAAAATTATCTTTTGTGGGTTGTATCAGGAGCCAATACAGCAAAAGGAAGCTGTGTTTGGTGTTTTATTCCCCTCCGATGTTCCTGCAATTGGTCTTCTGAACAGACTGAGGACCAGGGGAGAAGTCAGAGGGGAGAACGGGTCTCATGATGCCTCCACCACTCCGCGGTTTCCTGCCTGGGCTGGGCCTACTTACTGAAGGGGTGTAGAATCCATTCCTGGTGTCCTCCATCTCCTTCCGTACTCCCCCCGCCCACTGCCCCACACTTGAAGAAGCTCCCAGTCCCCAGTACGCTTTGTCTCTCAGCCCATAAGCAAAGGCTTTACAGCCTCCACATGCAAAGATCTTGCCCTATAAATAAAGACGCAGTTTGTTTTCATCTCCTTTTCCCACATTTCAATTGGCTACTTAACCAGTTAGTAAACCGCCACAGGCGGGTAAAGTTAACCTTCCGCTTACCGCAAGAGAGAGAGAGCCATTATTCTAGTCAAGATTTAAGTGACAATTTTGATTCTGTCTTGGAGTGGCTAGATCCTTAAGTAAAAATCTGTGAACTTCATTTGCCTTAAAGCTTTAATTTCTCTGTCACTTAACCTCTCCCCTCTCAGATCTGCGGGCAAAGAGGAATAGAGGCAATGGGCTGCGAAGATGAACCAAGTTTCTGAGCCGCTAAGGAACTGATATGCTGTTCATGAAATGGGACTGAGCTGAAAGGACAATGGTTTCTTTTCCTACTGATGCACCTGCTTTGATAAGTTTTACTATAATTATAACCCTTCACACTCTCCTCTTTTAAAGACGACGTAAAAACAGTAGCAACATTTTAGATGTAAATCATGGGTTCCAACCAGCTACGTACAACAGAATAAAGACTTTCTCCTGTGTTCTTTACAGTATCTGTAATCCCTCTACATGATCTGAGCCTTTAGTACCTTTAGTATTTGGACAGTAAATAGACATCTGGTACAGGTGGTGCAAAAAGAATCATAATAGAGACACAAGGTATAGCATGGGCAGATAAAAAGGCAGATTTCAGGGCACCAGGGTGGTTCAGTTGGTTACTGTCTGATTCTGGTCATGATCTCATGGTTTTTGAGACCGAGCCTGGTATCGAGCTCTGTGCCAATAGGGTGAAGCCTGCTTAGGATTCTCTCTCTCCCTCTCTTTCTCTGCCCCTCCCCCACTTCTGCTCACTCGTACTCTCTCTCAAAATATATAAATAAACAGTTTTTAAAAAATAAAAAAGCAGGTTTCTAGTTGAGTCACTTTTATAGGCTCTGGGCCAAAATGCAAGGGATGCAATCTTGTCTCTAACGCCTGCTCTTCTTGTTTTTATACACTTTCACAACTTAACTATATTAGAGAAGTCTTGCATTCTGGGGCTCTCTCTGATTCCCATGCCATCAAAACCTGGTTCTCGAAAGGTCAGCAGTGTATTTAGACTCTAATCTAAAAGTCTGAGAAAGGGCTTTTCTGAGGCTATGTGTAGATGAATACAGTATAAAACTGTACGACAAGAAATAAATTACTCTTACTAGTATAGACAAGGACCTACCCCCTAGTTCTAAACTGAGGGTTCTCAACTACTTTGTACTCGCAGGCCTCCAAAGGTTCTAAAGAAGTCCCACTACTCACTACTGCGATACAGCCATGCGTCTTCAGAGTGTCTATAAAAAGCAGTGGTGATTAACTCACTGCTTACTCTGTGAACAGGAGTCGCTGAGTACACCTTTTCTCCAGACCCAAGAGGCACTGTCCCTACCTAGTAAACAAAGACTTGGCATTACACTGGGTCTCTCACTTGTTATGTCAGCCAATTGAAATATCAGTGTGTGCTCCTTCTCCTAAAATCATTGTTTGAAACACAGAGACAGATTTCAGGGCGTGTCTGAGAAAGGATAAAGATACACGTGTGCCTTTGTAAACCAGTAGAGAACTACTGTTCTAAAGAGTCAGTAATATTTATGGAGCACTTAATATGCGTTAAGCAGTATGCTGAACAGTTTGCATGTTTTGACTAATTTAAGGCTGCAATAGTGACAGTATTTGGTAAAATGTATTTAAAAGCATGGCTCAATACTGAAAAGCAACCCATGGGCTAGTTCAAAGGAGAACTTTAGTCACGTTTTTAAATGACTGTTTTAGATCTAAAAATAAGCCTTTCCCACCTAATCTCCACCTGAGAAATAGACAACACAGGAGAAGTGATCATTTTGCTCTTAAAATACTCTAAACTCTACCGCTGGTGTCCCTGAGACAGGGTATTTCCTCTCTATATTCCTAGTACGTCCCCAGAAATGCTGAGGGCAAAGAACTATCATGGACGAAATGGGGGTATGTCCTGGGGAACACTTTTTAAAACTCTTGGGGCTCAGGGTGCCTGGGTGACTCAGTTGGTTAAGTGTCCGACTTTCGCTCAGGACAGGATCTCGTGGTTCTTGGGTTTGAGCCCCGTTTCAGGCTCTATGCTGATGGCTCGGAGCCTGGAGCCTGCTTTGGATTCTGTCTCCCTCTCTCTCTCTCTCTCTCCCTCCCTCTTGCGTGTGCTCTTTCTCTCTCCGTCTCTCAAATACAAATAAACATTAACAAAATAAATTAAAAAAAATAAAACTCTTGGGGCTTATGGGGCTCATGTAAAAATTCCCTCACCTCTTTACTCTTCCTTCAGAATGGAGAAAGCCTCGTTGTTGCCCCGTATCTGATAACCAGGAGTTTGAGTCTAGCGCAGTCCTTATTTGAAAGTCTAAGTTAACCAAAGTTTGGCAAGATCATCATGAGAGGTACTTGAGCTAAGTTTCAATCGCTGTAAATAAATATTTACTGAGCTATATACAAATAAATGTTAGGTCCTTTTAAAAGGAAATTATTTGGGGGGGGGAGAACCTTAGTTAGTCAGTTAAACATCCAACCTTGATTTCAGCTTAGGTCTTGATCTTATGGTCAGGAGTTCAGCCCCATGTTGGGCTCTGCGCTGGCATGAAGCCTACTCATTCATTCATTCATTCACTCATTCATAAATAAATAAATAAATAAAATGTTTTAAACAGGAATTTTACACCTGGGACAAAGATCAACCCACATACTGACACACTGTGAAAATACAGACATCTCACCTGTTGGGTCAATTATTAACTCCTTCCTTGATGGGTATATACGATTTTCAGCCCGTGGGTTATGGACACCAGAACACAAGGTATTTATATTGTTTAAGCATGGGCTTTATATTTAATATCTCATTTAAAACTCCCAAAAATTCTATGCCAAAGTAAAAGAATTATTTTTAGCAGCACACAGACAGAAAAGACTAAACTATTTATTCAAAGGGTTATTTTGCTTATTTACCCAGGGGCCTTCTGTTATTAACTCAATGACTCTTTGAGGTTATATTCAAAGGTAAATACATTCTTTTTAAAGATGGAAACTCTTTCCCTAAAAATACATCTAGGCAAAGGTTATATTCTATATTTTATGGCACTTCAATCATGTTACCCTTTAAGCACTTGTGCAGATGCAAAATTGCTTTTAGAAATCTATTTTTTTAACTTCAAAAGTTGAAGTATAGTTAAAATATATTGTATTATATTCACGTATATAGATATTTGACAACAATATGCATTATGAAATGCTCACCATAATAAATATAGTTGCCATCTGTCACCATACAAAATTATTACAATATTATGGACTATATTTCTTGAGCTGTACCTTACATCCCCACGGCCTGTTTATTTTATAGCATGGAATTTATACCTCCTAATTCCCTGCACTTATTTTACCCATCCCCTGCCCATCCCCTCTGGCAGCCCCAGTTTGTTCTCTGTATTTTCATGAGTCAGTTTTGGTTTTGTCTGTATATTTGTTTTGTTTTTTAAATATTCCACATACAAATGAGATCATATGTATCTTTCTCTGTCTTATTTCACTTAGCATTACACCCTGTAGGTCCATCCATGTTGTTGCAAATGGCAAGACTTCCTTCTTTTAGATGACTGAGTGATATTCCATTGTGTATTTACACCACATCTTCTTTACCCGTTCATCAGCGGAGGGACACCTGGGCTGCTTCCATATCTTGGCTATTATAAATACTGCTGCAATGAACATGGGGTGCATATATCTTTTTGAATTAGTGTATTTATTTTCTTTTGATAAATACCCATAAGTGGAATTGCTGGATGGTAAAGGAGTTCTATTTTTAAGTTTTGTGACTGCTGCAGGGCAGTGCCTGTAGAGAAGGAGTGCAGGTAAGAGATCCTAAGTGTTCTGCTGGGGCATCCTGAACCCTGCGATCCTGATTAAGTCACTTAGCTTCTCTGTGCCTCGGTTTCCCCGTCAGTGAAACATGGATGATACCTTTGCAAGGCTGTGGTGAGGTTTAAAGATATTGTCTGTCAAGCTCAGCACATATGTCTGGAACCTAAGGAAGACTCTGGCGGACACAGAAGCTGTAATTTTCAACGACTGCCTCGCACAGGGATTGCTCCAGGTCCTTCAGGAGGACAACACGCTATGTGAGACCTTTCATTTTAAGTGTCCGGTTTGCTGACCCTGCTCCTGAAGTTGGACGCTGCTGGAGAGCTATCTGACCACCTGTGGGCCTTCCTGCACTTCGGGTGCTCAGCACTGATGTTCAGCAAGGGTTTCAAACTGACTCATGTACCAGAACACCTGGACTCATGAGCTCATCTGGGCTAATAGTGGTTATGAGACACCATTAAATCCTCATATGTTTAATTCTGTTATGTGAAACAGGACAATAATACTCATAAAATACTGGACTATGTTACATATTTAAAAACAAATAAAAGATGGCGTCCTCCTCAGAATGAGCTGTTGAGCTAAATCTTAGCCACAGTTAAGAGTTTTTCTATTCCTATTTGTTACCTGATCACACGATACAGCAAGGCTCACCAAAAATATGCACTAGAAAAACCTATATCTAAGGTAATTCTACCCACTTACTTGGTTTTATTCCCCAATTTTTTTTTGGTGAAAAAAAGAGCATCATTTGATTATAGACAGTGACCTGGCTCGGTGTGGCTCGCAGGAAAGCTATTTCGGCGGAGGCAGGTTGGGGAACCACCGGTCTTAGGATCAGGCAGATGTTTCCAAGTTCTGTCTCCAGGCAATCAAACCTCCGCAGACTTACAGAGCTGGTGCCAGCGCCTCTCGGAAATGCCAGCAAAGAGCCACAATTTGACCTTATACCTTGAGTTTATACTCAACAGAACGGTGAACACAAATCATTTCTTCCCCTCCCCCCGCCACCGTCTCTCTCTCGTATGAACCGTACTCAAAGCTCTGAACATGACACTGTCCACTGTCTGTTGTTTCAAGTCCTTGTTTGTAGTTTCTTTTCAACCTTTAATGACAGGGAAAGCACTTCTCTATTCTGATGAACTTTGATGGTTCATCTCGATAAATAATAAAATAAAAACTGCAAAGGGAAAAAATAACGACTAATTTCCAGTTTGTGTACAGGCTGCAGGAAACTTGGCCTAAGTGTTATGCCCATTTGTTTTGGGGGGTCTAGGTTGTCTGGTATAATTGTCATCTTCTCTCTCCCAAATCTTTATTACATGGTTAGTCCTCTTCTGTTTTACTGGGTTTACACCTTATATGTAAATCTTTTATTAGAAATGCCCTAAAATCTGAGAATTTATACTCAATTGATTTATAAGTATTTTATAAGCCCTTTATGTTCATAGAATTGAATAGCAGCTTGAAAAGATGGATAATTTAAAACGTCCTCTATGTTAATGTATGTTGTTTATTTATTTTTTTTTTTGTAATGCTTATTTATTTTTGAGAGAGACAGAGCATGAGTGGAGGAGGGGCAGAGAGAGAGGGAGGCACAGAATCCGAAATGGGCTCCAAGATCCGAGCTGTCAGCACAGAGCCCGAAGTGGGCCTCGAACTCATGAACCATGAGAGCTGAAGTGGGACCTTAACCGACTGAGTCACCCAGGCTCCCCTTAATGTATGTTGTTTAAAGTCCACGTTTCCCGCAGAAATAAGGTCTGCCTTATTTGATTTGTAAACCACACTGCCTAGTGAAATCCCTGTATTATTCAAAATTTCAACAAGCATTTTAATTAATTAATGTCTATGTGTTACTTGTCATGAATTTAAGTAATCAGAGTATATCATCTTACCCAAGAAAATTTCAAGTAGAATTTCTTACTGAACTTGAGCCTTTCTATTAAAAGGAAAATTGGAGAAAATCCAAATTCAATATTTTTATGAACTCATACCTACATTATTATAAATCATACATAAGGAAGGAGTTTTACATGGTGAAATGTCTTTTTCAAAAGAGGGAAACCACAGAGGTGTGGCTTTTCGGTGGACATCTTCATTTATCACTGGTGGCCACATGAACTGGGACACTCTGAAGTGAAATGTGATTACCCGTTGCACATTTTGAAAAGGGCTTCATGGCTATGGCCATACCACCCTGAACGCACCCGGTCTCGTCTGAAAGGGGCTTCATTTCCTTTTACCAAATAACTTCCCAAGGATCTATGTATCCCAAAGAAATAATCACTGATCTACAACATTATCAACAATGATGAATTGAAAAAAAATCCAAATATCCCAAATACAGTTAGACCAATAATGGCATTATCAGTATAACAGGATGCTGTGTAGTCACTAAACACCAGCCTATGGAAAACCATTTAACAACCTTGAAGAAACTCTGTGTGAGACACGGGAAGAAAGAAGATTGGAATACTTACACCAAAAAATATTAGGATTGGTGACCTCTCGATTTCATTACAAACACAATTTTTATATTTTCCTTTGAAATTTTCCATTTTCTGAAATCTCTAGAATGCAACTCGGCTGCTGCTATAATCGGCAAACCAAAAAATTCTATCAAAAGAGTGCCTCTGGGTATTACCTTTTTAAAAGGGAGTCAGCCTTGTTCTCACGACAGAAGCTTCTCCTCCTGTGAGAGTGTCTGCAAGGTGTCTGCGGGGGATGCTCACAGGCATTCGGCGTAGAACTGGGCATCATCTTCAGACGTCCCCCACTTCGGACACCAGGCCACACCCCAAATCAAAGCTCCTGGGTTATCCCTCCACACTGCCAACGCCGCCGGCACTACTAGCACTCCAGACCCAGGTCAACTACGCTCTGCTGGGGGACACTTGGAAGGATCTAGTGAGCAAGATGCTGCGGAATAGTTCAAAGCCCCCGAAATCTGAAGCAGCAATCACGGAAATGCTATCACCCGCGGCCCCTCAGCCTCAGTTTCCTCACTTGTAATGGGGTCCTTAGACCACAGGCACGGTAAACTTCCACCCTGCCAGGAAGTTGCGGCGTTTTACAGTCACAGTGGAAGGAACTAGACGAACAGGGATAACGCGGAGTGAGAAGAGCGCCCTCGATTCTGCTCACAGGACGACTTGCAGGGACTCTCCTGCTCTGGCCAGGAAAGTGGCAGCAGATGTGTGCGGGGTTGGTGATGGGCACGAACTACAGGGAGGAATCCAAATGCTGAGCCCCGAGATCTCAGGAGGGCGCATGCTCGCTGGGAGTCCAAGACAGAAAACAGGGCCCAGTCAAAGGCCGTGGCTGGGGCAGAAAGAAGCTGTTGGTGCCTCCCCTTCCTGTGTTACACAGTGGCCAGAGAACTATGAAATGGCAGCCTAGTTATGTCTAAAAGAAGAGATCAGTAGGGGGAAAAATAGATGTTTTTAGAGTTCCTGCTCTGGGAGGGGTGAAGAAAAGAGGAGAAGCATGCAGGACGCCTATGAAGCCCTTCTGGCAATAAGGGAACATGTGTGATGCAGATTGAGAGACTCGTTTCTTAGAGAGGAAATGGGGCCAGGAGGTGACCTTCATAAATCTCTGAATCAGAGGGCATTCTCTGGGGTGTCTTCTATCTAAAACTACCGCAGCCTACGAGGGGGTTCAAAAGGAGAGTCTCTGGCCTTCCTGAGTCACTGTGCTCGCAGACCAAACAGGAGCAGAGTGTGGGTGAGGAACACCACTGGAGCCTCAAGAGTGCTCACATGATGCTCCGGGAAACGCAGCGGGCGGGACGTGTGCGCGTGCATGTTTGTGCACGTGTGGGTGTGCCAGCACATCCTCTTCCAGCCGCCAGATCAAGCGCAGCTCCCTTCTCCTACCCCATGCTGCTCACCTGGGGATCACCATCTGCCTTCCAGGAGCTACTCCTGTCCTCTGGCAGGCAATTAATGCGAGCCCATTATAGATCCCGGGGGGCCCTGGGAAGGGAAGGAGGGCAGAGCGCTGCAAAAGGCATCAACGGGAAGGTCAGAAACTTCATGAGGACAGGAAAGACACTGGGCCCGGTAAAATAAGTAGAAAGCGGTGGCTGGTTGTCACTCCCTGCTAATTTGGGGCAGGGGGAACATACGTGGGGTGGCTTCCATCTGCCTGCTCTGGCACAGAGAACACAGGGCAGCGTGAGTATACAAGGCAGAGCTGTAGGCTCCCTTCCCACTCGGAGTGCTGTGTAGGTTCCCTGAACCCCAGTGAGACTCTGGGAAGAAGCATTTTGTCTACAAAGATTCTACCCCTAATAGAGAGCAGCCTCCCCGATAAACTCCGCACAGCTGCGGGGGAGCTCAAGGAAGCTCCTTAAGGCACAGGCGAAGTGCTGATTTTTAAGGAGAAGGGATGTTCTAGGACAGGACGGAAATGACAGCCAAAGGAATCATCTTCAGAAACAAGTTGCCACACATGTATGTGCAGACACACACACACACACACACACACACTCTCTCTCTCTCTCTCTCTCTCTCTCTCTCTTTTTCACTCATGTACCCACTCACTTTCTCCTGGTGTCTCAGAAAAGCTAACAGGGGCAGAGAGTGAAAGTCAGGCAGCAGACAGAAAAAGAATGAGCCCAGACAGACTGTCCAAAACTACCTGACTGGTTAAGACTCCAGGGCTCTTACCCCAGGCCCCTAGGTGGGACATCTCTAAAGTAATGAACACACGAACACGACCTTGTGGTTTTATTACTGAACTCACACTAGACAGTGGTGCATGGGTAGCCAGGAAGACATAAGCCAAGAGGACAGGAAGAATTCAAGAATAGTTTTAGGGGACAGAAGGACAGAAAAAGGGTGCAATGAATTAGCTCAAGAAGACAGTCAGTAGTACATATACATTTGAAGATAATATTTTCCAATGACTAAAATGCTAAAGCAAGTTAAAACAATATGAAGGCAATTTAGTCTAACTGTGACGTGCTATGGGTTCTATAAACCCAATCAATGCCTCTGGTTTTGAGGGCATTGCACAAACACTAGAGCTCTATAAATTAATATTAGAAGTGTCTGTCAATCTCTCCTTTTGGGATTTGGTATGGCAGCTTTTAAAAAATGTATGTATCTAAATATCATCCTCCATGATGAAATTCTTCAAAATGTAAGCCTTCATACTACCAAGCTTGACTGACTGAAAAGTCATTAATTATAAGATTACAGCAGACCGGTGAGGTTTGCAGGATGAAGGCGGTGGGAGAGACCAAGGCAGAATCTTCCCTTCAGAACCTCAAGTACCTCATGTTCTCAAAGGCCCAAGCCTATGGGTTTAAAAAAGAACACTATTTTAAAATATTCTCTTTTTATTTTAAGACAAAAAAGCTCCTGAACTACGACAACCCAATGAGAAAGATCAACACATACTGAAACACTTTATGCCTCCAAGTGTGAAAATTAAACAAGAGAGGTAGGGAGTCTGAAATTTTATACCTCCTTATAAAATTTTAAAAAACCCATTTTTTTCTGTAGTAATAATGAACAATAGCCTTTAATATACACAATTCCCTCATGCAAGCAAACATTCAGGATATTTTGTGAACGGAAATGTAATACACTTGCTGACTTTTCTCCCCCCTTCACACTCCACCGTACCTGGTATGAATACAACCACGCACACACATAAAATGTAACTTAGAACTTAGGGGAAACTTTGGTTTGAATTAAGGCCTAAATGCTCATGCAAAGAATTTTTTTAAAAACGAAATACGGAATTATCCTCAAGTCCAAAATGTAATTCTAACCAACCGCTAAAATATTTTCGGCGAGTTTCACGAAGGAGGAAGACCTGCCGTCAGAATCTTAAGAACTTGAGAAGTCGGTGCTTTTAGAGCCAGTTACACACACGATGATTAAATCTTCCCTTGTAATCTCTGCAATATCCTTTACAATCCCACTTGTTTGTTTAGCAAATTAATGAGATTTTCCAGTGTTGCTGAGGACATTACAAGTCTACTTCCCGAAAGTCTACCCTTTAGAAGTCTTTCTAAAGTGTAATGTAAGAAATGGCAAGCCTTTGTGTACAGGAATAGGTGAGAAATACTTCCTGGAATGCTGTGCTCAGTCGCTTCCCCAAACATCATTCTTCCTTGTAACACGGGTGGCACTGGGGGCTTGATGGTTTTAATAGCTGCTGAAGTCTCCAAAAAAATGCTCGAAAGAGTCCTCCTATTAACATACCTGGATGAAGGAACTAGTAAAATTCAAGGCTGCTCTGGGCTGAAAAAGCACAGTGACATTCCTGAGGCATATGAATGTTTTGGCATTGATGTTTGTATTAACCCTCTCAAACATCTGCAGGCAGGCACACCAAGGTCATGTGTCCTGCTGGATGAGAGTTTGCTGCAATACTGTATTAACATGGGAAAGGAGGGGATGGGCTAGAGTCCCCCAGCCACAATGTGATTAGACAGTTGGCCTTGGGTTTCATCTGCCTCTAATGACGTTTGGACACTCAAAACCACTAACCTATCTATGTCTACGTCTACATCTATCGACATATCAATCTTACCTACGTATCTATGCACATGTGCATGAGACAACACACTCTACCTGTATGTGCGTGTACAATATGATCTGCCACAGAAGGGGTTTTATTTTTCTTTGTAAAGAAGACAGCCATAACACTTTTTGGATTTCTATACCACTGTCAGATCATAGGTCAGACTGGGTGTTATGGTCTCTGATTTAGAGGGAAAAAACCCTCAATATGGCATCTAGATGTAACTGTTATAAAGACTGGCTGACCACTCTAATCAAATAGGGAGATCAAACCCCCCCACCCCCCAAAAGCCCTAGGCCAAACTTTGGAGACACTGATTAAGTGGGTTCTGAGTTGAAACCATAGGATATAAATATTTTCGCGAATCCCTAGCTGTTGACCCACGGGTTTGGAAGCCCTTTGCTAGAGTAGGAAAGGCACTGTGGGGGGTGAGGGAGGCCCAGGCTAAGACTTGTTGAGGACTGAGGGCGGCAGCAGAGTGCAGAGTGCACAGGGGCGTCTGGCACAAGCTTCAAAGCAACGGTCCAAAGACCTCTCACTTTCAAGTGCCTTTTTTTTTATGTTTATTTTTGAGACAGAGACAGACAAAGTATGAGCGGGGGAGGAGCAGAGAGAGAGGGAGACACAGAATCAGAAGCAGGCTCGGGGCTCTGAGCTGTCAGCACAGAGCCTGACATGGGGCTCAAACCTACGGACAGTGAGATCATGACCTGAGCTGAAGTCGGACGCTCAACCGACTGAGCCACCCAGGTGCCCCAAGTGCCTATTTTTGAGAGCAGGACTGCTGCCCCATGAGCTAGTGAGAGAGGAGAGACCTTAAGCAAGGGGCACGTGGAGAAAGGAGAATAAGCCAGGTAGAGCACTTACAGCACATGGATACCCAACCACAATCATGTCAGAACACTGCAGGAATGCAGTGTGAACTCAAGGTCTGAGAAGCTGTTTGGCCTTTAAAGTGTGAGTCATCATGTGTCAAAAGAAAAAAAAAACAAAACAGAGTTTGCCTTGAGGCAAAAGAAGAGGCTGTAGGTAAGATACCTAAATGTGCCAGAAGAGTGTGGAGGCAGAAAAACATGGTGGGTTATAAAAGGATGAACAGAGTGGAACCGAGGGAAAAAAAAAAAAAAAGATTCCATTCCATCTGTGCAGCTCTGAGCCTAAAACATGGCAATCTTTATTTGGAAAAAAAGTTAATGAAGATTATGGAACACGAAATGACTTTTCATCAACTTATTTCTCTAAAAGAAGCATGCATTTGCATTTTCATTGAACTGATCAAATGTTATCTAAGAATTGCTTAATTGCCTTAATGGTTTAATTCTATTTGCTGCCAATCTGATTAGCAAAGTGTATGTCTGTGTGTGCACCCGTGTGGGCTGGCACTGAGTGGGAGGGTGAAACCTATTACTGAAAGAACAGCAATGAGGAGCTGGCTGGCTTTTGGTTAATTGAGAAACCATGAGTGGTGTGAGGAGGTCACTGTATCATTTATTTTAATTTTCTTCTCTCCTGTCTTCCCAGTCACTTGTTCATCTCAGGAACTTGCGTTAGATTTGAGACCGCTAAGAGCATGTGTTAATTTGGGTTAAGGAGAAGGTGAGCCCAGGTATTACCGCCAGTGTAGTGATTTAATAGGAACCTGGATATAATTTAATAGATCCTTTGAGCCTCAGTCAGACATGGTTAATATGGATTGGGGAAACATCTTATAGAAGTTAATACATACATTAATCTCTTGGGACCTTGCAACAATACATAGCCTAAGAGAGTAAAAATAATCTCTTCCAAGCTGTAGGGAAGTGTGTATTGATAAAAGCCCTGGAATCCTTGCTTTGGGGCAAGGTAAAACCACCAGACCAAGCTTTCAACCGGTTCTGACCTTGGGGGAAGTCACATTCTGTCTCTATGTCTCAGTGTTCTCAACTTCAAACTGGAACGAGTGGTTTTCAATTTGTTTTTTAAAGGGCCTCAAGTTTTGTAAGTATACCTCGGGACCTGCGCAGGAAGTTCAAGGGAAGCTGGGCAGAGGAAATTCTATCCTCTGTTCTGAGCTCCCCAACCACCCTTGGATTTAACTGTACTTTGATCAGTTTGCAGTATTGATATGCTAAACAAGATTTGGGTTGAAAAAATGATTTTCTTTGGTTGAATGTATTAGGTAACCACTGTCTCTAAGATTCTGTATAGTTTTAATAAAGTCTTCCTTCTGAACACCCTGTTTCTTCTGCTGGGAAAATTCACCTTCCTCTTCACGTTTTGAAGCTCCAACTTCCTCAAGACTTAGATCAAATGCCATGTTTTCTATGAAACCTCCCTCAACAGGAAGCTTAGCTATGGAGGGGACTTCTTTGCTGGAAAGCAGTTCTGTGGCTACATTTGGCAGAAAATTCTTTCCTAAGCTGAAGACACTATGTAGTTTTGTGATTTGGTCAGGGATCCTGGATGATTAAAGATAAAAGTAGACCTAGGACCATATGTATCTACAGCCTTAGTAAGTTCATTTCTTTTGATGCAGCAATAGCACTCCAAGAAATTTATCCTAATGAAACAAAGAAAGATATGTACAACGATTTATTACAAGCAGGCTCAGGTGATAAGGGTGAAAAATGAAAATCAAAACAAAACAAAAACAAAAACAAAACCAACCAAAGTAGAAGCAAAAGTCAAATACATGCACAACAAGAGTTAAACAAACTTTATACTTTGAAATACCATATAGGCATTAATTATCATATTTTGGAAAAGTACTTCATGATGTGGAGTATAATGTTGAGCAGAGAGGGCAGGGCGTAAAACTATATACAGAATATGCTGATGATGCTGTTATTCATTATAAGTACTCAAAGGACACCTAACAAGAGTAGTAAATGATTGTCCCTTTAATTTTCTTCATTACACTAGTAAATGTAAAAGCGATTTTGTTTCTATCAGCTTTCTCTAATTTTCAACCGCAGGATACTTCCGAAACACAAATGTATGATGAGTCTAAATGTACTACCATAAAAACTTCAAAGATAAGAGTCCCAAAGGCCTAAAGAAGCTGACCTTAAATAGTCATGGGGAAGACTCCCCTAGAAATGGGTTCTAGAGGGTTCTAGCCACTCTGCCACACACTAGCTGCATGGCTCAGCAAGTAGTTTCACGCCACTTTGTCATTTGCAAAGGAAAGGTATGCATCTCAATTTTTTCTATCCCTAGTGTTTAGAACACTGGAAGTTATCATTGATGTATACTAATTATTGAGTGGACTGGTGGATATAAGGATGAGTAGATGGATGGGATGAATGAACTATAATGAAAGAGTATGAAGAAAGATGAATTAAAATCCTAGGGTTCTTGATTCAACTCTTAAAATCAATAAACTATCAGGCCACCAAATGAAACTTGAATCTTAAATAGGGAAGCCTAGTTTGTGTTCTTTTTGATTCTTCCGAGCTAAGGTCAAGCGCCTTCACGGATCCATCAACACCTGGGACTGGTCCCAGAAGGAAAACTCGGATTTCACGATTAAGTTATGAACTGGGATCACTGTGAGTGGGTGGTAGTGAAAGTCAGAGTGGCACCAGCTAAGCTGGAACAAAGGCGATCTGGTAACATTTTGATGATCAAAGACAGGAGACCAAGATTTAACTGAATGAATTATGCAGCATGGGACAGTTCTCAGGAGGCAAACTGGAGCTTCAAACCCAAAACACAACAAAAACACAAAATCTATAAAGGGCATCTGGCCGAAGATAGAACTGAGGTTCAAAGACAAAACAGTGAGGAGCAGGAATCAGCATTCCAGAACAACACAGACAGGACAATATCGTCCAGATAACCTCAGAGACGTGGCCTCCCCGGAGTCTGAGGGAGAACAGATTGACACAGTCCATCTTGGTATTCCAGGCAGGTTCTGGCCACAGTGAGAAGATGCTCATCTCTTGGAGGCCACTAGACAGATGGATATATGCTAAATGGAAACACATAAGATTAAGGCCCATCTTAAAGGACCCCTTAACTTGCAACTGGGGCATTAAAAAAATAAGATGAGGCTACCTGTTATTCACATAAACTCCAATTCTATTTTATGAGCAGGGAGCAGAAAAATAGAGAATACTTTACTCTTCATCTTTCTGGCGATCAAAGCTTTTCTAGGTAATGCCACCAGCTATGACGGCTCTCTTTTCCACAGTGAAATCGTTTCTAAGTGAGTAGCCTAGTAAATTTAGAGAAGTAAACTATTCTTGCATATGTTTTCAAGATCTATAATGGAAGATAAATCCTGTTAGCCTGGGCATGGCAAGGTAATTATTTCAACTGCTACATTTCTGTGGAACAAACAAAACCATTCCTGCCTTCTGCATTTCCTATTTAATGGCAAAGGGAAGAAATGCTATGCTCACCATGCCCAGAACACTGGCTGTCACAGACCAGCGGCAACCAGCATGAAGAGAGGCCGGGTCAGTCACCACCACTGGGTGTCAGAGTCCTCTGGGCCACACGTGCTCCTATCTGCCTGTCCAAACCAGCTTGGAACAGAACGATGCTGAGCAGGAAGCAAAGGGAAAACTATCATGGATAGAACATCAGGGCATTTTGGATGCAAAGCAGAAGCTTATCTTTTTTACTGTTGCAGCTCCAGAGAAAATCAATTTTGACACAGAACTGCCACTTTACAAGCAAATAACTATACTTTCCAATAACCTAATCTGTGCAAAGCCGACTGAAAATTCCCTAAAGAACCAGTAGTTAAAACCTCCATTAAATCAAAGGGTTTAATATGGGAAGGGAAGAGAGGATGCAGTTTGACTTGGGAATGTAATGGACTCAGTGGGGAAATAAATATGTTGTTTTATGTGTACAGTTACAGAATATGAGAACACGGCATTCATTTCAGAGGGAATTCTCTTGCTGTGCAACTTACTCCTAAACAGATGTGATTTTTGCTTATTCAAAAACATTTAGGTAACAATTACAGCATAATAAATTATAATTGCCATCATCTTCCAGCTACGTAATGCCTTCTATGCAAACACAAAGAAAAGGCAATTACACGAAACTGTAAAACCCACATTCAGGTAGGTTCTGCAGCCTAGGTTCAAATAATCTACATTATTCTCACATAAACACTACACTGTGCCTCATGTATATATCTTACTATGGAGTGTAGAAACTACCTAGCAAATAAGTAAGATTTGTTAATCATTGGCTGGAACGGTCCCCAGCAGGGGAATTTTCGGGGTACCAGGAACGCCTTCTAGCCCTCAGATTTTTTTAATGGCCTTCAGCTACCATCTAACTCTCCACCATACAGAGCTTCAACCCCCTGGCCACTCACATGCAAATACTCCAAAGAGAGGCAGAACATTATGCAGGTATCATTGTTGTTAAAACTTAGAATAATTAAACTACCAGATTTTCAAAAGCATCACATGCTGAGGGCAGGTAGGAGCATGACTGCAACCAGATGCTCTGATGGCAAGAAAGATGTGGAAGGGACTGTGACTCTTAAGACAACGTCAGTGCCCAATTTCAAAGGGAATATGCCAAGCAGGACTGGGGAGAAAAAACACTCAAGGCAAAAGAAATGTCTCAAATGCTCACATATTTGTCCATGCCCCCTTTCTACCAATTTGTAATTTCACTTGGCAAAAGAGTTCGGGCATAATGATGAATGGAAGTGTCCTCATTCTGACACGGGGCTGTCCTTTACCTTTCATATTTACCAGGAAACATCTCAGGTGGGTAGAACGATAGGAGTAAGACAGTGGACAGCTGCTCTGCAGATGAACGAGCTTTTCCCAACTAACCGATAAGCCGAATGAACTGATAAAAATGGGGGTTAAGAACCTCAGTTTTACTTGTAGCTACTACTTCCCAAACATCCTATCTTAGGAGTAGATAAGCTGTCCTTGGGTCTACACCGCATAGCATTCATGCCACCGTCACCTACAGAGCATGTTACAGAAGCACCAGGGAATAAAACAAAAAGCATATGGTTCTTTACCCTTGAGAGGCTTCCCATCTACAGAACGAGGCAGTGATGCGAGCAGATCACTACCACACGGACAAGACCAGAGCTCTAACGGGGTAAGTGCAAAGGGCAGGGTAAGAGTGGGGAGGGGACCATCTGTCTGCTAGGAGGGTCTCAAGGGGACTTTGCAAGAGCTGGTTTTCATTCAAAGATAAGAAGGTACTTGCTAAGGAGACAAAGGAGAGGGAGGCAGGGAGGGAGAGAGAGAGAGATAGAGATAGAGAGAGAATAACATGTAAAATGGCATTTTCAAATTTAAGATAATGTGTCTGTGACAGTGCTCTGCGGCCCATAAAGTGCTTCCAACAATGACGTATGAAGACTGTTAACAGAAAGGTGCACCAAGGGTTGATGAGTGTCTGCATGGCTCCCTCCCCCGGGAGCACCATTTTGATTTAGGCTCTATCAGAGCACGAAGTGACCAATATAAAGCCCATTTACCAACAGCACTTTTAATTCCTTCTCTAACTAGGAGGTAACTCACTATCTTACAACCATGAGTAAAGGACACTGGAAGCAACGGGAAGAAGATAACCTGTGTGTTTCTTTAATGTCTCATTTGCCACTGCCTTTCCCCAAAGTCACTTGAGTCTCCATCCCTATCATGCATGGTGTCCCTCATCTGGAAGTTCATGCTAGCACTCACTTCTTCTTTAGGTCATGGACAACTTTAGAAGAAAGAAGAAAACCCTGCCTGCTGAGTTGGTGACATGTCTAGGATACTGGGGCCGATGGTGTGCCTCCTGCAACCTTTTTAATCACTTCTGGTGCCAGAAACACACACATGCTTTTTACATGATCATCAGAAACTCTGAGATTAGATTCCCGCTGGTGAGTGACGCTGGGAGGCTTGATCACGCTTTCCCGTGAACATTCTGGATGGGACTGTGCTACGGACGAGGAAGACTTCCAATAACTATAGTCTGTGTAGGTCATATGACCGTTGTACGTCTCAGGACATGAAAAAGAGATTTAAGAACCAAAGTCCTTGACTAGAGACTCCAAGAAGGCAAGGACAACCTGACCCCTAAACTCCCTAAATCTAACATGATGTCTGGCATGAGGGGATAAACATTTGTTAAAGTAATAAAGATGAGCTTTGGAGATCTCCAAAGACTACCAGTAGGTCTACAAAATCAATTCTAGACAATGTAAATTGGTTTAAAAAATCAGTGCTAAGTCCTGACCAGGTTGAAAACTCTGACCCCCACAAAGAGCCACCTTCCAAGTATGAATACATGATGGTTTTGTTTATACTGCTTGGCCTAGGAGAGCAGGGAGGCTTTCCATTCTGACCAAAAAGTTCGCCAGGCTCCTTCATTTATAAAATAATCTCTCGCCAGTTCGTCTTACTTTTCAAGATTACTAATCTATTCTTGATCCCTGGGATGGGACAGGAATACCATCAGAAGTCTATGCACGGATGAGAATGAACCACATCACGTGAGGGAGAAGCTTCAATGCAATACCTTGATGTTTCATCAAAGCTCAGAACTAAAAATGGATTCTATGTCTGAATTTTCCAGGAATCTCCAACTGAGGACATTGTCAGTTATGTCCTCCAGTCGCTCCCTAAAACCTCATATAATGCATTTTTAGAAATGTTTAGAATGAGGCAAAAGTAAATTGCTTCCCTCCCCCTACTCCCAACACCCAAATAAGAAGTTAGTTATCTTTTCTGCAAACAGGAATTATCACATTCTTTCATTGTTCTGGCTGCCAGGAACCTCAGTATCAGTTTTATCAACAAACTCAGCAACAACATGAGTGTTCCAAAGTTCTTACTCTGCCCATTCAGTACTCACTTTTATTCCTATTTTATTAAACACTCCAATTGCTTCAAATGCCTTCTTGAAAGCTGTGGGGTAAAAATAACTATAAGAGTAAGTAAAAACATATTTATTTCATACATTTCTCTGGTTCGTTCACTTAATGTTCCTCTGTTTAGTTCAAACATAGGATTACAAAAGGTCATGCCAAGTACATTTTTGTTCTCTGGCAAATAAGAGTGCTGATTCTCAAAGATGGTGAAATGTTTAGGCACTGTAAAACCAACTTCCGACTGCAAAAGGAAACTCAATTTTATAATATTCCATTGGAGAAATGTGTATTTAGGCATATAAGTAAATCAGCCATAAACATAAGATATGTATGTGATTGATCAGACATGTGAATAAGGAAAAGAGAAATAGAGCAAAAATGGACCACCTGTCTTCAGCTTAATGATTTTAAAACCTAGAGGTGAGACAGGTACTTCACATGTATTTTAACTGCCTATTATGTTTGGTTAAGATTTTTAAAGCAACACACTGAAAATATATACACTATGTGATAACTTTGCTTCCTGGCAGGCAGCATTCTCTTAAAAATCAGATTTATTACAAGAAATGTAACAATCCCAAATGGGGTAGGTCGACAACTGTCAGAGGACCAGAAACCTGAAGTAGGACGAAGGAAGGTTAAAGTCAATTGTGCTGCAAATAAGAAGGACGGAAGTATTCACTTTCTTGCTGGAGTCACACTAACAGTGGTCAGTAGAATCATACAGAGTACTAGAAGTCAAGAGTGAGTGACCAAACTAAACTGAACCTCAGTAGGAAAAGAATTAGAATCCACTAAGCAATCTGAGAACAGAAAATAAATTATTCTTGTTACTGACACAAGGATCATTTCCAGATTGAAGACATGCTTCCTCTCCAATGCGTGTCTTCCCTGATCTCCAGAATGGAAACGTGAAAATCCCAAGTGATTCAAAATCCCGTTGAGTAGCCTCTTAGAGAGTACTATCTGGGCAAAAATGTTTTATTTGACATCATTAGTAATTTGTTTTATGGTCTTGGGAAATTATTTTTTCGTTTACACAGAAAAACATAAACGTATGATTAGTGATAACAGAGAATTTGAAAGTTAGTGCCTGTTCGCCTCTAAGAAATGCTCTGAGAAACCTCTTGTGATCAACTTCTATGAATGGTAACTCTCCATATGTAAGGTCTGTCACAAATTGCTGGTTCCCACGACTCTCTGGGATCTTGGCTTACTTTAGCTCTTTTGCTAATATGGTACAAGACTTAGAATAATGTCATTTTCCTCATCAGTGACAGAATTTTATGAGCATAGTGTGAAATCACATACAAAAATGCAGCCCCTTTTATTCAATTAAGTCTGTTTTCCCACTCTGAGACCTAGCATTTACTGGAGAACAGATAGGCTTTATTTGTTTGCTTTCCCTATAACAGAAGTGTTTAGATACCTCTAACATCTATCTGCCCCTAGATCTCACCTCTAACCCCTATAGGTTAGAAATTATATCTCCAACCTCCTTCATGAAGATAAAAAAATGGGAATAAATTCGAACAGTGACCTAGAGGGGAAGTTCCCAATCACCTAACCCTCAACGCTCCAAATAGCTCTGGACTTTGACCAAGACACTTAACCTTTATGAGCTTCCATTTCTATTTTTTTTTTAAGTTTGTTTCTTTGTTTAGACAGAGAGGGAGAGAGAGCACAAGCAGGGGAGGGGCTGAGAGAGAGGGAGAGAGAGAATCCCAAGCAGGCTCCGTACTGTCAATGCAGAGCTTGATGCAGGGCTTGAACCCACAACCCTGGGATCATGACCTGAACCGAAATCAAGAGTTGGACGCTTAACCAACTGTGCCATCCGGGCACTCCAGCCTCCATTTCTAAATTGAAAAAGAACGGATTTAGAAATCCTAAAAGTCCTATAAACGAAGACTTCTCTCCATTCCCAATGTGCGTTTCCTTCTCTTCCTCAATACCTACCCCCAGGAATACTGGCAAGGGGACTCCACGAATGACTTGCCAATGTTTCTGTTGCAGGCTGAAGTGGCACCCTCTGGGACATTCCTCAGTGCCTCCTAGGAAGTGAGTTATCAGTAAGCATCTACGGAATGAGTGAATGAACGCACGCACGGATGAAAGAAGTAAGACCACAGGGAGGACTGTATTTCCCGGTTGAGAATACTCTCAAGTACAGGACAGGACTCTGACCGGATTCCACCCACTGAACACTCAGGTGCTCCTTTGGTCCCGTGCGCAGTGACTCATTTTACATCCGCTTCAATTTCTGTCAGTCGCACATGTTTGCCCATTCAAACGATGACTTTAAAAAATGATTCTTCAAGATATTTTGTGTTTGTGGAGAGAATTCTGGAATACCCGAAGCTCCTTTTGAATCCACAGATCACAAACGAAGCTATGGAGTCTGGCTAATTTTCCTGTCGCTCAGAATCTGTCTTATTAACACTTTTAAAATGAAGAGACACACCCAGGGTTCTGATCCTCCGCCTTTTTACCCTTGAAGTGACAGCACTGCCTACTGGGTCCCTGCGTAGATTAAAAGGTATGCCCTACGGATTGCGTGATCTCTAAATCATCCATGATGTATTACGCTTAGTTTAAATGAGTGAGTCCCATTTGCACAATTGCCCTATTAATTTACTCATCATTGATTTACGCCACTTTTGCTGGAGATCTTCTACCAGACCCCTATTTCGCGTGTATCCGCCCTAGCTCGGTTTCAGTATTTCACTCCCGGCCTCCCTATCTCATTGCTCTTCATTTGTCTTAATTTATCTGTCTTTTATTTCATTCCTCCCCTGTTCCTCCCTCTGCTGCCTTCCTGAAGTTTCTTCTGGCTTCTCCTCCATTTTCCTTCTCCTTTGGCCTTCCTCCCTCCTTACTTAAGAGCACCTAATAAATCTCCAATTAGAGGTTAGCAATCCTGAGAAAAGGAGTCTGAAGGCTAAGAAATACAGGCAGTGCAAAGCACTTGATAAAAGCCGGGAAGAAGGTGGAAAAAATGCTCAGACTGGAATCTAATCTGAGGGTGGCAAGTATTAAGCTGCTAACAAAGAGGACACCTTTGCTAAGGATCCTGTAATAAAGACAGCAAAAGTTGTGCCCATCTACCACCTTGGAGAAGCTTTTAGTTTGTTGTTGGTTTTTTTTTCCCCTCTGTATCTCATCTTTAGAGACTTCCTTTCCTCTTCAGTTAACAAGCAGGAACTTCCCTTCTCTGGCTGTAGTCAGAACCAAATCAACACTCTGGGGAGTATTTACGATCAAAACACTTGTGGGGGCTATTGCAGGGCTGAAATATGGCCATTATCAATTGTGGTTTCTAAGGTAGGCTTTAAAAATCCTCATTAAACTAAATTTCATGGTAAGACCAAAAAACTCTTTTTTTTTTCTGAGATGATATATTAAAGTCACAGCTCATGTGCTCCGTCTCCTCCACCCTCCATCTCAAAGACTCACTCGATTCCCTTGTCCAAACAGAAACCAGCAGTGATTTTAAGCAAAAATATAGACAATGAAGGCATAATTAAAAATAACAGTAAGTACAGCTATTACTGCCTTCTCCCTACCTCTTGTGGGTGAGAATGTTGTTTTTAATTTTGCTTTAGGGATTTTAATTCTAATATCTGGGTAGATGATGAGAAAAATGTGGTTACCAAAACACCGAACAGAAGGGAAGAGCTACCTGCTTATTTAATTGTATTAATCACAATAATCTGCTCATCAATTCAATAATATATGATTTACCTGGCTTTTTCTTAGCTGGCACTTTAGTAAGAAACACTGTACTTCTGACATTCCTAACACATGTGAAGATACGGAAGTACACTACAAGTAAATAAAATAGTTTCTCCTGATCACGAGCCCCTGTGGCCAAGGGTCACGCGTCTCTCATCTCTGCTCCAATGAGCAACACAACGGATGGGTGAGGGCAGCAGGAACCACAACAGACCACCCCCTACTCTCTCAACATCACCCTACGTTCTGTGCCTATTCACGAAACTCCCCAGTATCTAAGCAGGATAGAGATCCAGCCAATCTCATAAGGAAAAAAAACAGAAAGGCAACACTATGCACAGATGGGACAAAACGGAAGAAAAGAAAGAAAGAAATTAAGGCATTAATGGCAAATCAAGGGGACGTCCCACCTAGTAAAAGTAGTGACTTCATTATCTCGTACTTTGAATCTGGAGATTAATGTAAAGATCCCGGTTCTTGCCCAGGAACACAGCGGTGGCAGGAGCTTCTACCACGGTGCCTCAGAGAGGGGCCCCCACGACCAAAGCTGTGTTTAGAGAAATCGAGAACTAGGCAGCTCCCGTGTCCGCCTCTGGATCTTCCCTTCTCGTAAGACACTGAGGCTGGACCTCGGGTGCCATCCACTAACATTCTAAGAAAACCTGGATTCTGTGTAAGTGTGGTTAACATGGTGTCTGTGGCAAAATAAATGAACTAACAAAGACATGAGCACTACGTATGTGGACCTGGAGTTAGGAGGCCTTTATTCGAGCACTCAGAGGATGACCCAATTTGGTCTCAGGCTCACAGAACTATAAGGACTAACAAATATTATGGAAATAATCTTTTATGATCTCCTAAGGAATGTTACTCTCAGGCCTGCCCCTTCTCATTTACACTCAGTAAATTTAAGCATTTTGATACATTTTAAAGAGATGTATACGTTTCTTTTTAAACACAGTATTAGTATTTCAAAAGGTGCTAAAAACTTCACACCAAGAGTCTTCTAGCTTAAGCTGAAAATAGTTTTCCTCAGAAATACATCTTTAAATTTAAGTTTTAGGGAAAACAAAAATCCTCATATTCTACCCATCATCCTAGTATTTTAGAGTTGAAGGGATACTTGAAAATAGCATTCCTATGTTTTGTTTTGTTGTTTCTAAAGACTGTATGAGCAAGGGTGGAATGTGTGGTAGCCAGGACTCTGGCCTCGAATCTCTGACTTAAGTTCGCCCCACTTCAAATCTATTCACTTACCTGTTTTACTGTTAAGTCCTCCAGAGGTAAGCCTTCAACCCCTTCAGTGTCTTCCTATGGCTCTCGGAGCAAAGACCAGGGTCATGCAGCTGGCCTGCAGGCCGCCGGGGTTGCCAGCCTTGAGCCCTTTCCCTCTGCACTGCCCTCTCCCAAGGCTGCCTGCACTCCATTCTCCCACGGCTGCTCAGACCACTAAACTAGGTTCTTTCCTGTTTCAGAGCCTTGAACTCGCTGTTTCCTTTGCCCAAAGACTTAATATCCCCACCCCTTCCCAGCTAATTCCTGCTTACCCACCAGATATCAGCTGAAATGTCATCCCTGAGCTGGTCCACCCTTACAGTCCCTTATAGCATCGTTCATGGCAAATTCCTACACTTAGGAATATGAGGTTGTTTCATACAGGTCTCCCCTGCTGGGGGGCAAGCTCCACGAGGGCAGTAACTACATCTCTTGTTCACCAACATACCCCCGCATCTTACTCTGGGCCTAACACACAACAGGGGCTCAATACATATCTGAGGAATGCACATGCGTGCTAACAGAGGACGCTATGGACACACGGAAATATACAATGAGATAATGATCAATATTAAATGCTAAATAAACATTCAACATGTGACCCAGATCGAGACTTCTAAGACATTTCAAGGAAGTTATCATGACATGGAAGCAGCTGAATAAGATTTCAGAGACGGAATGAGGAAGTCAACACAAATGCGTGCCAAGAACGACGCTTACTGATGAGCTCTTTTACATGGCTGATCCCACAAAATATCCTGTCTCCACCATCACGCTGCTCCCAATCTCTCACGGTAAGAGTACCACAGTAAATGGCAGAGCTGAGTCCGTTTTACGTCTGGTCTGACTCCAACGACAAAGGGTTTTCGCTGTATAATGCTGTCCTGCCTACCGTACAATATGCACTGCCCAACCCTGGGGCTGCGCCTCGAAGGGCAGACGCTGAGAGGTTCTGGGAGCCAATGTGTTTGGTAATTACTAAGTAGAAGATACACTATGCGACTACACAGTCATTATGGTTTCTGAAGATTCTATGGTACAGGCAAACTGAATGAGAATTTTCTAATTTATTCCCAATATGATTCCCATGTTGACTGAAATGTTAAGAGCTTCAAACAGCAGAGAGATTCATAAAGAAATCACCCTATTTGCCTTACTTAAAAAAATCAGCATGACTCAATGCAATTTTATCGTTAACTACTGCCAAGTTACACTGATTATTTGTGCTCATAAAGACAACAGTTCAATTTGACCGAAAGGAAACAGTATTAAAGAAATCTAGCACACTCGGAGGAACGGGGCCCTCTTTGGCCCTCTTCAAATGCTTGTATCTGAGGAAGCAGAAAGGAGTCTACGGTTCTTGTCCATAGAGCTCCAGGTTTTTAAAACAAGCCTGGGCCTGTCGAAGCTTCCAGAGTGTTCTGATGCTAAGGAGCTTTCCCTTCCAGTGCTGGATCACCGACGGGGCGAGTGAGCCACATCTGAGCTCCACATCACATGGGACTTCTCATCAGCTTCATCTGCCTTCAGGGACATGAGTGTTTCCTCAAAACCTCCTACGATTCTGTAAAATGGTGTGAAAGACCTTAAGGCCTTCTCCTTTTCTCCTGAGCTCCCAGGCTTTCTTATTATCAAGAACCATTCTGAAAAGGCTGAGGTGTTCAACCCCAGCTATACTTTTTAGAATGCTAATAAAAACAAAAAGTTGTTTTTTTGTTGTTGTTGTTGCTTTTTTTTTTTTTTTTTTAACCAATTAGGTTGGCAAAACGAGGGGAACGGGGAAGTGGTGAAATTCTGCATTGGCGAACGTGTGAAGAAATGGCCCCTTCCCAACATAGTGACACGTGCATAGCCTTGGATCTTGCAACTCTGCTCCTAGGAATTGATCCTGAAATGATCAATGGGTAAATGTGACAAAAAGGAAGTGGAAGGATATTCGTGGCAGTGATGTTATTAAAGTGAAAAACTGCCATCTAAATGTCCACAAACAAGGAAATGGTTATGAAGATGCTGCATTACATAGTGGTATATCATGCCGCCATTAAAAATTCCTATGGAGAAACTTACTGACGAGGGGAAAATGTCCACGATTTATTGAGCACTTAATATATGACACGCGTTACTGTCATATCTATTACTATGGTTTGTTTTGTAATGAGTATATAACTTTTATATAATATTAAAATAAAAAATGTATATATTTAAAGTGTACAACATGATGTTTTTGATATATGTATATGTAATGGAATGATTAGTACAGTTAAGCTGATTAACGCACCCACTTTCTCACACGGTTACTATTTTTGTGTGTTTGTATGTGGTGAAAACATCTGAAATTTCTCTTGGTACTAATTTCCAGCATGCATTATTATCAACTACAGTCATCTGGTGTCAAAAGTATTCACTCCTGAGAGACACCACCCGAGAACTATAAACATGCAACCAGGTAAACTACCGGATTTTGATACATTAGCAACAATCCGCTTTTCTCTTAAAAAGTTAAGAGAGCAGTTTGCTGGTCCCTAATTAAGAGCACTCACCTCCACCCCTCTACCTTCCCTTCTTTGATTTTGTTGTGCTTTCTTTTCTTCTTTCTGAAAAATGCTCTTACGTTAATGTTGATCTGTCTCCTCGCACTTGGCCCTTTTCTTTTGCTTTTGAAAGACTGAGAACTAGAGCCTCCAAATGATTCTTTTAAGTAGAGACTCCGAAGTCATGCCATGTTAAATTGCTTATATCAAACAAGTGTTAATACCAAATTTAAAGGACAACTAAAACCTAACTCGGTAGAAGTGATTCAGGACACGACAGAATATAACCAAATGTAAGTATGTTTTATATACACAGACACACACCACACAGAATTACGTACGCCATTTCATAAATGCCAAGAGACCCATCCTTACACATTTCAACATCTCTGAAACTGAAATGCATCTTAAAATCAACGGCATGTCAGTTTAATTGTTAGTGCATATTCTTGGTGGTACCTGAAATAATGTTGCATTTTGCAGCTGATGGCACCTTCAATTAGATGAAATATGGTTTTGTCACCACAACAGTTAATTCTTTTGATGGCAAAAGGAAGGGCAGATAAATCAAATATTAAACGCTATCAATCCTTCCTTTCACAAAACAAAACAGAAACAAAAGAAAGCCATTACCGCTCTCCCCAGGTACAGCGATTTCTCCCACCCCGCCCATGGATAAGCCAGTTTGCACAGAAACGCACACACTAAAGATACAGCCATCTTAATATTCTGATTCAAAGCACAGCTAATATTCTGAATGGTGCCAACAGTAGCTTTTTCAGGATTCAAAATCCATCTTCTACCCTTACTATAGCACATAAATGACATAAACTTCATCAACAGCATAAAAAATTCATATTCTGTCTATATAGCAGCTGCTATGTTAGGTTTATGTCAACAATTGGCCTGATTTTTTAATAGCATAAATGTTTAAAGAGGTAGCAATTCCTGTAAAACATCTATGGGGCCACTGAAAGCTGATACATGTCAGAACCCAGGCGAGTCTTGAGGAGGAAGCACTTCTCCCTATTTTATCCTTCTTGATCCTCTGCTTCCTTCTCTTCCACAAACCCCCTGCTCATTATGGTTCATTACTCCTGTCCGCTAAATACGGCAAGTGTGGCGGTCTTCTTTCTGTGGCAAGCCCCACAAAGGGTGACAGGTACCCTCAAAAATTCCCCCCCACATACACCTGTACACACAGTCAGCAATGAACACTGAACAATGAACTCAAAATAAACATAAACATGTCACCTTAACTTCATTTTCCATCTACATATCTGCAATCCCAACAATTTATAGTATCACGTCCTTTGACGGATCTAGGTTGTTTATTCTGTTTTTGGTTGTTATTTGGTGTGAGAGAGCAGGTCAACAGAGTACACAGCAGCACCAACTTCCTCAGTGAAACCCAAAGCTTAAGTTACACAGTCTTTTCAATCTTTCCTCTGCACCAACTTTGCATCACAACAATAGTCTTTAAAGACTTAACATATATCATTTGCTTATTAATATGGTATGTAGCTCTGACTCATTACTCTGAATCTTCAAAGCGCTAAACAAATACTTGTTGAAGCCAAATTATCCACATTTGGTAACTGTGACAGAAAATGCACAGCAGAGTTTAACACATGAAATAGATCACAGCACTTTTGTTCCCTGGATGTTAACAAATGTTAAAGCCAGGTCTTCACAATTACCCTATTGCTTAAATCTTGCAGGTTTTCAAGCTGCTGGCCACTGTCTGTTCTGTGGAATGTCTTCTGTGTTCCTCTTCACCCTGTCACCTTAACTCCAGAGGAACAACTTCCTCCAACACATGGCGTCTTTATCGCTCTTTGCCAAGAGACAGTCAGAACAAGGGGCCTTCCCTGAGCCACATGACAGAGTAGCTGGGATCCCTGTACTGCAAGTAGTCCTTTCTCTGGATGGGTTTCTCTCCATACTGCAGGTATGGCGAGGCTGCTCTGTGTTTCCGATCTATGCAGCTGGCCAGTGAGTGGACTGCAGGCCTAGACACCGCCCTGCAGGCTCCCGACGTATAAATTATGGCAAAAGGTTAGGAGGATCTTGGCAGCCCTCTTCAATTCGGCTTTGGCCTGAGTGATCTGCATTTTAGGAATTACCGGGTGCTTCCCCAGACATCAATAAAGCAGCGAGTGTGTTTCTCAGTTCCTGTTCTCATTCATTCATTCACTCATTCATTCTCTCTCCACACACACACACACACACACACACACACACGGACATGGACACAGATAAACAGATACAGATATAAGGGTGAGGATACAGACAATAGACACATTCTGACAGATCCCTAAAGGGGAAAAGAAGTAAACTCCTAATATGTGCGTTGTATTCTTTTCAAATTTGATCAGACAGAAATACCTGTACGTTATTTAGTGAACTTAAGAACTGGTGAGAAATATCAAAGAAAGACTAATAGAGTCTCCTCATGGTCATAAAATCATAACCTGCCTCTCAGAATGTTTCCCGGGTTACTAATGTGTCAGTCTGACACACCCTGTGGTGTTGGGGGTGGTGTGTGGAGGAGGCTGGCGTGTATCTGTCTGAGATCTTGACAACCAGCTATCCAAACCTCCACATTTACGGTCTATTCCCTTCCTCCATTTCTGCATCCGCAGATCCTCTAAAAGGTTCTCTTCTCACTTATTCCTAAAACCGAGAACACTCTTGCTCATGAAGAGAGTATGTAAGGGGGCAAATGAGAGAGGGACGAGAGGATGAGAGTCCTAAAGCCTCAAGTAACTACCATTTACTGAGCACTTACTAACTGCAAACACTGTGAGAAGCCACTAATACATACTACTCTGTTTAATTTACTTCTCACCGTAATCCCGTGCAGTTGCAAATTAATCATTCTCGTTTCACAGGTAAAGAATTGATGAATCTGACAGGTGAAAGTGACTTGTTCGAGGTCACACAGCTACCAAGGGGAACAGCTCACATTCTTCCCTGCTGTGCCACGCAGCTCTCACCGAAGATGCACAAACATTTTACGTAAAAATAATTTTACAACCGGAGGTGGCAACAGATGGCTCCGGCCAAAGGCGGTCGTTTGGTGTGTGGACACGGTTCAAGCTGGGACCTCCGAGGTAGCATGCTCCCTCTGCACAGGGTCACAACTCCTAGGAATCTTCTCCGGATCGCATTTTCGGAACCCAGGCAAGCCAAAGTGCCGTCCGTCACCTGTCAAATGCAGCAGTCCCTTCATCTTCATGTGTTCCTGGGAAGACTCACCACGTGGAATCACCAGAAACAAGGAATCCTTTAAATAAACTCTATTTCCTGTCACCCATAAGGCTGATTCTTTTCTGGGCAACACTCATTTGAGCCTGATTAAATTGCTGTGATGAACTTCAGAGTTGAGACTGCCCTTGAGCTGAGCATCTATCTGATCTTTAATTCCACTACCCACTCATTTCTTGCCGAGCTCACAATTCTCTTGGTCCCACCGGAGCAGCCACGTTCAGGCTCTGCATCAATATGATCGGCGCTGAATTCATTTCTGCAGGGAGTCCAGTACATCTGAACTTTCCAAAATCATTTGGCCCCCATTACTGGTAAGCACTGCTCTTAAATAGGTTGTAACTTCAGCTAATAGGCTCCATAATCATAGTCGAATCGAACAAAAGGGTCCAGGAGAGAAAGCCATCAGTCATTTTTATTCCCATCAAATAAGCTGCAAAAGGCAGAAACTTTCCGATTTCAGAATCTCGTGGTCTCAATTTGATCTTTGGGGCTTATTAGAGAGGCAGGGGGACAGGAGGAAGAGACGTACCTAATGGTGTGCAAAATCCTAATATCTAAAACAAAAGGCTTTATTGTAAATATAATTCGAGAGGACAGAAATAAAGCAAGTTCCAACGCAACAAACTGGAGTTGTGGCAGATTTCACCTGAAGTGCTGGAGGCCAGGGCACTTCAAGCAGCTTCCTTCCGAGAAGAACCTGATTATTTATCAGTGCGGGGTAGAAATGTGGAAAAGGTGACTTTGCTGACATGTTCACATTCCCCTTTTGCCTAACTGACAAATAATCAGGAGTCCATAAACTCCGAAAACAATGACAACGATGATAACACATCTCTGGGATGACTTTCAGGACTTCCTGGGGAATTCCTGAAGTTTCCTTTAATGACATTCTTACCTCCAAATTAAATTATAAACATGAATAGGTACGGCTGGTATTTAAACCTCAATACGTTTTAAAATGAATCTTTAAAAATATGTTTTCTAGGGACTTCTGGGTGGCTCAGTTGGTTAAGCGTCTGACTTCTGCTCAGGTCACGAGATCATGGTTAGTGGGTTCAAGCCCTGTGTCAGGCTCTGTGCTGACCGCTCAGAGCCTGGAGCCTGCTTCGGATTCTGTGTCTCTCTCTCTCTCTCTGCCCCTCCCATGCTCTCATTCTCTCTGTCTCTTAAAAATAAATAAACATTTGAAAAATGTTTTCTGCAAGATACACACCACTACTACAACATACAAACATTCACACCACTACTACAACATACAGACATTCATTACTGTGCTGTGCTTGGTTAGATCAAGTTGCTTTAATGTAGAATATAACAATCTCGGATTCTTGCTTAAAGATAATGGGGGGAGAGGTGCCCACAATTGCTGGTAATGTGCACAGATCTACCTCCTACCCTGTGGTAAGTTCAGATGTACCGTGTTAACAAGGAGCGTTCATACCCATGAGCACCTTCAACTTCTCCTACAGCTCAGTGATAAGAATTCCTAAAATGTTTTAATGTTTGTTTATTTATTTACTTATTTTGTTGAGAGAGAGAGAAAGAGATTGAGAGACAGAGAGAGAGAGAGCGAGCAAGGGAGGGGCAGAGAGAGAGGGAGACACAGAGTCCGAAGCAGGCTCTAGGCTCTGAGCTGCCAGCACAGAGCCCCACGTGGGGCTGGAACCCATGAACAGTGAGATCATGACCTATGCCAAAGCCGGGACACTTTAACCCAAGGAACCACCCAGGAGTCCGTAGTAAGTATTTCTAATACATTTGTTTGGTAGAGCAAACAAAAGTAAATAAAAGGCAAATGAAATCTAAATCTTTTCACCAAAATGAGCAACATATATTTTTTTCTTGTGTCTTGGTAGAGACCATTGCCCAACCCTCCACTGCTGTGCCGACCTCCCCACATCAGGGACACTTGCTTGAGGGCATGGTGGGTGGGAGGTCACCCAGGCAGATCACTGGGATGGGTGACAGGTGACTGGTGACGCTGGGAAAGTACTAGTGTGTTTGCTTCTGAGCTGTGCATAAAATCCTAAGCTTGGGCACCTGTTGCCAGAAGACCGAGATACAGTTGTTTGGTTTCTTAACACAAGTGATCGAGTTACCCTCTCTTGTCTGCTTCATCCCTGTGAGAGTGGGTATATTATTTTTCAGTTGTATTTAAAATAACCCACTTCATTGCAAAAAGGGTCTTAGGTTTGATAGATTCGATCAATAAAGTTAATGGTGATCTTCCCATCTCAATTAATGAGAAAATTCAAATCTTAATATTTCTTAACATATTGATTTGTTTTCCTAAAGTACCCTATTCTGTCTTATTGTTTTTGACTGGAATTATATTCAACTATTCTTTGTTTTTAATTTTTTTAATGTTTTATTAGTAGTAGTAGTAGTATTGACAGAGAGACAGAGTGCAAGCGGGAGAGGGGCAGAGAGAGAGGGAGACACAGAATCCGAAGCAGGCTCCAGGCTCTGAGCTGTCAGCACAGAGCCCAATGCGGGGCTGGAACCCACAAACTACGTGATCATGACCTGAGCTGAAGTCGGATGCCTAACCGACTAAGCCATCCAGGCGCCCCTATATTTAACTATTCTTATAATCCATTTTAATTAATCAAGTTGTGTTGGGGCACCTGGCTGGCTCAGTCGGAAAAGCATGCGACTCTAGATCTTGGGGTAGTGAGCTTGAGCCCATGTTAAGTGTAGAGATGACTAAAAAAGTAAATTAAAAAATCGTGTATAGTTGAAAATAATGTACATTGTGGGCATTATATCCACATGATTCATGAAGGAGTAAGCGTGGCTCTGGTTGAGGAATTTTTATCAGGAGACCTAGTACTCAAGTAACTTCCTCTGCAGCCCCAAAATGTGTTCAGAAAAAGGACACATCAAAATGTATTTACTGAACATTAATTATAAAACACAGGCCTTACTCCCTTAAAGCTTATCACTGGGTCTGGAAAAACAGAACAGTAGGCAGAAGAAGGAAACAGGAGAAAACCTGATGAGGACACTTTTAAAACATGCTCACCTGGACGGTACAAAGCACACGTCCCAGACGTCCCGGAGCATGTGTCTGTGTCGTGCTGTGGGGGCCAAATGAAGAGGAAGGCGGGTGTGGATGGGAAGCTGGAAGCCTGCGCTCCCTTCCCGGGGTTCCTGAAGCTGGCGGAGCCTGGAAAGGCCGTCTCATCACGTGCACCCACCGCCTGGAACTGAGACTCCCTCACCAGGAGCTCCGTGGTCCTCACCAGCCGGCCGGCCAGGGTGGGGGTGGGGGCGGGATATCTGGCGCTCACTGAACAGGAGCCGGGATGGCGAGGGCTCGGCTACCACAGCAAAGAAGCAGAGAGCGATGGCATCAACGAATAACATATTTTTAACCTGATACCAGTCTTTGTTCTTTGTAACAGGTATTTAGGTTTCTAACAAGACTCCTCGCCTGCTGCTGACATCTCACCCCATCACGTACACAGTGCGGGCTCTGCCCTACGACAAACCGACGGAGTCTAGACTCTGCCTTGCTTACACTGCCTTTGTAAAGACCTTTTTCTCCCTTTTCAGGGAAAACATAGTTGGATCTGTTTCTCTCTCTCTCAAACTAAAAGCTCCCCATACAGTACTGTCTTCAGTAAAGCTCACTCGCTCGCGTGCCTCAGTCCACGAGCTGTGATGAGGCGGGAGAGCGCAGGGGACCCTGGAAAGGTTTTCATACTTTAATGACACATCTCCAAGCGCAGTTGTGTGTCACAAGGAGTTGAGATCAAATCCAAGCATTTCCCCTCATTTCTAACCCTCCTTAAAGCCTCTTCTGTAGCAGTTAACACTCTGACCACTCCCTAATCAGAGTTCTTTGGAAAGTCCCGTCGTTATCTACCATTCTTTTATTATTATTACTGTTAAAGTACAGTTGACATGCCCTGTTCCGCCAGGTGTAGAGCACAGTGATTCAATACTTATATACGTTATGCTGCACTCCCTTCCCACTCAAGAGGTTTGTCCTATGCTACCTACATAATCTGTGTAAATCGTGTATGAACTCGACATGGGCCTCACCGCTCTCAACCCCTGGCCTCCAACAACCCGCCCCTCCAGCCTTAATCCCACTGACAAACCCAAGCATATTTCACACCACAAACAACTGCTCACTGACTATTCCAAGAACGCTCTGCTACCCAGTTCATGTCCTTTTTCCACATCTTTGGCTGACACAATCTTAACTATCTTTTAAAGGCCAACTGCCCAAGTTTCTTACTCAGTCTGATAAACTCTCTCTCTCTCTTTTTTTTTAACTCAAGCTTATTCATAACCTTTTATGCCACTTAGAATACTCTAACTTTTAATATTATCACTTGTGGGGTTTTCTTATTTAATCTACAAAACAGATTCCTACTTTCTGGAAGTTGTTTAGTCAGGAGACATTTATGAAATAGGACGAAATGGTCACAAAACTCATTTTAGAGAGAAAACCTGAAAACTCCTTAAGTGGGATCGCAGCGAACTTATGCATTTGTACAAATATGGGATGGTCTTATTTCTTTTATAATTAATATTTTCTGAATGCTATATATGCATATTCTTCAAAAATATTTCATGTAAAACCCCTTAGACTCTGAGCTGTTTGCATCTCCAATGACGATCACAGAAGCAGGTACTCAAATGTCAGGGAAAAGGAAAGTGAAGGGAGAAAGGGAAAGGGTGAATGTTTCAAACGTCAACAAGTGTGAAATTGACTTAAGAGAAGCTCCAAATGTTAGCTACAGAGATGGGGGCCGATTCTAGACACATCCCCCAGCTGCTCAAAATTTATGTTCTCAGATAAAAAACAGAATATGTGTGTGTTTATTGTGGTAAAATATACATAAAATTTACCACTTTAACTATTTTTAAGTATACAGTCGGTGGCGGCATTGAGATTTTACATTGAGATTTTACGAAATGTTTCTCTCATCCCAAAATGAAACTCTGTACCCATTAAACAAAAACACCTTCTCTACCCCTCCACTAACCCCTGGCAACTTTGTCTCTGAATTTTACTACTCTAAGTAACAAATGTTAAGTGGAATCACATATTTGTCCTTTTGTTTCTGGTTTATTTCACTTAGCAAGAGGTCTTCAAGGTACACCCATGTGGTAGCAGGTATCAGAATATTCTTCCTTTTTAAGGCCGGACAATATTCTGTTACACAGACATACTACGCTTTGTGTATCCATTTCCCTGAAGATGGACATATGGTTTGCTCTCATCTTTTGACTACTGTGCATAATACTGCTATGAAGAAGGGTGTCCAAATATTTTGAGTCCCCGATTTCAATTCTTTTGAGTATACACCCAGAAGTAAAATTGCTAGATAATATGGTAATTCTATATTTATTTTCTTTTGAGTAACTACCACTATACTGTCTTCCAAAAAGATATATTTATTGTCTCTAGAAGACTTAACCTCTCAGGCCTTCAAGGCAAACGTATGAAATGGGACATGGATTAGATCAGAGGTCCCTTACATCTCTAAGGTTCTGACTACAAAACACAGAGTTATAAACCCACCACTGACCTAGAGCCCAAGCATTATCAGCCTGCCCTCCGCCCCCACGTCAAATAGATACAGCCTCTAAAGCACAGAATGAGAAGCCCTTTTAAGGGAAGGAAGGAAAGAAGAAAAGAAAGGAGAAGAAAGAAGCTGAGGATATAAGAAAAGAGGGCAGGAGAAAATGTGGAGATCTTAAGGCAGGAAAGTCTTGAATGGCAGAATGAAAACGGGACCCATTATTTGGGGCTCCCCAAGCACCCCCATGCACCTGCTGTAGAAAATGGAACAACCTAAAGACATCCAAAGGCAGGCTGTAAGCATGGCAATTCAGTTTCATGGGGACAGGTGCCCCTACTATTACTCATTTCTTTATTTTCTAATTTATAAAGTAATTTAATCATTTTACCCATTTACCTGGTCCTAAAATCCCCCTAACAGTTTCTAAAACTTATTCAAGTAGAGACATGGAAGAACATTTTTAAGAACTTCCCTTACAAAACAGCCTACCAAAATGATGAAATTTTAAAACCTGCCCTGTGCTACTAAGTCAGTAGTGACTGGACTTGATCTCCTTGTACTTGAGTCTCATTTCCCTAACTAAGTTCAAGCAAATATGTAGAGTTTATGAGATACTGGAGTTCTAAGCTACAGAATGTAGTCTTAAGTAAAATGATAATGATGATGATGATGATGATGATGATAATAATAATATCATCATCACCATTACCATCTATGGGGAGAAAAATACCAATCTTTTGAAAGTTCTACTTTTGAACCCAAATTATAACAAATCACAAGAATTTTAAACTCATTCATATGTTGCATTATACATGAGACACGAAGTGTAAATACTTAGAATACCCCCTTGAGACACTCAGAAGTAACTAGGAATTAGAGTCAAACTCAGAATGAGAAACACCAGGATGTTTGCCTCATCTGGCCCCTTTCCCGCCCTTTACAACTTCCTGTCTGTTTAGAAACCTTCTCTTCACCTATGAAAAGGGTCCTCTCGCTCCGCAGGTCCATCTTCTCTAAGAACTGTCACAGCAACCCCTTGCCAGGATTGCCGCCCCTGAGCGGAAGCTGACAACGTGCTGTCAGGCGTGCTTCCCCATGGATGCCAAGAGGGTCACCACATTCGCAAAAAGGATTAAGAAATGAAAACCGGAGAACCCATGACCGCTTTGTAATTTGGCTTAATCATTTTTAAATTTTAAAAGACTACCTGGTAGGTTAGCAGTACCTACAAGAAAAAAACACATTTTTTAAAAGATGCCAATGAAAAGAAGCAATGGGCCTTTGGACGCGCCACCGTAGGACACATCCCATCAGGAAGTACATCTCCCCTCCCGCTTTCATCGCATTATTTTGATTAATGCATTCGAAAGTTCCAGAATTACAGAAGAGGAATCTAAGGTGATGTGCATTAAAATAAATGAAAGGATGGCTCCTGGTTTACGGGCACTATATTTCATGACTAAAATGCTTCCTGCTTCCCCTCCACCCCCCCCCCCCCCCAAATTTAACTGCAACACACTTCTCTTGGCTTCGGTTTTGAAGTAATGATATAAAATTCATTTTATCTCTTTTTCAAGCCTGGCTCTTTCATACATAACATCAGACTTGTCATATCTGAGGAATTATTAAAATAAGACGGAGCCTGCTATTTCTGAGCAGAAAAGCCTCTTTGAGCCAGCATCCTCAGGAGAGACGCAGGCTCAATCTCATTAGTTGGTGCTGAGACGCGTCCTAGTCTCCAGGTTCAAGGTGATGAAAGATTAGGGCGTTGGGCCTTGTCTCATTTTGCATGCAGCACACATCCCTCCCTGCCCGTGAACACGAAATTACATTGAACCTGGGGAGTCTAACTCCATTAATTTTAAATGGAAGATTAATTTAACAATATGCGGCAGATATTTGTTACAGACCTATCATGTAAAAGTGATGGTGAGCAATAAATTGCGGTGACTCATACTGGCCAGTGGCCCTGGCTCAAATAAATCAGGAGGCATTTACACATAATTGCTGTTTTTAAAGACAGGGATATGGGTGATGTGTTTCTTTGATGAAAGATTGGGCAACCCCATTCAAAGAAACAGCAGCTGATATTAAAGCCACAGTGCTGTTCTGGAGGGAGACATTTTTGATTAGTATTTTTGGAATAATCGTTTAGGAATAACAAATACTGTACTGACGTAGCATAATCCCTCTCCCTCTCTCTCTCTCTCTCTCTCTCTCTCTCTCTCTGAAGCCTGTGTAATAATTCTGAGACATGAAATTGTCATGGTATTTTTGTCAATTTCCTCAAAGTAATTACAATAATAATACCCTCAGAAATGACAATTTGCGAGGACTGAAGAGAGGATGAGAAGGGGGAGGCAGAAAAGGTATCACTACCAATAAGGACAAGCAATTCTATTGATTTTCTAGAAATGATTACAATAATATACATAAATAATAATTTGCAAGGCTCTGGGAGGGACAAAGAGGGACAATGGCAACTGGAGAGACACATTCTGAGAAAGAAAGTGTGCGATTTTCTTTTTTTAAATGCCATTTCATGGAGCTTTCTTGACACTTTTTTTTTTTTAAAGCAAACTCTCCTCTTCTCAAAGCAACTGAGGGGAAAGAAAGAGACACAGAACGCCCTGAATGCTTAACTGCTACAGGGTAAGCAATGTAAAAGAGGAGCCAAGGACACTGGTTGCTTGCAGCACTTGTCAGGAGACCTCCGGAATGGAACCATCCAGCGTGAGGGTCTGCCCGCCCTCTCACCCATGAGTGAGGGTGTTATTCTAATCGCCTCTCGTCTGCAAGCACCAGCCTTGCCAGCACTTAGGGGAAGGATGCTCAAGGACTTCTGTCTTCAGTCAAGTCCAACGTGATAGGAGCTTTGCTCCTGTCTCTTTTAAAAGATTAAGGTGGGAAGAGGGCAGGGTGAGGATTATGTGTCTTCCCTCCATGCAACCTCTCCACATACTCGAGGGACTGCTAGAAGGTCGGAATAAACACCCGTCTCTCAGAAGCACGTATCATTCCGCTCCACTCTGTTTAGCAATAGGAGAAGTGGGCGGGGTGGGGAAGCAACACTTGAGACACTACTTGACGCGTCCCCTGATTCCAGTCTCGAATCCCTCCCCAGGCTGTCCTTCCTCAGAGCCATTAGGACGAGCTGGCAAATCAGATCATAACATTTTCAGGCTGCAAATCTTTCAAAGGCTTCCGGCTGCCCACAGAATTAAATCCAAACTCCTTAGCCTGGTATAAAGGATACGCACTCCAGCCCACTGCAGCTCTGTCCACTCTTACCCCTCCTGGTACATGAACTTCACAGTCCTAAGTGTTCAACTTGTACATTTCAGGACTGGCATATACTGCTGTACCACCTTTTGCATATGTTGTTGCCTCTGCCTTGAATATTCTTAAGTGTCCTCTTCTGGCAAACTCCTACTCATCCTTCAAAATCCAATTCCAACACCATACTCCCTGCGAAGCAGTCAAAACCTTTTTGGTTGTTTTTGTTTTTGTTTTTTTTTTTGCTACCTGAGAGCAGGGGCCTGCCCTCATCCTTCTATCCCCAGCATCAACCCAAGGAAGAAAACATGGAGATGCATAATCCCATTTGTTAAATTCATTAAAAATGGCTTATTTTACAGAAGATATGTTGCAAGACTAGAAAGGATGGTTAAGAAAGAAGGGATAAAGGAGAGAAAGAATGTGCTGATATACCCAGGGGTCTGTTATTTACCATGGTGATCAGTTCTGCTTTGATTTACAATTTTATGCATTAATGTGTAGCAGTTAAAAAGGAAATACAAGTAGTAGGGCTCAGATGCTAATAACAGGACCCTCAAGAATAAAAGGGTTTGGTTTATTTTAATGAGTTATGAGAGGGCCGAGGTGGTAAGATGGCCACAACGGCAGAAGCAAAAGCAGTAGCAAGGAACATTTACTAACGCTTACTGTACGACCTCACTGCTCTAAAGACTTCCTGCGCATTCACTCCTCTAACCTTCTCTAAGATTAGAGAGAGTCTAATGCAATAGTCTCTATGACCGTCTCCATTTTGTAGACAAGAAACCAAGGCACAGAGAAGTTAGGTAAGTTGCTTAAGGTCATTCAGATGGCAGGTGAAAGAACTAGGATTTCAATCCTAGGCAGTTAAGCTTTGAGCTTTCTCAAAGAATTCTTTTAGGAGCCATGGGTCCTCCTGCCACCCACCTGCGGCAAGATCAGGGTCCCACTTCCTGAAAGGGAGGCCCTCAACAAGAGCACCAGGGAAGAAGCCGACCAGGAAGGTGCCGAGGCAAAGGGCAGGCCTGTTCTTTGAGCCTCAGTGAGCAGTGGAGTCCCAAGAAGGCCCACCTGCTGTGAGAAGAAGAGGGTTTATAAAAACCCACACATCGGGCAGGGTCTGGTTATCACTGCTGTGAGCAGTCAGGTAGCTAGTAGTCAAGAGACTGCAGAGGCTCAAAGCAAATCTGGGTTAAGGACAAAAATTGGTTGAGAATGATATAATATTATTGAAAAACAGCTTTGGCAGACGTGCACTCGTACGTACACGCACGGGAAGGCTTCCTCAGTAACCACCTGAGAGGAGATGATGAAAGTGTGCATTCTGACACTTCCTAACTGGGAGTGAGTCTCCTTGCAGGTGACAAAGGTAACACTCCTACCATTTCCAGGGCCAGGTGTTGTGAAGAAATTACTGCTCCATATATGTGCACTCACTATAACTTTCTTATTTGAGCCCCGTCACCGGAAAGGTAAATTTCACTCCATGAGATCTGAAATACATCTTCGAGTAGCCAATTTAAAAGAATAACTGGTCCCATGTAGTAATAATGATAATAGTAACAGTAATAATGACCATAAAGGTGATTTCTGATGCTTCTGTTGTAACTTTTCTCTAAATATTGGCAAGTTATTAGAAAACAATGAAACTATATAGTTTCCCCAAAGAGGAAGCTCCAATTATGATTTTGTTGTTGCTGTTTTTCAGATGGATGATTGAGGTGAAGAGATAAGAAAGCTAATGTTCCTTCCCTGCAGCCTAAACCCAGAAACCTCGCCTCCCTTCTCTATGAATGCAACTGAAACATGCGTGATTGAAACAGCATCGCTATTTAATAAACAAATAATAGTCTCTATCTTAAAAAAAAAAAGTCTGTGCTAAGCTACTTATGGAAAGAAAGTTTATTGGAAATATAGAAGAAAAGCCAACAAGCTATTGTAACTCTATTAGAAAGAGAAACAAGCCATGAGATAAATCCTGAGACATGGAGATGTTTATATACTTAGAGCTTTTAAATATAAACTCTTCACCTCCTCTCTTCTGTAGACTCCTGGTCAATTTAGTGCAAGACAAGAAGAACACCATTTGCTATCAAGAAACACTCAGGGGCACCTGGGTGGCTCAGTCGGTTGAGCGTCCGACTTCGGCTCAGGTCATGATCTCGCGGTTCGTGAGTTTGAGCCCCGCGTCAGGCTCTGTGCTAACAGCTTAGAGCCTGGAGCCTGCTTCGGATTCTGTGTCTCCCTCTCTCTCTGCCCTTCCCCCACTCATGCTCTGTCTCTCTCTGTCTCAAAAATAAATAAACATTTACAAAAAAAAAGAAACACTCAGATGTCATAGAAGGTGCTGGAGGTGCTACATAAGGATCGAACCCTTAAGAAAGAAGAAAACATACCCCACACTCTAGTCTTCAAGGAGAAGTCAGGGCTAGGGTGTAAAAGAGCTGATTAAAAAAAAAAAAGAAAGAAAAACAGTATCTTAAATTTACCACTGATACCATGGCTGCCAGCACTGGATGCCTCTAACTAGTTCGGTTTTGTGCTTTAATGTTAAATTTCTTATGGGAGCACATCACCTAATTAGAGGAATTGATAACTGCACTGTTCCATAATGAGGCCAATACATTTCAAAGTCATTAAAGATAACCAAGGCAATAAGTCTGGGTTTAAGCGGCGTTTCCTCAGATTTCACAGTCTGCATGTTGCAAGTGTAGGGGGGGGAAAGCAATCCCTGCCTAGTCAACTGTAAATGCTGGGTTATTGGAATCTTTAAAACAGGCAGCAAGGAGAAAATTACATGGCCAAATCTCCTTTTTCCAGTTAATGAAGAATTAAGACTCCCATTTACCATATTAGAAGGTTCACCGGAGGTCTCGGCTCTCCATAGCTGGTGTTTGACAGCAGTGTCAGTGTATCTGAGTCTGAACGCGTAAGTGCATGACAGAGGATCATTCATAACTGTCACATCTACTTATCTCTCTCATTGTCACCCGGCTAACGAAATTCAGGCCGTGGAGCTGGCTGCCTCTGTCCCTCTCTCAACCCAGCTCAAGGAAAAAGGCATTCCAGAGCCCACTCATGTCCTATTACCACGTCAGCACATTGAGAATCTCCAACAAGAGTCAGCACTGCTTCCTGTAATGCCCCCAGTCTAAGGGAGAAGACAAGATGTCCCTGGGACTAATGTCCATGCAGACTGTGTCTGGTGTCAGCGTTCACAAAGAACAGCTCAGAGAAATAACGCAACAGAGAGAAGAGTTTTGAATATATCATTCCGTATTTCAGGGGGAAAAAAAAATCACAGCAGTTGGAGTTTATCTTTGACGGGTAATGAACAAATGCCATTTCTATGCACTAAATGGCAGTAAGTGTGAGAGGCTTTCATAATGCAATTTGCTACAGCACACAGATATTTACACTAAAAGAGGACAGAGAGGCTGATATAGGGATGTCTGTAACCAAACCAATCAGGAGATTCTGAGGACGACGTGGCACAAAAAGAAGATACAATTTGATTTGCAAATATTGTCACCGAAGCAGCTTATCTGCACAGAAGAAAGTAGTTCGGTTATTAATGTGTCGCCGACAACAGAAATCAGACTTGGTATGGTGAGACGTGCCCGTTTCCACGCAGGCAGGCCATCTGCAAAACGCCAAATGGGCTGTGTCCTGAAGCAAGTAATTTGACACGGAAGTGCTGATGTGTTTTCGCATCTCGGGCTCCTGTGAAACTGAAGGAAATAAAACACTACCAAAGGTTATTTATGATAAATTCACGTTTCAAAAGTTCTCCTTTGTTACTTCTGAAATTCAGATGACAGCACCGATTTCAGGGCTGCCTCACGCATATTTTTTTAAGACACAAAAATTTCTCACGTTTTTATAGTCCACCTCCGCTGGATTAATCTTTTTTAATTTTATGTCTTCTTATACCAACTTTTAATTGAAATAAAACTCATATAACATAAAATTCTTCATTGTAACCATTTTAAACTGTACACTTCACTGGGTTTTAGTATATTCTAAGTATATTGTGCAAATACCACTACTATCTAATTCCAGAACATTTTCATCACCCCCAAAAGAAAACCCATACCCAGTAAGCAGTCACTCCCTAACTCCCTTCTCCCCACAGCCACTGGCAGCCATGAGTCTCTTTTCTGTCTTCATGGATTTCCCCATTCGGAACAGTTCCTATAAATGGAATCACACAGTATGTGCCCTTCTGCGTCTGGCTTCTTTCACTCACCATAATGTTTTCAAGGTTCAGTACTTCACTCCTTTTTATGGCTATGTAATATTCTACATTTTGCTTTCCCATTCATCTAGTGAATTATTTTGATATATCACATTGTGTTTATACATTTATATGTTAATGGACATTTGGGTTGTTCTTGCTCTTTGGCTATTATGAATAATATTTCATGGCCATTCTGTGCAAGTTTTTATAGAAATACAGGTTTTCAATTCTCTTGGGGATACAGCTAGGAATGAAATTGCTGGGTGGCCACATGTAGTTGTGCAGGTTGTACACTGCACAGTCCAGAATAAGCTATTCAAATTGCAGCCACAAACTGGACAACTTACAAAGCAGCCTTATTTGACATGGACCTTACTGAGAAAGAAATTGATTTATTCTGCTTACTTTAGAAGTTAGAGCTGTCATAATAGATTTGAATGGCCTTTGATGGCAGTTTTTCCTAAATGAATCACATTTAAGGTAAGAAAAATTGTATTTTTCAAGTGGTTGGCAGTTGTCAGGCTTAAATAAAACCACTATAAAACTTCTAGTCACCATCAATATTCAACAGCCCAGTCATTCAGGGATTCATACTTCTGCTTCTGGCCACCTGCCTTCATTCCCCTCTCTTGCCTTCCCGATACCCGCATCTGACATGCTCTCCTCATCAGTAGCCCTACTAGAGACTGCAAAGGACGAATCAGAATAATAAGAAGAATGCTATCTGTTTGGCTTCTCTCTAGGAGAACTGATCTAAAAAGTTCAGGAGAAGAAGGGATTCAAGAAAAGATACAACATTTTTATTTTCTTCCATGATTATTTTTCCACTCCAGCCCTAGTTCCTCACTGTCTTACTTATTCTTCTTAAGCAAATGGTCACTTAGGAAAATACACTAGTTTACTGCGTTAAAAAAAACAAAAAACAAAAAAACGACAGTATGTATTTAACTCGTAAGGCACTAGCCACAAATAGCTGTTCTCGTGCAGGGACTGGATTTACAACGTGAGCATCTTCACAACCATGGTTTGGCAAAGGCGACTGTCTGTAAACCGGCCACGTGCCTTAGTTTCCCCGTTCTTATTGTTTCAGGTGTAAACATTAGCCGTGAGGCTGACGACAAAATTATTTTCAGTCCTTGACGTTTTACCTGTAAGGACTGGAAGTCATTACTGCCTTCAGATTCAGGCAATAAGTACCATTCTTAAAAAACAAAACCGCTGATCCTAAGAAGTAAGCTATGTTTGGGGCACATGAACTAACTGGAAGGGGAGGCCCTAAACTTTAAAGTCTGGCATGACTCCAGAGGCCACATGCTGCTTGAATACTGGGACAACTTAACTTGCAACCTACTGCCACTTCTTAAAAGTACTGGATCAAACTTAACCGAAACCGAAGTGTCTACCTATCCCTCGCCCTCTCTAGAAAAAAAATTCTGTTTTTTCCTTATCCCTCTGATATTTGCAATGCAGAGCCCATGTCATTCTTTCTTATTCTTGATCCATATCTGTATCCTCATCCTCTAACACCTTCCTCCTAAAACTCTCAGTTCTTCAAGGAAAAGAAAAAGTCCTCTCACACTGCTCACATGCTCAGGTACAGACCCTTCCCTTCTGTAGTGGCGCTTTGCAATTAGTCCCATGGCCCAGACCTTGGGTATAAAGAAACAGTTTGGAAAATCAGGTGATCTTAGTGAAAAGACAATATTGCCACAAAGGAAATATCAACAACAACAACAACAACAAGACGGAAACAAATCATTCTGGCCAGCAGTCTGCTAAAGAATGCAAACATTCACAGGCGGACCAGAGGTTCCAAGACAAAAAGGAAAAAACTTCCTAGGAAGACCCTTTTTTTGGTGACAGTATTTTATGAATGCTTCTAGTCTTCCAACATAATAGAACTGGGGAGAAGAGAAAAGCAGCATTGCCAATTGGATCAAATTACTAGTGGAACAATGCGAGTGAATGTGTCCTTCTTTCTACACAGTTTTGTAAACTTCAAGACAAAAATAAATTGCATGACCCCCTGGTAACTTCCATTAGAACTTATAGGAACAAATTGTTTGCCTCAAGCTGGGTGGAATATACATTCAAATTCAGGCTCTTGAAGGAAATTATTAAGTAGAGTCATATTAGCTTTCTCTGAAGCATACTCGTTTTCGGTATTGCCAGTGTATAGACCAATTATGATACCTTTCCATGCTGAGAAATGATTGTTCTGCTAACACAGTTCTGGTAAGAATCAAAAGCACTACATTTTTAACCTTGGGGGATTTTTGTTATTGTTGCTCCCTTGCCAGTTCCTTCAAATGGAAAACATCTTCCATTAATCTAAATGCAAAATTTGTTTCGGCTTTCCAAAGTTACTTGAAAAATGTTAAGCACAAAGCAATAAAGTTTTTATGCTCTTAAGACCACTAATGCTTTGAGCTTCATATTCATTTTGAAGAAATGAACATTTTATGGTTCACAGAGGAATAGCTACATGAATAATATCTGAGATTATAATGCATCTAGCAGAAAAAGATTAAGTTTATGTAAACTATTTAATCAGACGTGAAATTTTCTCTAGAGAATAAAAATTCTGACCTTATTTAAGTTTACTTTAAAAATATCAATATTATGTTTCTATCAAGGGAACCCACCAATTTTCCTATTTATGTAATATAAATATTCATTAGAGACAAAACTTAACATAAGATGTACTGGACTGACCCAATGGATGACCCTATATTATATAGAGATCAGACAAGAAGAACTCTGGGTTACTATTTGGTCTAAAATACTTAGTTGTTCATCTCTAGCTGATGGACAACCATGTAGGTGACTCTCATTATTAAAGAATACATGGTTGAATATGTTATGTTAAAATCCCTGTATTTTTATTAAATGTACTTCCTAAGCGATAACATTTCCACAAATATACAGAGCTAGAGTTGAAAGAATAATATTTAATGCAATTTATGTATATCCATAAAATTAATTTCTATGGAAGATTTCAAACTTGATAAATATAATAAATGATATATGATTATAATCTATAGTCCACAGACATATCTATCATAGTAGGGCCCAGACACCCCATAACCAACCCCTGATAACCTAGAATTGCCCTCATTATAAATGCAGGGATTAATATTATAATTCTACTGTAACCAGTTATGAAGAAGGGGCCTACATGGAATCATCTTAACATGTTATATGAAAATATTTGAAAATTCTTTTTGTTTTTTGAAACATATCTTCCAAAGAGATTTCAGATATGACAGTTAAAATTTTTATTGCTTGTTTCATGAAACATATACATGATAAAATCATCTTTTTGAAGATACAGCCATACTTCCAAAAAGTTTTAAACCTTTCCTTTTCTTTAATTTGACATAAACCCAGGTTAATATATGGAGAAAACAAACTCAATTTCACAATGTCAACTAAGATATCAGATCCTTAGCGAAACATATAAAAAAGTTTAAGGACATAAAGAAGTTAAACAAATAAACTGATTATAAGACACTAACCACAGAATTCTAATGCTTGCTTTGCAAAGAGTGTGGATTATTAAATAATTTTTTAAATGTATCATATAATAAAATATTTTTAATTAATATAGTATATCCTATGTGCTTTAACTATGCTTACTTTCACTGATATTAAAAAAACCTAATTTTTCATTAGTGTACTTTCACTAATATAAAGTTAATAACATGAAAATAAAATTGTTTTTTACTAGAAGATAACTTGAAAACCAAAATGGAAATAGGAAAAAAATTATCAGCCAGATAGACAACATAAAGAAATGAACTGTATGGAACATTATTTAGAAAACAAAATGGCCGTCATAGCCATCCATGAATAAAGCGCTGCTCCTGACACCAGAATTCTGAGTTCCTACTAAGCTTTTCAAAATGTATTCTCTGAATCCAGATTTCACCTGCTGAAGCCCATCAAATACCAGCAATGATGAAAACAGTAGGGAATCACTGAGATCGAGAATTTTACCGGTCCATTAATTTTGATCCAGCAAAGTCCACCGGAGAAACTGATATTTAAATCAATGGTTTCAATATGGTGACATAAGTGCTTTAATCAGGATGGAGGATATACATAGGAGATCATAGGGAAGGAATATCTAATATTTTCTCTGACCTCTATTCTTTTAGCAGAAATTGGATTAGAACAAATGTAATGATACTGAGGTATAATATACATAAAATCAAAATGTAGCCATTTGAGGTATATGTTTTGATGAGTATATACACACAAGCACACCCGTGAAACCATCACCGCAATCGAGAGACAGAACATTTCTAACACCCATGTTCCCTCATGCCACTCTGTAACCAATGCGGCCAACCTGTGATCCCGGGTAAACTGGTCTACCTTCCATTACTAGAGTCTTGTTTGTTTCAGAATTTCATAGAAGTGGAATCACAGAGGGCTTTTGTGTGTCTGACTTATTTCATTTGCTGCAATGCTTCTGAAATTCACCTATGTTTTTTTACACATCAGGATTTTTATTTCTTTTCAGTGTTCAGTAATAGCCATTATCTGGATATGCCAAAATTTTCACCTGTTAATGGACAACGCTTGTTTCCAGTTTTTGGCCACTAAGAAAAAAGCTACTATACACACTAGCGTAAAGTCTTTCTATAGGCATATGAGTGGAATGGCTGGGTTGTAGGGTAAATATACAAAAAAAAAATTTACTAGAAAGTTTTTAAAAACTTTGTAAGAAAATTCCAAATTAGGACAAATGTCTTGATTCACAGTTTTAACCAGGGTTTTAATTATGATCCTGGGACCCCTTCCTTCTCCACATATCCACACTTAAAAGATATTAATTTGGATTTGACTCAAACTAGTTGGCACCTCTTTTCCCCAATATCGTGAGGCCAAGATACAAATGAGTCAACAGCTTTATGAGATCCAGGCGAAAGAAGAGCTCCAAGTGAGCTGATTCAAACTGAAGTGATGCCAACACTCAGCACTTACAGAAAAGTCCTCTACACACTCTGAGCAGACACTACTCTTCTCAGCTCAGCCCTGATAGGAAACGGTCAACAACAAGAAGGCATCTGCTAGGGTAACTGGCACCAGATTTGACTCATTATTCTGTCAAAGGCTTTGGCATACACATTATGGATCTGGCAGGAGCACTGACAGGCAAAGAATCTGGCAAAAACTATCAAGGGGAGAAGGAATCAAGTGTGGTGAGGACTGAATGCACAGAGTCCTTCCTCAGTGGGCATGCCAGGTCACTGGCACCACCATGAGCTATGCTCTAGGCCACTTGCTGATCGTCAATTCGACTGCAGCCCTCTTTTTTTTTTTTTTAAGTTTATTTATTTATTTTGGAAGAGAGCAAGTAGGAAGGGAAGGGGCAGAGAGAGGAAGAGAGAGAATCCCAAGTAGGCTCCGCAGAGCCGTAGGTGCAGAGCCTGACACGGGGCTTGAACTCACGAACCATGAGATTATAACCTGAGCCAAAAATCTAGTGTTGTACACTTAACCAAACGAACCACCCAGATGCCCCACACTCTTCTTTTCTGATGAGCTGGAACACATAAGTCATCACAATTAGGTGTTTTTTAAAGAAAAAAAAAAAAAGATTCACCACAAGAAAAACTCTATACAGATGGTGACAGATGTTAACAAGACTTACGGTGGTGATCATTTATATACACAAATATCGAATCATTACATCATATACCTGGAAGTAATAAAATGTAGATCCATCATACAGCAATGAAAAGAAGAAAATGCAAAGCCTACTGTGGTCCAGGCTCTAGACTTGTGCATAAAATGAAAGAACAGGTTAGGGAGGTCCTAGAGGTCAAAACATTTAGGAAGAAAGGTATTTGGTCCCAGAAGGAAAGCTCTTTGGCAATTGCAGGATGCACGCCAAGTGTGAAAGTTCTCTGGTTCCCTCCACTGTGGACAGAATGTATACATCGCCATTGCTGCCCACGCAGAGAAGCCCACACCCGGAAAATACCAGAATTAAGTTATAATATTCTTCCGAAATGCTAGTAACATCACAGAGGAGAGGAATCAGGGCATCGTTATTCCTGCAGGGAAATACACAGTAAATGAGACAAATGAGCCCTCCCAGACTGCAGAGGAAACTCTGATAAATACTGTTCTGGGTGCACCATTCCTACAAGGAGATGTGGAGTGGGGTCCCTTACGGGTATGCCTCCCCAAACCAGAGAGCCAACTTCACAGATTCCTGGGAGAGAACCAGTATCCAATATAAAAAGTACCTGTATGTCCTAAAAGGGTCATCGTCTTATTAGAGTCACTCTGTCCTGGAGTCTACAGGGATTTTTCATCACTTTCAAAGTTTACTTTATCCACTGTTGTCACACATCACCAACTGTTCTTCTGCTTAGCTAGGTCCTAAGAATTTCTTAGAGCCAAGAACACAAATGTCATTTCTAGAGCATCCTCATACAACTTATGGTGGGCTATAACCTTGTCCATCAGGGTAGTAGATACTCATTAGATCGACATTCCACAAATGAAACCTTGTGAATGTGTCCCAGTGAATTCCTTGCCTTACACACGCACGGGAATCTAGGGCATTCTGCAACAGGCTTGAGAACTTTCTAGTGTTCAAAGAAGAAAATGACAGGCAGAGTCATGTTCAACAAAAGTCATTTCTAACTCAGAAATGTGTTTCTAAACTCCCTAGCAGCAGCTGAATCAACACTGTTCACAGAAAACAAACCGAATTATGAAAATTGCATGAAAATGAAGCTCTTTGATGACATTTGCTACTGTCCTACTTAGTATTCCTTCCCTATCTTTCCCCTACGAACAGTTCCTTTTCGATGCCCTTTCTCGACCTCTACAGTTGTTACTGCTCAACATAACTACAGTCTCAACATTGTCAAACCGTTTCGCAGTGACACTATGTCTCAGGCAATGTTAGGCCATTGCCAACAAGTAGCGAGTAACCTGTGCTGACAACACATTACAGCCCTGCCATAAACAATCATCGTCTCGCTGAAGCAAAATGGCAGTCAAATTAGAGCGGAATATGTAACAACATGCATAGTAAATTGGCATAGCAGCTTGCTAAACAGAAACGGGGCGGCAGTCACACACAAGATGCAGAGCAACAACTGTGCCGCACTGTCCCAGCTCGTGTCATCCAGGAGCTGGACCAGTGCCTACCTCTGCCAAGACAGAAGCCTCATGGGGATGGACGGGAAACCTCTGCCCCTCCGCATGTCTTTAGTCTCCCTTGATTCCTACGCTCTCACTCTGATGAGGACATAGGAAAATGATGCCAGATCTCTGGACTCGCAGATGGGGCATAGCAGTGGACTCGAAATAAACTGGGAGAGGTAGGCAGAAGGTAGGCAGCTGCACCGCTGGAGCAGGGAGGAAGGCTGGCCCATTAAGTAAGACCTGCGGTCTAAAAAATAAGAACGATGCCCTAACGCGAGTCCAAATTAAGGGAGAGAAGCGGGTGTCAGCAGAGAAGGTGCAGAGCCCCAACAGGAAACAGGGAGGGATGCCATTCCTCCCAAGTGGAACACACTCGTCATCTGGAAGTCCCGCCCTTAAAAGAGCAGGAAGATTGAGATCTTGAAAGGTTGGAAAACCATTAATGGAGATCAAAGCAGGGGCCAAACATCTACTTTTCTTACAAGGCGGCGAGAGGACAACCCATCACGGGAGGGACACAACGTAGCAAGTGTTGTGTGGCTGAGCACTCTGGGGGCTGACTGAGAAGATGATCCTTCTCCTTCAACTCTCCTCCATGTTAGGAGCCAAGGTAGGTTCAAGGTGCCAAAACCCTTCCTATGCCCACGTGTGATGAATCTGAAGGCACTGACTCAATAGACAGGAACGGAGATAAACAGACCCAACTGGGAGGAACAGAGCAGGAGGCAGAAAGAGAACAAGTAAAAGGCAAGCTGTCCCTATAAATCCCAGTGAAAAGGTGTGGTCGACCAAGATGAGTTTCCTGAGTGCCAGCAGACAGCATGAGGCCCCAGGACCCGTACACAGCCCTGACAGACAACTCTCACATTCCAACTGGAGACGGACTCCTTTCAGCAGAGCAGACACGGGGGGCGCCTAGGTGGCTCAGTCGGTTAAGCATCTGACTCTTGATTCAGCTCAGGTCCTGATTTCATGGTTCGTGAGATCGAGCCCCATGTCAGGCTCTGTGCTGATGGCATGGAGTCTCCTGGGATGCTCTCTCTCTCTCAAAATAAATAAATAAACATTTAAAAAAATAAATAAATAAAAAATAAACGGAGCAGCCACAATAGTTTTAGCAGGTTCTTGGCAGGCTGAGAGTCATTTGTGGACTATGGACGATGGGACAGAATCAGTGCTCAACCACTATAAAAGTGCCCTTCATGACGAGGGTGTGAAGGCAAGAGCACCACCATTGTTGCCTGTATGGCCCTCCCTTCTCCCCTCAGCCCATCTTGCCATACCCACACACATCCCTTCAGAGAAGCTGAAGAAGAGAGAGACCTAGTTTATTAACCCAACACACTGTAAATCTAATTAAAAGTCAAATACACAATACTCGCTTCAAAATCCAAATGTTCTTTACAGAAACATCAAGGAGGAAGGGAGCAGAGCGGAATGGCCCCACGAAGGTAATCAGAATTCATCTTCGGGGACTCGTACCCGATTACTCGCAGCTCATTATCAGTGCTCCGTGTAGTCAGAGAACACCTAGAGACTACATCATTAGCGTCCCACACATTCATTATGCCACAAACGGAAACGCCATAACAAAGCAGGCCCGGTATTTGGGGAGAGATAAGATTTCGGTCCCTAGTTCCAGTACACTGGAAGTCTACTCAAGTTTTCAGCAAAAATGCTCGTTGAACCTGGGGGAAAAGTTGTAGGCTGGCGCTTTCCACATAAAACCACAATCAGTAATTAATTAAGCTGAGTGTTCCTCTTTTTTAGTGTATACAATTAAGAGTCTGAAAAACTTTGGGAAAATGGTTTATGCTCACCTTTTTAGGTTCGACAGTACGAGGTAAATGGTGCTTTTGATAAACATGATTTAGCATGCAAGAAAACAATAATCAAATTAGCTGTATAAAAGGCCTCTTTCTGTAAGCCAGCTGAAATGAAGAATGAAACCTCCCAAAGCAAAGCTAATAAAACAATAAAGGGGAAGAAGTTAAAGTGTACACTGTGAGCTTTTGAAGGCTATTACCATGAAACCGCCTCTGGAAAGAAAAGTTCTTCCCACATCAGCCTAGGTTATAAAACACACGTGAGAGAGCTTGCCAAAGCAGTGCATGCATTTAGCTCACTTATTTGCAGGGCTTTGGTCTGGAATGTCAATGTCAAAAGGGCCACCACAGGAAGAAAAGTAGAAACGGGAAAGATAATTTGTTTTGTCATTTAAAGTCTCTTTTTGAGCTTAGTCTCTAGCCATTTGTGTTTAAAGGCCAGCAAGGTGGTTTCAGGTTCAGAATGCCCACTAGAGTCAAGAGCTGGATTCCTGAGGGCAGGTGGAGGGATCAGGTTGCACAGAGTCTGCTGAGCCATGCTTCCTCCTGAGTTATGAGGACATTTTCTAAACTATGCTAAGAGGGAAAGGGTCAAGACCTTTTCAACCGACATGCCACAAACCTGTTTTAGGATTTAAAACACATCTATGCTGAGATAGTCCAGGAGGCAAAAGTCCAATTATCCCACTATGATGCTATCTGTCCATTTCATTTGACAGACAGAGGAGACCCATTTCTGCTTATCCGTGAGAACACTCTGCCGCATAAGATAGAACAGAGATAACGTATTGGTGGAACTGGTCCTTAAGGAGCTTACAAACTAGTTAAGTAGCTCATACAAGTCAAAGAGAAGAATGAAGGAAAGCTTTAAGGAAGCACGAGCTTTTGAAGCATTTGTCAAAAATGGAAGGTATTTGAAATACAGGGGGAAAAATGAGACAGAGGGAGCAGTGACAGCAAGTCCTAGAAGCAGGAAAGCCCTGAGTGCTTAGAGAGAACATTAAGTGATTAAATGTGGTTGCATCAGCGATTCTCCATCTTGATCAGGTTACAAAGCACCTGGAATCCATGATGCTCTCTGCAAAACAAGAAGCTATTTGTAGAGCTTTATGGAATAATGAAATATTAATCCCTCTTAAGAAGAAAGAATAATCTATGTTTGAAAGCATAAGAGCAAAGCCTGGAATGAGGGAAATAATTTAAGTTACATTAATGTTTAGACTTTTTATGCTGGGGAAAAAAACTGCTTGAGTTTTATAGAGGAATATTTTGGTTCAGTCTGTAGGGTGTCAATGTGTAACAGAAGCATGGCTATTTCTAGGCTCACACCGTGGAAGATTAGGTACCAAAACTTAATCTTGTACTGAAAACAATTTAAAAATGGAAGAAAATGAATTTTAAAATGCCCTTATAATCTATGTCCATAGCCAGATAATAAGCAATACTTAGGCCGAAAGCAGAGCTAAGAAAACAAAAGTTTCTAGCTTTTGCCTTAAGAGTATTTGCCAAACTATGCTGAATTTTAGCCTTGGATTCAAGTCCACAAATCCAGGGATCAAGAGGAAAGTACAGGGCCCACCCAAAGCCAGAAATTTGAAAGGAGACTTCTCACAGAGCTGGGCATGGAAGGCCTACATATTCAGTGCCAGGTGAACCAGAAAGAAGGTACCTTCCCCTCCAGTAAGTTCAATGACAGTTTCCCATCTCAAATATTGCAGGTGAGAGAAAAACACTCCTCTGATAGTTCATAATGACAAACTAACCCTCTTATAGATTTAAAGCCTAATTTACATGTAGAGGTCCGAAAAACCTCAATCTGAGATTACACAAAGGTCCTGCATTGGTAGTTCTGACACAGAAATGAAAGAATTAAGTGCCTGTTAAAAGCTACCTTTGTCCCAGGTGTCAGGAGATTATTACAGATAAAGTTCCATAGAAAATGAGAAATTCACAATAAAAAACAATCACCAAACAAGAAACACAACACCATGAAAGCCAGCAGATACAGTGAAGAGATACGTGAATCAATGCTAATGCTGCAGGTACTGGAATTTTAGACATAATATTATGTTTGAAATTTCAAAAAGAAAATTTTAGAGAGTCAATAATTTTGGAAAGAAAAATAAAGCCACTCTGTTTTATGGATCCCAGGACTAAGGCAGGATAGCTGTAAAATGACATCTTGTTATGCCATGAAGCAAGGAAAGTGCTCAAAACAATGATAGGATAGGGCGTGTGGGTGGCTCAGTCAGTTAAGCATCTCTGACTCTTGGTTTCAGCTCAGGTCATGTTCTCACAGTTCATGAGTTCGAGCCCTACATCGGGCTCTGTGCTGATGGCGCGGAGCCTGCTTGGGATTCTGTCTCTCCCTCTCTCTCTACCCTTCCTTTGCATTCTCTCTCTCAAAATAAATAAATAAACTTAAAAAAATGATAGAGCACACCATAACGACATGGGAGTTGGTTTAGATGCGTTTACTGCTGGCCAAATCTGGGACAATTGTATTAAAATAGTTAAGTATGAGAATAACTAATTATGAATTAAGTATTGAGTTTAAGATTGCTGGAGGAAATAGGAATTCATAAATATATGTAGACTAGATACATTTTCAAAAGGAGGAAAGTATAGCTTTTGTTTACATTAGAATAATGAGGACTGGTAAATTCAGAGGGAGTAGCAGAGTTTGAGAAATCACCACTTTCTAACCATCCTGGTAAAGACCGGATCAAGCAAGACTCCATCATCACTGGATTTAGACACTGGCGGAAATGTCAACGTGAACAAGCTATCCACATGATCTTAAGAGTGTCCCAGAGACTGCTTACTTGTTCCAGATGTGAAAAAGCAGTAATTACACAGTGGGAAAAATGGACATTGTGACTGAATGACCAAAGTTAATAACACCAATGAGAGAAAGATGGATATTGTGGGTCTCCAGATACGATAACCCTGAGAAAAAAAAAGCACCATTTATGTATCTATCCCAAGATGCATAATCTCTATATAATCATGAAGAAACTGCAGATACCCCAAAGGAACAACATTCTATTTCAGTAAAAGATGTGAGCATTAGGGAGAGGCTGTATTCTTTAAAAATGCCAAAGTTAGACCATGGAAACATTCCAAATTAAAGAAAGCTAAGAGATATGACAACTCATTGTAATATCTGACCCTAGACTGTATTTTGTATTAAGGAGGAAAATATTAGGTCAACTGACAAACTGCAATACAGATGGTAATTAGACAAAAGTACTGCGCCAATGTTATATTTACTGAAGTTCATAAATCAACTGAGAGAATACTCCCATTCTTAAGATAAATAAACTATATTATTTAGGGCAAATGTTGTAAAGTAATCGATTTACTCCCAAAACTCTCAGGAAAAAGAATACACATGAAAGACAAAAAGAAAATTATAAAGCTAATGGGATAAAATGACAACAGCTAAATTTGAATAAAAACCATATAGGTTGTAATTCAGAGTTGTTTGTTGTTCTTACAATATTTTGAAGCTTGAAATTATTTCCAAATGAGATGACAAATTTTAAAAACCTATAGACATAAATAATATATTAATCAGAATTAAAATTATCAGCAATCAAGTTTACCAACAGCTTATTTACCAGTGAAGAGCCAATTAGCAAACTGAAAGATAAATACAGTAAAACCCTGGATTGCCAGAAACTTGTTCTGTGAGTCTTCTGCAAGATGAGCAAACATTTCTAATAAATTTTAACTTGATAAACAAGTGATGTCTCATAATACAAGTAATACATGACACTGGATGTTACATGATCAAAACTGAGCCAATGGTTCTCCCCCTCTCTCTCTCTCTTTCTCGCTTGCCGTGGGAATGTGGGTGACCTTTTCTCATGTTCAGATGCTTGGTCTCAGGTCGCAGGGTTTTGCAGCAATCAGTGATGTTTCAGAATGTTGGAAGGTGACCACAACTGGCGCTAGTGTATTTTTGTCACTTGAAAGCACCAGTGGACAGTCCTTTGCTTTGCCATATAAGAGTGAGCTTCGGAATGCTTTGCATCATTCTAGGTCAGGCTGCCTACAGATGTAGGCCCTTTGCTTTGCTGTCTTATTGCCAGTTACATTAAATGCAGTGTATGAGAAAAGTTTATTAATACTGTACTGTAGTCAATATCTGTGTGAGTATATTCAATGGTCCCCAGGCAGAAGAAGATTCCACTGAGCCAAAAGACAGCAGTGATTCTGTTAGTGATAGTGAAAGTCATCCTACACAATAATTACCACCTCTCTCTTGTCTCCTTCACACCAGCCACAAAGGTTTTCAAAGGTAAGTGCAGGTGAATTTATTTTTCTTTATATTCTGTATTTCCTTGATTATTTTGTATTATATTACAGTATTGTAATCATTTGTATATGAATATTTTTGGGTTGTGGAACGAATCATCTGAGTTTCCATTATTTCTTATGGGGAAATTTACTTTGATATACAAGTGTGTTGGATTACAGGCGTGTTTCTGGAATGAATTATGCTCACAAACCAAGGTTTTACTATATAAGGAACTTTCCGGAATGTAGTACAGACAATATAAGAATCATGGAAGAGAGAAAAAAAAAGTCTAACAAACAGGTAGTTTTAATTCTGAGAGAAAAGAAGAGAGAGATGGGGAATAACCAATATTTGAGTAAAATTCAAATGAACAGTTTTCCAAAACTGATTAAAAATACCATTTCGAAGATACAAGAAGGCAAAAAATTCTAAGCAGGACAAACAAAAAGAAGTTGATACCTACAAGCATAACAGTAAGCTCCAGAATATTTAAAAATCAAAGAAAGACTTAAAAGTAGGCAGAGAAAGAATAAACTACATTCAATGTTGTAACAAACAACAGCTGGCATTTTAACCCCACAGGTATAGAATCTTGAAGACACTAGGATCATGCCGTCAATGTGTTAAAAGAAAATTATCAACCTAAAATTTAATAGAATGAAAAATTTCACTGGAGGTAAAGTAAGTCTGAAAGAGTACATAGTATATTACATAGAATAAAATGATCTTAAAAAAAAAGGAAGAAGAAGAGTAAAAGACAGGGGCATGTATAGTCAAATCTAAATAAACCACAGCCATATAATAGCAACAACAATACTCACATCTGCTAGTTTTAACAAACAGAATTAAGACACAGCATAAGAAATAGGTGAATGGGCAATAAGATTTCAGGTGTTCAAAGCTCTCTGTATTAATTAGTATCTCTTCTCCTGAATAACTTTAGATATTGGTAAGTTTCTGTAAACTTGATAAAGCAAGCTTCAAAAGAACTGAAATCATGTACATAATTTCTATATCACTGAAATAAAAATGAAGTGAGAAAAAAAAGCAAAACAAGAAATGAGAAAAAAATATAGAATGGTAGAAACTGAACACATTAAATCAGTCCTAATTTATTAGTAATAACAATGAACATAAATGGACTAAAAGCTCTAGTTATCCTGAAATCATTATTACACAATGTTAACTAACTTGTATTTAAATAAAATGAAAACAAAAGCTCCCAGTTAAAGATTTTCAAATTGGATTGGCTTCAAAAATCCATCTATGCAGTCCTTATAAGAGACATGCTTAAAACAAAGAGATGAAAGAGTCACAAATAAAAAGCTATTTTTCAAAAATCAGGGAAATAGGAACTAAAAGTATGCTGCTCTAGCTATAATAGAAAGAGGCTACACAGACTTTAAAGAAAAAAATCTACGAACTAAGAAGGTCATTAGAATAATAAATTATCCCTCAGGAGGACCTAGCAATTCTAACAATATATGCAATGTTTCATAATCTCAAGAAAATAAATATATACATATAGCAAAGTTTTAGAGAATTACAATCAACAATCACACTCTGAGATAAACATACCTCTCTCAGTACTTGATACATCAAACAGAATAATAAATACTAATATATACCCTTTTAACAACAAAATTAACATGCTTGATTTACTGTACATTTAAATAACACTAAATTCAACAATTATAGGATTTATAGATTTTCCTACACAATCATAGATCACTTAGGAAAACTAACATAATGGCCATCAAGTAAATCTCAGTGAACAAGAATTAGCATCATTCAAATCATATTTCTAGTAACAGAAAGAAAAAAAGTCTAGAAAACAGCCATATATCTGAAACCAAGAAATATACTTCTAGGGATGCTTGGGTGGCTCAGTCAGTTAAGCATCCGACTCTTGATTCCGGTTCAGGTCATGATCTCATGATTTGTGGATTCAAGCCCTGCATTGGGCTCTGAGCTAGCAGTGGGGAATCCCACTGGGATTCTCTCTCCCTCTCTCTCTGCCCCTCCCCCACTGGTGCTCCCGCTGGTGTGAGAACTCTCTATCAAATAATTTAAAAATCTTAAAAAAAGAAAAATATACTTTTAAATATAGGACAAAGAAGAGATCATAGAGAAAAATAAAAGATGGTTTAATTAAACAATAACAAAAATACGACATATTGAAATTTGTGAAATGAAGATAAAGCAGTACTTAAGAGGACAATTTATAGCTTTAAAATACATATTTAAAAAAATGATAAATGCCTTAACTAATATCCATCTCAAATTCAATACTATAAAAAAATTAAACATAAGATATTGGAAAAAAATATTAAAGTCATAAGCAAAAACTAAAATTAAAAAACACAAAGAAGCATATAAACATATAAGAAAATTAAGGCCTTTAAAAAGTTGATTTTTTGAAGAGGCTAAAACAATTGATAAATTCTTAGTAAGAAAGATCAAGAGGAAATAAACAACAACAACAATATAAATAACATAAATAACCAACTACAAGAAATGAAAGAGGATTAATTACAAAGCAGATGTTTAAAAGGTAACAGTATGTCTAAATTTTAATAAATCTGATACCTTCAAGGAAGTGGACACATTACTAGAGATATAAAACAATAAAGTTGATGCACGAAAGAATAAAATATTTGAATGAAATTCTAACAAAAAAAATGGAATGAGAAAAGTTTTACACAAATCTTTATGATGAAATTCCAGTCTCAAATGATTTAAACTAGGAGTTGCCTGGTTTAAATACGGCCTGCTGTCAGTTTTCTAAGTTAACACAACCACACTCAATTATATATATATTGCCTATGTTTGCTGTCATGATACAATAATAGAACTGAGGGCTTGTTAACAGAGACCATGTGGTTCACAGAGCCTAGGATACTTACTATCTGCCCTTACTGAAAAAGTTGGACAATTTTTCTGGCTTAAACAGCCAATTCTAATGGACAGCAAAGGCAGAAATGAATCCACTCGCCATTCATTTTCTTAAGTTCATATAAACTTGATAATAGCCTTCACAAAGACAATTTCAGAAAAAATTAATTTTACTCATCAACTTAGATGAAAAGGCCTAAATACAATGTTAGAAAACTGAATCCATCATTATGTGAAAAATATAATACATCATCATCAATTTGCCTTTAACTGAGGAATTATAGACTGATTTAACATCAGAAAATCAATTATTATATTTTATCACACTAAAAGATTAGAGGAAAATCATATTTCGATGGATATAGAGAGTGTATAATAAAATTCAGCAATCATTCATGACAAAAATTTAATCTTAAACTAGAAATAGAAGGGAACTCCTTAAATCTGATAAAGACTACCTGAAAAAAAAAAAAAGGAAAACATACACTCGAGTTAATGGGAAAAGTTCAAAGTGACTCTTAAGATTAAGGCAAGGAATCCTAGTATCGCCATTTCTGTTCATCATTTTACTTAATTTCCTAGCTAACTAAGTAAAACAAAAAGAAACAGAAGTAAAAGATCAGAAAAGAAACAAAACTGTCACCATATATATATGACATGACTGCATATCTGGATGAAGCTGCAAAAAACTTACCAAAATTAATAAGAGTTTGGCAAGGTTGCTAGATTCAAAATAAATACACAAAAATCAAATGCATTCTTATATGCCAGCAATACATTTTAGAATATGTAATTTTTTATTGTGGTAAAAGCTACATAACAAAATTTACCATTTGAACTACTCAGCATACAGTTCACTGGCATTAAGTATGTTGATGATGTTGTGACCACTAGTACCATTCGTCTCCAGAACTTCTTTTATCTCCCTAAACTGAAACTCCATATCCATTAAATAGCAAGTCCTCATTTCTTTCTGCCTTAGTCCTTGATAACCACCATTCTAACTTTCTGTCTCTATGAATTTGACTAATCTAGCCACCTCATGTATGTGCTATCATACAGTTTTTGTCCCTAGTGACTTTCTTGTTTAACTTAGTATAGTTTTCAAGGTTCCCATTTATTTGTAGCCTATGTCAGAATTTCTCTTTTTTTAAGGCTGAATAGTATTCCATTACATGGATAAACTATATATTTTTTTATCCATTCATCAGTCAATGCACATTTGAGTTGCTTTGGCTATTGTGAATAGTGCTATAAATTTATATATATTTGTATATAAATATCTGTTCACATCTTTGCTTTCAATCATTTTAGGTATATCCCAAGAAGTAGAATTCTTGTAAACATCGTATTCTAAAATGACATTTACAATAACACAAAAAAATTAAGTACTTAGGAATAAATCTAAGAGAAACGTGCCAATATACTATAGAAAAACACATAGAAAAAATGATAAAATTTTATGGAAGAGCAAAAAATATTTAAATAAACAAACATAAAAAATATATTCAAGAAGCATAAAAACCGAGATCATAAAGATGTCAATTCCTCCTAAATTCTCTAACAGGCTATGCAATATCAATGAAAATTCAACTTTTCTTGAGGATCTGGGACTTGATGAGAGAATTCTAAAATTTACATGGAAGAGCAAGGAGCCAAGGATCACTGAAAAATAGCATGTCCATGTGGCGGGGGCGGGGAGAGTATCTGGTAAAAGACACCAAACGTTGCTTAAAAGTTGTAGTAATTAAGACAGTGTAATGTTGGTATATGAGCAAATTCACTAATGTAAAAGAAAGCTCAACAACAAACCTATGCAGATTAGAGACAATTTATTTTTTTTAATTTTTTAATGTTTATTAGAGACAATTTATTTTTTTAAATTCTTTTATGTTTATTAATGAGAGAGACAGAGAGACAGAGAGACACACAGAGTATGAGCAAGGGAGGGGCAGAGAGAGGGAGACACAGAATCCAAAGCAGGCTCCAGGCTCTGAGCTGTCAGCACAGAGCCTGATGCAGGGCTCAAACTCACAAAATGTGAGATCATGACCTGAGCCGAAGTCAGACACTTAACCGAGTGAGCCACCTGGGTGCCCCTAAAGACTTAATTTATAACAGAGTAGGTCCCTCAGATCACTGAGGAATGAATGGACTTTTCAATACAGTGTGGTTATATAGATGAGTCACCATGTGGAGAAAGATAAAATTGAATCCTTATTTAACACTGTACAGAATAATTACTTCCATATGGATTAGTTAAATGTGAAAGATAAAACCAGAACACTTTTAAGAAAACAATATAGAATACCTTTAGGGCTTCAGAGTAGAGGAGAAATTCTTTAAACAAGATACCAAAAAAATACAGACTATACAGGAAAGGTTTGGTAAATTCAACTATTTTAAAATTAAGAACTTCTGTTATCAAAAGACACCATAAATAAAAAAGAGAAGCTACAATCTAGCAAATGATTTGCACCATTTATTACTCACAGAGGAGTAGTGATCAAAATATATAAAGTACTCGGATAGGCAAACAAGAAAATGTCCATCATCAATATAGAAACATGGATAAAAGATCCAAAGATGCAAGCTCAGAAATCAATGTCAGAACAGGCCAAAAAAAAAAAATTAAAATTAAAACCATAATGAGGAAGTTAAACACACACACACACACACACACACACACACACACACACACACACACACACATTATTCCATACCCATATCACGGTCAAAAAATTAAGCCTGGCAGTAAAAGTATTGATGAGAATGTAAAACGACAGTCGGTGCCTAGGTGGCCCAGTCAGTTGAACATCCAGCTCTTGATTTCGGCTCAGGTTCCCAGGGTTGTGGGATCGAGCCCCATGTGTCAGGCTCTGCACGGAGTGTGGAGTCTGCTTAGGATTCTCTCCCTCCACCATCTACTGCCCTTCTCCCCTGCTCCCCCTCTCTCTCTCTCTAAAAGAAATTAAAAAAAAAAACAACTGTAACATCCTTACCCAACTAGTGAGAGTGGAAATTTGCATAATTAGTTTTGAAATTAACTTGGTATTATCCAATTATGTTCACTAGGTGCATACCCTCAATCCCAGCAGTTCTAATCCTAGGAAAAATTTAAGAATATGTACCAGGAGACACATCAAAGAACAGTCCTATAGCACTATCTGTCTTAGCTCAAGACTGGAAACAACCTATAGTGTCCTTTGTCTACTGACAGAAAGGGTATGTAAACGGTGTAACGGTTTGAAACAATGGAATGCTGGGCAGCGGTGAAAATGAACACATCGTCACAGGTACGTACAAGGACACAGTTGACTCTCAGGAACCAAGAAGCAGGAAAACTAACCCTCAGAGCTGATTCCACTTACTTTATAGAGTTCAAAATACGTAAAACAAAAATCATTGTTTAGTCATAGAAAGATAAACTTTAAAGAAATGTTTGCTGCAAGTGATTAACTAATCATTATTGACTGTCAGTATTTGGACCCTTGGGTTATATAAACTTACTGCCAGTTTCTACCATGACTTTTTTCAAAAATTTTTTTTCACATTTATTTGAGAGAGAGTGAAAGTGTGCAAAAGAGTGGGAGAGAGGCAGTGAGACAGGGAAAAAGAGAATCCCAAACAGCACAGAGCCCTACATGGGGCTTGGTCCCACAAACAGTGAGAACATATCCCTGAGATGAAATCAAGTGTCAGATGCTTAACCAACTGAGCCCCCCAGCAACCCTCTACTGTGACTTCTTAATCAGAGACTAAAGAGTGTTACATTATTAGCAGTAACTTGTTAACATATTCTTCAAAAGAGGATTTACCTACCTGATAAAGTTGCTTTGTCAAAAGTTTTCAAAACAATGTGTTCCTTCTAGGCAGTCTTGTGCTTACTTTTTTTTTTTTTTTTTTAGTATATAATAGTTTATTTTCAAATTGGTTTACATATAACACCCAGTGTTCATCCCAACACATGCCCTCTTTAATGCCTGTCACCCCCTCCCCCCCCCCTTAGGCTTACTTCTAACAATTAAGTTTAGGGTTTATAAACAGTTCATGGCCAAAGAGAAGGATCAAAACACTCCATTTTATTGAAAATGCACTACTTTTCACTTGATCCAAGTGGTCATGAACAAACACAGGTGGAATCTATGTAGAATCACACTGGAATGAAAAAAGCCCTAAGGTCCGCCTATTCTAGCGGGTGGTGCCAAGCAGTCATGTTCTCATGACAGGTATTCCTGCTTCCCCCTACTTACTCACAGAAGCATTTAGGGTGTGTTCTTTCAAAGGGATGAGAAACTCAAGAACCTAAGAACAGAGCATTTTGACCATTCAATTCTTTCGAAAGATTCCTAGATGTTGTAACAGGAAAACATGCTCTTTGTTACAAGAGAACATGGATCGGCTACTAGATTTCATCTAAGGGTTGGATTAATTTTTAAAAGTAGTTTATATGTCCTAGATGGCACTACCTGATTCCGTATGCGTCTCTCTAATTTTAAAAACAATTTGATTTTAACAAAGACTTCATTAAAAAATTTTTTTAATGTTTATTTATTTTTAGAGTTGGGGAAGGGCAGAGGGACAGAAAGAGTGAGAGAAAGAATTCCAAGCAGCCTCCCACTGTCAGTGCAGAGCCTGGTGTGGAGCTTAATCTCATGAACCGAACTGTGAGATCATGACCCAAGCCGAAACCAAGAGTTGGACACTTAACCAACTGAGCCACCCAGGTGCCCCAAAGACTTCTTAATGACAGGAAAGTAGGCTTATGTTATTAAGTGAAGGAGGTAGATATAATTTCTAGTGTAATATTTACAGTACAATCTAGCTCAGCATGAGCACTACTATATAAGGAAATGTAGAAAAATCAGGAGATAATATGTGAAAATGTTAACTGTGAAAAATGAAGGAATCATAGGTAATTTTTTTCTATTCTTCTGTATTTTCCAATTTTTCTATAATGGGTCCATAATATGATGATAAATAATGAATATAAAAATAACTCACATAGTACCTGACACATAGTAGGAGCTTAATACATGGCAGGCTCTCTTACTATCATTATCCTGGTAAAATGTAAGGGTTGGTCCAGTCTAATGCTCAAAAGTGAAACAAATCTCATCACTTTTTAACAATATTTTTAAAATTTTCTTTCTTTCTTTATTTTTTTTTTGATAGCGCAAGCAGAGGAGGGGCAGAGAGAGAGGGAGACAGAGGATATGAAGCAGGCTCTGTGCTGAGAGCAGCCAGCCCAACAGAGGGCTCAAACTCACAAAGTGTAAGATCAGGACCTGAGCCGAAGTTTAGTGCTCAACTGACTGAGATACCCAGGTGCTCCAAAGCTCACCAATTTAGAATAAGCTTCCTGACAAGTCACAATCTATTAAATGAGTCAACCCAGGGTGCCTGCGGGGGCTCAGCTGATTAAGCGTCTGACTCTTGGTTTCCATGGGATGGAGCCCTGCCCTGCTCTGGGCTCTGCGCTGACAGTGAAGAGCCTGCTTAGGACTCTCTCTCTCTCCCTCCTCTCTCCCTCCCTCTCTCTCTCTCTCTCTCTCTCCTCTTCTCCCTCTCTCCCACTCCTCTCTTCTCTTTCTCCTTCTCTCGTCCCCTGTTCATCTCTCTCTCTCTCTAAATAAATAAGTAAACTTTTAAAAATAAATGAGGTCAACCCTGTTAAGAGTAGATAAGTTGAGTAGAAAAAAATTGCAGCACCCTTTTGTTGACGTTATCTAAATCTAAAGGGGGGCGATGTCTCTAGAAGATCATACTCATTATCTCCTAGTTACCTCAAGACTGAAATGTGCCCTGTGTCACTGCTTCGGGACAGGCTGGAACAGAGTTGGGAGCAACAGAGACCTTCTCTTTCAGAGCTGACTCATCACTTTCTTTCAAGCACAGCGTAATTTGGCCTGGACGAGCCCAGGTGATGTGGTGGATGGTAAACAGGTCTAGAGGGAGACCCTGTGGCCTAAAGGTCTCGCCCGTTATCATGTACTGAACAAATGAAGGAACCCAGAAATCCTAGCCGCCCCCCAAACACTTCCAGATCTGTTTTTTTTCAAGCTGAATCCTGACTAGTACCTGCTTAACCTTCAGAGGAGCACTGAACAGCATAAAAGCCATATAACCACCGATTAGAATCACTTCTGTGTTTGGTACATACATATATACACTAACACATTCTCCCCCTCCTTTGCTTTTTTTAAGGAAAACTGATTTTGGAAACCTGGCTTGAGGCTGTAATTTTGTAGAAGATGCCAGCATAGTTGTTTTCAAGTTAAAAAAAGTTGCACTCTTGTACTCAGAGACCTCTTGTTTTAATTTATGCAAAGCTTAAAACATTTTGTTAGGCCTGAGTGAGACCATCTGTGCAAGAAATAAAGGATGCCTAAGGGTAAAATAGGCAAGAATAGTAATGCTGAATGTGTGGAAGGCGGGAGGCAGCCTACGGGTTCTGCAACTACTGCTGTGACCTTTACTACTTTAGAGAAGAAACAAGGGTAATTTCCATATATTGGCTCCTCTAGAAAAAGCCCGGTATTCCTCCCCTCTTGCTCTTTCTTTTCCCTTCATTCCTTAATAAGAAGTTGGCAAAGCAGACCCTACCTACATGGAGAACTGTAGCCAGTTTTGAGAAGCAAGGAGAGAAGAAGTAAGAATGTATACCGTATGTCAGGCACTTTGCAGAAGGTGTTCATATTTTTTTGTTTATATTTTTATTTAATTTTGGTGGGGAGTCAGAGAGAGAATCCCAAGCAAGCTCCACCCTCAACTCTGAGCCAGTGCAGGGCTCTATCTCATAACCATGAGATCATGACCTAAGCCAAAATCAAGAGTCAGATGCTTAAACCACTGAGCCACCCAGGAGCCCCAGAGGGTGCTCATATTTAATTTTAATTGTTTAATTATACTTAATGTAAAAATGTTATCTGATTTGTATAACCCAAAACAGGAGTATCTGGTCCAAGAGAAATCACAGAGAGAGAGAGAAGGGGGCGTGCACACGGAAGAAGGCAGGGATGGAAGTAGAGGAGAGAGGGAACGGAAGATGGAATGAATGACCTCTGAAAACAACAGATAGTCCCTGGCAACTGTCCAGTACCGACGGGAGGACTGCTTACCTGGGACTGAGTGTGGGAGGGTCCAGTACTGGCTGGAGGACCGCTTATCTGGGACTGAGTAAGGGAGGGTGGGCCAGAGGTTTCACATTCTTCCCACCCACAGGACCTGCTCCAGGAAGTATGGAGGCTCACAGTGTGGTGACAAGGCACTGACGCCACCTGCGAAGGAAGTCAGGGTACTGGTGTCTAGTCACCACCACCAAATGATGCCCGAAGGGAATACACCTGCCCCGTGTCTGTCCAGACCCCCATCCTTAATGCCGACCTTGGCAGAGGGGGAGGCACTGACACCTGCTGTGCTGCACTGTCACTCTGGACCAATACACCTAAAGACTGAGGGCTGCCGTACCCAAACTGAACAAGTTGTTGGGACCGCTGGAAAACAGGATGCCTCTGGCAGGCTTCCTTCAGCTTCCGCTAAATGGCCCGAACATCCTACATGGGACATTTCCTCCAGCCAACAGCTCTGGCACCTCCGGGCCAGGAAGCACTGGTTTAACGCAGGTGTGTTCCAACAGCCTTTCTCTGTAAATCAAAGCTTTTTTCAAAGAGAGCAACATTACTCTCTAAAATGATGCCTTTTTTCCTACAACTCTGAAATTAACATTACAAAGGCCTGACCTTATGTGCACTGAGTATTCCCCAAAGAAGCACAAGAATATTTTGTGAGTTTGTTCATATTGCATTTCCTTCTTTTGATTACCTTTGGGACTTATTAAGGAATCCATGGTTCTCCCCCCTCCCATTTTTCTTACAGGGGTCCCACAGGGACTGGGGATGAAGGAATGGAGAGAGAACCCAAACCAAGGGTGTAATAGTCACATCAAAGCCAGAAAGACTTTTATTTACCGAAAGAAAGGTTTTAAAAAAAACTTCAAAAAAGTAATAAGCACTTTTATCTGGGGGATATATTTTACAGAACATTTATATATAACTACAGTGTATGGCTAAAAATAAGATCTTTTATATTGAACCTCTTAGGGTATAGAATTAGCTTTAAAACAGAGGAAAGTGCGTCGTATTAAAACACTGAATGTCCTAAAAAATCAAAATGATATGCGTTGTTTTCCCCATTATATACCTTTATTCTATTACTGTGGTCTAGAATCTTGTGTACAAATCCAACTGGATAGGGCAAGTGTGTATCAGAGGGGCCCAACACTGATAAAAATACCATTTGTCACAGAGGACTCCGTCTCAATTCGGAATTCAGGACCATGGATCTGCACAGTGATCAAGAGCGAGAAGGGGCCAAAAAGCCTGGCTGGAAGGTTCCCCCTAATTACTCAGGCTTCACGATGCCACGGACATTATGAATTCTCCAATGCCATAGGGTTGGGGGGTTACTGTTAAATATTTCTAGCAAGTACTCAAGCTTTGGATCCAGTCACCTCACTACTGCTCTCCAAAATCCAACGTGAATATAGTCCTCACGTTTCTTTCTCCGTTCTTTGACTTCTAATTTCACAGTCCTGACTGAACAGGTAATTTAAACAGGAAGTTATTGTACTGAAACTCTTATTTTTTATTATCACATTGCATAGACTTAAGAAAACAGGATAAAACTAGTCACTCATAATTCCACGAACTAGCCATTGTGAATGTTTTGTTATGTCTTTCCAGTGTTTCTTTCCAGTGTTTTCTATGCATTTCAGTATTTGCTTTCTTAAGTTATCATGTTATACATACTATATAAAACCAGAGGATCATATGTTCAATACCAAAAATGGAAGAAAGTCTTGAGTAGATAAACCAAGTATAGACTACAGATGGAGACACAAAGGTACGAAGCTAACTTCAAGAAGGATAGTTTCTGGAATGACATCAGTGACACTGGAAGGGAGGGGGGGAGGGAAGCACAGCAAGGGTCCTCAGACCTTGTTCTGTATTTAATGCACTCCTTCTGCCCCCAAGACCGTAAGTACACTGCCATCATTTATCAAGTGCCTTCCATATGCCAGGCACATTACAAAATCCTCATGGAATCATATGACATAAAGTATTATTAAACACTATTTTACAATCAAGGAAACTCAGACTGCAAAAGTTAAGAAACGTTCCCAAAGAATGGAAGGGTGGTTCAGGGACTATTCACAGCCAGATGTGTCTGACATCAAAGTCACTGCTCCTAGTTAACAGGTTACATCAATGGTTTCCGAGGGTCTGGAAGTGGCACCCTAGTGAACCCAGCTGTGTTGCATTAGGTGTCCTTCTCCGACCGAGCACCTGTACTCCTCGGTTACAGTGGCTGGGAGATGCTGGCTGCTAGGAACAGCAAAGTTCAGGCCCGACAGCTCAGCCAGCCTCTATGAACTGCACCAGTCCCCAGTCACCTCTTCCTTATTCTGCGCTCACAGCTCTGACTGTACTATTCGGTGATTCATAATCCCATCCAGCTCAATGATCCCTTACCTACCACCGTTCAAGCCATAGCATTAACATCCACTTGGTTATGTTCTACTTTCCCAACTACATGTAAATGCAGATAGCAGGGACGGGGCGCCTCCGACTTCTCAGTTTCTCCTCCATTTGTGAGTACATCGCCTTACAGATGGTAGGTGCTCAATAAACACAATTTATTACTCAAGAATCCCAAAGTTCATGGGACTGGACCTTTCCATCACCCGTAAGAATTGTATCCTGGGGCTGTTTCCTTTTTTTTTTTTTCTTTCTTTGGGTGTGTGTGTGTGTGTTTGTTTATTTATTTTGAGAGAGAGGGAGAGAGAGTGAGTCAGTGTGTGTGTTTTGGGAAAGGGGCAGAGAGAGGGGAGAGAATCCCAAGCAGGCTCCATGCTGTCAGCACAGAGCCTGACACAGGGCTTGATCCCACAAATGTGAGATCATGACTTGAGTCAAAATCAAGAGTTGGACACCCAACCAACAGAGCCAGCCAGGAACTGGTTTTTTTACACTACAGAAGAGAATTGAAAAATAATCTTCTCAAAAAACAAATTATGAACCAGAGTAGATACCAGGGCCTGGTAAAAGGTGCAGTTAGTGAGTCCTGATGGATGAATTTACCTGGATGTGACCTGCCCAGAGGACTGGGGGCAGGAGAAGACACTGGAGGCGGAGAGAGGAGAAAGTCTGGAAAACTGAGGGGAGACTGATGACTGAGGAGATTCCTGAAATTCAGATAAAGGCCACCCTACCAGATTCTGTATCTGGACAAAGAAACAGCAGGAGTGTCTATCACACAGATAACTGCCTCCCTCCAGCCAACTGACCTCACAACCAACAAGAGCTCCACTCCTGAAAGCACACACTTTGTTAGGGGTTTATCCTAACGGATACACTGTCAGCTGTGGCATGCTACTGTCTGACAGGCCTGACACCACCCAAGCAAGCACGTGTGCGTGGTACCCGCACAGCACACATACACACACACACACACACACGCGTACACTCACACCTTTCTGATGGCCCGTGCATGAACACCCTGGTCTCTGCAGCTTAGAAAGCCGTATAAATAAGGAAGAAGGTGTGTGAGAGAAGAACTGAGAGGAGGAACATGACAATTTGTGTTTACTAATGACACGCCACCAATTCTAACTCTCTCCCGAGGTTTAAAAACAGAACAAAACAAAAACGAGGAAGGAGTGATCCGTCTGACTTAAAACACAACGCAGCGCGTGTGCTGCTGACAGAAGCTGCTGTAAGAGTCTGGCTCCTTGGCCAGGAAAGAGGGGCTGGTGAGATGGGGAAGGGCTGGGTCAGGCAAGGGAACGGAAATGAGGTGGGAGAAGCCGGCCTGACCGAGGCCCAGAGGGGCAGCCCCAGGGAGGACGCGCAGGGACCGGCCGGAGGGGGCAGCACTGGCCACGGCCGCCTCGCAAGGCCAAGACGACCACGCCAAGGTGGATGGCCCGGAAACCCCCTCTGCTTGCTGGGCCTGCTCGAGACATAATGAAACTCAATCCTGTCGGGGGTGGCCCCTGGGTAACATTTTCACTTCTACATTCCATTTTCAGTTTAGGTCGAGATTTTGAAGAAGACGGCAAGCAGCACTCAAGTCCCAGGTGACAAGATCTGCTCAGATTTAGTCTTTGAATGTTGCAAATTAAATTCCCTCATCAGGCCTCTAATCACTCTTACCAGATGGGGCTTGTGCTCAATTTTGGATCCACAGGAAATTTAATGGTTATTGTTTCTGTTTAAATAGGAGATTATTGCATTTTAATAAGTTCTCTTTGGGACTTGCAGCAACAATAGAGCACTATGAATTACTGTAGATAGCTGTTACTGCATGCTGGGGAAAAATCAAGTTACTAAGTGTGACAAGTTGCTTTTTCTTCCCTTCCAGCAATCGCTCCGAGTGTATTTACCACCAAATTAAGTATGTGCCGAGGGGATAATATTTTTATCCTGCCGAGGGGGAGAAGGAGCTTGTCTGTGGATTTTCATTAAAATGACACATCTGTTCAGCAATTTCACAAAGTAATTCTGCTGAAAGTTTTATCAGCTAATTTTAATTATTCACTCCAGTGGGTTGAATACAGGATTCATCATGTTGAATTAATACATTTGACGGGAATTTCACAAAGAGGGGGAGAAAAAGCAATCAACAAATTGAATTGTCATGCAATATGGATTAAATTGAGATTCTTTAATTAGGATAAGCCTGAGATTTGGTATTTTGAAGGTATTAGAAAGCTTAGCAATACAGTGGTAAAGATTAAGAAAATGCAATTAAATATTACACTTTGGACACGGCCAGGATATCATGTGAACAGAAGAGTCCTCCTTTTAGCAGAATGGTTAATAGTGTCAGTTTCTAGAATTGCTCAGTAGTAGAACTGCAGCCAGGCCAATGAGAGACAGCTGCTGTTTGTTTACCAGAGATGAATTCAAAGGTAATTGTGTTTTAAAAGACTGAAGGCTGAATCCCCAATTTAAGCCACAATGAGAATTGTGGAAATAACAATAGACAAATAAGCAGGAGACACAGGTTTAAGTTTTAGTTCTGCAATCACTCCTTGTGTGACCTTGAAAAATGCAAACATGGTTACTGAGCACCTGTTACGTGCAGACTCTGTTAGGCATGGGCGTCACAAAAGTGGACAGGATTGTCCCTGCCCTAAAGGGTAGGCCTAGAGTCTGCGGCAAGACGCTCCCTGGGCCTCAGTCTTTCTTCTAAATAACAAATGGGTGGGACCTCATGGGCTCTAAGTGTCCACTATTTCTGAAACTCTGTACTAGTAACTGGAAAATCACTATATTGAGCTTACAGCATGAAGGAAGCAAGAGTTAAGAGCAGTGCAGCTACACGGAGTATAAGTTAGTACTCTCTAGGCGTCCTTTTCCACGCATGCTGGTGCAGGGGGGGCCTGTGCGCCCAGCTGCCCGTGGTGCTCTCGGCCAGTGGAGGAGGACATGGGGGGAAGGAGCACGGTGTGTGCCGGACAAAGAGGACAGCAGAGTGAGTGCAGTTGCAGCCAGGGAGTGCTTTAACAAGTGCACGCCAGTACATCAGGTGAGCCCCGATGCCTGCCAAACCTTGTGTCTACTTGCAAAACCAAACAGAAGCTGAAAGTGGAAGGAAACTTTCATTGAGGGCACAGAACACTTGCTGAGGCAGAGAATACAGTCACTGCTCTGAAGGAAACAGCCTGGGAGTCATTTCTGCTTCATTCCTGAAAACCGCAACGCACACGGAAAGACCGGACTGCAAGCCTTACAATAAGCATCTATGAGAAAGTACGTACCTTTTACTGGGAAGACAGTGTTAAGCTCACTTTCTCAAGAGGGTGAAAATTGCTTTTCGGTTCCAAACGAAATGTTCCCTCACCGACTGCCACAAGTACAGTGGACCACAGACGCTCACCAGTGAACCACACAAGCTGCCACGTTCCCGTAATGATGACAAATACTGTACTGTCTCGTTACAGATATGAACAAAGGGTATTGTGGTTTTGAAAACCAAGAGGAAAGCAGCAAAACTAGAAATTCGATGTCCAGGAATAATCCTTTAAAATTTTCTAGGACTTTTTGTAATCTATGTCCAGTCAACAATTCTTTATTGAGCATCACTGTACTACACATTACTCTGGATACTCAGGGTAAAGTGGTGAATATGGCACAAACCTTGCCTCCGTGGGTCTTGAAGTCTAGGTCTGGGTTGGTGGCAAAGAACATAAACCATAATGTCAAAGAGGGACAAGTGCTATGAAAAACTAGAGTGAGGAACAGAGAGTAAGATGGACAGGATGGTTTTATAGAGGGCAGTCAGGGCCCCTCTAAATTTACTACGTCTGAGTAGAAGCCCATATGAAGGAATTCTCAACACACGTTCCCATTTTATATTTTTGTTTTCTCTACTGTATTCTGGCGGGGCTCCCAGGGCAATATCACAGTGTGGCAGAAGGAGCACATGGTATCCCCTGTCCCTCCCAAGAAGTAATGATCACCTCGAGCCTCAGTTTCTACACCTAAAAATAGTGTCATTAGGAGGATTAAATGAGATAATGTAATTGAAGTACCCAGAACAGGGAATGAAGCAGATATGTGTATTACTTACCTCTTCCTTTCATTCTTGCAGATAATCCTTTATTTAAAATACAGTAATATGAGAGCCAGGAAGAGTCTTAGAGACTATGTAAGTTCAAGGTCTTTAACTGACTGATGGAAAAAATAAAGGGTCTCAGAGATGAAGCAAAAAATTCATGAACACTCATCCCACAGACAGACTTTCTATCAAGAGTTCTACCCATCCCACTCGTGTTTTCCAAATTTTTTTTTTAATTCTGAATTCTTTTTTCAGATGAAAGCTTATCAAGTAGGACAATGTAAAAGAGCAAGTAAATAAGGCGCAGCTGAGTTTCTCGGCCCCCCGAGGAGAAAGAGAGAATAAACCAGTGGCCTTAGTGAGGATGAAAGGCAGAGCCACCAGGGAGGAAAAGTTACAGAATTTCCTTGAAGGAAAATGACCAATTACTGAAATTCCTAAGCAGGCCAGGGGCGCCTGGGGGGCTCAGCTGGATGAGCATCTGACTCTTGATTTTGGCTCGGGTCGTGATCTCATCGGTTCATGGGTTGGAGGCCCGAGTCATGGGTTGGAGGCTGCGCTGACAGCGCGGAGCCTGCTTGGGATTCTCCCTCCCACTCTCTCTGCTCCTCCCCTGCTCATGCTCTCTAAATAAATAAATAAGCATTTTTTAAAATGTAAAAAAGAAGAAGAAAAGAAATTCATAAGCAGGTCCAAGAGCTCTCTCCTCTGTCACCTGAATTATAAAATCAAAAACATATTAAAGATAATTCCCATCTAATTAGTCCATTCCATTCCTTTTTTCGTGGTCATTATATATTCTGTTTTTTCCTTTTTCTTTCTTTCTCTTATTTCAAGTTCTTTTCTTGCAATTGCTACCAAGGTCTCATTTGTTTTCTTTCTTGCTTTTCTCTCTAACACCCATGGCAGTTCAGCCACCGTCTGCTGGTTCTCACTGAGAAAGATCACTATTGTAATAGTCACATTAAGTTCTGTTAGAATAAGGAAAAGGAGTCTGTACTTTCCTCCGAGCAGCAAGCATCTCCAAATCACAAAGATTTAGTGTTTCAAATCAAACTCCAGAAAAGAAGAGTGAAGACAGTCAGCCCCCCTCAGCATGATCAGCAGAACGTCTACCAAGTACTTCCTGTGCAAAAGACACCATGCTAAACACCTACTATTCACGCAATCAGCAAACATTTAATGGATCCTATCATACGTCAGTTTCTCTGCAGGTGATGGAAGGAAACATGACAAGAAGAGATAGGTATTCTATCCTGCTTTCATGTCGAGAAACAAGAGCATCCATCTAAAATATAGATGAGTTTTCACGCCTAAGTAACAATAAAAGATGGCACAGGGAAGATTAAATGAATGACAGGGACACAACCTGTGAGTCCCTCCTGCTAGGACACAACAAATGTGCATACAGGAAGCTTCAAACAGCTTTACATGTCCACAAACCTACCCAATACACAGGCTGTTTTGCTCCAAACCAGTGGCACACTAAACCTTTATACTTGGTGGATTTTTAGGAAAGCCTTTCAATCAGTAATGTAAGCTAATGAACCTTTCCTGTGAATATTTTCTGCAACCGCGAGGAGAGACAACCACATATACACTTTCCAAGCATGGGCATGTCATATGCCCATCACTCTGAGGACATGAGCTGCCCTGCCGTGGGGCAGTGAGGAGATTCACAGCCTCTGCCCCTTGTTTCTTCCAAATATCCTCCGTGGGGATCAGCGTGCCAGGTGTGAAGGCCTCTGGTCAGAGAGTACACCTGCCATGGTATCTCCATGAAGGGGTAGCAGGTTTTAGATCTTTAGCAGAACACCATGCAAAAGGCCAGCACCTATAAGGCCCAACAGCAAACGTAAATCTGAGTGAGCCTGAGTTGAATGGGAGCACGAAGTTACAAGCTCAGCAGAAAGACAAGGGCTGACTTTAGGATCAGAGAGGAAAAGAGTAACACAGGCCGTTTCTTCATCTCTAAACTGTTGATGAAAAATGCCACAGGACTGCTAACAGCAAATGAAAAAGTACACATAAAAGTAACTAGCGCAGTATCTAGTACATATGTAAGCACGCAGTAAATGTTTGTAGCTATTGTTACTACAATTCTTATTAGCTAGACGAGAGAGGGAGTGTAGAAGACAGAGATCTCGCAGTGAGAATAAAACACTTAAGGAAAAAGAAGCAAGAAAGTTTTTTCATAACGAAGTAGACAGAAATATGAACAACGTTCAAGAAATACCAATGCTAGAGCGACTGGGTGGCTTAGCTGGTTAGGTAACTGGCCTCGGCTCAGGTCATGATCTCACGGTTTGTGAGTTTGGAGCTTCATGTCAGACTCTCCACTCTCAGCGCAGAGCCTGCTTAGGATCCTCTGTCTCCCTCTCTCTCTGCTCCTCCCCATCTTGTGCTCTCTCTCTCTGTCAAAAATAAACTAACATTTAAAAGGAAAGAAAGAAATACCAGTGCTAGAAAAATAAAATAAACCCAACACCTGAAAAGTCTTAATATGTGCTCTACCCATGCGGTATCCATACTGGGATTTAAATATTTATAATATAGACTGTGGTAATTAATATGCTATATATTCATTAACATATATCAGTTACCCTGTAATAACAGCCAAGGTATCAGGAAAACACAGCCTACTGAAAGCACATATACCCAATGGCTCCTGACTGATAAATGTGACTTCAATGCTCACACCCTGGCTAGAATTTCTATCAATAAAACCATAACATCACATGACAGAATTCAGTTGTGAAAACAATAGGCCATTGGGTCTGGTTTTCTTTTTGTTTGAATGCTACAAAATTCCAAGTATCCTCTTCCACCTACCCCCCCGCCCCATCATGATCTACCGTGTGGACAGTGGTCCCTGTTCTGACAATCAGGTAAGAAGAAGCAGAAGACACTAAACACATATATTCCCTGCCCCAGTAAAGCTGGAATAGGGCTAAAATGCCACCATTTCATGCCAGATTTGTTAGTTCAAGCCTGCTGGATACCAAGCATCCCTTTCCTGGCAATCGGAAACAGCCTTGGTGACTCTTAGTGATCTCCTCACAGCTTAAGGCTTGCTTAGGTTTAGTGTCAAAAAAGATAGAAAAGAGGGGCGCCTGGGGGGCTCAGTTGGTTGAATGTCTGACTCTTGATTTTGGCTCAGGTCATGATCCCAGGGTCATGGGATCAAGTCCCATGTTGGGCTCCATGCTGAGCATAGAGTCTGCTTACGATTCTCTCTCTCTCTCTCTCTCAAAAAAAAAAAAAAAAAAGAAAGAAAAGAAAGACTACCCCAAATTAGACCCTTGTTTGACTGTGTGAAGGCAGAGGAAAGGTATATGCTACTAATGGGAAAATATACATCAGATAAAAGCCAAAGGATTAGGTCAAACTCGGCAAATGTATCTGCCTACGATTCTGTCTTAAACTCAGCAGACCTGGAGTCACAGGCACAATTATTTGGGGTCCACTAGGTGCTTCCTTTCCCTCCTAGCCTCCTTGTGCCCTTCACAGCTCATATGACCCATCAGAAGTCTCGACAGTTTTTGAGAAGAAAAGCCACCACCCAGTGAAGAAAGAAGTATACAATTCTAGCACCTGTCACTGTCCTCAGACAAATACATTTCCAAGTGCTGCATGGAGTAAAGGTCCCAGGACACAGAGAGACTGGTACACACTTGCACAAGCATTAGTGCATGAGTGTTAGTGCTCATGGGAGGGAGGCAGGGAGGGTAGAAAGAGGTGGAAAAGCAGTAACACCAAAGGTCATATAAAGGGAGATTCAGTTCTTAAGCTAAATGTAGAAGGTCACATGGTTTCCTCTATCCCCAAAACTACATGGTTTCCTCCAACCCGATATAAAATATGGGAAAAAATTATTCAAATGCATGTTTAAGAGACCAATACTCCTAGTAATTCCGCTTTAGCCTACTAAAAAAGTACTACTACTGATACTTGAATCTCGTGACATTACTGCAACATGTAAAGGGTCTGAAAAGCAATATATTTTGTTTAAACTTGGACTGGTTAAATATTATATTTTAGGGGCGCCTGGGTGGCTCAGTCAGTAATGCATCCGACTTTGGCTCAGGTCATGATCTCATGGTTCATGAGTTCAAGTCCCGTGTCAGGCTCTGTGCTGATAGGTCAGAGCCTGGAGCCGGCTTTAGATTCTGTGTATGTCTCTCTCTCTGCCCTGCCCCTGCTCATTCTCTCTCTCTTTCAGAAGTGAATTATCATTTAAAAATATTATTTTTAAGAACTTAAGGTTCCGTAATTTTTCTTAACAAAATGAAAACAAATATTTACTGAGCATCAAGTACTACCTGTGTTGTCATGAATCATTATTAAAGACAGCCTTTGGACTAACATTTTTTCAAAATGTTTACGTATTCTTGAGAGATAGAGACAGAATGCAAGCAAGGGAGGGGCAGAGAGAGAGGGAGACAGAATCTGAACCAGCATCCAGGCTTCGAGCTGTCAGCACAGAGCCCAACGCAGGGTTCAAATCCATGAACCGTGAGATCGTGACCTAAGAAGAAGTTGGACGCTCCACTGACTGAGCATCCAGGCTCCTCCTGGACTAACAGTTTTTAAATGTTACTATGTTTACTTTATATCCACCTGAAAACATATTGTAAAAATTCTAACAACCTTTATGATGACAGTGATAAAATCAAGAAAAAAATACTTGATATAATGCTAACCTTAAGAAAGCAAGAGCCCAAATTACCTATTTTTGTACTGTTTGAACATGTTAAAGATATACATTTATGCTCACAAAGATACATGCAGAATGGTGTTAATAGCAGCTCTGTTAATAATAGTCCAAAATGGAAACAATCCAAATGTCTACCAATAATTTGTGGCTTATTCACAAACAAAATATTACACAGCAATTAAAAAAACAAATCCCTATTACACGCCCAAAACATGGATGAATCTCAGAAGATGTCATGATGAATGAAAGAAGCCAGAAACAGAAGAGTAAGTATTGTAAAATTTCACTCATATGCAGTGTAAGGACAGGAAAAATTAACAAAATGAGAGAAGTCGGAAGAGCAGTTAACTCTGTGACGGGGGTGGAGGCCAGGAAAGGAAGGGGGCTGGACGTGTTCTAGGTCTTCCTCTGGGGGATGACGACGAGGGTGTTTTCATGTAACGAGCCATCAAGCTGTATACTTAAGATTGGCATCTTAGCCCATTTGGGCTGTTTCATAAAACATCACAGGATGAGTGGATTATAAACAGCAAAAATTAATCATTCACAGTTCCGGAGGCTGGGAGTCCAAGATCAGGGTGCCAACAGGATTTGTAGTGAGGTCCTCTTCCACGCTGGACACAGCTGACCTCTCACTGTGCCCTCCCGTGCTGGAAGGAGCTGGGGGCTCTGAGGGATCCCTTTCATAAGAGCACTAATCCCATTCGTGAGGGCTCTATCCTCGTGACCTACTCACTGCCCAAAGGCCTCACTTCCTAATATCCCCCCTGTTGGGCATTATAATTCCAACATGTGAATTTGCAGGAAACACAAACATTCAGACCATGGCAATTAGTGTACTTTGAAGCACGTATGTTTTAAAAGAACAACAACAAAAACTCAAGAGAGCAGAACTTCTGGAATGGCTGAGTGAGGAGCCTGTCAAACCCTCATCACAAAAAGAAACAACAAAATTGGACAAAATCGTCAAAAACAACCATTAAGGACATTGAAAATTGACATCGAATTGAATATAACAAATAGAGAAATGTTTATTCAAGAAAGTTACTGAACCGTGGTTAAAACAGTGGGATTCTGTAAGCTTTAGCCTGGTGCTGCTCCTATGCCTCCCCCTCTCCCAATGGGGTGGAAGTACTGTCAGGTAGGCAAGCTGTGAGGGTCAAGGTTCTGCTGCTTCAGGACTGATTTTATTTGGAGCAGAACATGGAATGTTCTATGCCCAGGGAGTTTAAAAACAAAAAAACAAAAAACACTAGTGACCTCAGCAAACAATCAGGGAAGGACAACATTGCAGCTCTCCTGAAATCATTACTAATGAAAGCAAGGAACAAACTGGCAGGCCAGCTGGAAAATTAACAGGGAGATCCATGAATGAAAGAGAGTCTTGATAAGATCCTACTTCTCTCTGATGGTGTGGAAAATGATGCACATACTCAGGAGTGCCTGGAGAAAGTTCTGGCAAACTACTTATTCCTGCTGAGCAGGAAACCTTACAAACACAGAAAGTAAAATTTAAGGCAGATCTGTAAATTGGCTGAACTGTGATTCATTTTCCAAACTGTACATGGATCCATCAGAAAAAGATGAAAGACTCTGTGTTTCAGTGGTTGAAAGAATTGAGCTCAAAGTGTTCAAACTCAGACCGGTCTTCTGCGAAGCACAAAGTTATTTGACCCTAGATGATTTCTAGGAAGGCAGACTTAAATATGTCACGGGGGTGAGGAGTGGGCAGTGCAGGAGGACAACACAGAGACATCAGTGGTCACACATTACGGAGGAAACATGCCCTACAGAAATCAGTACACCTAAGAAAATGAGAATATAAATGAAACCAGGAACAGCCTCCACAGAGCTGCTACAATATATTATCTAAAATGTACAGTCTTCAGCAGAAAGTTACAAAACATGTAAAAAACAACAACAACTAAAAATTGACCTAGACACAAGAAAAAAAGCAGTCAATGAAAACTATCTCTGAGGAGGCCCAGATACTGGACTCAGCAGATAAAGACTTCAGAGCAGCTATTATAAATATGTTCCAAGACTTTTATGAAGCATTTAGGTAATTAAAGTATGATGTCATGATTCATCATATAGAGAATATCAATAAAGAGAAATTATAAAAAAGAAGGAAGTTCACAACGATTAAAGGAAGTGACTACAGTCAGTAACTCTAATCCTCATGAAGAAATAAAGAACATGGGTAAAGTTAATTATGTAGGTAAATATCAGAGACTAGGTATAATTTTTGTCTTTTCTTCTCTGAGATAATTTAGAAGACAACTGCATAAAACAGTAATTATAAAATTGTATCATAGGTCACATATCATGTATATGTACATATAATAATATGTATAGTATATGTACATATAACAGTAATAGTTGTAGTAGTGGCAGCAGCAGCAGCACAAAGGAAGGGGGGAGATAATAGAGCTACAGTGGACGAAAGAAATTATACCAGGCAAAGGCTCAAACACATTGGAAGAAATGAAGAGTAATGGAAATAGTAAGTATGCTTACATATATATTTTTTTAGTTCATAAACCCATTTTTCTCTTCTTAACTTCTTTCAAAGACAGAGGTTGCATAAAACAATAATTAAAACACTGTATTGGGGCACCCAGGTGGCTCAGTTAGTTAAGTGTCCAACTTGATTTTGGCTTAGGTCATGATTTCATGGTTCTTGAGTTAGAGCCCTGTATCAGACTCTGAGCTGACAATGCGGAGTCAGCTTGGGATTCTCTCCCTCCTCTCTCTGCCCCTCCCCTACTTGCACTCACTCTCTCTCTCTCTCTCAAAGTAAATAAATAAACATTAAAAAAAACCACTGAATTGTTGGGCTTATAAGATATATGGATGTAATATATATGATAATAAGAGCACAAAGGAGGGTGACATGGACCTCTTGTACCTGTTGAGGTAAAGTTTGCACATTACTGCAATTAAGTTAGTGTTAAACTGAAATAGATTCTAAGAAGGTATGATATATACTTTCAACTCTAGAGCAACCACTTTGAAAACTACTCTAGATATATAGCAAAACCAAACAAAGAAATTAAAGCGATATACTAAAAAACATCTATTTACTACATAACAGGTGGCAAAGAAAGAACAAGAGAATAAAAACAAAGTGAGGCAAATATCAAAATGGAGACATAAATCCAACAATATCAATGATAACATTAAATATGAATGGATTAAAAACTCAATAAAAGGAAGAGATGTTAGACTGGATGGAAAAAAATACAGGTATAGGGGTGCCTGGCTGGTTCAGCTGGAGAAGCATCCAACTCTTGGATCTTGGGGTTGTGAGTTTGAGCTCTACATTCATCGTAGAGATTAAATATATAAAACTTAAAAAATTTTTTTTACAAATCCAAGAATATGCTGTTTATGAGAAGCACACTTTAGATTCAAATACAAATATAAATTGAAAGAAAAATGATTAAAAATACAAAGCAAACAACAAACATAAAGGAGCTGAAGAGAGTATACTATCAAACAAAACAGTTTAAATTAAAATTGTTACTAGAGGGGTCCTTGGGTGGCTCAGTCAGTTAAGCATCTGACTTAGGCTCAGGTCATGATCTCATGGCTCATAGGTTCGAGCCCTGTGTTGGGCTCTATGCTGACAGCTCAGAGCCTGGAGCCTGCTTTGACTTTTGTCTCTCCCTCTCTCTCTGCCCCTGCCCACTCATGCTCTGTCTCTCCCTCTCTCAAAAATAAGTAAACATTAAAAAATTTTTTTTAAGTTATAGAGACAAAGAGGGACATTTTACAATGATAAAAGAATCCACCCATCAAGACATTTAACAATTGTACACACACACACACACACACACATATATACATATACCTTTGTTAGGTATACCTAACAAAACCCCAAAATACATGGAGCAAAAACTGACAGAAGTGAAGAGAGAAATAAACAATCCAACAATACTAGTTGGAGACTTCAATGTCCATTCTAAATATGGAAAAATAAGAAATAAAAATCTATATTTCTCTATATATTTTCTATATTTCTAATTAAAAGAAAATTTGGGAAGTCTATAAATCTTTTGACGCAAATCAGCATACTTCTAAATATCCCGTGGGTCAGAGAAGATACCACATAGGAAATCTTAGAATATTTTAGGTTAAATGAAAATAAAAACACAATATATCAAAATTTATGGGCTTCAGCTAAAGTGGTGCTATCAACACTTATGCAAGAAAGGAAGAAAGATCAAACTGAGAACGGAAGCTTCCATCTTTTTTTTAAATTTTTTTTTTTTAACGTTTATTTATTCTTGAGAGACATAGAGACAGAGCGTGAGCAAGGGAAGGGCAGAGAGAGAGGGAGATACAGAATCTGAAGCAGGCTCTAGGCTCCGAGTTGTCAGCACAGAGCCCGATGAGGGGCTCAAGCTCACAGACCGTGAGATCATGACCTGAGCTGAAGTCGGCCGCTTAACCAACTGAGCCACCCAGGCGCCCCTGGAAGCTTCCATCTTAAGAAACTAGAGATTGAGGACGGGGTTTGGGGAGATGCAAATGTTCTAATACTGGAAAATGGTGATGGTTATAAAACTCTGTAAATTTATTAAAACTCATTTAATTACACACTTAACAAGGGTAATTTTGTGGCATATACATTATAATTCAATGAAGGCATTTTTTTGATGAATGACCTTTTATTTAATTTTAATTTTTTTATTTGCATAGAGTTGACACAGAATATTAACACTAGTTTCAGGTGTACAACATAGTGATTCAACTTCCCTATATGTTATGCTCACAAGTGTTTTGTTTGTTTTAATTAGCACATGAAGAAAATGACTAGAAAACGGCCATCTAGTTAACTTCCTGCCTCAAGATAAGAATGCAACTAACTCACACACAAAAATGGGATTTTTATACACACCATTTTGAGATGTTTTAATGGTGATAAAAATTCCAAGAAACCACCTTTACCCCAACTCCTTTTAGCTCACTCTGGTAAGAGGCTTCTTGAAGCATTTATTCACTCTGAGAATTTCTTCCTGGTGCCTAATGGCAATCAGCTTTGGCACAATTTAACTTTATTTCGACACAATGGATATCCTGAGATACGTGTTCCCTTCCTAGCTGTACCACCTATAGCACCATGCAACATTCCACATACCTGTCTTCATCTGTATGGGGGGGAAAGGATTCTGTTGCAAGGACTGAAGGATTCCATGCATAATAAGCTTTTACCAAGCCTTATTATGAGGAAAGGAAGAAGGTAAAATTCCTTTGAAGAAGAGGTGGCAGCAGGGTGACCGAGCCAAGTTATCCACGTCTGCATTCCTTCATGAAAGAAGTTGGGTTATTTGAAGTGAACTGAATGCAAAAGAAAGGCTGGGAAGGAAATAATTTATGACATGTAATTTTTCAAAGGGGTGGGCAAGCCTCTGCGGGATTCAGTTACGTGTTGAACAATAGCTTATACTCATACAAGCAACAGAATAGCTTTTAATAGATGACATAAATGTTCAGCCATGTCATGGATGAATAGACATTTACATGTTCAATTGAATAAACTGGCTGCTTTGCTTTGATTAGTCCTACTTGAGTTAATTAAAATATTTCCATTTCTTCTAGCATTCATAGCTCTCTGTATAGTTTACAGAGGCTGGAGATGGATTTTTAATACTGTTTACCAACTGTAAGGTTTTGATGGACACTTTAATCATGCAATACAACTGCAAAATCTACCACTGGGAGCTATACAAGTCCTGAACCAAATTGAGAAAAGAAATTACATGAACACAGCCATTTTATGTTGGCATTAACTTGAGAAAAAGAACAGAAAAAGTTCATAACACGATCATTTTTATCAAATAATTTTTCAAGTGCCATATCTTCCTTAAATTAATACCTTGTGTGGTAATCAATGTTTTTTGAGGCTTTGTTGTTTTTGTTTTGCTAAGAAATAACATTACTAATTAGCAAGCCAACAACTACATCTAAACCTGTGCACCAATGATAAAGGACCCACACCTCTCCACGAACTCGCAAGCCCTCAACTGCGCTGGCAGCGCCTCTCAGCCTGTCACAGGCTCTTCAACACGTGAAGTACCAGAATGGATTAGGAGCTTTGATGTGAGAAGCTCCTGGGACGCGGGATAGATGACCACCCGTCCATAATGCTAGGAAAGAAATTCAAGCACTGAAGTCGACACTTCTACAGAAACTTTTTGGGAAATGTAACTGGTCTGAAATCATGCTGTTCTAGCACTCTGGAGGAGATTTCCCAAATTGATTTCGAAAAACTGTTTTGAGGAAAATGAGGAAAAGAGGTAGACTAAGCTACTTAAAACAAAGAAACAGATAAACAAAAAGCTAAGTGATTTTATGTCTTTCACTTGCGTCTGGACATAGTAAACCCAAAAGGAAACACTGCTTTGATACAAGACTGTTCTGGCCTTTTATTAATTGCTCGATAACATTTATTTTAAAAGGAGGAGAAACTCTCTCTTAAATCCAAGACAGAAGTTGTTTACAATCGAAGCTTTATGTCCTTAAATAAGCTTCTTAAACTAATGAGAAGAAACACACTTTCAATTGCCAATGAAGGCCACGCCTGTGTAAAAGCCCGAGTGTAAGGATTGTAAACTGCTTCTCAAATGACATTAAATGCTGCCTAACTCTGTCCGCATGAATCACAGATGCATACGGAGTTCAGTGTTAAACACGGAGGATAAGTTAACCACGAAAAACAATGATAATGCAAATTTCTAGTCAAAGAAATATTACCATAAAGCACAGCAAAGAACATTTGAATATTTTATAAGCTGGTCTGGAGATAAACGGAAACATTCTACCCTGAACAACAGAAGCCAGTTCTTCTCTCGATATGTACTGTACTCAACTTGCTCCAAATGTGGGGGGTGGGGGGTGGCTTTTAAAATCAGAATCTTGAACTGCAAAATTCATAGACTAATTTCCCCAAAGTGCAGTGGAATTAAGTGGCTTAAGGATTTGATGCTCACAGGTATCTTGAGATCCTTAAGTAAATATAAGGCTCTGGTTGCAGCCTTCCACTAAAGAAGACAGGGTCATCCTTTAGTCCCAAATCCTAATATTTTATGTTACATTACAGGAAAAGAAATCCGCATTTAACCATAAATGGGAAACGCAGCCCTTGGATTCTCTACTTCTCTTCCCTCCTTTACAAAAACAAAACAAAAAACAAATTTTCCATCTCCCCAGTGAACACCTGCACTTTCACTGTCTACCCATTTCTTGATAAGAAAGCAGCTCCAAGATCACTCACCACACAAACACCCATCCCTACCTGTGCTACCCCCCAGTTCCCAACTGACATCTGAAATGGCAAGAGGAAGAGGTAAGCAATAATGTGATTTAGCCACTCCAATCCCCTGTCCCAGCCTCCTCTTCTGCAAAATAAGATAATAGCTATTGCAAAGACTAATTAAATAACATGAAATATGGAAAATGCTGGACGTAACAGACAGTGAAGAAATGTTAACGTCACTTACTTGTACAATAATTAAGGATAACATATATGAAATTGAACAAAATTGTTGTTCCATTACTAGAACATTACTTTGCACTCAAGAGTGTACTTTCATCTTGGGGAAGTAACTGCCTTTAGATCCTTCCACCTCCAAGAATGCTACAACCAAGCAAGTAGAAACTAAATATGTAATGATGAAAGGCCCAAACCAAATGATAGGTGCTGTATGATTCCATGGATATGAAATTCCGTAATAGGCAAAACTCATTTACAGCAGAAGAAATAAGAACAGTTATTCCTCTAGGGGAGAGGTGGGGCCAAGGACTTACTGGGAAGGAATATTTTGAGGTGATGGGAATATTATAGATCTTGATAGGGATTTAAGTTTCCTAGAGATAAGCCTTGTCAAATCTCAGAGAATGCACATTTCATGCACTTCACTGTATGTGACTTTTTTTTAATGTTTGTTTATTTTGAGAGAGAGAAAAATTATGAGTGGGGAAGGGACAGAGGAAGAGGGAGAGAATCTCAGGCTCTGCACTGCCAGCACAGAGTCCGACGCAGGGCTTGAACCCACAAACCACCAGATCATGACCCAAGCTGAAATCAAGAGTCGGGTGCTTAACCGACTGAGCCACTCAGGCATTCCCATTGTATGTAACTTTTATACCAAAACAAAAAACTACAAACCAAGATTAAATTCTAGTTAATGATATGCATGCTTAACTATCTATGAGAAAATACCCTAACATCTGAAATTCAGTCTGGAATATATAAAAAATAAAATGCATAGACAGAAGGATAGATACCTGATAAACCAAATGCAGCGAAATGTTAATGGTAGAATCTAGGGGGTGGGTATTTGGTATTAAATGTAAAATTCCTTAAAACTTTGCTATATGTTTGAAATTTTCATAACGAAGTGAAATGAAGGAATGAATGAGGGAACAAAACAATAAGAATAATTGACTAATGGTTGATGTTTTCACCATCCCCTGTCATACATCCCTCTGCCCCCCATAAAAGAAGGCATTGTGCCCTTGATCTCCATTTAAAGGTCCACAGCCTTATTATTTATGGTTCAGCTGAAATCCCACCATTTTGATGCATCCTTACTTAACTAGGTCAGGTCTCAGCAGAGTGTCTTTGTTAGCTGAAGTCCTGTTTCTCTTCTAAACTTATAAAGCTGTGGTGGCTTTTGTCACAGTGACATTTACCATGTAACATCTAACACTGTGTCTCTCAGTCCTGCCTATATGTCCTTTCCAGTTCAACTGTAAGCTTCTTCAGGGCAGAGACTCTGCTCTCATTATCTCTGAATATCCCACGGTGCTTACTTAGCACCCTGCCTGGCATGCAGCAGATACTAAAGAAATAACGAGTGGCTCTTCCCAGAATGCAGCATACACTGCAGCCTATGAGGCAAATCCCACCCATCACCAGTCTTTGTACAGCCCAGAGCTAAATGGTTGAAATAAAGTCCAAAAGAATGATATTTTGTGATACCTGAAAATCATATCAATTTCAAATTTCTGTGCCCACAATAGTTCTCCTGGAACCCGGACACTCTTACCCATGTGCTGACTGACTGCTGTTGCACTACAACATCAAAGCTGAATAGCCGTGACAAAGACTGTATGGCCCACAAAGCCAAAAACATCTACTAGTGGTCCCTTTACAGACCATGTTCGCCCACCCGTGTCCTACGGAAATTACTAATTGACTGTTAGTCTTAGAAATGACTCAACCAAATGAAACTTAATTCTATTTAAGGAAGTGGTTCCTATTCTGATGCATAATTTGGTCTTGAAAGAGGAAAAGAAGTTACTCCATTTGTCTTTAATTTCTATTCAATTCCCAAAGCAAATGTTACATACAAATGCTGGTCCATGGGCAAAAGGGAAGCCTTTTATTCTGTGATGTCTTTACAATTAGATTTCTCAAACTATTCTTTTTTTTTGGGGGGGGGGCATGCTATCTCTTAAAGGAGAACGTTTCCACATCATATATCTCCCTTTTATTGGAGAATGCATGAGCGACAGTTTTGTGGATTATACAACATGTTGTTCTGGCTAATTAGTTTACTAGCAATTAAAAATAAAATCATGGCAGAGGGCCACTTGTCAATTTCACCTTGTCATAAATTTGCTTGATGCTCATTGTGTCTTAAATAAAAATGTATCACTAGCAAGGAGAGAGATGTTTTCCATTGGATTTTATTCCATCATTTGGTATAATTATTCCTGACAATTTGCCCATCATGCGGTATGTCTCTCTCCAGAAGGAGAAAAATACTACTTTGTGTTCTTGTGATCACAAGTCTAATTGAGCGGAAAACAAATCTGTTTTAAATACGAGAAAAAGAGACAAGCTACTGTTTTACTCTGTTAAAAATAATATGAAGAACAAAATGACAAGAAAATATGGCAGCAAATAGTACTCTAAATTTTAACACTGATTTTTTCTCTTCACTATCAAGACTTTCTCTACGAAGTCAAGATCATAATTTTAAGTGACAGTTATGAACTGCGTGTACACATTGTTAAGTCTACTACATTGTTTTTCCATTTTTGGAAAAGTGTAGGGTCTAGATGATGGTCAGCAAGCCATCAGAGAGTAAGCAAAAATTGTTTGGTAGAGCACCAACTCCCCCCGCATCTACTGAGATTGAAGAAAGTAGGTGCCATGTTACAATTTCAGCTGACAAGAAGCATTAGCATTATCGCACACTTTGTGAATTAAGTAATGATTTAATTAGTACCAGTCTGAATGGTCATATAATGTTGTAATTAGAAGGTTGAAACAAAAATAATTGGCGGAGGTGGAGCTGGAGCCTGGTGGAAAATTAACATAATGAATGGAACACAGGAAGTGGGAATGCGTGCCTCAGTGGCCAACGGCAGACCTAAGGGCAGGGACCATGGCTTACTCTTGCATGCACACCTTCTGCCATCTCCCTGTGGCCCCACAGATCAGGACCTCATTGTTTGCTTTTTACTTCACTACAGGGAAGTCAGAAGTGGGGGGCTCTAAATCTTTCCTTCCTCCTTTAGCCAAAGGTTGGGCAAATCATTCTAATTTTCCACAATTCACCTTATTTCTGAGGTGGGAGGAAAAGTCAAATGGTACCTGTTTCAAAGCACAGAGTCATGAAGGATGTGATACTCGACAGAGAACTGTCTCCCTGCCACCCTAGGCAGAGGAATACACAGAGGGGCCAGGAGAAGTTCTGTGTCTCAGAGCATTCTCTGTTATGTAAGTAGGTTAGCACTCACCATGCTGTCTTGTGGACGGCGATCCGGGAGCGGGGTATACACCTGCAGGCTCACTGACCGTGCTGCTGCTTCTTCTTAGTGTCTCAGTTTTCTCTAAGTCTAGACCTTCGAAGCCCAAAGTTTGCTTCAACCCATCTATACTGGTTAGGGTTCAGGTCAGAGAACAGAAATCACTGGACAAATTTCAGACAGGAAGAGGCTGAGCACAGAGAACCAGAGACTTACAAAGATCAGGCGGGGCTGATGGATGTGCCACAAACATCTGAGTTTAGGAATATGCTCGCAAAACTACAACCCAGGATCAAGAGGTCACAGCACAACTGCCCTTTAACAACCCGGTACCCGGATGCTGGAACATCACTTCTCTGTAACCCTGCTTGTCAGATAAAAACAGCTAAAGCCAAAGATGAGTGGTCTCTACCTCACTGCTGCCTTTCAAATCTTGAGTAACTATAGCTAATTCACACTCAAAACTCTAGCTGCGAGGGAATCTAGGCAATAACGGTTTCACCTCTAGTCTTTGCAGTTAAGAAAGGACCATGGAAACGAGGTAGGGATGAATACTGGGTGCCACTCAGCCGTACCTACCACACTGTACCGCCTGTTCAAGTTCTCAGTTCATTTCTCCTCTCCTCTCTTCGGTAAGTGGACTCCACTGTAAACCTTAGATTTCTTCTAACCGGTCGGTCTCAGCCACATTCCTTTGCCTCCCAGCACCGACCTTGAGTGTGACTGCATGTAATGGAAGATCCTACGTGATGTGAGCACCAGGGAAGAGAATAATGGGACATCTGTGAATACTAAGAAGAAAGAAACGAGGATAGAAGATTGCAAACCGATATCCTAGACCAATGTGTTTTCTCTGCGGTTTCATTCTAGAATGTGAAGATAACATTCAACTTGCTAATAAACATTGAAGCATGACAAGTAAAACTTCAGAATAATTAAACCAAATAGTAGTGGTGGCCAAAAATAAACAAACAAACAAAAAGCCTATCAAGTATCAAAGCTATCGCACAGAAATGTAATTTAAAACACATGGCTAAAGAGTACTATCAACACCAAGAAAACATTTTTTTTTAATATAGTGAACTGCATCTTAAGTTAACCAGCAAGATGGATGAGACAGGACACAAACGGAGCACCAACACTAATACAATACATGGGAGAATGTGCCACCGAAGAATACAGAGGAGAATTCTACATACTTGGAAAAACCTGAGGCCAGGCTCCCTGTTTCAGGAAGCAGAAGATACTGTGCTTCAAAGCCACACGCCTTGTCCCAAGTCTGTTGGTGAAGCACAGGTCCTGGGCGTATCCCATCCACACAGTTACCTTTGTCCTTAAGAGCTTTCCCCCACCACCTGCAGCTCTAAAAGAGTTCAGAGTCTTACACCAATAGGCCAATCTGAACAAAAAACCGGAATTTAAGTAAACTGATAGGTGCAAGTAGCAAGTGGTATGAACCAGAAAGAATTACAGAGATGATGTCTGATGGGAAGTGACCAACTAATCAAACACAATCATTCTAAAGATGAGGAAATCACAGGTCACTGTGATTGTCTTAGTGTGGGCTTCCCCACGAGTAGACCCGGAGTCAAGTGTAAGAAGTTTATTTGGGAAGTAAAGTGAACAGCAGCAGAGGAATGAGAAAGTAAGACAAGGCCAGTAGGCAGGGAATAAAGGTGTATAATCAAGCCACTGTGGGCAACTAGAAGTTAATGTCACTGAGATGACCCTAGAAACAGAGTTCTCCCACTGACAGGGCAAGGGGTCTAGAGTATTTTGACAACAATGCACATTCGCCGTGCCTGAGGGGTGCTCAGGTTGGAATCAATTCCCCGCCTACCCTCTGGGTAAAGAAGAATTCAATGACTACAGGAAAGCCCACCTATGAATAAATACAGGGGCTGGTGGCTGGAAGTAGGGCCAATGGCGGTAAAGTGGAAGGACAAGGGGGTGTGGGTGGGGCACCAGAAACATCTGCTAGGATTGAGTTATTTAAAATTAAACATTAACCAAGGACTAATAGGGCTGAGACTTCAAGTCAGTCTTATCCCTTCAGAATCCACAACTCCTTCCAACACTCCGCACAGCTCCCATGTGAGATGAAATCTGTACACACTAGAAACTTGGGACTGGAAGGAGAATACCCACAAGCTGAGGTACGGGGAGCATTGCACCGTTGCAATGACCTAGGAACAGAACTTAAAATGTTAAATGTTAAAATGTTAGAGTGGAAAAATGCACAAAGATCTTCCCAGGATACAACAACTCTAATAGTAAATGACATAAGTGCCACAGACAACTGAATATAGGGGTTCTGAAATTATTTGCTTTTTAATCTGTCGAATTCTCTCTGGACCACCCTGCAAGTTGCTATGTTTAGCTCTCAGCAGATGACAATCAAAAGACAGAAGGAAAAGTCTAAGCTTTCAGCCAAGTTCTACTTTTCAACTACAACATACCATATCCTGTATAAAAGAATTTTAATGCCACCATCAGATTTTATGAGCTTCTGACCTCTAACATTGAGGCTCAGATAGCAATAATGAGATAGGTACAAAAAGTATTTCATCACCTTCAACATGAAAAATTACCACCATCTATACAGCTGCTCAAGCCAGAAACCCAGGTGTCATCCTTGCAGCTTCTCTTTTCCTCAAGTTCAATTGATCACGAGTCCTATATACGTCATCTCCAAAGAACTCTCAAACTAATCCACTTCTTACTATCTCCACTGCCACCATTTCTCACCTGTATGCACTCTTGCGAAGCTTCCAGTTCTCAAATGGTCTCTCCAACCACTCTGCCACACATTTTCCAAAACATGCAGTGACGTTTTTCCAAATACAAACAAATCTGTTTGAGTCAGTCCCTGCCTAAAATCCTTTACTTCTCCCTGCCCTTACAACAGAATCTGAGGTTCCCATTTGGGAACTAACCCTTGTGCTACTCTGCCCCTTGCCTTCTCCAGGACGCAAACAACTCCTTGCTACAGACATAGGGACTCCACACATGACATCCCACCATGCCCCTCTCTTCACCTTGCTAAATCCTAGTGATATTTCCCATCTCAGATTAAACAATATTGCCTCGGTAGGGAGCTTTCCAAACAGCCAACAAGGTGGAAATTTCAGTTGCTCTCTTTCAGACGTCCCTGAACCTCTCACAAAACTCTGGACTTGAGTAGCTAGTATTTATAAAACGACCATCTTCCCATGCTGGAATGTCATCTCCTCTAGGAAGAGACAGACTGTAATGGTTCTGGTCGTCATCGCCATCCCCAGCACCTACCACAGAGTCTAACACATACAACATGTCCAATACACTCTGCTGACTCACTGGCCAGTATTTAGAAAAATATGATCAAGGGTACCTCCTTCAGTCAGTCCACAGATTGTGGGCAAAGAACTGAAGTTACTCCATGAGAACTTCTACGTTAGATATAGTAGGAGGAACTTTCGTAACTAAAAGGGTTCCAGTATGTGCAGGAGCAAAGTGGAAAGGGAATGGATTCCAGGGACGTGGATGGCAACGACAGCAATACCAACAATACAGGCAGACATCACTTAAAAGTGATCCATAAACTTGGGCATTTGTAGCCTTAGAAACTTCTGGGTATCAATTGAAGCTAATGAAATTTGTATCTTTAGAATTAAGACCATGATTCAAAAGATAACCTAGTAGTAATCTGAATATCACACTAGAGCTCTCTTTCTCAAAACCTACCACATGGTGGCAAATGCATAAAGCGGTAATTTCCGAAAACCATCATCACCTATATACATTAAGCCAAAGGTACAGAGTCAAGGTATTGGAGTGACCGTTCCAGACACCTTCTGCAGAACCATGTCCGGGAAAACCATGAATTTTCAAAAAGGTACCAGTGACATGCTACACATAATTTTTACACATTAGCCTACTGCTGCTGCCGGGGAGTATGTATTATTCAAAGAGGGTGCACGTTCAGTGATGGAAAGGGTGAAGGGAGATGCTGCCTTTAATTTTAATGTGCCTGGCATACTGGAAAAAAATTACTGGCATCTGTATGTGTATGACCGGGAGTTTTGTGGAACATGTGTTGTATGCAACACTGTTTATTATCAGTAAATGAAGCCAAAAGCTAAGTTGAAAATGAATGCTAAATTAAAAATTATATAAAATGGAGTGAAATGATTTAATTAACAGATTATAAGTGAAATGTTGCAGTGCAAGAATGAGCTTGGGAGAAAAGGGGAGGAAAAAAATGTGGAAGGGTGGAAACCTGTCTCTTCCCTTTATTTCCTCAGAGATGCTAATAGAGTCACGTGGCGTTTGCCAGTCTTTAACCGCAGCCTGTGTGACAGTCAATAAACTTGCTTAATTAAGTTACAGGTTTGGAGCACAGAGTTCAAAGCAAATTGCCTTCTGTTTTAAACTACAAATGGAAGAGACAACAAAATACAGCGTACTTTCTGGAAAATCCAACTCATTATTTCAAACACCCGAGAAGTAATAATTAGGTCCAATCCTCTTCTGTGGGCCTCACACAGACCCTCCTGGAAGTGCAACACTTATGCTCTGGAATGAAATGCTCTGAATATTTATTCACGACCAAGTGTCGAACGCTGCACCAGGTACACTGGCATCCACCATCTCTTGGTTTCCTTACAAAACTATGCATCACTATCAAGAGGACTCTCTAATCTGCTCAGGCTGTCCCCAGAAGGGCAAATCACAGAGCTGGAATTCACACTCAGACCTGCTGACTCCCAGTAAAGCCCAGCCTCTGTCTCCTCTGCCATGCTGCCTCTTCCTAGGAGCCTTTAAATTTTTTTTTTAACGTTTATTTATTTTTGAGACATAGAGATAGAGTGTGAGCAGGAGGAGGGCAGAGAGAGAGACACACACACACACACAGAATCCAAAGCAGGCTCCAGGCTCCAAGCCGTCAGCACAGAGCCCGATGCGGGGCCCGAACTCACAGACCTCGAGATCATGACCCGAGCCAAAGTCGGCCGCCCCACCGACCTAGCCACCCAGGCGCCCCACTAGGAGCCTTTAGAAAAGAAACTGCAAGTGCCCAAAGAAAACGGCTTCTCATTTTAAGAAATATCCCTAAGGACCCACTCCCTCCACAAGTATCACAGTGTACCTATCCCTAATGAAAGCAACAAAGTGTTTTCCTAAGAAGAAAATGTGATTTGCTTACATGAGTCCTGTTCGGAGTTGCTGTGCATTTAAAATAGTCAACTTCTTGTATTACTTTCATGTTAATCTAATTGTTCTTTATACGATCCTATCTACTGACGGTTTTACACATGGACGAGCCTATGAAAAGTGCCAAGTTTGAGGCATTTGGTTAACACAGTTGAAATTAACAAAGAGAAAGAGACACAAAATCACTGAATTACAAGAACAAAAATGACTTGAGGACACTTTCTCTTCCATGTGCCTCAACAGACATTTTGCACGATGCGGGGTTACGAGATCCAACCTACATTTTCTCCCAAATGGGGATGAGAAAAACGGAGAAGCAAATCAATGTGCTCATTTTAAAGTAACTGATCCAGAGATTTTTCTGCCAAAATTGTGTTGCTTTTGCCTACCAAAATAGGAACTAAGGATTTCTGTAACAGAAAACAAATGCTGGAGTTTTCCAATTCTTGAGGAATTTAATATGAGTGAAGAGAAATAAACCCAAGTGTTCCACGTTGCCATATGTTGTCTGAGGTAGGTAACAGAGATGTATGCTAATCGGTTCAGGAGCTTGGTCCCAGCCTCCTTACTCACAGAGCAGAGGGGACAGGAAAAGGGTTCTGACAGAGGCCCGAGTCTCGGCTCTGGCTGAGCAGATGCCAGGAGACCAAAGAGCCAGACAGCCCGTTTCTCTCCCCGCACCGGAAGAAAAGTGCGACACGGCAGCTAGGGAAAACAACACCGGGGTTCAAGCAGGGGGGAAAAGATGCCATTTTTGGTCTCCAAACTTAGCATCCATTCATCCCCTTTTGTCAACAGCTCATCGGTGCTCAGGCCCTGCCACCACGAAGCCGGTCTTGGGAAATCGGGCTTTCCCTCCAATGAGGGGCCAGGCCTGTGCCACGCCTGAAGGCGGCAGCTCCCAGGTCTCACTTGTTACTGAGAGGCTACTGTTTTCCAAAAACAGTCTACTCGGTGCCTTCTCTTCGTGATGCCCTCAATACGGAGCTTGCTTTGAAATAAAAAGGGGGTGGGGAGTGTGGGACAAAGGTGCAGGAAGGGAAAAGAGAATAGGAAAAGGAAAGAAAGGAAGGAAAAACAAAGGGTTGCAAAGATACACCTTTTAGAAGTCTGTCTATAGGGGGAACACATAGGATATTCTCCTGGTAGTAATGCTGAAACGGTCTGGCATGCCTGAGAGGAAATCGATACTAAGCACCGTCCAGGCGAGACTGCCATCTTACATGAAGCCCCGACTGTAAAACAGACACAAAAGACACATGATACTCTCCGAGGTCCCCAGCAGCCATAATATCCATCCTTGCCAGTTCATTTGACATTGACTTTCCCTGCTTCCCAATCTTTTTTCTTTTTTTTCTTTCTTACCCCGCCCCCAAAGCTCCAGCTTTCTGAGACTCACCAAGGAGGTGAAGAGATAACAAACCTCTCAAGAAGGGTTTACCTTGGGAATAAATCCTACGTTTGCCAGAAAATGATGTGTATAATAGGAAAATATAAGGATGAGCTTATAAGGACATGAACTTGGTTCTCAAGGAGTCCAACCAGAAGATTCTTAAAATGTTACCGTATGTGTTGAATGGACACTGGGCTTCCTGATTAGATCTTATCGCAGTTATTTCAAATGGTTTCTTTCTTACACCACTTGCTACCCTTTGCCTCTGCCAGAGTGTTCAGACAAAGGAAAAAGACAAAAGACCCTCTCCACCCTGTCTTGGTCCCTTCCAGAAGTATTCTTTAGAGCCATGAACCCACAGGGGCTTCTGAATTTAGATAACTTTTATGGTCAAAGCTAAAAACCTTTGCTGGTAATAGGAAATGTCATATGGAATCCACTGGGTAGTCATAATTTCCATTTATAAATAGAAAATAGAAAGAGGGTGCCTTCTCTGGGTGATTTAATACATGTCTCTGCTTATTACTGTTTTCAAAGTGCCTTTTGCACAAATCTGATTTCAACTGTGCAATAAAGATTCATTATCCTTTTACATAGCAGCCTTTGCATTTCTATGCAGGATCTAATTACGAAAATAGGAACTATTCTATAAACAGATGCTAATCGTGGAGGAAAATGCTTTCATTTTAGAAAGAAGGTATTGCTACAACTTTACTCAGAAAAGTGCTGCATCTGCATTTGGAATAGGAGGGGCGAGAGGGCAGCGGACTGTACTTTATCCTTGACAGAAGCCACATGAGTGTCACCAGGGTAAAGGTCCGCAATCACTCTAAAACTGAGGTCACAGACAAGAATGCACAGTAATTCTTATGCCCCCAATCTAATTTTTTGTTACCACAAATTACTTAAAAAAGATCTTGTCCTCTATTTTCTTACATTTTTGTTTTCTATAAAAAGCTCCATTGCTTTTATAAGGTGGAGGGGCAGGGAGGATTCCAATAAATAATACCAGAAAAAAAATCCTTCTCCTACTTGAGACAAGGAGTTAAGGATCTACACTGAGGAATAATAACTAAAAGACAATACTGAAACAGACTACAGAGACCATCTGTAAGAGACACGTCAGGTACTAGGTCAATTTTTTTGTTTCATTAATTGGTTACGCTAAGGATCAACATAAAGGTATAACTTCTAATTAATGAGCGACTATCTGTCCTGATCATATTCAGCCTCTCCGCAGCACAAACATGGCGCACCCTGTTTATGAAAGGGTGTTATACATCCTTGTTTATGAAACATTTTTTTTCCTCTGCTTCAACAACCTGCTACGCTATGTGTCTTACGCCACCAACTTTTCCTTCTCCACCTTCTTCCCTGGGTCTTTCTCCTTACCAGGTTGCTGTGTATGAGACTCTGTTCTGAGCCCTCTTGTTGACTTACATTCTCTTCTCAGGGGTCCCAGCCGGTCCCATGGTTTTACATCCCATCTATAGGCTGATGACTCCCAAATTTCTACCTCTAGCCTAGACATCTCCCCAATCTCCTAGAATCTTTTAACTGCCCAGGTGACATCTTCTCTTGACTGTCAATTATCATTTCTTTCATAACCTGTCAAAACAAAATTACTGCTTCTCTGTTTTCACTCTACAAACTCACCCCTATACCACCTTTCCCTGTATCTATAAATGACAACGGCCATCTAGCTACTTAAACTAAAATCCTGGAGGTTGTCCTTGGTTCCTCCTGGAGGTCACCCTTGACTCCCCTTTTATTCTCTGCATTTCCTATCCGCTGCATCTTAAGTCCTGCGAAATCTGAATCCTAAATAAAGCCTCAATGCAACCACTTAACGTTTCACTGCTATAATCCTGCCTTAGTTATCTCTCTCTCCCTCTCCCTCTGCCTCTCTCTCCCTCTCTCTGATCCATGCAAGGTGATCTCCCAGATTCTACATTTGTGAGCACGCAGTGCATTTTCCACATACCAGAGTATTTTCTTGCTCCCCAGGTTAAAACAATCTGAGGGCTTTCCATTACTACCAGAATTCAGGCCAAATTTCTACCCAGAGCCTCCAAAGGCTATGACATCAGTCAGCTTCCTGTCTACTTTCTCCCCATGAGATCTAGATCCCAGTCACACCAGCCTTCTTTCTGTCCCTCAAACTCAACAAGCTTGTTAGTGTTTTGGGCTCATTCTTCTGCTTAGAACATTGCACCATCTCCCACTATCCTTCAAAAGGTCTCTCCATCACTTAGCCCTTAACTCAGATCTCTATCACCCGTAATCTGCCCCATTACCCTAGCTCATCCTCTCCAGAGCACCCCAAATATCTAAAATAATCATTTGCTTCTTCTTTATGTGTTTATTATCTGTCTTTACCTTAGAGTATAAGCTCCTTGAGAACAGACCTTTCCTCTTACTCAATGCTATATTCCCAGGGCAAAGAACAATGCTTGGCTCACAGTGGGTAATTCATAGAAATGCTTTTTCCAAATGACTGCCTGAATTAACCTGAATTTTCCCATAACAACAAACCACATACAATTACTCTAAAAAATCCTGGAAAGAATGCAATGTAAAAAAAAAAAAAACAAAAAGAACGAAAACCAACCACCCAACCACCCGTCCTTATAGCACTACAAAGCTCCAGTTTATCTTAGCTAGTTAATCGATTATCTAGTAGTTTAATGGAATAATCAGTGTGCATTTCCTGACTTGCTCCTTCAAGTTGCCAGTCGCTGGGCCTAGTAGAAATAAAGTTAAAAGTATAAATGAAGTAACTGATTTCCAGTGTGCTGTATGAGTGAATAATTTTAAAGAGTTGTCTAAGCCATGGAACAGTATTAATGACCACTCCTTAAGTACTAACTTATTTATTTTGGGATTTCATGTTAGGATTTCTTAAAATAGGCGAAAGATGCATAACTAGAAAATAAGAGAAATGCAGATACAAATACATATATACTTTTATTTTTTATTATAAAGGTGATATTAATAAATCATATATTCTAGGCAGTAGCGTTAAATACTTCACATGCATTAAACTAACTGAATTCTCAAACGTTATTATGAGGCATGGACCATTATTATTACACTGGAGACAACTTAGGTTTATAAAGATTAAGTATAATCATGGTCAAGGTTACACAACAAGTAAATGGTGAAGACACGGTGGTTTGATTCTAAAGCCCATAGTCTTATCCTTGTATCCTAGATTAGAGTAGAAAGTAAATTCATTATCCTCTTATTCTTTATTAAGTGTGAATCACTCATAAACTTACTAAGATATTAACGGAATCACTTTCTACAGAACAGCACACTCTTATTCTTTCAAGTAAGTCTAGATTTGCTAGGTGGCCCAATACCTAAGCCGTCCGACACTGCAGCAGGCACTATGAGAAGGGACTGGCAGGTGTACTGGTAGCGCATACGGTGGGACCCCATCCAATCTGAACACAGAGATTTACCTATCCTGAAGACCGTCCTTTGGCCATTACCCTTTCGACAGTGGAAAGCAATCCTTGCTTCTCCACACCTATGTACGACATCTGGCTCCTAGTAAACTATTAATGATAGAATGCAATGCAATAAACCTTATTTGGAAGATCTTAAAAGAACAAAGCCTTCACTAATGACATTTTAATGAGGAAACGCATAGGCTAATTACTGCAATCTTCTGCTGGTCTATAAAAAGCCTGCACCCAAGTGATGTAAGTATCTGCTGACTCAGACTGTACTGAAAAGATTTCGTTTTGTATTTTAAATCACGGAGGGAAACAAAGGGAAAAACTAGGAGGAAGATGCCTTAATCCCAGCCACAGAATAACATCTAAGGAGAAGAGGATTACCAGGGAGCACTCAGACTCAGAGCAAGATAAATGTTTTCTCAATGGGTATTTACTCAGGCCCCAAACTGACTGTTCGGTAGCGCATAAATCTGGCACATTCACTAGGCTAACGAAACAGATGGAGCACTATCAACCCCACGCGATGGTACTACATTCTGAGGTGGGGAACAGCTTAGGCCTGGAAAAGAGACAAGCTCACCAGCACCCTGTATTTCTATCACATATGTACATTCACATGCATGATATCATTTCATTGTGGGTGGCAGGCAGGACACTGCTAACAAGCATTCGTGGAAGCTAGAAAAATCCCAGGTTACTTACTCAGGAAGCTGAGGAATCATCGTGGGAAGCGGTCAGTGACCTTATGATTTTAAACCAGATTTTTCTTATTAGGATTTCATTCATATCCTTTCTCTTAATTCCCAGTTGTCTATCTTATGAAGAAAAAAAAAAACAGAGACGACAATGAAATAACAATAAAATGGTAAGGAAAAAAGAGAGATAGATATGTATCTATCTCCATATCTCCACGTCTCTAATTATCTCTCTCCCATGTCTGCCCTGACCCTTTCCTGGTTTGACTTGTCACCACACATACTAGAAAGTCTCCATCTCCGAGAGGCAAAATATTTTAGGAAGTCATATTAGAATGTGGTCAGGAAAATCCAGACTGATCATGAGCTAATGTACATAATGGGTGGAAAATAACATGGACAGAGGAGTTAGGAGAATAGCTCTAATGCCAATTAATTAGCCATATGTCCTACAGCAAGTCACTTAACCTCACAGATCCCAGTTTTCTCCTCTGCAAATTAGGAGCTCAGAACAGATGGCTTTTAGAGTTTATTGTTCTGAATCCAGTATTTTAAAATTCTAGGACTCTAGCACACATCCTGTTCAAGATTGGTCTTAATCTTTAAGGCCCACCTCTTCCAAGAAGTCTTCCCAGATACAGGAATCAGAATTTCCCTCCTTTCCCTCTTATTCTATTGTGTCTATACCTCTCTGGAGCAGTCAAGAGCACAGGTCAAAGGCCAGAGTTCAAATTCTAACCAATTATTAGCTGTGTGACCTTAGGTAAATGAATTAATCTATCTGACCCTCAGTTTCCTAAAATAAACAAGTGGAGATACTAATGGTGCCTACACTTCATGGGATTACTGAGAGAACTAAATGAAATAGTGTATGCAGAGTGATTAGAATAGTGCTTATCACGTAAGTTCTCAGTGAACACAAGAGCAGTGGTTGTAGCTATTACTGGTGGTTGAATTCACTCAGCCTCGGATATGCTAATACACTCCCCAGTGTCTCTATATCACACTTCTTACTGACCTTCTATGATTTACAAAGCTTCAAAGAAGGTTACTTTGATGACCTACCAACTCAAAATCTTACGAGCCAGGAAAACATGGATCAAAAGGATTTTGGCTCAAGGGTATTCATTTTTGTGTATGCCTATCTTGCTCACCGAAGCATGAGCCCCTAACAGGAACGAATGGTAACTTACCTGTCTCTTTCCCTCCCATGTATCACCCAAGCGTCTCAACAAATGTACTAAATGTGAATGCACAGGGTGCACACCAGAAATTACCTGGTTTTACCTCTAGATGATGGTTGCAAAAATCTAAAACTGAAAAGCTAGATTTTGCTGCTTCTGTAATATTCTGATTCATTCTGTCAATGTTCCAACAAACATTCCCTGAGTCTCTCCTCTTTGCTGGCCCCATGCTAGACCAGGGCATTCTAGGGCATACCTGACCTCACGGAGCTTACAGACTAGCAGTGACAACACACGCTGTGTCATCACAAAGACAACTGGTCACAAACATGATGAGTGTCACAAAGGAAACATGGGGCTTGATACGATAAAAGAGAAAAACAGCATAAGACAACACTGGTATTAGGTTAACCTAACAGTGAATTCTGGGGTGAAACCCGGTCACAGGCACAGACACCAAACTAAAATAATCTGCTTTATTTGCTATATAAAAAATTAAAATTAAAAATTTAAAGTATTCGTCTTGATTTCCGTAAGTTTGGAATATCTAAAATAATAACTGAACCCACAGGAGGCAGAATATGGAAACACAATTACTATAATATACATGTGGAGGTTTCATTCCCCGAGACCATGAGAATAATATTTAATCTCTAGAACAGGAAAATCTCATACGTCAGTTCAACATTTATTGGTTACCAGGTACTTATGATAGGCCCTGGGGACAAACTGATAAATAGAAGGCTCCTGCCTTTCAAGAGAAGGCACTGCAGCGGGGGAAACAATTAACCAACGGGAATCCTAACAGGACTAAAACCTTCACATTTAGCTTTTCTTAACTGTCTACAAATCTGTTCTACTATATAGTACCTTTATCAAGCCACAGAGCACCCTCTTGCTTCTGAGGAAGCACACGCACACACACATACACATACTGCCTCTGTCTCTGTGTCTCTCTTGGCCAACGGTGAATAATGGAAAAATGAATTATTATTAAGCCAAAAACCGGCTTTGTTACTTGATCCAATTTTTAACATGGAATTTTAAAGAAAAGGAGCTCCTGCAGGGAATAGACCATGTCTCTCTACCCCTGCCGCTCCATTAAAAACATCTAGGCAAGCAAACTGGCGTTAACAATGTGGGAGTACAGACGTGAGGCCTCCGGTGTAAGACACTGAACATAAATTTCCCCTAAAGACATCCAAAAATACACATTTATAATTCTGAAAATATGAACCAAGGATAAAACATCTCTGTGTGTACAAATTGCAGTATATTCTTCTCTGGGGTCTGGGGTGCCACCATCTAGCATCCAACAGGATACATTGTTAAAAAAATCAAAGCTTAAAAGAGGAAAAATAATTGGCGTTATTTAAAAATGTTCTGTCTATGTGTGTGGACATATATGTACATGTGTCAAACAGCAAGCATTATACAGGGACTCGGAAGTAGAAAGAAGGTGAGCGTGTGTGGGCGTGAGTACGTGCACATGAGCATGGAGTAGAAAGAATTTCAGCGATCATTTTGTCCAGTTCCTTCATTTTTCTGAGAAAACTGATGCTACAAGAGGTTTATTTGTTGCTCAAGAGCTAATAGCGAACAGGCAGCAGAGGTAGAAACGAGCAGAGTTTTCCACATATAATCAACGTGCATAAGGGACCGTGTGTGTGCGTGCGCACACACACACAGTACCTGGCACGTGGGAGAGTGTTTAATGAACAGCAGTGATGTGATACATTTAATTTATTCTTGGTATTAGCCAACACTATCATTGTACACGCTGAATGTGAAGAAGACATGTCCTGAAACCTTTTTCCTGAGAGTACAATAATAACTATCTGAGCTGTGGACTTGCTGTCCCTGCACCGTTTCTGACCTCAGAAGATACACAGGCAGGAGAACATTCTCAGCACCTGAACCACGGAGACTGCGCTCCACGAACACCCACGGAAGTCTGCCTATCTGGGTGTGTCTGGATGGGAAAAGGCGGTCTACTTCTATTTGCTGATTTCGACTTCTTCCTTTAAAATGAAAATAAATATATGAGCATGATGTTTTATTTAAGAACCTAATTCCAGACACATCAATGCATTAATACATGTCCCTATCGATACTGCCGTTACTGATCAAATCTGAATTATTTTCAGTCAGCCGCTGCAACCAGATAGCCAGATGCCTAGAGAATAACAGCACGAGGTGGTTCCGAGGTGACATGCTCCGGATCCTTCCCGTGCCACGTGAAATTTAATTATATCCATTGTTTTTATTATTCAAAATGTATTGACAGTCCATCTACTCAGCAAGAAATCCCCCCCTAGTTTATTCAGTACAGCTTTTATGCTAAGAGAAAGGAGGTGTGGGCGGGGGGCGCAGTTCCCTCCTCCACCCCCACAAGCAGCCAGGAGGCCGCGGAAGCCCAGCTGATTTCCCCAGCCCAATTATTTCATTGTGCTCTCTCCTCCTCAACAGCACTCCTTACCTAGGGACACAGTCTGCCTAAACACCACACACTTAATGGAGTCCCCGAAGCTGTCTCAATTTCATCGCTTCTAACTAATAGGCTGTGATACTTTTTCCCCAAACAGATCAAGCTCTTCTCTCACTGCACATCCTCCTCCTACAGAAAAGAGAAGGGTGGGGGGACCCCTCGGATGAAAGAGAGCACTCATTCCCGCTGCTGCACCTTCATTATTGCCTAATACCGCCTTTCTTCGGGGCACAACCACCTCACTTAATCCAATCTAGGAGCTTCTTTTTCCAGATAATGACAATAATAGGTGTTTCCTTATTACTGTTAGTAGTAACACCAAACAGCGGGAACCTACATGCTTTGCAGTAGTTAATAGGCAGACAAGCCAAGTTTTGCTTTCCTTGAAAGACCTCTAAAATTGATTGCCCAGAGAATATTCTAGGATTCAGAGAGAAAATAAGGAAGGACGAGGAAAATGCAGCTTTCTTGAAACTCATACGGTCTTTGGGATACATTTCCAAAGAAAATTTTAAAATGCTCCCATTTTCTTCCACCACTCACGAGTAGACTTAGTGTTAGTATTAAAAAGTCATTCCTATTCTGACTTGTACTGATGTCTTGGAAAGAAGTCTGGTTTCCAGAGGTGGGCATCACTGTATCAAAGGCCTCACTTTATCTCCCCAAGGAGACATAGAATTTATGTTTTCCTTAATCTTTAGCACCTATGTTAGTAACTGTGTCTTACTGAAATGGCCCCATTCAATAATGTAAGCGTTTTGGGGAAGGACTTTTGAAAAAGGGTCTACTTAACTTTTTTCAAGACTACTTTTGAAAAGGCTGCACAAACTTTAAGACAGCATTCTTGCTATCTTCCAGGGTCACACCCCATGAAGATTTCAGGAAAAACTACTGAGAAACATAGTTCTAAAGGCAGGCTGAAGAATTCCTATAGCTACTTCCTGAAATGTGACACTTCCCTGTCCCCCAGGGAAATTTCTGTGAGGCCAGAGATAAGTCCTCTTAGGTCATGCAGGCAAGAACAGAAATGATTAATTCAAATATCTCTTACACTGTGCTAGAACTCAACAGCTCTCTTCTTTAAGCAAGACACAGCAGTAACATTTAATCACATTTGACGTTTAGCTTCGGGTTCCACAAGCCATCCTAAATTACCTTTTGGGACAAAACAGCTGGATTTTCACACTGAGGACAGTTACTATTATCTTCAGAGTTAACACCCTTGACTGGCTTCAGGCGGAAAAGATAGCAAACATGTAGGAACAGACTCTAGAAAGCATTGCTGCAGTCCCTCAAGTAAATACAGTCCACTCCCTCATTGTGGCCCCTGCCCAGGAGGTACCTACCTGATCATCCTAACTGTGTTCGGTATTTCCTTGACAAGCGCCTGGTCGTGGTTAGTCTAAAAGGTACCTAGAGTGGGCTGGAGACAAACTGGTGGAGGAGGTCTGTGGTCAGGCTGTGTATTCTGTTTACATTCACCAAGTTACAAACTTATCCTGACACTTTCCGGGTTCAACAGATGTTGTCACCATTTTATAAAGCATAAGGACAGGTTTGGGTACATCAGGGACCAAAGAAAAGAAAGTACTTTGAATATTAACCACAGATACGAGGAAGCCTAGAACTAACTGAATTCATTATGCTCAACCATATTCTTCACAAAGAAAGAAATCATAAGAATACACAGGACAATAATGAAAGATTATTAAAGTGAATTCGAGGTTGGATCTGAGATTTAAATAACCCTGGCAGTAGGTGATATGAATCAGTGCGCTTTCTTCCCCAGAGGCAAACCCATCTGAAACAGTCAGCGGCTAATGCGGGCCTGCTTTATCATGTCAGAAAATTATGTTGGGTGAGTTTAACCTGAATAGTGCCCTCTACAGGGATTAACTTTTTTTTTTTTTTTTTTTTGAATCTTCTTCCCTGTGGCTGGCATTTTTGTCTTGTTGCAAGTCAGTGATCTTTCTACAAGGTTCTTCATTCAGGCTCTGAAATCAGATGGCTGGCCCTTAAATCTCAGTTCTGTTGTTGATGAGCTATATGACCTTGAGCAAGTTATTTACCTCTCTGAACCTCAAATCTGATACCATAAAATGAGGATACAATTTAGAAGGCCGTGGTGTGGTTTAAAAACAAGGCTGCACATATGGGGCACCGAGGTGGCTCAGTCGGTTGAGTGTCCGACTTTGGTTTAGCTCATGATCTCATGGTTTGTGGGTTTGAGCCCCATGTCGGACTCTGTGGTGATAACTTGGAGCCTAGAGCCTGCTTCCGATTCTGTGTCTCCCTCTCTCTCTGCCCCTCCCCTGTTTGCACTCTGTCTCTCAAAAATGAAAAACATTAAAAAAAAAGAAATATTAAAAACAATGCTGCACACAAAGTATTAGCACCATGCCTGGCAATGAGTAAGGACTCAGTAGGTGTTAGTTTCTATTAGTCTATATGTTCAAGATCTACATTTTCACCTCACTGACTTATAATTATTTCTCATTAGTGTCTTCAAAAGCAGTTCTTTTCCCTCATTATATCTGATAAGATGCGAACACATGTTTTAGGTCATGTCAAGGAACCAAGAAAGGCTCAGGGTTCTGTAGGTTTTTGACTGTCCAGGCAGGCTGCCTTCAGACTTTAAAGACAACAGGTTTGGCATTACAACGCCAGGTCCAGATGTAGTCAGGAAGATGGAAGACACAGGTAGTGGGACGCCACGTAGCCATGGACTCACAGACTCCCACTGGGTTGATGGCATTCTCCTCTTTTGGCCTTCTTCCTCTCCTCTCCGAGCACACACTGTCTTTCTCAGATTGCAGCTAATATCCACCTGATGGTAGCTCTGCCAGGGCTCACGTCATGCTTGCTTCGTGCCCGTGGGCCGGAACTCTCCCACTCGCACAGAAGTAAGATGGTGACGAACATGAGCAGCCTCCCTTGAACACCCCGAGTCCCGCTTTGTGTCGTTCTGCTCCCTCAATTAGAGTTCCATCTGCCCACATTGCATGTGGAGGAACATCAGCAGAGTTCTTCATGCCTTCGCCCTTCAGTTTGCTGCAGCGTGACACGTTCAGACCAATAAGGGCTCCCCCTTCTCTATCCTGACAAGTGAGAAGCGAGAGTTTAAACATGCTAAAGGTAATTAGCACTAAGGCCTCGTACAGTCTCAAGTTCATCCTAGCGGGTGTGACAAAGTGGCAGCTTTTATCCTACTCTCCATTTAGTTCCTTGGCTGCCTCTCAGCTTCTCACTCTACATCTGTGTTGAGTTAGTAGAGCTCTCCAATTAGCAAACTTCTATTAAATACAGACTTTGTTTGCTCAAGATATATCAGAAGTGACTTGAAAGGGATAGCATAAACCTTTCATTTCATTTGGCAAATTTACAGCGATGAACTCAAAATCAATATTCTATTTGTCAGAATTAGAAGGCCCACGCTGAAGTTATGCATTCCCTAAGAAATTTTTATAAGAGGCAGGGATCTTTTCTTCCTTTGATGGCAAAAGTCTAATCAATAAAAGAGATACTGTTCCTCATGAAAAGGAAGGAACACAGGATTTTTTTTAGCACCTGTTATAAACCCTGTGATAGGACACTGTCACCATGATTTCATTTCATGTTACCAAGATTACTCTGAGGAAGGGATTACCAGGCTGATTTTTCAGTGAGAGTACAATTAAAGTTAAATGATTTGCCTAAAACCACACAATTAAGCAAGTCTTTTAAAATCTAGGTGTGTAAGGCATGTCTGGGCAGCTCAGGGACCTCGGGGTCATTGGCTGGTGCCCCACACTGGGTGTAGATACATAAATAAATAAACTAAAAAAAATACAATCTAGGTATATAAACCCAGTTACCACTTCTCTAGCCTGTTCTTATATGAAAAAATTAGCTATTTACTATTAAATTAGCACAATTAAAATGGTTACAAATTATCTTGTCTTTATATGGGAGCCAAGAACATATGCAACATAAAAATCTGAATAAATTTGTTAATTATCTTATGACTAAACTAGGAATCAAGAAAACAATGACAAAATAAGCCACTCGAAACAGTACATATTCCTGCAATGCACAACGATGAAATAAGATGTAAGCAAAAACCTGGGCTTGTGTTACCAGCTTCACACCCCTAGGAAAGCGGTGGACCACATTATGGAAGCATCATATATAACGTGACATATCACCGCACTACCAGAAAGCACAATATCTGATATCCAATTCAATAAGGCTTCAATAATATATTGTACTTCAACGCAATGCTTGAGGATATGCTATGTTGATGCTTCTGGAAAGAAGCGACTATCTAATCTCAAGGGTATATATTACTTTACAGACAAATTTTACAGTACTTCAACAGAAAATACGATACACTGAACAAAATGTGAAATGGTTAACTACACTAGAAGAAAAGGCTATGGTCACAATGCTCAAGTTGTTCATTCTGAGCTAATTTACAAGCAATGAAATTACATAACAGTGTGCATCCTGTTCCTCCTAAAGGCCTATTCTCTTAAAAGTGTTAAAAAGGCTACATTGGGTTAAAGAGAATTCAAGCAACATCAGTAAAAAGAAAAGCAACACAATTGGCAACCCAAGGCTCCCCCAGATGCCCATTTCCACAGTAATCACCTCCAATGAGATTTAGGGACCTATCTCTCCATGACAATACACTGTCTAATGAGAGCTAATCTTGTAACAGGAAAAGGGTAACTAGAACTCAGCTCAGCCTAGCCTGTGAGATCAACAACACCCCCACTGTCAGAATTTGGTTCAGTAAAAAAATGCAGCAGTGAGGAAATTTGTGAAATGATCGCTGAGTAAGCAATAGACAATTATGGAATTTAAACCAGCTGCTAGGAGATGAGATGAGCCAACTGGCAGGGAAAAGATGGTTTTAATATTAATGATCATATTTAAAAGAAAACAAGAGTACCCCCTTTACTCCTTAATGTACAGTATTTTTCATTCGATTCAAATGTCCACCTTGGCAGAAGAAAACCTACAAGGCATTACCTAGCAAAGGTTTTTAACTTGATTAAGTACCAATCAACACTTATTACCATATCTTTGGCTAAAGCCTCAGGTCTGGTAGAAAGTGCAAAGGGAAATGATAGCAGGAAAAGGGTGCCAAGCTGGAAAAGCAATATTCCTTCTCATGGTGATTTTTATTAGGTGCATAACGAACATTTTGTTCAGTAGTCTCTTGTGCTCAGAAGTGATCTAGATATCACAATGTAAACATTCTGAAGGATATTAGGCATCATGAGCAATTCAGCTATTATTCATCCTTAACAATGCCCCATCTCAAACCACATTTGATTTTGGACTTGAACCAAGTAACTCCTTCATGCTGACACACACTTCTCTATGGTAGGCAGTTTCACCAGATGGTAACAAGTGGGCAGCAACACACTCACTATGGCTGGGGGACCAGCACCTTCAAAAGTTAAAGCTGACAGCTCAGATGATCTACCTGTCAGAATTCTTCTCCCTCTCTCAATACCAAGAAATGAATGAAAGGAGCTCTGAGGGTGTTCAAGAGAGAGGGAGAGTACCTGTTAAAGTGCCAGGAACCCTGTATACATCGGCTCATTTAATATCTCAACAGCTGTGTTTGTACCCATCTTTCAGGCACAGAAACTGACATCTAAGCCAGGCGGAACAACCTTTCACAAAGATATATTGATTATCCCCCAAATGGTATCATGGGCGTTAATCTGGCTTCAAAGCTTATATACACAAGAATCTGTCCTTCATCAGGAAATTGGCAATCAAGTATTTCCTGGCCAAAATCCAGTGCCCCACTAGGGAACGTAGCTTATGCATAGAAAAAAAAAAAAAAAAAAAGACTATAATCCCAGCTTTCCTCTTCTGAGATTTCCTGTCCTCTTTCTCAAATTCCATATTCATCAAGTCTCGGCCAAAGGATGTCCCTCTTCGGTTTTTGATTCACATCATTTTGCTTCATTACCATCTAATTAGAATTGGTAGGGTCATTTACAGGCACATTCTCCTGAGAAAAGAGGTGTGGGGCCGTGCAGGCAGCGCGCCTTCTGTGGCACTGACATCATCTTTGGAAAGTACAGCCCATGGTCCTCCTCACATCAGTTATTCTGGGTAATCACTGATGCTGAGTAACCTTGGCAGTTGTTGCTACAATTCCTAAATCTTTTTGGAAATCTCTGGCTTACTCAAAATTTCCTACGGGTGCCTTTTCCTAAAGGTGCCTCTCTAGACTTTTAGACACCTAGTATATAAAGAAAAAAGAACACCCATTTATGTCCCCAGGCTAGCAAATGGCGGCATTCCCTAGCAACAGAACGCACAGCTCATATTTGCAGAACGTGGACAGTCGGTCTCCTACAAAGCTCTTGAGAAAGTTGTACACAAGATACACTGCTCAGCCTTTATCATTCTTCACACTCATGGTACAGTCAGCAAACACTACAGTTCTTTTCTTCAAGCCCACAACCGACCCGAAATTACCCAACCAATTTCCACTCTCCTGATGGGGATGATCCCAGGCTTTGTGCCTCAGCCTATGTCTTCCTTTAATCTCTCTCCCCAGATACTCCCACAGCAGGGAGACGGTGTCCGCACGGATGTTCTCCCCATCTTGGATCCCCTCCCAGAGCACCAGTCCTCCTCCCCCTCCTCAAAGACCTCCTCTCACGTACTTGGCCTTTCAAGCCTTGGCTCCTATTAAGCAGCAGTTGTGGATTCATAAAATCCTCCTCTCAATAAAACAAAGGTGTGCGTGTTTCACTCCTCTCCATTTAGAAGCACTTAGCAAGTGCCTGGCACGTAATAGCACTCAATAATTGTCAGCGCATCACCATTACTAATGAATGGGATGGGATCAGGAAGTAAATGCAACATTTATCACCTGTTAACTAATTCGGGGGGTTTTAATACGACGTGTTTTTCAAAAACCTGGATTTTATCAAGTGAATTATTAGGAGCGCAAGGCTTTAGACCCCCTTCCCTTTACTAGATAAACAGGATAGTCATTCTGGCAGGAGCAATGATGAGCCAACATTACTGTTACAGAGACATCTCTGAGTTACCCGGAACAAGGATGAGCCTTTTTTTTAATGTGATTTCAAAACAAGGCTGGTTGAGCACGTCTGACGATCTATAGTCTTCTTCTTCCTCTCATTACTGTACATGCTGATTCTCAGATGTCTGATATCAACAGAAGACTGCTTTGAAATTTATGCAGTCTAAGAATCCATTAACTTTAATAAGCAGATGATTTTAATGTCAGAATTGGTAGTAGCTGTGACAGATCTTCCTTCATGGAAAATCAAGGCTGGAATGACTGCTTTACCACAGTCTCATTTTTCATGAGATAGCCTCTTAATCAAAGAGGAAAGACTTGGCCAAATGAATATTTTAGCATAATCCAGTCTATATGCATCTGAAAGACAAGTCTTAAGGGGAAAACATTCATGTAAACATCTCAATCAGAAGCCAAAATAAATGATTTTTAATAGGTAATTATCTTAATTTCTTTCCATATATCTGGATGATCTGATACATATATCTATATATGTCTTAAATCAAGTATAAAGTGATCGATGTTTCCTTAATCTTATTCTAAACACCACTATAGACAATATAAACACTGTTCTTTTTATTTTAGAGAGAGCACACAAGCCAGGGAGAGGGGCAAAGGGAGTGAGAGAATTTTTATGTTTTTATTATTTGAGGGGGAGGGGGAGGGGGAGGGGGAGGGAGAGGGAGAGAATGAATCCCAACAGGCTCCACACTGTCAGGACAGAGCCCAATGCAGGGCTCAAACTCATGAACCACAAGATCATGACCTGAGCTAAGTCAGACACTTAATTGACTGAGCCACCCAGGTGTGTGTGTGTGTGTGTGTGTGTGTGTGTGTGTGTGTGTGAGAGAGAGAGAGAGAGAGAGAGAGAGAGAGATGGAGAGAGAGAGGGAGGGAGGGAGGGAGGGAATCTTAAGCAGGCTGCATCCTCAGCACAAGAGCTGACTCGGGACTCAATCCCACGATCTGGGGATCATGACCTGAGTTGAAATCAAGGGTTAGATGCTCAACCAATTGAGCCACCCAGGGGCCCCTGGAAATCCTCATTTTCTAAGTTTAATACTTCATAAAACACTTCTTCTCCCTCAATAAACTCTCCCACTGCCCCACTCTCAATACTGTTTCCACCAGCCTGCAGGGGCTAAGTACCCCTATGCTGCTAGTGATGACCCATTCCAAGGATAATGTGAAACTCATGTCATGTATGAATCAACATTTGTGGTTCTTTGATTTCACACATGGAAAGTCTTGAAGGTTCAAACTACATAGGTGTGAGTCTGATGAATGGATGAAGAAGATGTGGTTTATATATACAATGGAATACTACCTGGCAATGAGAAAGAATGAAATCTTGCCATTTGCAGCAATGTGGATGGAACTGGAAGGTATTATGCTGAGTGAAATAAGTCGGTCGGAGAACAACAGATATCATATGTTTTCACTCATATGTGGATCCTGAGAAACTTAACAGAAGACCATGGGGGAAGAGAGGGGGAAACATAGATACAGAGAGGAAGGGAGGCAAACTACAAAAGATTCTTAAATACGGAGAACAAAGTGAAGGTGGATGGGGGGGGTGAGAGGGAAAGTGGGTGACGGGCACTGAGGAGGGCACTTGTTGGGATGAGCACTGGGTGTTGTATGTAAGCCAATTTGACAATAAATTATATTAAAAAATAAAAAAAAATCACAAATGCTTCAGAAAAACTCATCCTAATATGACCTCCAAAATCAGAATGAAAAGAAATGTCTTGATGACATTTCAACCCTAAATGGCCACACTTGAGCCCTTCTTTCTGTGCAAGCCACAATTCAATAATCCATTTGGTCTTTAGATAATGTGATCTATGTCCTTCTGCCATCACAAATAGTAAGAGAAGTGGCCTTGCACACGAGCAAAGACCTCAAAGGGGCTTGATTTTATTATGAATTACTGTCAGAAAAAGTAGTTTAATGTCATCTGGGTCCAAACCCAAACTTTTGAATTTTATATCTTGAATTATTTGCCGTCCCTGATGGATAAGGAAGTATAAAGGGCTTTGAAATGAATATCCACACAATACCTAGTACCAATTCATGAAGGGTTTACTATGTGCCACCCTTTGCTAAACAAGGGGGATCCAGCGATAAATACAATTTGACTTCAGGAAGTTTAAAATCTAATGGAGGAGACAAGGTATTAGACAGTTAAGTATTTCAAAAGCATCTAATAGTCAAATTTGGTGGCAGACACACGGATCTCACTTTTGTGTATGAATTATAATTAAGATCTTATTTGACATAAGATTATGTCAAAATATAGACTTGAAAGAAAGGAAGTACCCCCAAAAATCTGTGTAAGCATCCAGCTCTGTCTCAAAACAGCAATTCAGTATTGTAAGGAAAGGACTTTCCCTGCGTTCAGTTTCCTCAGACGCACACTTCCAACTTCTGGAAGACATAGACACACAGGTGTGTCTTGTCTCTGGCCACTACATCAGTATGAGGGCATTTTTTTTTCTTTGGTACCAGACAAATTTTGGATAAAAAATTAGAGGGTAAAGAAAGCCTCAAACCTTAGAAGAGGCAAAACATTGTCTAGTCAAGAAAAAGAGAGTGATACAGAAGAGGCTTTGCTTCATTTACCCATTCATCATTTAAAGAAATACACACTGACCATATGTAAACGAGGTAAGGCCTTGCCATAAAACCTGGGAATGCAAGAACGTGACCAACTAGATTACAGACTCACGGGAGACATACAATCCACAAAGCCTTTGCAGCCAGAAGGAAAAGGATATGACGCCTCAGTTCCAGAAGGAATGGAAGGTCAGAACAAGAAATTCTCATTCCTTCCCTAGCTCTGCACAGGCTTCTCCTCCAGTCATGGCCCCTGCCTTCTCTGGGGCCAGTTTGGGAATTACTTTTGTATTCTGTGGCTATTCTTGTTTAAAAGAAGAGGTGTATAACCAGCTGGGAGGTCAGTTTCTTGAGGTCAGGCATGATAATCATACTTATTTGACTATGCTCTCCAACACCAACAACAAAAGTTTTTGTTTTTTTTTTTAATTAAAGAAAAGTTGTTGACAGAAGAATTGATAAGTAGCCAGTAGACTGAAGTAACCAGAGAAAATGATATGCTTCGTAAAGAGAATCTGACTCTTTTGAACTTGGTGCCCTCTACCACTCACCTTTACTGGCCAAACTGGAATAGATACTTTGCCATCAAACACACCTACTGAATTCTATGTTCTATTAAACTTCCTTCTTTTAATTTCAGTTCATTCAGCTGTTACAAATGGTACAGCTAGATTGTAGGTATGTTTGCGAAGCTTTCTTTGGCCCAAAGCCATTTTACCTGGGGAACCACTAGAAGAAAACCCACCATACTTCATGGTTAGTCGGTGAGAATACTTCATGCAAACTTGTGGGGGTGGGGGCGGTTCTCAAGCTGTGCGAGGCAACAGGGTGTCAAGCAATGGACACTGGCTCCATGACTCGGTTCTGTGGGATTTTACCCACCACACCAAGTCCTGACAATGGCTTGACTGTAAGTAAATGCAAAAGATGGCACCCATAAAGTCAACTGAGAAAATGATTAATTGAACTGAATACTTTTACAATACTGTTCCTACAACAGGAAGTTAAATACAATATCAGTTAAATGGCACTTGATGCAAAGACACTACTCGCACTTTGATTATTTAACATTAACACCGCCGTTCTTTCCTGCTGAGGAAATTAAGGCACAGAAGTAGTGAAATTACTAGAATAAAATAATACTCCAAACCAGGTATCCAGGTTCCAAGACAACAAAATTTCTGTTGAAACACACAAAACTGGTTTATGTGTGCATGTACACTTTTTTAAAAAAATAAAGTTTTAGAAGATAGAATTGTTTGGATCAGATTTGTTTTGATAATTATCTCTCTATACAATTCATCCTAAACCTCTAAATATTATCATATATGATCACAATCTTTACCACAATGTTCTAACTCCATGAGAACCATCAAATGATGAGGCTGCCAGCCACAGCTTGCTGGTTCTCACCTGAAGCAGATGGGAAATACATGAGGGGCAAACTCTCAAATACCATCCCAAGGAAAGGGGATTAACGACAGACCATAGGGGAGACAAAATATTTTTTTGAAAGCTTATTTATATTTGAGAAAGAGAGAGAGAGAGAACGAGCAGGAGGAGGGTAGAGAGGGAGGGAGGGAGAGAGAGAGAATCCCAAGCAGGCTCCGGGCTCTCAGTGCAGAGCCCAACTTGGGGCTCGAGCTCACAAACCATGAGATCATGACCTGAGCCAAAATCAAGAGTTGAACACTTAACTGACTAAGACACCCAGGTACCCCCAAAACATCTTTTTACCTTTCTAAGTTCTCAGCTGGAGCCCATGTAACAAGAGATAAACTTATAAGAGAAAAACATACACATGTATTCACTACAACGTTTTCTCCTATTGGTCTGAATTTGGAAAGGAAGCAACAAGGAGAAAATTCTACCTTCCTCTCTCAATGGAGCACCACAGCCAGAGGGCCAGGAAATGGACATGGTAAGAACTCCTACCTTCTGCTGGCATTTTGTCAACTGTCCTGGACCTCAAATGCAGTCTCTGGGACAAGTGGGGTGTCCCCGCCTTTTCACTGTCCCTGTGTCATTGTCAGAAACTGTAAGGGAGGAAATGTATCTTTTCCTCTTGCCCAGCTAAAATCTCAGCTGGGGCTCCTATACCAAAAACCAGATTAACAAGAGAAAAGCACACAAATCTAATTAGGTGATGAGGGGGTCTTTGTAAAAGAGTGAAAGCCCGAAGTGGTTAAAGCTGGGCATTTTTAAGCTAGGTTGGATGAAGGGTGGGAAGTCATGGATACACGCGAAAGGACAAGGGTATGAGTTAAGTGTAGTCAACTGGGGGAGATGCAGCAAGGCCTATTCGCTCGGGTTCCTCTGGGAGTTCCCCCATTTTGAGGAATAAGGAGGCTCCTTTCCTCCACTTACAGGAAGAGCATCTCTCATATAATGGTCTGTGACCTGCTTCTAGGGAAGGTCTTGAAGTCCTTCTTGCTCTCACCACTCTCAAATTCCTTCAGCTTGAAGTATTCACCATGCCAAGAAGGCATATTTTGGGGAAATATGTCTTTGAACCCCATTATTTATCCACAAATCACATTCTAAGATGTCTGTAAAATTTCTAAATCACTAGAAGAACGTGAAACCTATTTATATAATGAAATCTGTTTTCCTGAAACCACCAGTGTGTTGCCTATAAATGGAACTATAGCAGATTTGAAAGAACTGAATGTATAGTTTGAGACTAGAAAAAGGATCTTGGCAGATGGGAGGCCATAATCTGAGATACAACCATTTGGCCGATCCTGCAAACATGGAGAATATGGCCACTTTATAAAACAAGCCCCGAGACTCTCTGGAAGGCCCAAATTCTCTACCACATCCACAAATAGTATCCTTCTACTGGGCCTTTATAAGGAATCTCCAAAAGTCTTATTAAAATGCAAATCAGTTATCTTATAAAGGTCAGTCTTAAGCCTTTAGTATCCACTAACATCATCACAAAAAATACAATGACCACATGTATTAACTGCAGTCTTGGTCAGTCAGGGCATGTGGCCTATGATGAGGGGAAGGGTCAGTCTGGTAAGGAAATGGCCAGGTGGGGAAGGGCAGTGTAAAGAGGAGTCCTATTATGGTTGTGGCCAGTATGGAAGGGAGCGGGAGAAAAATACATAGAGAAAAGAAAGAAAAAGAAAAAGGACAATTTTACCTGCTAAATTGCTTTGCCTACGACAACCCTCCGTCTCTAACCTCCTCCAGGGGGCTATTTAGAGTGAAACGGCCTGGGCCAGAGGTGCCATTTTCAGTTATTAAAGAAGCAAGCAGAGCTTCTGGCTCTGAGCAGCACTTGACCCAAAGGGTGATGGGCAGAAGGAAGAGGGAAGGGAATTAACCAGATCCCCCGTGGTTAGAGTCTGCACACAGCAGGGCTGATAACCACGTCCCTCTCAGCATGGCTTCCAAGGAACAGTTCTTTGATTGCAGAAGTTACCGCTGTCCAGGCTGAGCTGCAGGGAAGGACTAACGGCCAAAGCCATGAGAGGAGGGGCAGCTGGGAAAAGTCCGGGATAAGATATGTAATAATTAACACATTTGTCACCTGGTGGTGTAGAGCCATAAAGTAGTGATGATAAAATAGCAACGATACTGGCATAATTACCTTCTCCCAACCAACTGCCAAAGGTCTGGTGATTAATCAAAGTCTCTCTAGACATTTCTCTAAACAAGCCCAGCCTCCAATCCCAGTGTAAAATCCACAAGCCAGCTTCTCGGAGCAAGAAACAGGCAGTTGACTTTAGGATTTTTTTTCTTCATCTGGAGAAACATGAATAAATCACACATCATCAAGTTTATCATTTTTCTCCTCGGAGAAATATGAAATATTATAGATCATCTCCAGTACATCAGCTTCTTCACACTCCATTAGCATGAAGGAACTATTTTTGATATAATTTATCAAACCACTGGCCTCATTTCTCCCATTTCCTTCAAGATGGAGTCGCGGACACAGTGGACCCAAGCTTTCTTATTCACAATGGCTGTGATCTGTCGTCTACCTTGGAAGCAGGAGAGACGTTGAAGGGCATCGCTAGTGACAGGTCATCGACTTGCACCACTACCCGAAAGGCAGAAGGGGCCGGCACGGGGCTGCTGGAAGGATGCTTTAGTCAGATCCCCCTGAGGTGACCCTGAGAAGATGGTCTTTTCTTACGACTTCATCCCACTTTGAAGTGAAAATGGTCCTGCTAAGGATGGCTGCTGGGTTAGTAAGCTACAAGCATTTTTTGGGAGCCAGAATTATTTGAAGACTGCCTGAAGAATTAAAATACTTGCTACTCCTTCCGCCCATTGGCAGTGTCAAAGGATTTCACAGCAAGGCTGAGAACCAAAGGATCCATTCAATTCATTTGGTTATTATTTTTATTTTAATTAATGAGGTCCTACTATGTTCAAACCAATTACCATATGGTCCCTGCTCATAGCTAAGCAAGTGTATACCGAACTCACTGAAACATAAAATTAAGCAGAAAAGGGGCATTGGGTGTACACGGATACAAAGGTATTTTCACTAGGATCTTGAACGCTGAGTAGAATGTCAACATTCTGGATTAAGTTCAAAACAGGAAAGAGCACTGAGGGTACAGAGATGTTGCTGGGAGGCACGGAGGGGAAATGGTGCAGGCAGGGAAGGATGCACGGGCGGGGTGTAAAGAGCACAAGGACTGAAAAGCTTGGGCAAGGATGGTTCTTGGACAGCAAGCTGAGGAGTGTTAGCTTCATGACTAAGCAAAAGAGAGCCACTGATTATATGGGGCATAACAGTAAAGATTAAACTGTGTTTAAGAAGTTAACCCTAACAAGGGTGCCTGGGTGGCTCAGCTGGCTAAACGTCTGACTTCGGCTCAGGTCATGATCTCACGGTTCATGAGTTTGCGCCCCACGTCAGGCTCTGTGCTGTTGGCCTAGAGCAAAGAAGTTAACACTAACGAAAGTGTGAAAGATGACCAGGAGAGGTGAGGTGAGCACTAAGGAGACTGGCAAGAAGGTGCCTCCAACAGCCCACGAGTCCTTCCCAGCGCACAGGCTGGACAACAAGGCCCTTGCTTCAGTGGTCTCTTATCAACCAGGTCAAGCACTCAGAGGGACTCGATACAATTTGCTGAAATAACAAATGGGCACATGAGCAAGGAGATCTGAAGGAGAATGCACAAGAATGCTCACAGCAGCACTCTTCGTAACAGCAAACACAAGTGAAACAATTTAAATGTTCACAAACAGAAGAGATAGGTGGGGGAGCACAGTCTAGAATATCACACAGCAGAAGAGCAAACTGGAACAAATGAATTCATCTCACAAACATAATGTTCAGTTTTTTGAAGTTATACACGTGCACAGTCACCTGCAATTTTTCAAAATATATACATTCTGCAATATTTACTGCTTTACAAATATGGAATATGTATAAAGAAACTCATAACATGAACAGTAAATTTAAGGTGTGGTTATTAGCCCCGGGCTCTGAGAGGAGAATATGGTCCGAATCACAGTGAATGAGTGAATGAGGGCTTCAGTTGTACTGGAAATGTTTTACTTTTCAAACTGAGCGGTAGGTACATAAGTGTTCATTACATTATTTTTGATACCTTTATTTAATAAAATAAAGTTAAAAAAAATAACCACAAATAGTCTCAGGAATCTTGCGGAGCTGGCCACATTTAAGGACATGGATGACAAGACAATCGGTGGAGTAGATGGAGAAAGGACAGTGAGGAAGGCAAGTGGCCGGCCCGCTGATGTACCCCACCCCCAGAAAGTACAGGCATGTGAGGCTGACAGGCTGTGAAGGCAGGATGCGCGCTGCAGCTCAGACACCTGGTCCACACTGGGCAGGAAGGCGGGAGAAGCCAAGGGCTGGTGAGAGAAATGGAGAGGAGAGGCCAAGAGACAGGCGTAAGGGCGAAGAACAGGGCAGGAAGAGCAAGCGAGAGGACCAGGTGACCGTGGCCGTATGAAAAACAAACAGAAGACTGGATGGAAGACTGCCTTTGCAATGAATATGGAGAATATATTTATCGTCGGCCTCCAGGAAAACAAAGCAAGACAAAACAACCCAAAAATAAGTTCGTGTGTACATGTTTTGTTTGAAGAAAACTCCAAAGCTGGCATCAAACCTTACTCTCCCACCTCTCCTGAAAGACTGGATTGTGTGCTATCATTCTTCTTCAAATGGTAAAGCGTTTTCTTCCACTTTAAGGCTGAACTGGGACAGGACGGCACGCAGGTAAATCAAAGCAGAACAAGAACACACATCAATCTCTCATATTTTTTCTTCTCACAGAGATGCAATAGGATAACTTATTTCTAAAAATCTTAAGTTTATTAGACTGGTATTTATTTTGGTCTCCCCAGAGGGAACAATTATGCCTCAGAAGGTACTGTGGCTGAAAGACTTTCACAATAAACTATTTCTGTACTTCCCACATGTGCCAGGAGGAGCAAAGAAAGTCTCCTTTGTGAGGCACTTTGCAGAGAGACGACTCCTGCTCTTTCCTGTTAGCAACATCATTTGTTCTGACATTGCGGCTGCTCTGACCACTACCCACGCCACAGAACTGCAGCCTGTCGGAAAGCACAAAAAGCATCAGGTTGAGCATTCGAGCTAGATCTGAAAGCGTCTGAGAGCAGGAGATAAAACACCACCCTGAAATAATCTCCTTCTTGCACAACCAAAGACTGACCCCGGCAGTTACGGTGAAGGTTAAACCAAGCTGGTGGCAAGCTGGGAAGGTTTGCTCTCAGGGTCCTAGAATTCCCTCTGGATCAGCACATTTGTACTGAGCTTAGAGATCAACTTTCAGAAGCAGGAGCCCTTGTCCTGCTAAGTTCCTTCCTCCTGTTCCTGTTTCTGAGGAAATCCCGCTTTGCAAGTTGGATAAATGGATCCAGTTCATCTCTCTCTGCCAGAGCTGTGAAAAAGCGAGCTAGGGATGTTTAGAAAATGTCTGTCAAGTCATCATGTGATCAAAATAGCCCATAAGAACCCAGGAAATAAGAAATGGGTTTGAGAGTCTTTCTAGTCTGCCAAGCTAGCTACCAGAGGTGCCCGGGAAAGCTGTGATGCCAGGTATTAGGAATGCAGTGTCACGTCTCCGGATAATCAGCTGTTCTGACGAACCCCTTTCCTGGTCCGCAGTAACCAAAACTCATTCTTCAGAGCCTACATGATGGACTACTAAAATCGAGGAGGAATAGAAACATATTTATTTGGACTCAAAGATGTGTCTATGGTAATATGAAACACACGCAGACCTACAAACCCATGTATTTTCTCCACTTCTACAGATTTGGCTGGGGATGATCAACCATTAGCCACCCAGAGTTTAGTTCCAATTCTCTCTAAGCCCTAAAGTGCCATGGGAAGATGGGAGACCTCATGTGATTGGCTTCCATTCTAAATGACTCTGGTGAAGCCGGTGGTATCCAGCTGAGCCAAAGGTGGAGCCAAGGTAAACAGAAAAGAAGACAAGCCAGGAAAATGCGACGGTGGGAAGGCTGAGCCCAGTAAAACACGGTCATAAACAACACTGAGCCGTAGATTTCCCCATGAGTCACAGAGGACTGGTAAATGCTGCCCACCTGAAGCCAAGGAGTTCCAAAAGACATCCACAAGACTTCATCACGCAACAGTGGAGACTCATCAGGACTTTGTAGGTCCCTGCTAAAAGTCCATTCTATATTTTTAGTGATAAACAGCCATTTGAAAACTAGCTACTCTCCCACTGCGACAGGAAGAAAACAACTTTCCATTAAAATCCTTTTTTTATCATAGTGGGAAGTTCTAAATGATGTAAGTAATGGCAATGGAAGAGGAGGCAACCAACCCTCTCTGTCCTGGCAGGAGTAAAAACAGCATTTGCTCACAAAGAGATTTTCGGCTAGTGTCCAAGGGGTACATGTTCTCAGGATATTGTACAAGTGGCTAACGGCATGACAGAAACGGCCACCCTTCAGGGGGCTAAAGGACATAATATTAGGTGGTCTAAAACTCAAAGGAAAATTAATCTCTTAAGAACAATAAATGAAAAGAATCTCTTAATCTCTTAAGAACAATAAATGAAAAGAATGATGTTAATTGTAGAAGATCAACTGACCAACCACAAACCACTAACAGGAAGAAGAGCCCATGGGCATCAGCAATGACTTGGAAGAAACTGCAGAAAGAGCGGAGATCATTCTAATGCAGAACAAATAGATTTAACTCCCAAAGAAAACACAAATCCTCACTAGGGGTAGGGGAGACGGGATCCAGGAAACTCATCTCTCTTCTACAGTACAAGAATGGCCTTTCTTGAGAGCTTGTTTGGAGGTTCTAGCAGGGGAGCGCAGCTACTTGTATACCCTTGACCGAAGAACGGTCCTCCTCTATTGGGGAAGGTCTTCCTCTTCGACCGAGCGTGCAGCTTCGGGAGGGACACACATGGAGCGGTGAGGGAGGAAGGGGACACCTGCCTAGCCAGCCAGATCAGCCGAATCAACCCTGGCGATCAATGGGGTGACAGATGTCGCAGCCAGATCGCCCTCACATCCAAGAATGGCCTTTCTTGGAGACAGAGTTCCTTTTCTTAATGATGTCCTCAGCCACACCTGAATCTGGGTTGTCAGGTTCACACACACACACACACACACACACACACACACACACACACACACACACACACCCCCGTCCCCTGGTTATCACTGGCTCCATTATCTTGGTTAAAAGCACCACCTTTTCTGAGTCTTGATTTCTTCACTTGTAAAATATAGAAAATAAAATCTACCTGGTAGCATTGTTCTGAAACTAAATGAGATAATATAAACCAAAGTAGTAAATCAAATGCCAGGCCAGGCCTATAGTGGGTAAGTCTGGATCTTCTCTTCCACGATTGCCACAGACACACACCTTTGAGAAATTACAGTACAGTGGTTAGGAGCACAGGTTCCTATATCAGGTCGTTCAAATCCTGGCTCACCCAGGTACCAGGCATATGACCTCCAAGGGACTTCTTAAATCTTCCTAAGCAGCAGTATCCTTATTGGAAAGATGAAAGTAATAACAATGCCTCTGTGATGGAGTGGTTGTGAAGAATAATGGGGTTATACCTGAAACATGCTTAGAAGAGTATCCGGCAAACAGTCAAAGCTCAGTAACTGCTAGCCAGGATCATGATTATTATTACATAAAAAATCTGAAAACTGAAACTTTTGACAGAGGGAATACCCCATTTAAAATCTTGAAAAACTAGAGGCAAAGCATTTAATCAAGTCAGACCTTCTAAGCATGCCATGCCTCCTGTGAAGACATTGATGGAATAATGATATTTTGCAGCGGCACTGTACTTTTCACTTCTGTAAGTGTGGCTAACATACTTCTTATTTTCCTTCAAGGAAGAAAGAGGCAAACCATTGAGAAAGCAATGCATATAAGCAATTTATGTATTAAGAAGCAACTTTGAAGGTATGCCAGAAATTAGAGCAAATCCAGCCCAACTTCCCATAAGGGTCTCATTTTATATCCATTTCCTGGTGCAAAAAGAATGAACTCCAACATCATGGCCCCAAGGCTGTGCAAGACAATCCATCATCAGAGAAGAATTCAATTATATTTGGTAGAACATGCTCTCTAAGGCAAAATTACACAGAATATATCACAGAGATTTTTGAGAATAAGTATAGTGAAGTGAATGTCTTTTAAAAATGATCTAAATTTGGGCACCTGGGTAGCTCGGTAGGTTAAGTGTCCGACTTCGGCTCAGGTCATGATGTCATGGTTGTGGAGCACTGAGTCGGGCTCCATACTGGGCATGGAGCCTGCTTAAGATTCTCTCTCTTCCTCACTCTCGCCCCTCTCCTGCTCGTGCTCTCTCCCTCTCTTTTTCTCTCTCAAAAAAAAAATGATCTAAGTTTAAATCAACGACATTTCAATCCAGTTGAAAGAGGTTTTGTTGTGTTCTTGATCAAGAAGGCCAAGTATTTTGAAATGGTATGTGAAAACAAGGTGGGTTAACTATTTCTGGGAGTTGAAATCCTGGTATAGCATTTCAATCGCATAAGCATTGCTGAGAAAAAATAGTAATACTGGTTTGTACAGACAAAAATCATTCCCATTCCACAAAAGAAGAAATTGAAACCAAACACCAGAAAGTTGAACAATTTCTCTAGTTAGTTGCTCTTGAGCAAGTGTCAAGAATGTAGATCTGAGACATCCTGTCCCTGGCTCCAGATGGCAGACAGTGAGATTCTAAAGCTGTGGCCAATGAGTGATTTTCAGGTGACTGCTTGGATGTTTTCTTATGGTACTACTATCATTATGTAATTATTATACTAACCATACCTGTAACTTTCTTATTTGTGTTTTGAATTACTACACTGAAAATAGTCCATCCTTCACTGGGAACTAATCAAAAACAATCCTCTCCTAGCCAGTAACTCTAATGAAACCCTGTTGTGGTGATAAAACCTTCTGCAAAAAGCCATCATTCCATGGGAATTCTTTACTCACGCAGAAGTGGTATACGGACTAAATTTGAATCTGAGTGCCTTCCTGGTTAATAGCTTCTCTAGAAGACAGATGGTCAATCATATGACTTTTCAAGAAGAGGTTGTTGGGAAGTGAGGATGAATGACATATAAGAGATAAGTACATGTTCTTGTCATGGAAATACTCCAGGTGCTTGTTTCTGGACCCCCTAATAATTCCAAGAAGGATTCCACCAACACCAAGAGTGGTATATCACATAATGTAATACCTTCCTCCCCACTTTCATAAACAGAGTCCCCCATTCCCAAAGATAAGAACAATCCTATACTTCAAGAACAATAGGAAGAAATGGGAACTCCTCAGGATATCAGAATATACCAAGAGTCCTACTGGTATATCCTTTACCGCACTACACACAAGGAATCAAACTATGTGACTGGAATAATCTGCAGCGAATTAGATATTCCTCCTCTCTTCCCTTCTCTCTTCCTTCTAGAAGCTTTGGGGGAGTGGGGGCAATGTTTATGGGTCACGATCAAGTTTCACGGGGCAAATCCAATGAACTAAGTTAGAGTAATCAATTCTTATTTACTAATCAACCACACTCACAATATTACATAATCATTATGATGTAGACATAATACTAATGAAGGCAATGCAATTTGCTTTCAGTAAACTTTAGCAGGCAATAACACTTTCTTATAATAATACAGTCAGGAAAATAGTTTATGGTGTTGAACGAGATATTAAAATGGGCAAAAATGCACAGGGGAGGAAGGCATTAGATATACATATTTCCAAGTTATTAAAAACTGAAGAAATATAAAGGTGAGATTAATGTTACAGAACTTATCTGCATCTCCAGAAATGAAAGGTTTAGGTTATATGAAATATCTTCTGCTCTCAAGGATGTACTATAGCTGGCAGGAGAACCTCTGTACAGAATTTGAATGAGTGATGGGCTGAGAAGCATCAGATGAAATTGAAGAAGGAAAATAAAATTTCCCATGAAAGAACATTCTTTAATTATGAAGAAGGTTGTCTGGGATTACCCCGCAGACACCTTGAAAATCCTTGCTCTTTATGGCTGGTAAAATGAGAGCTACCTGGAAAGCCGTGTTTCCTGACTTACTCTTTCAGGTCCAGAGATACAAAGGGACTGAGAAGAGAGCCAGCAGGTACCACAAGGCATCTCGCCTATGCGGGGGACAGAGACAGAGGCCACGGATTCAGCACTAGTGAGTGCTGTGGCTTCCTATAAGGCCAGCGTGGTGCGTGCTGCACAGAGGGGGCTGAGAAAGGCAAGGGGAGAGTGAGGGGGGCTTGGTGGGAAAAAAGGTTTCCATCAAAAAGCATCAGCAATGAAGAGAAACTCAGGGCAGATGGGGGAAATTCTGCAGTCACCTGACCTCTGAAAGGCAGAAAGAAATGTAGTCGTTCTTAAAATCTCTGTGCAAGGAAGGAAGGGGGGGAAAACTACCAAAAAAAAAAAAAAAACTTGTTTATAATAAAGACTACATTCTGTAGCAATTTCCTAGATTCCTGGGGTTAGAAATCTAGATTGCCAATGGATAAGTGAGCCTTAAAATCACATCCCTGCTGACAAAAATTCATTTCTTATAACCGTCTCCATTTACCGGAATGCTGAATCTTTCCCATGGGGAAGGAACAAATGAAAATGTTATTTCTCTGCTCATGAACTCATACCTTTCTGTCTGCTTTTCACTGTTGGCAATTTCATTCTCCTCCAAATTTGACTAAAGCCCGTGACCTGAGGGAAATAATGTCTATATAATAATCTTCTGAAACTCTAATTCTGAGTCATGTTTTTTTGGATGTTGCCTCGCAGTTTATGAAAATTGCACTGAGCTATGAAATGTAAGTGATGTGATGTCTCTGCCTAACATAATCATTTTGCTGGTGAACATGTTGCAAATACTAATGAAAAGGAGGCTCCCACAAAAGCCATGAAAGCTGGTTAATGGCAACAATCTAGCAGTAGTGGCCCCATCTTCAGGGCTGTTCCTCCTATCCCTTTCAGAATAGAACTGCAAAGGGTGAAAGACAGGTGGTCAAAACACAGTCGGGAAAAGGGGGAAAGGATTCACTCCCGCTGGGATCCCTCGACCCTATTTGCCCGAAATCTCTGACTTATCAGCTCCTAGGAGCTTGGGACAAGCGCACGCGATCTGACTTTGGGAACAATGTGTACTGACATTCCAGTTTAAAGAAAACCTCAGTTTTGAGACAGGACCTGCTATCTGTTTCAAATGGTTTAGCCATACAATGTAATTGGTGAGTATATCTCTGTGAGTGCAGGTTACTGTCACACCTGGGGTGGAGCCTACAAGGGTGAAATTTCCATCCATCATGTGGCAAACTGAACACAACTAAATGGGATTAAGGATGATTATTTTAATTTTTCTCTAGCCATTTCAATCTATTCAATGTGGAATTAAATAAAGAATAGTTATAAAGACAACTTGCCCCTAAGAAATCTAATCTTCAAATAAAGAGACATTTTAACATTAAATGTCTGTGATCTATGGTGCCTGTGTACTAACTATTATTACCAAAAAGAAAAAAAAAAGGAAAATGGAAATAACATAAAACATTAAAATTAATATTTAGTTATCAAATTGCCTTTTGAGAGATGGTGGATGAAAGTTAAAAGATTTTAAACAGAAAGCTTTATTACTTGAAATTCTCTTTTCTCTTCCAATTCCCAGCAAAATGAAGGGTTTTATGGTTTCCAATTTTCAGCAAATATTCCTGCAATTGTATTTGGATCTTGAGGCTATTTGGGGAATGATGCAATGTTAGAAATAAAGTTTTGTAAGTAACCCACACTGTGTGGCATCACTATCTGTGACCTGCCAACCCCCATTTAACCAGTAATACTAACAGAAAATAATAAGCAAGTATTACAATCAAATGTAAAATTATACCCCTTAATATTTATTGTGAAGATTATTTTATACATTGAAATAGTAGATATTTAAGTGAATCCTAGGCATGGTAACTTACTTCTTTTACTGATCATATTCTACACAAACCTCTGCATTCTATGACCATATGGCACTCGTAATTTTTAAAAATTAAAATCAAAGCATTAAATTCATGACTGGGAAGTCTTCCCAAGGCTAAGGGAAGGAATAGGGCTTTGGGTGGTAGTATAAGTGGTAGCATCATTATTTTCAAGAAGGATTAACAACCATTTGTCATAAGCTCCATAGCAGTTCTCCAAAAATAACTCCTTTGAAACACTCAATCCAGAAATGATCTATTTTCCTTAAATAAAACAACCTTTATTTGAAGAGTATTTACACATAGGCTAGCCATGTTTGCTGCATGCAATAAATCATTAAAAACAAAAAAACAAAACCAAAACAAAACAAAACAAAAAACCAGCCTAAGCCTGAGGTCCCAGTTTTAAATCCATCTCATATTACTAATCTAAATCTGCCAAGGAACATCTAAAGATGTTTGTAAACTGGGAATCTTTTATTGGGATTATACGCATACCACTCTGAAATCTCCATCAGGTGAGTAGGGCTGTAAATCACAGATTAAGTTATTCTTACTTACCCTTTAATTTAAAGAGTTGTACATATTTCTCTTGAGAGGTAGAACTATTACAGTGTCGATTGTGAATATGCAAATAAGAATTATATTCTTTTTTATTAGAGAACATCTTTCATTTTAGGTAATCAGACACTAAGAGAGGAATGACAGTCTAATATTTAGGGCAAAAACATTATGACCTCAACATTGCTGGTTCCAAATATGACAGAATTTAAAAGTTCACTCACTTGCCAGCCCACAAAGGTCTTGTTATTCTTCATTATTAAAGAGTCATATCTGTCACATTAACCCTAATATAAATTTCTAAATACTCCTAAGACTTTTCCAGAGCCTGATTTAGATACATATTGAGAATTCATTATCTTATTTGCTATTCTACTATACGCTGTTCTTCCAAAATGTAATTACGCTTCTATAAAATCACAGAAGAACTTTCCACCTTTTATTTTCCTTGGTTAACAGGAGGCTGTGCCTCTTGATGACACCGACTTCCTATCTTGGGAGTTAAACTACAGGAGTGCTTATATACACCATGAAGAAGGGCTCCTTGCTCAGAGAGCATGCGGTAAATGCCTACTGACACACTGATGGGTCACACCAATTCACACTTCGAAATCAACAACTTCAATTACAAAATATCTAACAGTACCACTGTGGTATAAAGCTAAAAGAAGACTCATTCAATTCTGTGGCATCCTTAGTAATATTTCTGAAGGCTCCATGTGTATTTTTTAAGCCTAATCACTTGTCAAATTTTAGGTATTTAATTTTATCCAAAAAAATTACATTCCCCAAACAAGTCACGTGACTATACCCTTAAGCCAAATGTACTTAAAAAATATTAAGTCTTACACTGGATAAGTGAATGTCATTGTCATTAATTTGATATCTGTGTGTAGTACACACTACATCTCCAAGTATTTTTAAATCTCTAGAAATAGGGACAAATTAAAAAGTAAAATCAAACTATATTTTTTATTTCTTCTTTGATCCGTGAGTTATTTAGTAGTATGTCATTTTAATTTCCAAATATTTAGAGATATTCTAGGTATCATTCTATTATTGAATTCTAGTTTAAATCTGCTTTGGTAATTTCAATGCTTTTGGATTCACTGAAACTTATTTTGTACTTCAAGATACTATCTATACTAATAAACAAGTACATTTAAGAATAACTATCATATTGAGGGGATATAAATGCCAATTGAGTCCAGGTGACTGACGTATTGTTGAAGTATTTTATGTCTCTCATAAATTATGTTAACTTATTCTACCAATTACTGAGGAAAGAGTGCTGAAATCTCCAACTATACTGGTATATTCGTGGAATTCTCCTTGCAGTTCTATTAGTTTCTGCTTTACATATTCTGAGGCTCTATTTTGAGGTACATATGCCTTTAGCCTTCTTGATGAGTCCTGTTTTTGTGAAGAATTAATATCAGTATACAGTGTGTGACGCCATGTTTCACCCCATTTGTTCTGAACTCTATCTTGTTGATATTCATACAGCCACTCCAGCCTTCTTTTGTTTGAGCTTTGCAGGAGACACTGTTTTCCACTTAAAGGTTTTTAACATACTTATGTCTTCACATTTAAAATGGGTTTCTTCTGGACAATATAAAATTGGGTTTTGCTCTCTATGCAATGTTTTAATTAACCATTTATATTTAAGGTAATTATTGCTAAGGACAGGCAATACATCTATCATTACACTACTTTAAAAATTGCCCTGATTTATTGTTCTCTTTTTTTTTTTCTTTTTTGGTTTAGTTGAGCATGATTTAGGATTCCATTTTATCGCTTTTGCTGGCTTTTAATTACAGTCCTTTGCATTCTCTCTTTCTCCAGTGGCTGCTGTAGAGTTCATAATATACATCTTTAACTTATCTAGTGTACTTTGAAATTTTAGTGTATTACTTCACATATAGTGAAGGAACTTCACAAGAGCATTTTTCCACTTCCCCCCTCCTGTCCTTTGTGATATCATTGCCAAAAGTTTACTTTGACATGTTTTAGAAACCCCACAATGCATAGCTATTATTTTTGCTTTAGACCAGGATTAGATAGCTCAAGCTTTGCAAACCATATTTAGCCTCTGTTGCATATTCTTTGATTATTTTGTTTTTAAAGTTTTTACAATTGCTTAAAAAAAATAAAATAAAAACACTCTTACTCTTTGGCTGCACAAAGCAAGCCAGAGGTAGTATTTAGATCCTAGGTTGCTTTTTGTCAGCCCTTGCTTTAATCTCTTTCAAAAGATTAAACAAGAAAATATCTTTTATATTTATCTATACTTTTATATTTTTAGTGCTCTTCCTCCCATTTCATAAAACCAAAGTCCCATCGAGCAGCATATTCTTGCCTGAAAAGCTTCCATTAACATTTCTTATGGTGCTGGTCTGCTCACAAATAATTCCCATGGTGCTTGTGTATCTAACAGAGTCTCAATTTCACCTTTCTTTTTGAAAGATATTTTTCCTGGATACAGAACTCTAGACTGAGGGAATCTGTTATTTCCATTCTTGAAAGATGTCACTCCATTGTCTCATGGCTTTCATAGTTTCTGACTGAAAGTCTGCCTAACTTTTATCCATGTACCTAATTATGTAATATTTCTTTTTTTTCTCCAACTGCCTCTAGGATTTTCTTTTATCTGTGCTTTTCAGCAGTTTGACTACAATGTATGTAGGTTTTCTTTCTTCATTTTCATCCTGACTGGATCTGTGGTTTGTTGTCATTCACTTTGAAAAATTCTCAGCGGTTAAAATCTTCAAATACTACTTCTGCCTTATTTTCTCTCATTGCATATGTTAGACTGCCCGGTATGTTCCACATGATATGCTCTGGTTTTCATTTCTACTCTTTGTGTCAGTTTGGAAGGCTTCCTCTAGTCTATCCTCAAAGTTACGGATTCTGGGGCACCTGGGTGGCTCAGTCGGTTGGGCGGCCGACTTCAGCTCAGGTCATGATCTCGCGGTCTGTGAGTTCAAGCCCCGCGTTGGGCTCTGTGCTGATGGCTCAGAGCCTGGAGCCTGCTTCTGATTCTGTGTCTCCCTCTCTCTCTGCCCTTCCCCTGTTCACGCTGTGCCTCTATGTCTCTCAAAAATAAATAAAAACATTAAAAAACATTAAAAAAAAAGTTACTGATTCTGTCTCTACTGTCTGTCTCTAGTCTGTTAAAAAATGCACAGAAAATAATGTTCACGTGCTACTGTGTTTCTCATTTCTAGTTTCCATGTGATTATTTTTTATCAACCCCATGTCTCTACTCAACTTTTCCACTGATTTATATATACTGCCCAGTTTATCTATAGACCTTATAATATAGTTGTCATTGTTATTTCAAAATATGCCTGAGATTTATACACCAAAACTACCTCTTTGACTGGCTGACTGTTAAATCTCTTGACCATAGGTATTTTTTCCTTGTCTGTGTCTGTGTATCAACTTTTTATTGAATTCCAGACTTTTGTGTTAAATGGAAATAAATAATGTTTTTTTGTCCTAGAAATGAGTAACTTCATTCAGACTGTTAGCCTGAGGGACTGAGTAAGTTTAATCAGTAATTGAACTGGGCTTGGGTCTTGTTATTGACAGAACTAGTTTCAGTTGCACCCCAGGATGCAAATTCCTCCTTTGACAGACTATGATGATCTAGTACTTTGTGGGGTCCAAAGATTCCACAGCATAAGTCAACGGAGAGTCTAAGCATGGGAAAAATATCAGAAAAACATTAAAGAAAACCAAAACAACAGTCAAGGAACATTCTACAAAATACCTGACAGACACTTCCAAAAAACTTTCAGTGTCATTAACAAAATGACACGGTCTCAGTCTACAGAAGCTGAAGGAGACCTAATGACCAACATACAATGTAGTGGCTTTGCTGTAGAATGTCATAACAGAAAAAAGGCCTTAGGTAAAAGATAAGAAAATCTGAATCAAGTATAAATTTTAGTTAATATAGTAATATTGGTACGATGGTTGTAAATACGTTATCACACTTAGGTATGTTTAAAATGGATGTGTGGGTACACTCTCTACTATCTGCAGAATTTCTGGTAAGTCTAAAGTTATCTGTTTTGAAGTTTATTTTTTAAAAAGCATCAAAGAGTTATTTTCAGTGTTCGTGATCTATCATAAACTGGTAACAGGCCTTCCACATGAGCAGTATGAGGTGTGTGTATGGGCAAGACTCTCTCGAAGCTCCTGCCGTTCCCGCCACAGTAGACTACTATCGTTTATCTCTTAGTGCAAGGCTTGTGATGGGAGAGAGGCACTTCTCGGTCCTGCTCTGCCCTCAGTCTTAACCCGGTCCTAGACATCTGAGCCTCAGGAGTGGGACTTTTTCAACGTTTCTGACTTTCCCTCAATGACAGGCAATCGGTGCTTCCTACTCAGTTCAGGGTCTAGAGCACAGTCAGGTTTCCTGCTCTTCCCCACACCCCTCCCAAGCGGAAACCAACTTCTCCTGTTGGTGGAGTATCTTGGGCATGAGGAAGTTTCCTGCTCCTCTACCACAGACAGCTGACCTCTGTTTGTATGAGTGCAGAATCCTGGGCACCATGATCTCTCCCAGTGGCAGATGGCTTTTTGCTCAGTGACATTTAAGGGGAAGAGAGTCATAAGAACGCCCTCATGGCAGCTGATCTTTGTGTAGGATGAGAAGGGTAGGCAGGTTTCTTTCCCCTCCCACGATGGCACATGGCTTTTACTTTGTATCTGAGAAGGGTCTGAAGACGGCATGACAGAATAAAATTTAAATGTCCAATTTCCGCTTCCGTATCCATAACAATCTCTCTTTGAACCTAACATGCATATTTGGTATGAATGTACTTGGCACCACCTTGGAATATACTACTTTCTTAGCCCCTATGTGCTAGATTTACTTCTATTAACTCTCTGAGCTCTGGGACATCTCACACTGGGTGTTTAAACAAATAAACTATGCTGACCCATTCCAGCTTCACCTAACTTACCTGGAGCAGGCCCGGAGGTGACTGCCCGGCACTCTTCTGCACAGATCCCCTTACTAACCTGATACTCACTAGCCAGCCTGTATGTTGCACCGAGGGCAGGGTCGCTTATAAACCAAGTTAAGCCTGTACCCTGTTTCCCTCCCTATCTGGCGCACCACTGTGGTAACCAGAAGCCAAGCACACATGGTAGTCACATGTTGTTTAACTCGATGTTATGACGTTATTTCCTAGGATGTCCACTGATTCATCTTTTGATCAATACAAACGCATAGACAGCTATCTGGAAATAAAATCACCAAATGTTAACATAGGTTGTTTCTTCAAAAAGGTCAGATTTAGGCTGATGTGCTGTACTTTCTGCACTTTTTTCTACTACATAAATCATTTATAATAATGGTGTATCATTTTTATAAAAATAATATTCTTTCTTTGAATAACACAATTTAAAGACAGTAATCAGAGTAGGAGTCACTTGCCTCTGATTTATAGTAGCCATCTTAGAAAGTATGAGAAAATTCAAGGGTTATCACAGCAGAAAACTCTAAAAGAAACTGATGGCCAAGAAACCACAAGCAGTGGAAACAACACAGAACTTTTTTTTTTTTCATTTATAATAGTTTATTTTCAAATTGGTTTACATAAAACACCCAGTGTTCATCCCAACATGTGCCCTTTATTAATGCCCATCACCCCCTCTCCCCCCCATCCCCCTCACCCTCAGTTAGTTCTTAGTCTTTGAGAGTCTCTTATGTTTTATCTCCCTCCCTCTCTGTGTCTTTTTTTTCTTTCCCCTCTTCCCCTCCCCCTGGTTTTGGCTTAGTCTCACCAAGTCCACCTATTCGTGGAACCATATGGTATCTGTCTTTTTCTGATTGACTTATTTCACTTAACATAATACCCTCCAGTTCCATCCATGTTGCTACACATGGCCAGATTTCATTTTTTCTCATTGCCACATAGTAGTCCATTGTATATATGATGAGTGGATAAACACAGAACTTTTATATTCATAATCAGGGGCACACACTGAAGGTTCTCCTTTAATTTGTGTATCTTCTCTAAAAAAGGTCAAGACTATGAACTTCGACACTACAGATTTGTTTTTATTAAAAACTGCCCTAAATTTTGCATTTTCCTCTAATCTTGGAATAATTGATCTCATCAGAGGTTGCCATTGTTCCGTTCAGAAACCAAGAAGTGAACGGGATTCCCACGAATCCTATGACAGAGCCTGTCAGTAACTATTTAGAAGGTCATATGTTCAGGGAATCTCACTTCGATAACTCCAGCAGTGTTGTTCTTTGATGGGCAATACTGCCCCTGTAATTCCTGTAGGAAAATTTTGTAAAAAATTACACCATGAGGCCACTGGATGTCACTGCAGGTTTATGGAGTGTTACCCAGTGGGGTTTAAACTGGGCTATAAATAAAGGAACTCTTAAAGTACTCTACGGGGGCTGGAAAGTAAGTTGTCAGGCTGTGAAAATTTATAGATATAACACTAATGCATCACTGATATGCAATATTCCAATGATAAGACCTTCTATCTGAAAATGCTTGACCTAAAAGCTTGACGAAAAGATGAGGAACAAATCACCTAAGGCTAACAAACCAAGAATAAGAATAAAAGGCCATAAGCCTAAAGAATCAATCAAGAAAATGAGAAATAGTCTGAATGCAATCAAGAATTTAAAAGGCAGAAACAGTGATCTGTTCCCTAAAAAGAGATTTTATGGCAATGATAAAAACAACGAAAATACACACACACACACACACACACACACACACACCACAAATGAGCCAGGACCCTCTAGGAAATTGATATAAGAGAACATGACATTTACATCAGAGTTGCATACTTAACATATAGTAATAGTAAAGATTGTATCACCTACTATATGATAACCTTAAATTTTTCATTGGGAAAAAAATGAGCAAGAAAAACTGGGGAAAAGATTCACTAAATAGGCACAGCAAATTAAATAGGAAACGCCAGGGGTCCTTCCACAATAGGAGACGTCAGATGCTTAGCCTATCCCTGTTTTTGTTTTTTGTTGTTGTGTTTTGCTTTTTGGAATGTCTCTGTATCACCAAAAAAGTTATTATTAAAAGACTCAAAAACAGAACTTTGTCTTCAAGGACGAAAAAAGAAAGATTTAAGTCAAAATAAACGTCTAATTCCCAAGGAAACAGAACTCCATGGGATCAGTTTCAGCATCATTACATCAGGACCGCACAAGTTCTGTTTCCATATTGATTAATTCCAGCCGAGTTGAAATTTGCATGCAATTTACAATCATTCCCTTCCACAAATGTCTTCATTTAGTAGTATTTTGAGCTTGGCATGACAAGATTATTGCAAATCACAGCTCTATCAAAAGAGAATCTGCTAAAAAAATCACAATTTCATTGGAAATACTGCAAAAGATCACGACTGGTTTACGAGAAAATAAACAGCTTTATGTAGCTAGTACATTATTCCTCAATTCACCAGTGTCAGACATCGATGAAGGCCCTTTCACAAATGTCTTCATGTTAATGCCCAGAAGCACAGTTCCTAACAATGACAGCCATGAGTAGAAAAGTCAACTGTAACATGATGTATATGGGTGATAAATGTTAAAATGCTTACAACAGTGTGAAAAGAAGAAATGGTTTGTAAGGCCATCCTTTCTGAGTGTCAGGTTTAGTCACCTATGCCAGCTAACAAGCCATCAAAGACATAACATATGATGCAAATTATGAGCAATTCGGAAATTGTTTAATGAGTTAGGAGTTATTCTTCCAATGAGCCTTGAAGAAGGTAAACTCTATTTAAGTCCTCAAGTCAAGAGTTCACAGAATAAAATACAGGTGAACAGAGAGCTTTTGTAGGAGGAAAATCTAGCATCATTGGGTCAAAGCAGGAGGCTCATCAGAACCCAGGCCAGCTTTCTTTACATGGTACAGGTACTTCAGCAGCAAAACCATGGTCTTTCAACAAGTCTAAACACATCTGGCCATTAAACATTTCATTAATAAATCCTACTAAAGTAATAAACCATCTTATATGAAGTTGAGAGTACAGATAATATTTGAGCAAATATCACTTAAACTGTGGGCACTGCTAAAAAATCACGTTAAAAATAATATATTTTTTGTTAATAAATATAGAAAAGATCAATCTAATAATGATCCTTTGATTAAATGGAAGTTCTAAGGGCGTAAGAAAGCCACAGAGATGTCCTATACACCCATTCAAGACTGCAAAATAGAGGGGCACCTGGGTGGCTCAGTAGGTTAAGTGTCTGATGCTTGATTTCAGCTCAGGTCATGATCTCACAGTCATGGATTGAGTGCCATGTCAAGCTCTGCACTGAGTGTGAAGCCTGCTTAAGGTTCTCTCTCTCCCTCTCCCTCTGACCCTCTCTCTCTCAAAAAAGAAAAACAAAAGTGCAAAATAGCAGAGGAAGTAAAACTGAAGAAGAAACCATGCTGACATCATTATATATCCCTCGCCCTGATGAAAAGACTAAACAAATTCATGTTACTGTCTGAATTACACTTAAATTCTGTGGTCTTCATCGGACAGGCACTCATGTTAGTGAAGTTAAATGAAAATTGTAAAATAGTTCAGAGATACATGGTTTAAAATGTTGGACAATTCATAAACTTTCTAACAAGTGAATAGCATAGTATGCATAGATTTCAAGATATCTGGTTCCACCCTCAAAATTTGCATGCCTTTAGTATATAAACATTCCTAGTACCGCATGGCACTGCACTGAGAACCATATATGCTATAATAAAAAACTGTGTATTCATAATGTTATCAGCTATAACCTTAACTAATCAGAGTTCTACCACACCACGCAATTTCCCCAGGTATGATTCCCATAAAATATAAAAGATTCATATTTAAAAAACTGACCTAAAAAGTTCCATGTTTCATTTCCAGTGTAGAATCCTGAACTTTCTTTTGAAATTCAGCTACTCATTTAAGCCATGTGTTTTGATTGACACACAAATTCAGAGAAGTTTAACCACATGTATTTCACACTGTGTTTCACGCTGGGGTCCTGTCAACATTTTGTGACACCCACAAATAGTGATCTAACAAGTTGCATGAGCTAGCAGAGAGGATAATAACTGCTTCAAACACGTGTGAGGGATTCAGCAGGATAGAAATCGTGGACTCCTCCAAAGACACCACCTCATCATCACCTGACACCATATGACCTCGGAACAGTCTTACAGAAACGAGATCTCCGAAGATGCATTCTAACGGGGCTTCGGAACCATCAAAATTCTGAGAGGAGAGGATTAAAATAAGATGCAGGTTTCTACTACAGCAAAAGCAATCATAGGAAAGCAGGGATATAAATTAAAAAGGAAGATGTTTATCTAGAGTTTACTAAAATTATGCTTTGGCCCAAAAAGATATGTAATAGACCCTCACTAATAATAATGAGGGGACTGTATCATGAAGAGATCATTATAATATATTTATTGACTTTTATCCAGTCAGCTCTATAGTCCTCTTGGTAAATTGCACAGAAAAAAGAATCCCACCAGCTTAACACGTGTCCTAAATTACCACATTTTTCTTCCCCTGAAGGGGAAATTCCACTCGTGGACTGTATGGACACCAAACCTCATCGAGGGCGCATGCTGCTCTCTGGAGCTCCAACACACGCCCCTACAGGACCTCTCCCTGGGCTTCCCACAAGTCTCTTAAAAATCAACATGTCCAGGATTTCTTGGGTGATTCGGTCGGTTGAGCGCCGAACTCTTGATTTTGGCTCAGGTCATGATCCCACAGTCATGGGACTGAGTCCTACACTGGGCTCCGTGCTGAGCAGAGGGCTTGCTGAGATTTTTCTCTCTTCCTTTTCCTCTCCCTCTGACTTTCCCTGGCTCACACACTCTGCCCCTTAAAAGAAGAAAAACTGTCTCTTAAAAGAAAAAAAAATCAACATGTCCAAACTTTAATTAAATGGACTTAAGTACACGCTCTTACTCGGTGCCCTACACTGCCTCTCTTGGTGAATCTTACCAGCATTCCTTTGATCAGAGAAAGCAGACACTCAGCAGGCATCACTGAGTTTACCAGCAGCTCACTGCCACATTTACCTGCTGACTTAGTCCTGTCAATTCTAGATCCTAAATGTCTCTAGAACCGTTCTCCTTCCCTCTCAATTATAGTCTCATCATAGTTGTTTTTCCCAGAATCTTTCTTGCCTCCAAACTCCCACTTACAAAGCCACCTTCCACAATATTGCTTGAGTGGTCTGTCTCTCACACTCCTCTGAATACATCCCTCTACTGCTTAAAATCTTTCAGGGCCTCTCACTATAAAATGCAAACTCTTTAATGAGATTTACCAAGACTATTTGTGGCCTGGCCCCTTCTAAGCCTCATTCTTATAATTTCCAAACACCTACAGGTCCCTGAAAGCTTCAGCCCCTCAGTCTTCAGCTTTTCCATGTGATGCTCCAGGGACTACACGCTCCTCCCTTTAGTCATCCAGCTAACGTCCACATCCAGCCAAAGAACCACTTCAGGCATCGCCCCAGAAAGGTGACCAGTTTGTGCAGCTATATTCCTGAGGGGACACCACCCTTACGTTGCACTTGTGTGCTTCAGCGTTCCACCTCACATCACAAGGCTGTGAACTCATCAGGCAGTTGTTCTCAAACGAGGGGTAGATATTCAAAGTCCCCATCTGCATTCCAGTTTAGGAATCTAGCTTTGAAGAGCAGAGACGATATCTTTCTGCTCCCTGTGCTCAGCGCTTTCCAAGCACTTCAAGCTTTATGGGCTTTAGAAGAGGGTGAAATAAATGAACAAAGCAAAGAGAAAAAGAGAGAGTATGTACAGAGAAAAATCCCAGAGAGTGAGCAAGATACAAGTGATGAACACTGAAAATAAGGAATGATTTAACAGAGAAGAGAATACCAAGGAATGGCAAGTACTTAGAAAATTGTAGAATGCCGTCAGATTAAATAAAAATGTTAATTTAATTAATTGTAATCATTTTTTTCAAAATTATATGGAGGACCTTTCATTAGGCCGAGGTGCAGAACTGAGAAATTTTTTTCCATGTGCACAAATGAGTGAACAAAATAAAACCCTGATGAAAGAGAGAGATGTTGCAGAGACACAGGAAATCACAAGCAATCTTCGACTATACCACCAGAGCAGATTATGCCAGTGTAGGTCCCAGAGCTCCACAACAGAGACACTTGATAAGGATTGTTCTTAGCCCACCTAAAGGCCACAAGGCTTAACTCGCAAATCTCTCGGGCAGCCCCTAAGCCCAATAATTCCATGAAGAGGCAGAAAGAGGGGATTGGGGACCATCTGAAATCCTACTTCACAATTCTGTCTTCACATGACAGCCCAGAGAAAAGCCCTCTCTGCTATGCAGGCCACTGCCGCCCCCACTGTGACTCACTTTCCAAATCTCCACAACAGGGCACTCTGGGAAAGCAACTGCTTTGGCTGAAATTTGAGAGGCACAGGTGGTACGGCCAGCTGCAAGTAATTTAGCTCTTACTGGCATTGCTACATCTCTTGGACTTCACACACACTGTGTCAACAGAGAGGAGTATGAGGAAAGAGGAGCCAAGAAGAAAAGGCAGTATGAGAGTCAAAGGTGATGTGGGAGAGAGGAGAAGACATTCTCAAGGAGCAGGTTCACTGAGATTGTCACTTGTATCCATCATTCTCCAAAACGGGCTAGATGAACATGTGGACAAGGATAATCAGGTCAGACATTAGGTCAGTACTATCCACATGTCAACAGACAAAAGCAGCAGGATGCTTCAGATGTCCCTACCAAGCCAGAAACTGATATCACTCCCTGCCTGGCAGATGGAGACAGTCTGGGTTGAGGTTGCTTTCCAGGTGCAAGTGATTCTTCTACAGAGCAACCCACACTGGCTCCTCTCTTACTTCCAAACAGGTCTGGTGGGCAACCTCTTTCTTCTTTAGCTCCTGAATACTAGGTCGCCCTGGTGAAGTGTAATTCCAGGCTTCAGTGTGGAGAACTCAAGCCTGAAGGAAAGGTAGGAGTCTGATATTTGGAGACCCAAGCTTTAATAAGCTATAAATTTATCATTTATTTTCCTTGTGGCCCCTTCCTGGCCTTTGATTGCTAATAAAAATGGGGACAGCCAGGGAAAGATACCAAAATACAGGAGGAGGAATGTAGGGCTGGCAGCCATCAACAGAGGCTTCATTACAAGAGCGCTAGCTTTCTCCCTCTAAAGAACAGAAATCCCTGAACTCAACAACAACAACAAAGATGGCAAGGGCTCTTCCAGGACCACCTGCTCCTAGATGTATTTTGAGCCCATAAACACAATAAGGACGAGCTAGATTCAAGGTTTCATGCAAAAACACTCTCTTTATCTCTTATTACGTTCTTGCCCCAACTTCCTAGGAGACTTTTTCGGTTTCTTTTAATTACGGATACAACTGTGGGGTTCTAACACATGCTTTATTCATTAACCAAACTCTCCCCAGTGTTAAGCTCACAGTTTTGCTTACTTTCCTCCCAAAAGCTCAACAGGCCTTAGGTGGGACCACCATAAATGAGAGACATCCCATCATAGTAATGCCCTTAGCCAACAATATCCCTGAGCAAAGGTGATTTCCCAGGCTCACTTCTGAAACTCCCACTCGGGAAGAACAAAACCAGGCCAGCAGCACGGAGTGTGCCTGAGGGGATGTCAGCTGCTTACTCACCCAACCTGGAAAGCAGGTCCCCAGAAGGGCTTCCATTGCTCCTAAAACTAACCAATCCATCAAATGTATGATGCTACAGTTTGATCCAAGAAAGCAATTATCAAACGTACCCTTTCAATACTAAAAAGAAAAAGTGCCCAACCAACAATAGCCAGAAAAACCAGCAGTGGCTTTAACTCTGAAGCCAACTCAGGTGGGTCTCATGCCATGTCTACCTTCCTTCTCATTACCGTCTTCTGCACTCTAGCCACCATGCTGTCATCAGGCAGATAGAGACTAGATCACAGGATGTGCCAATGGTTGATTTTACAACCTGTATTTGGTGAGATGTACTCCATCCAGTTTAGGATAGGAGGTACAACAGACAATGAGTAGAGTCCCTGAGAAGGAAATAAATGCTTAATATTGCTGCATTCAAGTAAACTTACAGATAATGTTAAAAAGAACAAAACAATGAATCTTGTTTCACTGCCTCCAATGCTTTAAGTGGTGGCTTTCAGAAATCATTGTATTCACGACTATCTTGAAAACAACAAATATCTACAGAAGTCCTCTCTCCATAAAAATACAAATCTCTTTTCAAAATATACAGATCCTTTGTTTGTTAGATCAGGTCAACCCCTTACCAAGTTCCTTCCAATCACGTCAAAGGAAAAATTTGCTTTTCCCTTTCTCCCCTCCCATCTTTGCTGGCATGCCAACCTTCGGAGCCCCTCAAACCTACAGAAACGTTCGCCTGATGGACACTTTTTTTCTCCAGGAAATGACATAGTGACATAGGTAAAAGGTGATTTGGATAGACTGCTGTGTCACAAATTGTCAGGATCTGATTTAGAGACCTTGCTTTTGTCAAGAAAGACAGTTGGATGTCTGCTTTAAAGAAGTACTGGGAATATTTTCATCAAAGGTTTGAATTGAAAAACAGTAGGAGGTAAATATCTGAGATGTTGCCGAGAAAGACTGCTATATCTGTGCAATTACCATTAACAGAGGACAGCAGTAGTTCAATGAAGTAATTCAATCTGGTGGCCTACATTTTATCAGACCGCAATTTTGAGCTCTGACATAAAAGGCTGCCAAAAAAGGACCAGGCTCTTTTGTATGCATTTCTCTCCCCTACTTCTGTAAGAGCAGGGTGTATTTGCTTCATAAGGCCCAATCATGTATCTCTGAACATTTAACAAAGGACCATAAGCTATTTCTCTGATGAAAACATGCATTTTTGCGTTCTTCGGAGTAAGTTTGTGTTGCTGGTTGTCTAAGACAGAGAGGTGCGAGGGTGCGAGAGGTTGGTGTGTTTAAAACCCAGGAAGACAGGAAAAGATGGAGGCAGATCCTGAGGCATATGAACATCAGGGAAACACACAATCTTTTAAAAATAGCTTTATTGAAGTATAAATGAAATAAACTTCATGTATTTAAACTCTACCATTTGATAAATTTTGACATATGAATATAACTGAAGCTGTCATCATAATCAAGATAAAGAACATATCCCATATCCATCACCGGCAAAATTTTACTCAGGCCTCTAACACCTCCATCCCAACCCTCCTCTGTACCTGCCTCTCCAGGCAACCACAGATCTGCTTTGTGTCACTGTAGACTCACTGGCATTTTCTAGTATTTTACATAAATGGAAACATGTAGGTACTCTTAAAATGTAGCATCTTTCACTCAGTGTAATTATTTTGAGATTCATTCATGTATTGTTGAGTAGTAGTATTTTTTGTGTCTGTCTATACATGTATACACAAACACATACATACACATACACATATACATATACAAACACCATAAGACAAGTATTCATTTGTTGATAATGAACATTTGGACCATTTCCAATTTGGGGCAGTTACAAATAAAGGAACTAGGAACGCTCATGGAAAATCTTTGTAAGGACGTATACTTTCTTTACTCTTAAGTAAAAACCTAAAAGTGGGTGGCTAGATTGTACAGCAGATATATATTTAACTTTTTAACAAACTGCTGAACTCTTTTCCCAAGTGGCTGTACCATTTTATATGCCGGCCAGCAGTGTCAGAAAATACCACTTCTTTTATCTCCGCACCAACACTTGATTATGGTCATCTTCATTTCGGCCACTGGAATAGACATGTAGAGGGAAATGGGTTCTGTAATGACTACACATGGGGAGCGTCTTTTTGTGTGCTCATTGGTGGTTTATGTATCTCCTTTAGTAAAATTTCTATTCAAATCTTCTGTCCATTTTTGAATTACAGGCTGGTTTTCTTATCACTTAGGATTGAGATTTCTTTATATATTCTGGATACAAGTCTTCTATCAGACATATACTTTGCAAAAACTTTCTCAGAGTAAGTGGATTACCTTTTCATCTCTTTTCAGTGTCTCTCAAAAGATCTGTTCATTGGGTATAAAATTCTAGGCTGGCATCTTTTTCTTTCAGTAAAGTTGTTGCTCCTCACTTGCATTTCTTCTGATAAGAAATCTGCTGTATCCTTATCTTTGATCCCCTGCACTTAGGCTTTTTGTTTGTTTTTCTGAGTATTTTTAAGAATCTCTATCACTTATTTTGAGAAGTCTGATTATAATGTGTCTTATCTTCCTTATGTTTCTGGTTTGGTTTTCTTGTATGAGGTCTTCTCATGGTTCTTGTATTTAGATCTGTGGGTTTATAGTTTTCATAAATTTTGAAGAATGTCAGACATTTTTTTCTCCACATATTTTCGTCTCTTCTCCCTTCTCTCCTTTGCAGACTCCCAAGAACATGTAGATTAATCTGTATTAAGTTGGCATAGAACCGACTGATGCCCTCTTCATCTTTTTGTCTCTTCATATTTCACTTTGGAGTCTCTGTTCTTAAGACACCAAGTTCACTAATATTTTCCCCTATGATATCTACCTGCTATTAATCCCATTTAGTATACTGTTTATCTCATGCCATGCAGTTATTTCTAGAATTTTAATTTTGATTTTATATTATTTAACTTTTTTGGACATAAGGAATACAATTTTGCTAACTTTTTAAATGTCCCTGTCTGCCAATTCTGAATCTGTATCACTTCTGGGTCAGTTTTGATTGACTAATTGATATTCTCATTATGAGTCAAATGCTCTTGATTCTTTGCATACCTTATACTTTTTAATTGTATGACACACAGTTGTTCTAGGAGTCAGCTACATTCTTAATTGGATGTCACACAATTCTTTTAGGATTCAGTTAAGTTACTTGAAAACACGTTGATCCTTTCAAATCATTCACCTACAATGTGTTAGGAGAAACTGCAGCAGCAGCGCTCAGTCTAGGCTTAATTATTCATCAATACTGAATAAAGACCATGTTCTATGTACTCGACTCAATGCTTCATGACCTTAAGGTTTTCCAATGTCACTGGTGGGAACAGGCACTGTTTCTGGCTATGAGTCAGTGCCACACACTCTTCTAATCCTTTTGGATGGTTCATTCCCTAGCCTTAGGCAGTTTCCTAACATGCATGAGCTGATTAACACTCCACCAAATGACTGAAAGGAATCCTCTGGAGATTCTGGAATTCTTTCTCTGTGCAGCCCCATCCTGTCTAGTCCTGTGAACCCCAGATACCTTGTTCCTCCCAGACTCTCAGTATCTTGTCCCAATGCAAAGAGTCTGTTGGGGTCCACCTGGTACCCCTAAACTCTCCCCCCCTTGCATGGAAGCCTCTTGAGACAGAAAGCTGGGGCAATCAGAGGAATCACTGTATTCATTTATTGTCTCTCAGGGACCATGGTCCTTTACTACCTTGTGTCCAGTGTCTTACAAACTATTGTTTTAAGCATTTAGTCATTTTTTTCATTTCCAATGAAATAGTAAATTCAGTCCCTGTTACAAATTTCTTCATAACTATTTTTCTTCAGTTATCTTACCATGACCTGGAATATCATAAATTAATTTGATTGTCATGAGGTGAAAGACTTAGACTTTGCTTTACTTACTGCCGCTAAATGCACAGAAACCCAGAGAGAGACTGACACGTGTCTGTTAAATTATTAGTGAGAATGACGATGTTAACTACAAATGTATACTGCAACACAGAAGCAATTCTGTAAGCAATGTGCCAAACCTTAAGTATGCATTTCTATCACATAAAACAACAGGAATTTTGGTTTGTTAGTCTTTTTTGTCTATTTGTCTGCTGTTTCGAGCTCAAATAACTAACAAATTTGTGTGCACTGGGAAGGAGAACAGTTCTTTGCAATTTGGACCAATGAGGTTTTCTTTATGGTTGGTTTGTTTCTGTGTTTTCTCTTGATGTATGGCTGACATTTTTAGAATTGGAATTGTAAGCTCCTTTTCTGTTTCTATATGTTTAAGTATCTATGGCCTTTCAAAATATGAGTGTGTAATGTTTTCCTACATTCAGATGGTATTGATAAGATTATAAAGTCTTTTTAAAAAAATCTGTTCTAATATGCTATTGAGTATAAATGAGGGATTATATAAACTAACTTTTCCTAAAATTCCCAGAAAATGAGGAAATCAAATTTTGAATACTTAAATTCTGGTAGATTAAAAAATAATTTTTTTTCCTTTTTTAAAATGTTTATTTATTTGTGAGACAGAGAGAGACAAAGTGTGAGAGGGAGAGGGGAAGAGAGAGAGAGAGAGGGAGACAAAGAATCTGAAGCAGGCTCCAGGCACCGAGCTGTCAGCACAGAGGCCGATGTGGGGCTCAAACTCAGGAACCACAAGATCATAACCTGACCTGAAGTGGGACACTTAACCGACTGAGCCAACCAGGGGCTCCTAAAAATTAAATTCTTAAATAAACCAACTTAAAACAATTTACAAATCCAAGTTAATTAATATAGTTTAGTTAAAAAATCGGCCAAACAAGTTTAGTTTAATAAAATGTGGTTTGATAAAAAGAGCTATGTATTCTCTCATTTACCAAAGTATAATAGTGTATTTTAATTTCAACTTCAAATGCTCTTCCTATATGCATACAAGTTTATTGATCAAATAAGTTCGCATTATTTCTATCTATTTAAGATCATGAAAAAGTAAATTTGACTAAGTGGAATCATTATTCTGATAAACTTTATTTCAACAGTAATTATGTTGACAGCACATCAGCTTGAACAGAGTTTCCAAAATCTTTAAGAACTTAAAACTTTGGACTAATATTAAATTGAGTTATTTAATAGCTAATCATTGGATACCTTGGCCATTTCTAATTAAGAAGGAATACTGACATATTATTAATCCTAATTTAAATTTTTTTGCTTTTGATTTTTATAAGCTATACAGAGGCTTTATAGATCAGTCAAGTTAATGAATCTGTTCATTTTTGCTACTTTATGAGGTTGTAAAAGAGACGTGTATGGCTCTAGAAAATTAGTTTTATATATATATACATATATATATATATACATATATATATATATATTCGTGTTCTCTGTTAAAATGCTGATATTTGACTCACAGTTCACAATTATTCATGCCCCTTCCGTTTTTTTTCTGTGAAATACAATTACTTTAGATAAAAGTTATAAAATAAGCACTTGACAGTATATTTAAAAACAATAATTTCTAAGGAATATAACTCTGTATATCATAACTCTTATGTGCTTCTGTTTTCCAAGGAAAAGAACATTTTTGCCCTAAAGCAGTGGTTCTCAAGATTTTTGGTGTCTAGACACCTTACATACACTCTTAAAAGTTACTGAGGACCTCTATGACATTTGTGTGTGTGTGTGTGTGTGTGTGTGTGTGATATTGATATTTTCTGTACTGGGGAGTGAAACTGAAAAAAATATGCTTACTTACTCATTTTTACTAGCAATAATAAACACTGCACATTAATAATATTACGGAATTAGTTCTGGCTTTATGAACCCCCTAAGACCAGTCCTGAAGTATCAGTTTGTTCCAGAGTATCAAAGAGCATAATGAGAACAAAACTTGAAAAATGGATTTTATTGGCATTGGTTTGTAATATCTGAGTCAAAACAGAAAAGCCATCTGTTAAAATCTTATCGAAGTTTGCTCGGTTTTAATGAACTTGCTTCCTTATAAAGTATAATATTATAGGGTATAATATTATAAAGTAAAACATAAATTATAATAAAATATAATTCTAAAACTTTTTAAAATTAGTTTTATTTTGCATGCTGCAGAAACAACCAAGTTTCCTTCTTGGTTTCATTATTCTAGTTAGGAATTTTTATTAGATTTTTCTGTTTTGGAAATTTTAAGTCTATTATTTACACCTTTGTTTTTTTTCTTTACTCTGATGTTTCCTTGAAAGCTCTAACATTCAGCAACAGGGAGAGGCCAGAGTTCCAGACTTCAGCAAAGCAGCTCCATGTAAAAGGACTACACTAGGTAATTCAAATAAGTAAGACTTCAAAGGAGAGGCTCCTGTACACAGGCTTCTGATGTCATTGCTAACATTAAGATCAGACCCGTGGACTGAGTTGGGATTTCCACAACTCTTCTTAGTTGAGAAGCAGACAAATTTATGTGATTAATAACCCAGATCCAGCGGAGCAAAAATGAATTGATTATACAGGGCTGAATGAACTGTTGAGGGTTCACCAATGGTTGTTTTGTTAGGAATGTCCTTGATATTGTTTTAATGTTCTCCTTCTGGGCAGATAAGGTTTTTCTCTTTTTTAAGTTATCTATAATCCATAAGGATTTAGTATATTCTACTTTTATAAACTACAGTATCTTAAAATATATTTCATTCTCACTGCCTTCTTCCCCTACCCATGCAGAATTGAGAAATTCAAAGCCTTCTTAGTTTTCATGGCAATATAGTTACTGCATAGGTTCAGTAAGAACTGGTCTTCCCGTTTCCTAGGATATGCCTGGAAAAATTCTAAGGCCTTGCCTGGAATGCCTTATTTGAGAGTAATGCTCATTTAATCAGATATGATTAGACATGATTAAGGAATTAAGGTTGACTTTATGGAGCCATTACCTTAAAAAAAAAAAAAAAGTGTTGAAAAACTAGCTTAGTATCCGGCTTTACAGGGTCCAGCTGTATAAATAGGAAGGAATGTCACTTCCTAGAGGGCCACCTTGGGATGTTTGGGGAATTCTGAGAAAAAAAGATATTCATCCAAATACTGTTGACCCCTGAACAACACAGAGGTTAGGGACACTAACCCCTTACATGGTAGAAAATCCACATATAACTTTCGACTCCCCAAAAACATAACTACTAACAGCCTGTAGACCAGAAGTCTTATTGATAACATAAAGAGTTGATTAACACATATTTTGTATGTTATATATGTTCTATACTGAATTCTTACAAGTAAGTTATAGAAAAGGTTATTATTAAGAAAGGAAGAGAGCATAAGGAAGAGAACATATATTTCTAGTACTGTACCGTATTTCTTGAAAAAAGAACCTGCATAGAGGTGAGCCCTACAGTTCAAACCTGTGTCATGCAAGTGTCCCCTGGATACAGGTACTGCAGGTGGTGGCCAGTCTTGGGTTTGGCTTTCCAGACTCAAGACAGCAAATACTAGAGACATCCAAGTCCAGTATGAAATGGTTATAAAGCCTTACAAGAAAAGTGAACTTGAAAAGGTTTATATAGTAAATTGACATTATTGACATTATTTACTCATGTAAATCATCAGGTCAAGTCTAAAGAAATTAACCTTCCTTTGAGACTACTTTTGATCAAATAGAGGAAATTTTTGCTTCAAAGGAACACAAGCATTGTCTATAGTGTACTCTTCAGCACTATGTTTTTCTGATTCTATGGAAGCCAATTTCCAAGTCTGTTAAGTTGTAGATATCTGATAGCTACGCAAAATAATTATTGTACATAATCAAGCAAATTCTGAATTGTCAAGCAGAGGCTCAAGTGACTTCCCTCAAAGTCAGCTGAGCTTCTATTTACACATTCATTTCAATATTTCTCATCTGTAATTAATAATTTCTCATTTGTTCTTTTGTTTCTTTGAATTGGTTATAATATCTGCCAAGTTGCATCATTATTAAATACAATCTTTAAAAAATGTACATCTTAGACACAGAGAGGGAGGGAGACAAAACATAAGAGACTCTCAAAGACTAAGAACAAACTGAGGGTGAGAGGGGTGAGGGAGGGGGGAGAGTGGGTGACAGGCATTAAAGAGGTACTTGTTAGAATGAACACTGGGTGTTATATGGAAACCAATTTGAAAATAAATTATTTTTAAAAATGTACATCTTATCTTGTAATGTATAAAAGTCATGATTTTACCCTTGCTTTAAAAATGTCTTTAAACGAACTCACCAACTCTACAAAACCTTAATATCCTAGAATTTTTGTGTATCTACCAACACTCCTGGGCCATTTCTTGATGTTGAGGGCATTGCATTAGTACCTCCCCTTTACTTTAATTCTCTGAAAGTTTTCCACTCACAAACCAAGTATCAGTCATCAAATGATACTTAAATTCCAAAGTTTTAATGATTTGCAAATGTGGACTATGTCCAAAAATGAAAAGAAAGAGGTGCTTTTAACAGTCGCCCACCTACACATATGTACACATGTAACATGTTATACTTTTAAATAAAATTTTTAAAATAAATATTTAAATAAAATTGTGCCACTGCTCCAAAATTGGACACTGTCTTTATACAGGCTCTGACTCTGTGGGTGATCTTTATGAGACATAGGCTTTTACCAAAATACTACAAGTGAGCTGCATACAGAGAGAGTACAGAGCACTCTGTTTTCATGATTTGAAAGTGAAACCCTAGGAAGCAGAAGCCTTTATATGTGACAGCTTAAATGCTTGTAATCAAACTAATTGGCAGCACGATGACCTGAAATGAGTTTAAAGTCACTATAATATATGTTTAGCAATCAACGAAGTGTTCCTTTATTATTCAGGCTCACGTTTTGCAATTTTATGTTACAGGACCAAATGGAAGTGGGGGTTGGAAAGCAGAAAATGAAAAAGGAAAAATATATAAATGATTCCATTGCTTCAAACGAGTAAATGAAGCAAAAATGAGCCTATTGCTGAATGATGAAAAACAATAAAATTAGCTTGATGAATGGAATCAGGAATAAAATCATTAAATGGGCTATCTGTTGCTTAAAGAAATCTTATATACATAAAAATTGACAGGTTTAAAAGTAGAGATTCCATTTTCAAAAAAGTAACTTAATATAAATAAAATTATTCGGCAATTTTCTCAAAGAGAGGAATAACTGAACCCATTAAAAAATTCTAGCAAGAAACAACACAGTTTTCTTCCTGCTCTCCCCACTAAAATGTATCCTCCCCAAAATGTAATAAAAGTCTTTGCACAAGTGTGACAAACTATGTGGCAGAAAAAGGATCAAACACAATAAAGGGTCAGATTTAGATAAATTCTCTAAATGAGTCTTGGACAAGCTATACCCGAGCAAGAAAAGGGAAGATGCGGATAAAGCTCGCTAACACAAATATGCCTGTAATTAAATCAAGTAGTAATTATAACTGGTGAGATTGCTTTCAAATTACATTCTATATATGTATAACTAAAGTCTACAAACATGTATTGGGCTGACTTCTCCAGAATCTCTTGAGGAGCTTGTTACAAATCAATGCTTCTGGGTTGGCAAGGGGTGGGGGCCCTGAAAGTGACAGTTTTGAATAGAAAAAACCTTCCAGAAAACATCATATGGGTCAAAGAAGAAACTTCAAGAGAAATTTTTTGAACTAAATATTTTGAACTAAAATACAAGTATTTGGAATGAAATAATAATAAAAGTATATATCCAAATATGTAGAATATAGCAAAAGCAGATTTTAAAGTAAAATTTATAGCACTGAATGTATGTATCAGAAAAGAAGATACAGAGGCACCTGGGTGGCTCAATCGGTTAAGCGTCCAACTTCGGCTCAGGTCACGATCTCATGGTTGGTGGGTTTGAGCCCCGCATCGGGCTGTGCTCACAACACAGAGTTTGCAGTCTGCTTCCGATTCTGTGTTTCCCTCTCTCTCTGCCCCTCCTCTCTGCTCACGCTCGGTCTCTCTCTCAAAACTAAATAAATGTTAAAAATTTAAAAAAAAGAAAAGAAGATAGAGCTAAAGCAAATATCTATGCTTTCACCTGAGAAAACTAGATAAATTAGAGTAAATTAAATCCTAAGTAAGCAGAAGAAAGAAATCATCGAAATTAGAATAGAAATCAATGAAACTGAAAACAAAATCAGTAGAGAAAGTCCATAAAACCAAAAGCTGGCCTTTGAAAAGATCAATAAACAGTCAATAAGCCTCTACCCTGGCTAAGATAAAAAAGAGAAGACAAAAATTACTAATTCAGAAATTGAAAGAGGAGATATCACTATATATCCCACAGACATTAAAAGGATAGTAAAGGAATGTTATGAAGAATTCTATGCCACAAGTGGCAACCTAGATGAACCAATTCCATGAAGGATACACTAAGGTGAAACTCACCTAAGAAGAGATAGATAATCTGAATAGACCTGATTAAAGAAATGGAATTGATAATTAATTTTCCATAACAGAGAGCCCCAGACCCAGATGGGTTTGTTGGTGAATTCTACTAAATATTTAAGGAAGAAATTATAGCAATTATCTACAATCTCTTCCAGAAGACAGAAGAAGACAGAATACTTCATGACTCATTCCATGAGGTCTGCATTACCTTAATATCAAACTTGAATGAAGACATTAAGAAAACTACAGACCATTCTCTGTCAGGAGCATATACGTAAAAATCCTCAATAAAGTATTAGCAAATCAAATCCAACAATATATTTAAAAAATGATGCATCATGACCAAGTCGTATTTCTGCCAGAAAAGCAAGGATGGTTCAACATCTGAATATCAATTAATGTAATCTATCATATCAGAAGGCTTAAAGAAAAATCATGTGATTATATTAATAGATGCAGAAAAAAGCTTTTGTCAAAATCCAGTACCCGTTCATGATAAAAATTCTCAGCAAGGTAGGAATAAAAAGGAACTTCCTCACCTTGATAAAGAATGTCTACGAAATATCTGTAACTAACATCTTAATTAATAATAAAATTCTTGAAGATTTCTTGTGTTAGCTTAATAGCAAGGCAAGCATGTTTCCCCTCACAATTCCTTTTAAATATCATACTGGAAGTCCTAGCTAATGCTATAAGACAAGAAAAGGAAATAACAGGTATATGAATTGGGAAGGGAAAAATACAACTGTTTTTGTTTTCAGATGAAATGATCACCAACGTAAAAAATCCAAAAGAAATTCCTAGAACTAATAAGTGATTAGAGCAAGGTTGCAAGATACAAGGTTAATATTACAAAAATCAATTACTTTCCTATGTACCAGCAATGAACAAGTGGTATTTGAAATGAAGATATTATCATTGACATAAGCACCCCCAAAATGAAATATTTAGTTATGAATCTAACAAGATATGTAACATACATAACTTACAACCTGTACAAAATTTGTTCCTAGAAACTACAAAGTTCTCATAAAGGAGACCAAAGAAGAATTAAAAGTATGGAAAGATACTCCATGTTCATGAATAAGATGACTCAATATTGTCAAGATGTCATTTCTTCCCAACTTGATATACAGATTCAATTGAATTCCAATCAAAATCCCAGCAAGATATTTTATAGATACTGACAAATCGTTTCTAAAGTTTATATATATATACAAAAGACCTCTGGGTCTGAGAATAGCTAACTCATTGTGGAAAGAGAAGAACAAAGTTGAAGAATGGACATAACTTCTAGACTTACTAAGAATAAATATCAACTAATACACTTATGATTTATCTATAGCAATCAAGACACCATGGGACTGGTGAGAGAACAGACAGACCACTGCAACAGGAACAGAGACCTGAGAAATAGGTGTAAATGTGGTCAACTGATGTTGGACAAAGGAGCAAGGGTAGTGCAGTGGGGCACAGGTAAGTCTTTTTGACAAATGGTAGTAGAACTGGACATTCACATACAAAAAAGAAAAACACAAGCAATATAAACACAGACCTGACACCCCACACAAAAATTAACTCAAAAATATCAAAGACCAAAATATAAAATACAAAACTGTAACATTCCTGAAAGATAACAGAGGAGAAAATCTTTATAAGCTTGGGCACAGCAATGACTTTTTAGATACAACACCTAAGGCACAACACATGAAATAAGTAATTGATAAGCTTAACATCATTAAAAGGAAAATTTTCTGTTCTGTGAAAGACAATGCCAGGAGAATGAGAAGACGAACCACAGACTGGGAGAAAATATTTGCAGAAGACATAACTGACAATAGCCTATTATGCAAACTATATAGCAAAACTCTTAAAACTCTTTAAAAAGAACATGAAAAGCCTGATGAACAGATAGGCAAAAGACCTGAACATGACACCTCACCATAAAAGATATACAGATGGCAAATAAGCATATTAAAAACATGCAACATTATGTCATTAGAACTGCATGTTCCAACAGCGTGATACTACTACACGTCTATTACAACGTAAAATTCCAAAACACTGACAATGCCAAATGCTGGCAAGGGCAAAGAGCAGAAGGAAATTTCATTCACTGCTGACGGGAATGCAAAGTGGTACAGCCACTTTGGAAGACAGTTTGGCAGTTTCTTCCGAAACTAAACATACTCTGAACCATAAGATCCAGAAATTGTGCTCCTTGGTATTTATGCAAATGTGCTGAAAGCTTATGTCCACACAAAAACCTACAAACAGATGTTATGGCACCTTCATTTTGTAATAGCTAAACTTTGAAAGCAACCAAGATACCCTTCAGCAGTTGAACAAATATATTCACTGTGGAACATCCAAACTATGTATTATTATTCAGCACTAAAGGAAAAAAAGAGATATCAGTCCACAAAAAGACATGGAGGAACCTGAAATTCATGTCAGTGAAGGAAACCAATCTGAAAAAGCCACAGACTACATTATTTCCAACTATGTGGCATTCTGAAAAAAGCAAACTATGGAGACAGTAAAAATACGGAGATGTTGGTTGCCAGGGGTTGATGGGAAGAGAGGAATGAGTAGGTGGAACAAGGAGGATTCTTAGGGCAGTGAAACCACTCGCTATGATAGTATAATGGCGGATACGTGTCATTTGTCAAAACCTAAAGCTTGCACGATGGAGTGTGACCCCTAATGTAAAACACGGACTCTGGGGGTGATGATGGGTACTCTGGGTACCAGCGCAGGTTCGTCAACGGTAACAAATGTATCCCTACGGTGTGGGATGCCATGAGTGGATGTATGCGAGCCAAAGGTAACAGCAACACTCCATACTTTCAGTTCCATTTTTCTGTAAGTCTTTAGCTGTGCTAAAAAGTGAAGTTTATTAAACCCACCACCACCACAACAAAAACAAACACCAAAAAATAAAAATTAAGCTTCCCAGGAAGCTTTCCCAGGAAAGAGTTTTCAGAAAGTTGTGGCCTAGTGTAGTCCACTCCCTTGCAAGGCTGAGTGAGGCTTTATTGAAATTAGCCTATACATATTACGAGGTGTGAATATTAAAACAAACAAACCCATAACCTTTTTTTGGAAGGGAAGGAATAAAGTTTTATGCTTAGATGAAAGAAGATAAGGATCCATGTGCTTTAATGTCTAGTTAGTGAGGTACAACAAAGAGATAGAACTTAACCATTTGGCCTAAGTTCCTGGAAGGAAAAAAGGGGGGGGGGGAAGCAGATGCCATTTTCCTATTGCTCAATGTGAAATAAGTACACAGTTATTGGCAGGATAGTTTTATATTATTAAGTTCAGTTCTCAAGTTGAATTCTTCCCCTAGCTGTAGGACTTTGGAAAACATACTTCCCGTTTCTAATGCTCATTTTTTTTTCATTCACAAAACGACTTAGACAAATGGCCCCTGAATATGCACAGTCTCTTGACTGGCGGTACAGCATTGCTACCAACATATCCACGGATGTGCTGACGCTGAAAGACCCCTTTAAAGAGCACCTTGATCTAACTAACCCTCATTTGAAAGATGAAAAACACATAATGTAATTTCACGGCCGAACCACTTCAGAATTTGCAATAATTTCAAAAAGAAACTTATTATCTCTTCCGTATTCAAAATTTAAATATGTGCCACAATTCAAAATTCTACATTTAGGATGCAACTGTATTATAACACAGACCTATTATCAATAATAGCGAGTTTTTCATTTATCTCCTTTTTCTAATTATTACTCATGCAGATCTGTTATGACATGAATACTGTATCAAATTGCACCTCTTTTATAGTGTGTCCTTTTATCTATCTTAGATAATACTGCTTGTTCACATATCTTAGAAGAATTTGAAGAGGCTTGGCTATGAATACCCACGTCACAACGGGATCTATGATAAGTATATTTTAATGGTCAATTACTTTGCCATTCTGCAGCAGAACAAAGGTGTCCACATGATTATGTCCAGTTAATTTTCTTTTTAACTGGATGACTACAAAGGAAAGAGAGACCGTATACTAAGCATGTCTACTGACTGTCTCAAAGCCCTTTCCAAATATATGTAAGGATAAATGAAACAAAGGAAGAATGTCTGATTTTATTTTTGAGGCTCAGAAAAAAAGTCAGCAAAGGAAATAAATACCCAGAATCTGTACCAGTCAACTAGCACATACAAATCCCATGAAGAAGAGACATTGAAAAAAGAGCTATGAGGAAAACCTAGCAGCACTGATATTCTGTTGTCGACACCCTGGATGAAGATGAAGAAGTCACACTTCCGGCAGTGGGCAGGGATCACCAGCATGGCGCCAACAGAAGCAATGACCTATTAGATGGCAGACACAGGTTAGTGCTCTAAGTGCACCAAGATGAACTTCAGCATATACACATGTATGTGCCTGTGCATAGTCGTTCCACGTATGGAAAAGACACACTTGTTAGTTAACTGCAATCAAAAGAACAAGGAGGTGTAGGTGATGAGAAAAGTGGTATGGTCTCCGTCTATGCCAACTGAAGGGGCGGTTTGGTTTCTAGGATGACAGAGGTCGTAATTCTAACAATACTTAGTTTTGCGAGTTAAGTTTCAGACTGGCAGTCAGACAAGGTGATACGTGAAGTCCCTCTGACTCAGATGTTCTTTAACTCTAAACCTATAAAGGTAAAGCCAAGATAATAGGTCTATTTTAATTACCAACTGAAAGCTGGCAATTTAGAAACAGATGCAAATAACCTGTGACTGTATAATGCATCTTTATAGATGCAGCTTAAGACTTTCATTTGGTCATGATACCTAGCTGTTTAATGTCTGATTAGAAAAACATATTGGCTTCTCTTGTTTCCTTTGCTTCCCAGAATGTTCCAGTATTAATGCTCCTTTTGTTCAGAGAAATTAGGTTTTCATATCATATTGTTAGTTCTGTTACAAAGTTATTTTTCAAATATATTTCAAATAAATTATGAAGGAACCAAATTTCTTGTCTCCTTAGGGTTGAGGGTTGAGATGCCAACTTTCCACGACTTTGTCTGCACAGGATACAAACCTGCCTTTGCCCTTGGCAAAATCAGCCTATTTCTCACCAAGGTAGGAAAAAGTAGGTTACAGTTAGGATCCTCTTGCAAAGGTAAAATATGAATGTTCTCTCTAGGGATCAAATTGGAAACAGAATTTTTGGCAGGTTTAGGCACACTGTAGGTTTAGGCGAGTTCTTGGTGGGTCTCTGTAATGGTACCTGCATGATTCAGTCTCTCCTCAATTTGCTTCTGTGGCAGGCTAGCTGTATGCAGTCATCTGCTGGTTTGAGCAAGATTTTATGAGATGTGATGAACGTTTGAAATATTAGTATACTAGGAACCACAGCTGTTGTGCCCTGCTGCATTTTTAATGGCTCCTTAAAATCAGAGGCCAGGACACACGGCAGCACATTTAGACAGGAAACACCGCAATTACGTGGCCTCACTACTCCACCGCAAATGTGCTAGCACACTACAGTTCATAAGCCCGAATAGACGGTCATCACCTTTGGCAATGCTTCTACTTGAGAACAGCCACAATCTGGATTTATTACAAGACAGCTGTCAATGGAGACTGATAGGTTTTTTTCTTTTCTTTTTCTTTCTTTTCCCCGCCCCCCCCCCCATTCTGTTTGGTTTCCATCCTACAAACCAGACATCAAAGATTTCAGAGCAGAAATTAAGTGTAGTATAAAGCAGGTCCCTTTAAACATGACTGTTAGTGAAGCTAATTACTACAGGAAAATTGGAGATCATTCATTAGCCTAGTAAGCAAATTAAGGTTTGTTAACAAGTGATTTATAATGCCACGCCTTGGGTAACTGTGCTGGTCTTTTCACATATATGTGTATAGGACCTGACAGTTTATTAACTGTGCTGTATCTAAACAGCTTGTCACCAGGGTGCTTTTGTTAAAATGATACTGTATTTTAAATGGATAAACATTTTTACATGAGCAAAATGCATTTTAAATGTTTGGCTTATGAAGTCAAGTATCGGGAGATAGGTGAAGTGTCTCAAACTATCTAAGCTTCCAATAACTCTTGTTTACTGCTGGAGCTGACTATAGGAAAATGTGATGCTGGGAGTTAAAATAGCACTTTTCCTCTTTAACAAGCCCCAGTTGTGTTTTTTAACCTCTTTTCAAATGATACTCCTGGTGTTTCACAAAGCTGTAAGTTTCTTATGCAATGGATAGGGAGGCATCTGATCTACAATTTCAGGAAAAATATTTTTTTTAAAGGAGTTAAGCAAAGGAATGAGGCCTTTGATCTGAGATTCTGATTGATAGCCCATAAAACTCCAGGGCAGTTAAATCTATCAAAAATAAAGGTTGTGTGGGTAGTCAGAGTAAACCTTGGTATTTGATACTGCCCATGGCTCATTTTATATAGCTCATGCCAACTAATTCAACATTTCTATAATCTGGAAATCTTCAACAAGAATAGGAGAACTTCTTTGAAGCAGGTATTAGAAAAAGAAAAAAAAAAAAAAAAGAAAAGAAAAAAGAAAAAAAGAAAAATGGGAAGGGAAGTAAGAGGAAGTAAGTGACCTTCTGAATTCCCCATGACAGTGGCCTGTCCATTCCCTCTGGGACGGTCGATGCAGACTGCTAAACAGTCTTTACTGAATCATCTCTGTGACTGATAGGATACACTAGCTATGGAAGAGAATGAGACTACAGCCTCAATATTTCTATGCGCTAAACCCTAACTGAATAACACAAATATGCAATATTATTCATTATTATTAATTTCAAAGAAAGGCAGACTTGTCCACTCAACAGAAATGTGAATTTCTTTCCCTGCTGACAATGAAGAGGCATTAGGCACTAAGGGGACCACGGCTTTGCCTTCTTTGTTTAAAGGAGAGCAAAGAGAAGCGGCAAAACCAATCGAAAGCACTGGTCCCACATGGCAAACATTTAGGTGTAAGGTAACTAGAATCACGGATCTTGGAATATCAGAACCAAAGCCCCTTTAATAAGCAATTAACTAGTCCTGTGACTTGTAAAATCTTCTTCTTTTTTTCCAAAATGATTTATATTCTTCAAATCTGAGGGGTCAAGAAGAGGGGTTGAGGGGACAGAAGACCAGGCCAAGGGCTATTTCCCCACACCCATCAGAAGCACCTGGATTTGCATCTCACCTCCTCAATTAGACTTGCAATAGCTGACAACAAAGACTCCTGTGGAGAGCAGACCTTTGAAAACACCTGGTCTATCTCCTCACAGAAACGCCCAGAAAAGAGAGGATGGTGGGATTAGTGGCAACTAGAGACGCCAACCTTCCCTTCTCATCTGACTATCCTGTTTACCAAATTTCTCAATTCCTTTATACTGCATGAAAAAGTTAAAACTGAAAATGTGGAGCTCTGAGACAATTTCCTCAGGGTGAGCTGGAAGAGGCCGCTCACTGTGGAGACCCTGCAAACGATGAAGTGTCTGCTCACCAGAACCTGTAATGTTCAAACAGTCAGGGTATGTTGCTCATGGCTCATTGATCCTGTTCCCAAAATGAAGAGTAATCACACCCAGTCAAAAACAGAAAAAGAAAAAAAAAAAAAAGAAATGGAGAATACAATTATATTTTTAGTCTAAGGCTCCTGAAATTAGAGTTTATTGGTGACTATGCAGATGAGCCTATCTGAACACACACACTCGATCCAGGTATAAATCGACCATTTGCAGTAACTAAGATTAATTCTGTGGTTTCTAATCTTATCAAAACACCTAGGTCAGTGTAGATTCCAATTTTGTTATTTTATAACAAGACAATTATAGTTCAGGGTAGTATTTTTTTTAATGTTTATTTTTGAGAGAGAGAGAGAGAGAGAGAGAGAGAGAGAGAGAGAGAGCGCGCGATCAGGTGAGGGGCAGAGAGAGAGGGGGAGAGAGAACCCCAAGCAGGCTCCGCACTGTAAGCATGGAGCTGGATGCAGGGCTCAAACCCATGAACCATGAGATCATGACCTAAGCCCAAATCAAGAGTCAGGTGCTTAACTAAATGAGCCTCCCAGGTGCTCCTCAGGGTAGTATTTTAAAGGTTACAGTTCAAAATCATGGTAACTTTTTACCACTAGGAAGAGTAATAGAATTCATTTACCCAAATGTTTCTACATAGTAAATAGTTTCAAAATCACCCAACTCCTTCCCTGGCTTTGTTTCATACTCCCTATAATTAGCCTGACACGGGGCTCAATCTCACAAACCGTGACCCGGACCATGATCATGACCAGAGCCGAAATCAAAACTGGGATGCTTGACTGATTGAGCCACCCAGGTGCCCCCTAAGGTAATTTTTGATAAGCATAAGGCTGAGTGTTAAGAACATACTCGAATTCTCACATGTTTTAACATAGATTTCAATTTGCATGGCAATGTTTTGTTCTTCTCATTACTTAGGCCACCTTCTTAAACAACCATTGAAGATATATACACATTTAAATTTCTAACTCCCTACTCTAACTTCCAAACTCACTAGCTTCCTAAAATCCAGTTTCTCCTTCCTGGGATTCCTATTCCAAATAAAAGAAGCATCACAGTCATCAATGCCAGGTTTCACAACTTTCTCAGGTCAGTAGCATCAAGTCCAGATCTACCTATAAATCACTCCGTATAATTAACCAACCCAAGTCCAGCCTTTCTCCAGAAACATGCTACAGTCAAAACAATCCCACACAACGACACCATTCTCTGTGCTCTTACCTTTGTTGCCTCAAACTTTGTTCCATCTTTTCTTTATCTGTTGAGAATCTCAATATCCATTAAGTTCTGCACAATTTAAGCCTCCTATAATTCATAACTGACCCTTATAAATACTCCTAGGTGTTCTACTGACCCTTCTTGTATCAAACTCAACAATGTACTCTGGACTTGAAGACCAAACTTACATCTTATTTACCTTAAGAACGAAGAATAGATGTTTAATATATATTTGACAATTAAAATGCACTGAAATCTCCATCTGGTGAGCAGTTTTCTAACTCAATCTTTAGCAATGAATCCAAATGACCCAATAACAATTGGAGATCTCTGATGGAATTGAGATTTTTAAGAAATTTCCATTATAATGGAAACTTGTCAGTAAATAAATAACGGCCAATAATTCATTTACCCAGAGTTAATTATTCAAAACTATACATATTAGAGTCTTATTTGGGCGACATGTTAAAATGCTTAGCATCATTTATCTTTAAGCATTTGACAAGTTATGATTAAAATACTTGAATTACAAAATTCTCTCCCAGCAATACCAGCAAGTACTGGCAGGTGGGGAGGAAGATGATTTTGGATTGGGTTGTGGTCAAGACCAGGTTGATATAGCTGCATTTCTAAACTTAAAACCCAGAGAAACATTATAAGGTTGAAGAGTTAGGTTCTCTGTAGAGCCTAAACCCACTTACTTCAAAAAAAAAATTTTGTGACATTTATTCATTTCTGAGAGACAAGAGAGAGTGAGAGCAGGGGAGGGGCAGAGAGGGAGGAAGACACAGAGTTGAAGCAGGCTCCAAGCTCTGAGCTGTCAGCATAAAACCTGACATGGACCGTGAGATCCATGGACCATGAGATCATGACCCGAGCCTAAGTCAGACGCTCAATTGACTGAACCTCCCAGGCGCCCCTAAATCCACTTATTTAAATACGATGTATCAAAAATATTAAAAGCATCAGAGGAAGGAAAGGAACTGGGTGATTTAGGGAAGGCTAAATACCTTGAGGGGGCCATGATTTTTCACATCTGTAACCCATCACCTAGAACAGTGCCTGATGGAGAAGGTGCTTAGCACTTAGTGAAAAACAAAAAGAGTATCTGTTAAAAGAAAAGTCCAGTGTTTAAAAAAAATCCACCTAATCCAAAGAAAAATAGGAGATATTTCAGGGTTTACAGTCAAAAACTTAGAACAGGGCAAAGAATCTAATCCTTTTATGACCTTATACTTCTGATGGAAAGCCACAGGTCAGTATTTTGCATCCACTGCCTGTAACCAACACTAGAAACACAATTTCTTAACCAATAAGGCTGCACGGAAAAGCACTAATCACACACATCCCATGTCAACACATGTACCACTACACGATTTCCCTTTATTATATAATGTGGTAGTTTTAATCATTAGATAGTAGTGCATTGGTTTCCTTGATAATCTTAAAGTATGCATACTGATGTGAGGCAACTGAGGAGAATTAAAGTTATTGTTTGGGAACCATTATGAAAATATCTCTGGATGACTGGAGTTTACAAAAGTGGGATCCAAGCTATTCGACACTACGGGCCTGAGACACTTACATTCACACCTGGAAGAAGGCTGAACGTTATCCAGAGAAGCAGGCAAGACATGTCACCAGAACAAAGGAAAGCTTCCTTTACACCAGGGGTCAGGTTCAGCCTGACAAGTCAGTCAACTCCTACACCAACAGGAGCTACCAACTACTGGCAGATGGAGTCTAGAGCTTGTAAAGAATGAGTCCAGAACGTTCCTGTGATGACACACCAGACCACTGGCAACCAGGAGATGTTTTTACTGGTCTTGTCACTCTACTGACTTGGGTTACCTCATTCAGGTATGCTAGGGCATCTACTTTTCTCTTTGTGTCAGAGAGCAGAAAATACAGGACACAACCTCATAACACCTGAATGTATTGAACAGATCTTTCTTACCCTCCCATCCCAAACTCAAGAGCTATTAGCAGTCTTTAAATGTCTCAGGTGTGAGAAAGAAAATAAACAAATGGCTTTAAAAGACAAATTAAACAACCATAATACATGGACAGCCTAGAATAGTTCATTCCAACATCATGGTGATCACAGAGGATCATAGAGAACGAATTCCGTATTTCTGTTCACACAGCGGTATATGGCTGACCAAACACACAGTCACGGGCTCCTCGGAAAGCTATAAGAATATAGCAAGAATCAAGTGTTTCTGACCTACAGCTCCAAATTCCAAAATTTACTTCTTATATCACTAATTTCTCATGGTAATCCTCTATCAACCACAACATTACACAGCCGCTTAATGAGAGCAAGTTTTGTCCAACGGACACTATAATGGGAATAATTGGCTATTAATGAGAGCTGTTCTGTGTGCGTTCAACACCTTGTCTCATTTAGAATTCACAACTGTATTAGAGGGGTGCAGACTCTCGGACATCAAATAACCTGCCCAAGGTCACACAAGTGGTCTTCAGATCATTCTGTCTCTAAGTTCTTAATTATCCACTATGCACAATAACACTTCAAATACAAGTGTAAGAAGAGAATATAGCCCAAAACATTTAAATTAAAATGAAAACGTGTTCACTGCATTAGTGTTAAAAAAAAAAAAAAAGAAAAGAAAAATCCTACGCACTCCAACAAGTTTTGGTACTCTTGCCAAAAATAAAAAATAAAAAAAAAGCAAATAGATTCCAACCAGTCTATACTTCCATTTATATTTAGAACATGAGCTGGGCATGAGTATGTAATGAATATATATGTGTGTCTCTCTGTGTGTATAACACCCACATTATTCAAAAGCTCCCAAAAATGTGAAAAGTTTGTTCCAATCCTTCTTTATTTTGTCTACTTTAAGAATCCTTTGCAATATGCTTATGTAAATACTGATTTTAGCTGCTGTTCTCATTTCTCAAATCTTCAGCTTATAAATGAATTGGAAAAGTAACAGACCTAAGCAGACATCTTTGGAACACAAAACCAAAGAGATATAAACAAATATGATTAAATAAAAAACAAAGGATTCTTCTTTACATTCTTTAACTTATCACTTCTGATAAATGAAAAGAACGGAAGGAAGGCAGAATATACTGGCTACGGATACGGGGTGTGTGCTGGCACACGTGTGTGCTTTTGTGAGCGTGCGTTTGTACTCCAGTGGGGGTCTATTTTATTAGCATACACAATCATCAGCATTTTACCTTAGTTTACTAAAAGCTCTGTAAGAGTGTAAAATCCAGATGAAAGAAAACCCTGAAGTTAGAGTAAAGCTGGGGCATGGGAGAGTATTTAAGAAAAGAGTTCCAGGTTGTTAAACCCAACAGGAGAGTGCCTTCAGTTTTCTTATACCAGAGTTCATATTATGGTTCAATTGCATTAATAGCTCTGTGACTCTGCAGGTGATTGTCTCCACCCACACTTCAAAGAGATGCTGAAAAGAATTAAGGGTTGAGTCCACATGTCTCCATTCCACTTACCTGACGCTGATCCTTCATCACAGACATAAGGCTAATATGACGTCACAGACCATAAAGCACACTGCAGAGAACATGTTGACACAAAGCTACTCTAAGTTGTGGATACACTATTTCCACCAAGAAGCATGAAACTCACCAATGCTGATGTTAGCACCTGAAATCGAGTATTATATTTGATATCGTTGTAGTGAAAATTGAAACAGAAGACACTTTTTGATGAGAACTTGGCAGTAATATCAATGGATTTTGCACTTTGATAACATGATAATCCCATTATTGGAAACACATTCTAATAGAGCATTTCTGTCATAGTTTAAAGCTGAACATGCATCTGGTACGTATCTTTTCCGTGAAAGCAAATAATGCCACAGGTTTTTTTTATGTAAGCAAAGCAATACTAAGAGCAATTTCACCAAAGGACAAACTTTTATACTCATCCAAAAGAGTGTGAATGTAAAAATCATTTTAGATTCACGACTGCAGACTCTTTCCTTGTAAGTGTGTATTATTAAAGAATAAAAATAAATGCTTCTGAAATTAGAAAAATAGGTGTCAAAAAGCATAATAAATTTCTCAATGTTTCTAGAGAGGACTTTCTTCTTTCAGGGTGATCATACTGACAACAGAAAAAAATACTAGAACGTTCAGTCTCAAAGTGATCAAGGGCTAAGTTAGTGGTTTTGGCCTTGCTCTAGTGAAGAAAGCCAAGAGGGATAATTTAGCTTTTGGACAGAGAACAGACACTGGCAGTCTCCAGATTTTACTTCCAGCATCTCAGCCCACATCCAGCCTGGTGTGAAGACATGGCAGATGGGCTACTTCTGTCATTTCGACTGCTTCAGCATCCTGCTTGTTCCTGGAGGCATGAATATTCAGCCACAATCCGGAGCAAGCACAGGCGGGCTGACTGTATTAAACAGGTACCAAAAAAATCTTTATCCTTCTCCTTTTTCTCATTATCATAGATTAAGATAAAAAAAATCAACATTTAGAAAATGCTACTTCTGCCAAGCTTGGAAAAGACTTATCATTCAATGAAACGATGCTGGTTTTCATATATTTAATGTTATGAAGAGAAATGTGTGGGTAGAAGAAAACCAAAGTAAATTAACATTTTAGGGGAAAGAAATTCAAAGGCAAGTAAACTGAATCAGTAGTTATTTTCCACTTTGTCTTATTTTCATTATTGTAGTATGTTCTTGGAAAATGCTGAGCAGGCGGTAGAGTATCAATGTTCATCATTCAGAAGTGATTCCTTTACATACCACACAAACCCCTCCACACTGGCTTGTTTTCTTGTTGTGTAAATAATACCTATTTTTAACTCTTACTTATACCTTGAAAAAAATTACTGAATCCAAAAAGGGTAATTTTGCTATAAGTAAAAGAAATGAAGAGACAATTTCTCTACGAGAGAATTATCTAGGAGATAATCCCTGAGGAAGGACACCATCCCCACCCCTCCTAAAGGACAGAAAAATGTCTAGAAATAACATAATACACTTATATTTGCTAAAATGAGGAGTTCCACGATTGCTGAAAGAAAATCTTGAGGCCACACACTCAGACTGTAAGGGAAAACATCCATTAAACCACCACCTCTCATCAAAATAATTTTTTTAAAGAAGGCAATTCCCTATATATGCAAGAAACTTCTTTAAGAGATCTTAAAAGTGGGGGCACCTGGCTGGCTCAGTTGGTTGAATGTGTAACTCTTGATCTCAGGGTTGTAGACTGGAGCCCCATGTTGGGTACAGAGATTGCTCAAAAATAAAAATCTTTTAAAAAAAGAGAGACCTTAAAAGTGAATAAAAACCTCAGTGCTAATCTGAATTCCATCCTCCACATGACGTGGCACTTCACACTATAAAAGCACTTCTGTAGGAAAGGTGGCAGGAGCCAGTCGGGTCTCCCTCACACTGCCAGGTAAGAAGGAAATGCGCTGGGTACGCAACCCACATCTCAGACTGACTTAGGATTCACGGGGCCTAACAGGTTACTGATTTTAAAAATAAAATAATCCTAATAAAAGGATAGATACCAGTCTGCTTTTTAGGACTGAGAGGGAATTTCTTAGATTTTTTTTTCACATCCTAATGAGCGAACATGACAGAAGTAAATCAATGCCAAGGCAAGGCACACATGTGGAAGTCGAGATAAACTTACGAAGTAGCCTGTTCCCAAGCTGGAAGGAGCTGAACTCTGCAATAAAGCATAAAGACAAAGTGGAAAATCAGCAATGGTTGTTAACACGTTCCAATCCACACAGCTCATTACCAGCCCTTTGCAGGTTTTTCATCGTTACGTTACATCACATCACTGGTGTATGTGCCCCTTGTCATCTGCTACTAATACAAACACCGTGTTGGCTTAATTTTCCCCTTTACATCTCTCAACAACTCAGAGATGCTAACGTGCTATTTACTGAATTCCAAGCTTCTGCGGTGGACGTAATTGCCAATTTATTTGACAGGCAGCTGGGTAATGAATTAATGATGGCATTTCGCCCTGCACTGAGACTAAACAGACACGCATCAGCCTGCCTCCCTGACTTGCTGACATTCAATGCCCTGGTCTCAAGCTACTCAGTTTTGTGGCCGCGAAGGGGCAGGCAAGAGGAAAAAGCCCAGACTGACTCGAAAATAAAAGCCCAGTGGGTTTGGATGACTTTTCCAGCGTATGACCTACTTGCCAGTTTATTCCCTAAAGGCATCAGTTAGTACACACAGAGCGCTTTTCAAAAATGAGACATTTTGTAAACATAATTAGTAGAATAAAATGCAAAGAATGTGTGGGTAAAAGGAAGCCATGAAAAGCAACATTTTTCTGAACCTTTTAGTCACAAGAATTATCAATTTAAGCTTCCATAGTTCTGACACATGGAACACTAAAAAAAAATAATAATAATTCTGAAATGTGTGCAGGGCATCATTTCTTTGAGCAAAGAGGCCAAAAAGAGAACTTGGGTTTTGTTTTAAACTTGTCTATGATTCATGCTTGTTTGTATTTCTGTTTTTCTTTTCCTTAAAACCTCCCATTAACAAATTCTTTAATTTTTAGTATCCTTTTTCTGAACAAGAAAAGCCCTAAATAACCTTGAGACAAAAGGAATGCTAATGCTAAGACAGTGTCCAGGTCTCAGCAGAGTGTTCTTCCATCGGCAGGGCCTTCTCCCTGACCAGCTTGGATCAGGGGCGACCCCTTCTCTGAGGCAGCTGACTTTCACCTACAAGCAGCACTCAGTTCATCTGTAGCTATTCCGACCACATGCCCTGTCCCTGCTCTGCAAACTGCTCTGCAAACTGCAGGGACCATCCAGTAACTCATTGCTGCTTCCCCAGAGCTGAGCACACAGGATGCATTTAATAAGTATTTGTTGGATTAAAGTCTAAATAAGTAAGTGGATTGTATAGGGGGAAAGAAGGCTTAGGTGAATTTAACATCTCCAAAAATATAGTCGATGCAAGTCTTCCTGATTTTAAACTGTTTCTGAGAAGGAAATACAGTGCTGTCAAGTATCAACAGCATCCACAACAAAAAGGAATAGTACAACCCCAGGGCATTCCTAAATGCACTTCCCAAAGCAAAACTTTCTTCACCTCGATGTTTCAGACAGACTAGGAGGGGGAATAAAGGACAACAGATGTGTGATCTTGCACACCGGACTTGGTTTTAAACAATCCTGCTGCATTCCTGATCCCATAAATGGTATGTAGGGAGATCCACAGTAGCCATGGAGACAGCTTCTCACAGCAGTGATTAGCCATGTGACAGCATCACCTGTTTCCAGCACCCACAGCCCTCCACAGAGCAGAGGAAGGCAAAAGCCAACTTAGGTCTCCACCACCCTGGAGTCATGCCCCTGGGAGGTAAACTCATTTTAGGATGAATTACTCAGAAAGAACATGGGATTTGTTTATTTCAGGTTTTCTCCCCTTCCTGCAAATATATTTTATCCCAGAAGCAGAAGTACCCCTCCAAACCCACCTCCCACCCCCACATACATATCATCTTATTGTATACCAAGGAAAATTACATCCTTCAGGTCTCGGAAAGCTCTGCTATACTCATTTTGCATATATATTGTACATTACTCAGGGAGCTGGGTGGAGAAGAGGGCTTTGTTGTGCATATTTGTTCTGGCTATTGTTTATGCAGGTCTGACTGAATGAGGGAACAGTGGGTATCATTTCAATTTCTGATGTCAACATCAAATTACTTATTTAATTTCATGCCTGGCGAAGCATTGTATAGCTACACGCAGAATCATTTCACTTCATTTGTTATGCTGTGTTTTCGTGGCGATTGGCTTGCCTTCCAACTGACAGCTTTAATTACGACATGAATTTGATTGCACTGCCGAGGAATTAACATAATGCAACAAAGCATTTAAGCACCCTGCCTTATACTACCCCCTCCCACACAAATACAGACAGACACATGAAAGAACACAGACACTACATCCTCCCATGCATTAAAAGCCCATTAGAGTTTCAGTATTTGCTAGAATGTATACAGAACCTTATGGTCAGAGGCTACTCACATTTGTCAACCCACTGTACTCATCTCTTTTTCTAAACAGAAAAAAGTTGGGGGCATTAAGCTGTGTTTTCTGGACCTGGCAAAAAACTTTGTAAAAAAATCCTTCGAATCTTTAACTTTGCCAAACACCCGTAACATTGACATTTCTTCCCTGACTACTCCCTTCTCCACCATATTTTTCTTGGCCAATTGCCAGCTCCCTTCAATCACTGGAAATTTTGAAAGAAATAGTATCTCTGAAAGAGGTAACTTCTTGTCCATTTCTACAACCTCAAGAATCTTGCTATGGCCTTGTATTTAGTAGGACACTGTCCCTGATCAACAAGACCTCCACCATCAGATAAAGATGACAGAAGTACTGAGACCAGCCACAGGGCAGGAATCAGGGTTTCATGGACAGCTCATGACACACGTCACATCCCTCAGGCCTTGCCATCCAGAAGGTCCACAAGAGTCTCCATCACATATGCCTAATCCAAGTTTGTATCTAAATATAGATGCAAATATTTGATAGCATTAACCTTTTTTCCAAAAGTCAGAAATATCATGAACACCTGGAACCATGGGCAGAAACAGACTATGCTACAAAAATGGAATAGCTGTCTAGAAATAGCCTTCCCATTACCTGAAATGCATTCTGTTGGCTATTAATTTATAGATGTGCAAGTAGGGATGGGCACCGATTTCTCATCTAGGAAAGACACAGACAACAAGAGGTGAAAGGCCTAGGAAAGCAAAGAGGTTGTGATGCCTTGATCACTGAACCATTGGATGGAATCAAGCTGATTTCAACTTTCCGTGTTGCCCCAATCCATATCTAATGAGGAGGGGTCTTCCTCTTTTGTTTTGCTGGAGGGAGAAGGCAAACTCACTGCAACCTATATAGCAAAAATTGCCATAGAATCTAGAAAAGGCGAGGAGTTAAAATGAGGCTTGAAAAACTAAAGAGATGTTTTAGAAAAGAAGGCAACAAACAAAAGCATCCGTGGATTCAAAAGCATTTGAAATAATACCATACGCCCATGTTCAGGCAAATACTTCTGTTGAATAATGAAAAAGGCTTCATTCTTATTTTTTTTCAAATGGCAGAGATGCCAATTCATTCATATTTTCAAGGCACAAGGCAGAAATGATAGGCGCAGAGAGACTGAGAAAACAGAGTAAGAAAAGGTGTTTTAGCAGTGAGAAGACAAGGATATGAGGAAATGCCAGCCCCCTGGCTATCTGATATGTGATTTCCGGGCTCATTATAAACCATCTCCTGTTTCACATGGTCTTTTCATTCTGCTGTTTTTTTTTTTTTTTTTCCCCAGGTTTGACCACTGCTCTAGCAATCTCTGCAAATTACCCACCTCGATCTCATTATGTTGCAAAGGAGAGCTTTCTTACAAACACACTCTGCCTCCATCTCCAAGCTACATGGGCTGCAGGAATAGTAATGGGATGCACAGTTGAAAGACATTTTCCAGGAGGTAGAACGTTGCTGCTGACATTCAAGTGTGCAAGTGGATATTCATTAAACGCTCATTCTCCTCTTCCTCACTGCTCCCCACCTGACTTTCTTTCCATCTCTGTCACTTAGCTATCATGGAAGGTACTCATTAAAATCATGAAGTTAACATTTCTGTTTTAACGGCTTACCCACAACAAGGGATTTCAAAATTGATTATCCATCTAAAATAGATGTGCTCCATTTATTAGACATCTACACAGAGAAGCCATGCCTACTATCACAGCTCTCTGAGTATGGGATGGATGTGTACTCTAAATCTCGATGGGATGTGTGCTCTGACCCTAGGGCTAATTTAAATAGAATATTTTAAAATTCTTCCACATCACCAATTGTGTCTAACATCCTTGTCTACCCACCTTCCTGTTATGCTTTTCTCTCTTGGGAGTAAAACACAGAGAATCATGGCTAAGTACATTTCTTGTAAAGGGCACAAAACAAACTCATTCATGGATTTTCTGTAGCATGTTAAAAAACAATGACAATTAAAAAAACTTGAAATCTTAATCCTAGGAAATGTGTCTCCGGGATAAGATTACTAATAGATGATGAAGACACAATATAAATTTGAATGGGAATTCAAGGAAAAACAGGCCAAAAATTAAAATGAGAAATAACATATGATCCAATAATTCCAATATCATACTTACACAAAGAAAATGAAACCACTAATTTGAAAAGATATATATGCCCCTGTGTTTATTGCAGCATTATTTATAATAGCCAAGATATGGAAGCATCCCCAGTCCATCCACAGATGAATGGATAAAGAAGTGGTCGGTCGGTCTGTCTATGCATCCATCCATCCATCCATCCATCCATCTATCCATCTATCTAGAGGGAGTATTATTCAGCCATAAGACCTAGAATGGGAGCTTACCATTTGTGACAACATGAATACACCTAAAAGTATTCTGCTAAGTGAAGTAAGTCAGACAGAGAATGACAAATAGTGTACTATTTCACTTCTGTGGAATCTAAAAAATCAAAACAAGTGAATAAACAAACAAGAAAATGGACTCCTAAATACAAAGAACAAACTGATGGTTGTCAGAGGAAGGGTGGATGGAAGTAAAACAAATAAAGGGGATCAAGAGGTACAAACTTCCAGTTATAAAACAATTAAGTCATGGAGGTGAAAAGTACAGCACAGGGAATACAGTCGATAAGACTGTAATAAGGCTGTATGGTGACAGATGGTGGCTGCACTATTGTAGTGAGGAATGCATGAGGCACAGAATCGTCCAATCAACCAGAAACTAACGTAACACTACATTAATTATACTTCAAAAAAATTCTACCGATAACAAAAGAAACAGACAAATAATAAAATTAGCTTTTCAACAGAGAAATTTTAACATTTCATACCACGAAAGTTAAAAAAAACAAACAGTGGAATTTCAGGGAACACGAAGGCCACTACTGGTGATACTTAGGGAAAGGATTTGCTTTTGTTTTCTTTTTTTGTTTGTCATCATTACTGTTATTGATTGCTTTTGGTGTTTAATAAATAATAGATGTGATTAAAAAAAAACAGGGTACAACAAATTGAGAAAAGCAGCAGGTATAGAAATGGACCCTTCTAACTATGATTTTCAACCCTCTGTTCTAACCCACTTCACGTGGTTGCCAGCTCTCATTTCTACTCCACGCCTTCTGGTTTCTTTACCTCTCTGCATTCTGGGGCTTCGCTTTATCTGTTGTTTCATATAAATGGCAAATAAACATTTTAAAGTAAAAATTGTAACAACATTCCTTTTAACATCTTCCAGTGCAAAAGAATAACTATCCTCAGAGTCACAGAGAATTCTTCTAACTGCGCCCCAGCTGGGACAATGTTTGTTTTTTTTTTTCCTGCTTTCAGACTTCAACTGAAACATGGACTCTTCCTGGGTCTCGAGCCTTCCAGCCTTTGGACTAGAATTACACCACTGGTTCTCCTGGTGATCAAGCCTTGGACTGAGACTGGAAGTAGCCATGGACTCCCCTGGGTTTCCGGCCTGCTGACTACAGACCTTCAGACTTATCAGCCTCCATAGTGGTGTATGATTATACACACTATTGGTTCTGTTTCTGTTGAGAACCTAGATGATAAAACAAACTTATTTGGTACAGGTGCTGCCACTGTGTGCACTAGAATGGCCTTTTTTGGACAATGGGGTCTTTGCAGATGCAGTCGAGTTGGGGTCATACTAGATTAGGTGGTCCTAAATGCAGTAACTGCTGTACTTACAAGGAGAGGAGTGGATGCGCAAAGCTTCAGACTGAGCAGAAGGCTGTGTGAAGACAGAGGCAGTACTGGACTGGGACAATTATAAGTCAAGGAATGCCAGAGGCCACCAGAAGCTAGATGAGGAATGAAAGGTCCTTCCTGGAGCTTCTGGAGGGATCATGGCCCTGCTGAGACTCTAAATGTCGGAGTTTTAGCCTCAAAAACGATGAGATAATAAATTTCCCTTATTTTAAGCTACCGGCTCGTGGTCTCCAATTACAGCAGCCCAGGAGACTCATGCCATGCATCACCTCCTTACCACGCACCAGAAGAGATCATGGGATCAGCCCCTGCGCTCAGCCACTGCATTCCAGCCACACCGGCCTTCTGCTTCCCCTGAAACACGTCATGCTTGCTCCTGACTCAGGCCTTGAGCTGTGGCTCCTCACGCCCAGGATGCTCTTCCCACAGACCTCCCCGGGCCCACCTCCTTTGGGCTCTGGTTTAAACATCACCTAGACTAAGGCCTCATTCGATCACCTGGTTAAGGCGGCAACACATGCCCTTCGACCCCTCATCACTGTGTTGTTTACCTGGTAAAATGTATTCTGTCAGAAATCGTTAACCTCTTTGCTCACAGGACTGTTGTTTGCCTGAATGCAAGCCTCATGAGGACAGAGACTCCATCCTGTCCACTAGCCAACCTCAAGCCACAGAACTACACACAACACATTCAAAGTACTGGGTAAGTATTTCTGGACAGTCAAAATGCTGACACAGCCAAAAAAATGTGTAAATATACGGTTCTAGAATAGAAAAGGGCAGAAACAAACTGTCAGGGAAAAGGAAAATCTAACACCAATTTTAAAAAGGGAGAGAAGAGAAGAAACAGAACATCAAGAGCACTTTACACGTCTGGATTAGATCAGATTTTCACCTTAACTAAGGGAAACTCGTGTACGGTGTGGCCCCTGTCTGTTTCTTCCTTGATAACAGCCAACATGGCATGGAGTAAGACCTTGGGAAGAGTTTGGGGGAAAGGGGAAGAAAGGAGGCTGGGACACATGCTTGCATGGGTGAATGAATGACTCCCTGGTGGGACCCACAAACACGGGGGGGTTTGGGGTATCTCAAAAAGATGCAGACAAAAAATGCCTCGATTAAGATATTAAGTGGACTAAATGGCCTCAGGACAATCAGATTACAGAACTGTTTAGCACAGTACTTACTAGAATTCAATCTCTTTTCATGATTTTCTGAAATGCTTCAATTCCTTCAAAGTACTGAACTCTTCAAAACTACTAAATATTTTTCTCCCTTCTCATAACTGACCCAAAAACCATTCACAGAGAAATGAGCCATATCCATATACTCATTTCAATTAAGCATTAAAGAAGTCTACTTGCATAGGATGGTGGGAAGAGTCTACTAGAGAAAGTGACATTGGGGCTGGCAGAAGGAAAAGAGGGAAAAAAGATACAAAAGGAAAAACAAAGGTAGGAATATTTGAGAGTGCATACTATTTAAGAAAACAACAGTGGTTCAGAGGGACCAAGCATAAGGTACAAAGATGGGGAAGGGGAGGGAGGGCAGGAAGGGAAGGGACACTTCAGACTTCCTCGTGGGGCTCTGCAGACAATCCTCAGGAGTGTGGGCTTCATCCGAAACTTCTTAAACACAAAAGTTTAACTGTGAGCTCTGACTCTTAGAAAAACAACTCTGGACGTAGTGCAGAGCACAGTGCAGAGGAAACAGGGGGAGGGGGGGTCGGGGCAGAGGACACCGGTACGAGGCCACGGGAATCCTCTGTGTGACAAATGGCAGAGCATCTGAAGTACAAGCAGTGTCAACGAGAATATAATCATACCCAAATACCTCTTCGCAAATACAGTCAGTAGATACAGGAAAGTGACCAAGGAGACAGGATAAGGAGACAGAGGAAGGATCCAAGCTTGACGCTGAGGATACCAGCCCTGGGATCCGATACCAGGACAGAAAAGTAAGGGAGGGATGGTTCAGGTTTGAGAAAAATAGGTAAGGTGACATGGGATAATAAGGACTGTATTTGGGAGGAAGAGTCCTATTTGTCATGACTGAGGTAAAGCAGGTCTTGCCAAATTGAGGCTCATAAGGAATTCAAATTAAAGGGCAGAGAGGCTGCTGGGGAAAGTTCTAAATCAGACAAAAGGATGATTCTAGAATGAATATTTTTGAGCACGGTGGATGTGCCAAGAACTGTGCTATGAGATTCAAATAGCACAGTGACAGGTGATCTTTCAAGCAGACCTACGGGGCGCCCGGTGGCTCAGTCAGTGAAGCGTCCGACTCCTGATTTCGGCTCAGGTCATGATCTTGGAGTTTGTGAGTTTGAGCCCCACACCAGGTTCTGCACTGATGGTGTGGAGCCTGCTTAGGATTCTCTGTCTCTCTCTGCCCTTCTCCTGCTCTTGCCCACACAAGCTCGCTCGCTCGCTCCCTCTCTCAAAATAAATAAATAAATATTTAAAAAAATTAAAAAACAATAAAGGAGACCTACAAGGCAGGTCAAAGTATGCCCATTTCACAGAAACGGAAACCTAGACTGGAAAGGATCAAGTTCTTTGCTCAAGGTCACACAGAAAATCAATAACGAAACCGCTTTTAAAACTTGGTGTGTTAGTAATGAATGCCCGGGATCATTTCATAATTTGAGGATTTTATTTACTAAATTTATACATAAATTTAGCCCCTAAATCTGACAACTTCCTCAGTGACAAAACTGAGGCAATACTATCCCCCTTGAGTAACTCATCCTGAATATTTATATACTCAATTATTCCCCTTAACTTTTTCCTTAGTGACTAATCTAAACAAGTTACTATGTCTCCTTGATGTGGCCAATCTGAGAGTCCTTGTAGACAATTACTCCCTTCTGGCAATCCAGTTTGGGAAGACGTAATTTAGAAAAGCCAAGCACATTTGGTTTTGAAGCTTTGCCCATGAGTCAAATCCTCCAGCCACACTGCAATTCTTTCTTCTTTCTCTTTTTTGCTCATCCAATTCAAAATAACTAACCTGGAATAATAGAATATCTTCATTAGCTGCACTTGGGAGGGAGTCTCAATTGCCAAAGCTTCTAAAAATAACTGAAATGAGTGGAGGACTTAGGGGAGTTTTTATCTCCGGTGAAAAACCAGGAGTGGGCATGATGGACTCACGGGGACCAGATACGTTCTCCCACCTTAAGCAGCAACAAGAACAACAACACCACCACCCAGACAAAATGTGTAAGAAAAGGGATTTTAGAGACTGGGCAGTAGGCACACAAGACAGCCATCTTCGAGGCGAGGGAAGTAGATGAGATGACCCTAAAAATTGCCCAGCTTAATGCCTGGAGACAGTTTTCATGCCACAGTAGAGCAACTGAGGAGTGGCCCTGGTAGAGCCCAGAAGTACCCCGAGTTGAGAAGACAGAGCTGGGAGAAGCCAAAGTAGCTGGAATTTGCAAAGCAGAAGACAGGAGAGGAGAGACCTTCACAGGAACAGAATCGTGGAAGCTGCGGAAGTGTCCCCTCTGGTCTTCATCTGGATCCCTATCAGCACAGCTGCTGGAGAAAAGCACCCCAAGCGAGGGGAACAACCACTGGAGGGGAGCAGGCAGAACAATCCCCAGAGCTCACATAGGGCAGAGCATGGTATTTCCACCAGCTGGCAAAGTTTGGGAAAAAATCACGCAATGCATCAGGAATTAGGCAGCGTATGCAGTACTGGAGAAAAAATTAGCCTTAGCCTAAAGGCTGCTCTGCTTCTGCCCAGGAAAACATAAAAGCAAACCTCAGAAAAATCAAACTATTTCCAAGTAACATAATTGCATCCCAGAATAAAGCTCAAGAAAATTTATAGAAACCGAAAATATCCAGCAACCAACAAAGAAAAATTTACAATGTTTGGCATCGAAAAAAAAAAATGTCAAGCATGCAAAGGAGACAGAAAATAACAATCCATAATGAGGAGAAAAACCAACGGACAGAAACAAACATGGAAATGACACAGATGATATGATTAGTAGACTAAGGGCCTTAAAACAGTTAATAACTACTTTCCACAAATGTTCAAGAAACCAATGAAAGCACAGGCATGGGAAGGAGAGACATGGTAAAAGAAACCGAAACAAGACCAGCAGTGGTCTTTCATTCCATCTCCTCAATTCTCTGATAGTTATTAAAGTAATTAGTTACCAATTCCCTTTTAAGAAAAAGTAGGGGTATTTTTATTCTTTAAAATATTGTGTGGGGAGGGGTTGCCCCGGTTCCTAAAGAAATACTTTGTGGCTTGACTTACTGGTCAAGGGCTTTCAGCTCAGCAAATTTTGGATTGCAGTGGGACTGAGGTAAGAATTTGCAACCTCAGAACTGCTCATGCAAAGTAAATGAGTGGCTGGAGGTTTTAGAAGATCTCACTAAGGCCAAAACTACTCCTTTTTTCCCTTTTCTTTTCTCTTCTTTCTTTCTTTCTTTTTTTTTTTTTTTTTTGGCATTTCACCTTTCATATTTTGATACTTTTGTTGCAAAAGGCATGAATTTTAAAAATGAGTAAGTAACATGAGCTCAAAGTATTACACAGACTGGCTTGCCATAAGATATGCAGAATTGTTACGGCCCTCGTTTTGTTTGTTTGTTTGTTTTTACATTTTATTGTAGTAAAAAATATATATACAACAAAAGGTTTGACATTTTAGCAGTTTTAAGTGTATAATTCAGGCATTAACTACATCCGCACTGCTGTGAATATATCCAAAAACGATTTCATCACACTAAACAAAAACTTTCTAACCATTCAATCCCTCATTTTCCCCAACTCCCGCTACTGGTCCCTATAAACGCCTACTCTGCTTTCTGTCTCTAAGAATCTGCATAGTCTACGTTCCTTAAATAAGTGTAACCATACAATATTTGTCTTTTTATGACTAGCTTCTTTCACTTAGTATAATGCTTTCAAAGTTCTGGAGCATGCATGAGAACTTACTCCTTTTTACGGCTGAAAAATATTCCATTGTCCATATATGCCACTTTTCGTTTATCCATTCATCTACTGATTGACACATGGGTTGTTTCTACTTTTGGTTATTGTGAATAATGCTGTAATAAAAACAGGCCTATAAATATCTCTCTGAGTAACTATTTTCAATTTGATTGGATATATACCTAAATGTGCAACTGGTGGGGCATACGGTAATTTTATATTTCAGTATTTAAGAAACTGCCCAGCTGTTTTCCACAGTAGCTGCATCACTTTCCATTCTCACCATCACATATGAGGGTTCTAATTTCTCTATATCCCTGCCAACACTTAGCCCCCCAACACTTTTTTATTATAACTATGCGGACAGATGTAAAGGGATATCTCATTACAGCTTTGGTTTGCATTTCCCTAATGACTGTGATGATGACCATCTTTCATGTGCTTACCGGCCATTTGTAGATCTTTTCTGCAAATGTCTATTCAAGTCTTTTTCCCATTTTTAAATATTAAACGCTTACCAGTTATATGATTTGCAAATATTTTCACCCATTCTATAGGGATTTTTTTTTCATTTTCGTGATAATGCCCTTTGAGATGCACAAATGCTTTTAGTTTGGATGAAGTCCAATTTTCCTGATTTCTCTTTTGTTGCTAATGGTTTTGGGGCCATATCTAAAAATCCACTGCCAAATTCAAAATCATGAGATTGACCCACATTTTCTTCTAAGAGTTTCATGATTTTAGTTCTTACACTTAAGCCATTGATTCATTTTGAGTTAACGTGTGTAATGCAGTGATGCAGGGGGGCCAACTTCATGCCTTTGCACTAGGAAATCCAGTTGTCCCGGCATCATCTTTTCAAGAGAAAATATCTTCCCACCTGAATGGTCTGAACACTCATATCAAAAATCAGTTGGCTATAGATGTCTAGGCTTATTTTTGGAGTCTCAATTCTATTATTCCATTGCTCTATATGTCTATTCTGATGCCAGTATCATACCATTTTGATTACTGAAGCTTTTCTGATAGTTTTAAAATTGGTAAGTGTGAGTCTCCCAGCTTTGTTCTTCTTTTCCAAGATCGTGTTGACTACTAGGGTTTCATGCCATTCCACATTAAATCTGAGTATCTGCTTTCTCCTGTTTGCAAAAAAAAAAAGGATGCTGGAATTTTCAGAGGAATGTCCCAGAATCTGTACACATTGCTTTGGGTAGGATTGACATCTCAGTGATATTAAGTCTTCCTATCCCTAAACACAAGATATCTCTTGCCAATTTCTTTTGCTCTAATGGAAAGTGAATTCAGGGTAACCTGTCAAAAGATCTCAACGACTATACAATACTGTGCTCTTGTCCCCTGACTTAACATGGTTTTCATTTCTCTACTCTGTGATGAAATTATGACTAACCACAATAATCCTGCAAAAATTTCCAGGGTTAGTAAGATCTCATAAATAAAACATGGGGCACCTGGGTGGGTCAGTCAGTTGAGCGTCCAAACTCTTAATTTCTGCTCTGATCATGATCTCAGATTGTGGGATCGAGCCCCACGTCAGGCTCTGCACTGAGCACGGGGCCTGCTTAAGATTCTCTCTCTCCCTCTCTCTCTTTCTCTCTTTCTCTGTCCCTCTGCCCCTCTCTCCTATTTGTGCTCTAAAATAACAAAAAATAAAAGATTCTCTCTTCCTCTGCCCCTCTCTCCCCTGCTTGCACATGCACGTGCTCTCTCTCTTAAATAAAATAAAAAATTTTTAACAAATTAAAAAATCTCAGAGGAGCTACTTAAGTATTAAGTATTGTTAACAACTTAGGTAAGAAATACTGTTATGGTTTTATTATTATAATTTATTGTTCCATCACAAAGTTAATGAAACATAAAAACACACAAAGAAATACTCTTATACAAAGACATACACAGCACAAGAGTGAGTTAGTATTAGTTGTATAATGGATATGAAACCTAATTAGAAGAATAGGATGCAATTATCTACAACGAAGACATTAAAAGTACCAAAGAAATAATTATACTTTGTTTATTCCACTTAATTATTTTAGAAAGTCAATGTTCTATACATCGACTCTTACTCTAAGTCTCTCAGACTTTCCTGAGAGGTGCAGGAAAATGGCTGTGTCTTGAGATTGTCGACCTTGGGTGATGGAGAAATGGATGGGAGAGGATTACCGGGAACGACGCGATATTCTGCAGTGATCTCCAACCTCTTATGCTTATGAACACCTCTTACTTAAAAAAAAGTTTGAGTACACTCCTAAAATATATATGTTTACAAATCATATACTTGAACTACTACCCCCTTCATTAAATTATTAGGAAAGTTTAATTTTTTTGGTTTTTAGACAAAAAATAAATAAGTTCTAATATTTTTTTCTTGCAACACACTGCATCATCTTGTACATCGCGGTGAAGACACCTGCTTTAGAGTATTAAAAAAAGAGGCATCTGGGTGGCTCAGTCGGTTAAGCTCATGACTTCAGGTCAAGTTATGATCTTGCAGTTTGTGAGTTCGAGCCCCGCGTTGGGTTCTATGCTAACAGCATGGAGCTTGGAGTCTGCTTTGGATTCTGTGTCTCCCTCTCTATCTGCCCCCACTCTCAAAAATCAATAAACATTAAAAAAAAGTTTAACAATAATTTTAAAAAAGGAAGACAAGGGCCTTATTATGTGTCCTAACTCTGCTTATTCTTCTTAAAACTCAGAGACTCTGAATTTCTATCTCCTTCTTGAGAGTACAGTCTCACTTAATCTGTTAACGTTCCTTTGTTGTTATTACTAATAAAAATTTCTCCTTAATTGGTCATTTTATAAGAAAGCTTCCAAGTGCTGCTTTCCGGGGGACAGACGGGTCAAGAATCCGGTTACGTGACATGTTAGGATAGAAGAGAGCCCAGAGGATCGGGTAGTCTCAGGAGTGGCAGAGCAGAATCTGCCCTGTTGACAGGCAGGAGGCTGGAGAGTGGCCGGAGGCAGGTCTAGGGGGAGTGACAGAGCCCTCAGAAGTATGGTGTGTTATCACAAGGAGTTTTTCTTTGGAAATCAGTCAGGAAATAAAACTCCTTCTCTTGTCAAGTAGATGGCTGGTCACTCATCCTTTCTAACAGGAATAAAGTGGCAGACAGGGGTGGTTACCAGTCTCAAGGACAAAGATACTACAAAAAGCCCAAAGTTAAAGGTGTCGTCTTCCAGTGGTAGCACTGCTGGACTACTTTTTCCATTTGCAACACTGACATTGAAAATACTCTCACTTCCCCTTCTACTCTCTTCTCCTAAGATGACAAGGACTCCCAACCACTTAATAAACAGTAAAGCACATCTTAGGTCAAACTAGAAAACAGAAGGAAAGCAGCTGGCCAGGCTCAAACACGAGGCCAAGAGAAGGGGAACTGTGCTGCACGCGGAAAAAGTGACAGAGAGGAACGGCAGTGCTGGGAAACTGAGACTTGACCCAAGGGATGTGTGGTCTGGTGGTTTTGTTTGATTTTTTTTTTTTTTAACTCACATCGCTGAGCCTGTCCCGAGAGCTGCTCCTGCGGAAGCCCCTGGATCCTCCGCTGGCGCTGGCGCCATCGCTGTCGCTGTCTCTGCAGCTGTTCTGGCCTGGCTTGAGCTAAAGGCAAAAGAAAAGAGGAGAAAGAACAAAGTCAGTGGTCTCCTCACACACCTGTTCCCTCTCCCGTGTTCTGCCCATCTTGTCAAAGTGAATAACTTTAGGTCCCATGTTAGAACGTTCTTCTCAGCTTCTCAGCAATGCCGGGCAAGCTGCCACAGGAAGAAACACGGAGAGCAGGATAAGTAAAACATTTACCATAAAATGTCAATGTAAATACAAGTGAATAAGCCTTAAAACACACACACATACACACACACACACACACACACACACACCTTGAAAAAAAAAATCTAACAAAGGTCCATGAATCATGGAAGTTAATCTTCCCACTGATTTTTCCTCTGTTCCAGTAGGGCACTTTTGTCAATAATAAAAAGACCAAACACAATGAATTAGCTAAAGCCAGATTACACCAACTATGGTTGCCGCCTTATTTCCCCTGTCCTCCTCTGAAGAAAGAATACAACAAAACAGAACGAAAAACAGTGTCTTCTTCTCCTAGGAGAAAATGATGAGATGGTCTATGTTATCATTTAACCACTGGGAAGACAATGATCCTGATTTCTGAGACGACACTGTGGAGGTCCCCTGTCAGATATTTTAGAGTGCCAAATTAAGACCTATAGCTTAAGGAGATTAAGCCAGCAAGCACTCATTTAACAAATATGTATTAAGTGTGGCATCTGGGCCGGGTAGTAAGAGCTGAAAATATGATGCTAAACCAAAAAAAAAAAAAAAAAAGTAAAAAGTCTCTGATCTTATGAAGCTTACCTATGGGCAGTTTCTACACATTTACTCAGCTCTGATTTCCATGTTCAGAAAGTTCCACACATTTAAGCAGCTCTGATTTCCACTTTAATGAATAAACACAGATAACTGCAAACCATTAGTCTCTACGAGAATATGAGGCCCCCCCATATGGACATTAGCCTATGATGCCATCATCAACAACCACCTTTGCAGAGACCCCAAGCTATCTGATGCAGCCCTTTTACAATGTTCTTAACCTCCCAAGGGAAAGACGGCAAGACAAGCAAATATAATGACACAAGGAAGTACATGCTAAATGAAACACCAGAAAGAAGCTAGTGACATAGGGAGAAAGGTAACCTCTGAAGCCTTGGATTTTCAAAGCGGATGGAGCTCATGTGGCTGAGAGGAGAGGGGAAGATACTCTTGACAGGAGAAAGACAGAAAGCAAAGGCAGGGAAAGCAACATGCCAGGACATGATCAGAAGGAGTCTTATCCGAAACGGAGATTTCCTTCTGGGAGGAAATTGGAAGAAACACTACAGACGGGTGCATGGATCAGACATGGAAAGTCTCAAACAAAACATAAGCCCCATACTTCTGGGAAGGAGGGAATTTCAGAGAGAAGAACAGGTAATAGGTAGCACAATTTTTGCCTGCAGGTTTTCATGTGGCTCTGGGGCCAAGGGGGATGTGAACCCAGACAAATGAAGAATGAATCTGAATCCACATTCCTTGTCTAATGTGCCTCTTTAAACACTGCAGTGCAGATCTCACTCTGGGTCACACCAGCTAATAAGCTGTTCCCAAATCCCCACCATACAGAGCATTCTTTTTTGCTTTCAGCCTTTCTACAAATCCGCTTTTATCACTTTCTTCTAAAACTCCCTTTCTCCAGAACTCTTCTCTAATGGAACCCAGAAAAATGATACTCATTTTACTTTGTATCCTCCTGGGCCCTTAAGTACTTAGTTTCCTTCTAAATTACTGCTAAACCTGCTAATTCTAAGTTAATTCAGATGCAAGCTATATGAGCCTTTTCTTATTACTATGGAATAAAAGTTCAGAATATTGTCATTCTCTTCAAATTTTCATTTTTATACTTATAATAAAGGGGAATTTAATCTAAAATGAACATCACTTTCTCTCGATTTCCTGAACACGCCATGTCCATTTCCATCCTGCACCTATGTATTCACACTAGACTTCCTCAACCAGCAAAGCTCACCCTCACCTTCTCTGTGTGTTTCAGGTCAAGATAGTTTTTAAAGCTCAGATATGATTCACTATGGTCTTTGAAGAGCTCCTTCTTTCTGGATTTATTTTTTTGATGTACGCCTTCAAAGTTTAGCCAATATATCATTCTTCATTAATTCATTAAACGCCTCTGATAATTATATATTTTCAAGTATGAAAAGGCTCACTGTTATTAAATACATTTGACTGATGACAAAATCCTTATGTGGAATGAGCACACTAATTGATAGGCGATGTCATAATTTTTATCTCCCTGGACCGCTAACTTAAGTAAAGGCAGGTAAAGCTACTTCCGATGTATGAATGAAGAAACAAATTGAGCAAATGATATGCTCAGAATTAGGCAAGATATCTAGGACTCAGTCCCTGTCTATATAGCTTACTTCTCTCTTCATTTTACTTCTTAGAATCCATTTAGTATGTGAGCATTTCACGTGGAAATAATGATTCTGTAGCATATTAGTATTCTCTGTAGAGTATGTTTTTAATATATTTGTGGTACCTGATTTCATTCACAAAAAAGAAATCTTACAAGGCGATATCTGATCAGGAGGTGTTTATAAAAACTCAGTCCCTCAAGCTAGATGAGAAATAAACATCCAGGAGGGAATTAACAGCATAAGAGCATGAAGACTTCTCCTGATATCCAGCTGGCTTATCAAACTCTGACATGGCATTTGGGTCTCTTCCATGTTTCTTCATAGAAGGAAAATGATGCCTTTAACAGGAGGCTTCAGTGGCTCTGATGTAAATTATCTGACTAAATGTTGATCTAGGCTAAGGGCAAAACCCAAGAAAGACTGAGATGAAGCAGCTTCCTTGCCTTCCCTGTGCCCTTCCAGCAAAAGCACATCAGTGAATTCTCTTCGGAGAGCCTTACATAAAATCCGCCCCCACACTGCCCTTTTCTCCTCCAAAGGCAGGCTCAAGTTTAAAGGAAACTTAGGATTTTAAGCTGTCAGACAGCTCAATATTTCAAAGAAATGGATTGACTACAGTAAGTACTAAAGCTAAACCACAAGATTTCAGGCAAAGAAGTATTCATTCCTAATCCCATGAATACATTTAAAACTGGCATTTTCAGCCATATCCAATGGATCATTTGGGGTAGCACAGCTAACTTAGAAGTTGTAATCCTTCACCTGAAATTCCCAGCTATTACCTACAACCTAGAGACATTACGAAGGCCAGGTGCTGGCTTAAACATTTAAAGACCTAAGAAAAATCGATCTGCTTGCATTGATTTGTCCTAGCATCCATGGCGGCTGTTGTAAAAAAGTGACTGCTGTAACAGATGCAATGAGATTTCTTACTATCACCTTTTGGATACGTTAAAATACCTTGTTTATTTAAAAATTATGTCACTCTTATTTTCAGAATTTTCTTCTCATCAGAATATTATATAATTTAGGCATCAGAATGAGAACAAAACAGGTGGAAGAAAAAGGAGGCTAGTAACTGGCATGAGTGGCAGTGATCCTATCAATACGATTAATGACTTTTATAAAATATAAGAAGCCGAGTTATTTTCCATTCGACTTCATTGTCAACAATATACTCAAAAACTCTGAAGCTGTGATCTCGTTAGAGTTAACTGTTATTAATGGCTAATTAGGAAAATAACGATCCACAGTTTTATCGCTGCTAATGAACATATAACGAAATCCCATCACCCTGGACTTGGCGAAGGTGGAGGGATTCTGTATACACCTGCCAAGTATGTGAACCAGTCTACGCCACTCCTTGCAGCTTGAGTATGGAGAGTTCAAGATGCCAGACACTCTGTGGGTGTAACTCTTCAAACAAAATTCACAGAAGGATAAAGTATGTGGGGATGATTCCAATGCCTGAAACTCAAGAGGAATGGTGTGAATTATGCACCGCAATGCAGAAAAGCATCCAAAGGTAATCTCCTACCACCGTTCTGGATCCTCAAAGCAGCATAAATCCTATGTCAGACTGCTGAGTTTTCCTGCAGGGATCTCCATGAACTTCACACAATGTTTTAAAAATGTGTCAATCAGCACAGACTTGTCTTTTTTTCAAAGAAATTTTGTAACATGCCTTCAGTAACATCAAAATGGCCAAATATTTAATCTTGTAAAGATGTTGATTTCTTGCTTTTTCCAAAATGAAACTTTTCCCATTTGTTGAAATCTTCCTCATAGATTGGGTGGAATTTGTACTATTTATTTTAAATTTTTCATCTGAGTATAGTTGACACACAATGTTTTATTAGTTTCAGGTACAACATAGTGATTCAACATCTCTATATGTTATTCTATGTTGCCCACAAGTGCAGGTACCGTCTGTCACCATACGATTGTAGTAAAATACCATTGACTATACCCTATGCTGTACCTTTTATTCTTAGAACTTACTCATTCTAACACCAGCAACCTGTAATATCTACCCCTCTTCTCCCATTTTGCCCATTCACTCATCCCACTTCCCTCTGCCAAACACTACCTTATTCCCTGTTTTTATAGGTATGATTCTGTTTTTTCTATGTTTATTCATTTGTTATTTAGATTCCACTTCGGATTGAAATAATATGATATTTGTCTTTCTCAGTCTGACTTATTTCACTTAGTGTAACACCTTCTAGGTCCATCCATGCCATTGCAAATTATGAGATCTCATTCTTTTCTATGACTGTGTAATAGTCCATTTCGTCTGTGTGTGTGTTTCGGGGGGGTGTATGTGTGTGTGCGTGTGTGTGCGTGTGTGTGCGTATATGTATCACCCAGTAGTGTGATTGCCTGATCATACGGTGTGCTTATTTTTAATTTTTTAATTATTATTTTTAATATTTTAAGGACCCTCCATACTGTTTTCCAGAGTGGCTGCAGTGCATCTGTATTGCCTTATTCCTTGAATTTTAAATGGTACTTAAGGTGAGAGAAACAGAACTAAACTACTTAATGAGAAGCTAACACATCGATATAAGCTAATAGGAAATACAAGTGAAATAACCAATTTGAATAGAAAAAAAAATTTTAAGAAATTGATAATATATTGTACTTTTAAATGTACAATATAACAAGTGGTGCCTAAAAGGTAAACACTAAATTCTGGAAACTAGGGCAGGGCAAGAAAATTGTGTAAAATTTCTTTGGGATCACAGAACTAGAAATTATCTTGTTACTGTCTTCAATAGCTAGAGAAAGTTTTAAGTAAGGATTTGGTAATCTTACAGTTAACCATTGATAAAATTTTAGATATTAATGTCTTCTAAATTATCAAATATAAAAGGGTTAAATTATAATCAATACTCTCTATTGAGAATATTTGGAAAATAAGAGAAATAGCAAGAAAGCAAGCATATGATAAGTATGTTGGCTATAACAATAATATATATGGATTAAGCTCCATTTTTTTTATGCAAAAGCCAGAGTTTATTCAAGATTTTACTAAAGGGACAAATACCAGTTTTTTTAAATAGTTTATCTTCAAATTGGTTTTACTATAACACCCAGTGTTCATCCCAACACGTGCCCTCTTTAATGCCCGTCACCCCCTCTCCCCCCTCCCTCTCCCTCCTCACCCTCAGTTTGTTCTTAGTCTTTGAGAATCTCTTACGTTTTATCTCCCTCCCTCTCTGTGTCTTTTTTTTTTTCCTTTCCCCTCTTCCCCTCCCCCCTGGTTTTTGCTTAGTCTCTCAAAATCCACCTATACGTGGAAACATATGGTATCTGTCTTTTTCTGACTGATTTATTTCACTTAACATAATACCCTCCAGTTCCATCCATGTTGCTACACATGGCCAGATTTCATTTTTTCTCATTGCCATGTAGTAAGTAGTCCATTGTATATATATGCCACAACTTCTTTATCCATTCGTCAGTTGATGGGCACTTGGTCTGCTTCCATGATTTGGCTATTGTCGAAAGTGCTGCTATGAACCCCATTGGGGTACACGTGCCCCTATGCATCAGCATTCCTGAGTCTCTTGGGTAGATTCCTAGCAGTGCTATTGCTGGGTCATAGGGTATAAGCTCCATTTTTTAAAACAGCAAGAACATCTACTATTTGTTAGGTTAAATAAATAAATAAATAAATAAATATCAAATTATTTGGTAGTTAGAACTCCTAAGTTTAAAAAAAGAGATGGGCGGGGGGAGACAAAGCATTAAAAATAAAGGGTTAGGTGAAGTCATATGTCAAAGACAGTCATTTTATAGCGATAGAGATACCATCTTCACCCTATATAGTTCTGTACTTTATACTGAAGGATTGAGTTATAAACTTTTTATACCAATGTATAAAATAAAGAACTATTCTAAGTAATCAAGGAAATAGAGATGGGAGTCTTTAGCATCCTATTAATCAGGAAGCTGGAAAACAAAATAGAGAAGGACACAGATGCTAAAACACTCAGTTTGAGACAATATGTAGTAAATTTGTCGATTCCCAGAGACATGTGTTTGAGCATATCCACAGGACATCAGCACCAACTGAAGATGACTAGGCCACAAAGAATATTAGAATAAATTTCAAAATGTAGAAATCACATGAGCAGCCTCCTCTATGATGAAAATTAATGACAATTTAATGTAAGCGATGAATCATGGGAATCTACTCCCAAAGCCAAGAGCACATTGTGTACACTGTATGTTAGCTAACTTGCCAGCAAATTATATTTAAAAAAAATAAATAAGTTTTAAAAAGTAAATAAACATTTTCCCTTTAAAAATATATAAATAAATATCTCTACCACCTAGAGATTTTTAAAAATCTTTTTTTAAAACATATTTTTAAAAGTTGTCTCCAAAATCACAGTTGAATCAAAGACAGAATCATAAACACACCATTTAAAACTTAAGAATGGGTGCCTGGGTGGCTCAGTCAGTTGGGCAGCCGACTTCAGCTCAGGTCATGATCTCACGGTCTGTGAGTTCCAGCCCCGCATCGGGCTCTGTGCTGACAGCTCAGAGCCTGGAGCCTGCTTCACATTCTGTGTCTCCCTCTCTCTCTGCCCCTCACCCGCTCATGCTCTATCTCTCTCTGTCTCAAAAATAAATATTAAAAAAAATTTTAAAAAACTTAAGAAAATAAAAATTATCAATATGTAAGATAAAAACTTTACAGGGTGCCATAAATTTTGTGCTAGATGTTAACTCAGAGACTTTATTTTGTAAAGTGGAAAGTAATAGAAATAAATAGCCTAGTTATAGAGATCAAAAAGAAAGAAGACAAAAGAACAACTATAGAGACAAATAAAGAAAAGAGATTCCAAAAATGAAAAGTACATAATGAATTGAAAACTGAAACACTGTACAAAATTAATAAACTAGAGTATAAATGGGAATGAAACCCACAGAATTAAGAGGGACATACTGCTTACAAATCTAAGAATAAAAAGAGATAAAGAACAAAATCAAATATAGAAACGTAATAAGGGGCACCTGGGTGGCTCAGTCGGTTGGTTGAGTGTTCGACTTCGGTTCAGGTCATGATCTCACAGTTTGTGAGTTCAAGCCCCACATCAGGCTCTGTGCTGACAGCTCAGAGCCTGGAGCCTGCTTCGGATTCTGTGTTTCATTTTCTCTCTGTCCCTCCCCTACTTGTGCTCTGTCTCTCTCTGCCTCTCAAAAATAAATAAAATGTAAAAAAAAAAAAAAATGAAGTGACATTCCACCATCACTTAAAAAGAACATAATAATATAATAGAGCATTATATAATGTGCTAGAAATAAAAGAATATGACTACTATAAAAATGTGAGAATAAACATATTTCCTAATTATAGTACTAAACATTCTATGTGGTACAGTCAAAATTATAACCAAATAGTTTAAACTTAAAAAAAATTTAATATTTATTTTTGAGAGAGGAGAGAAGGGCAGAGAGAAAGGGAGACACAGAATCCAAAGGAGGCTGCAGGCTCTAAGCTGTCAGCACAGAGCCCGACGTGGGGCTTGAATCCATGAACTATGAGATCCTGACTTGCCAAGTTGGAGGCTTAACCGACTGAGTCACCCAGGTGCCCCAAACTTTTAAAAATTTTTAGCAAAATTTGATTCAGAGCATTAAGAAAAATGTGCAAAGCTAATCTATGCCAAAATCCAATAATGAAACACAAAGGGAACTACAGAATGATTTTTCAATTAAAAGAGCTGCAAAAATTTGATGAAATACAACAAATTAAATTAATAATAAAAATAAAGGGTAGTTCGCCAAGTTCTAACAGAATTTTTCATGAGAATGTAAGGGTCTCCCAATTTGCAAATGGGCATGAGGGAAATTTTTGAGTTGATGGCAAAGTTCTAAACTTGGATACAGTGATTCTCATACAACTCTGTAAGTTTACTAAAACTCATTCAATTGTACACTTACAGTAAGTGAATTTCATGACACGTAACTTACATTTCAATAAGGGGGTTTATTTTCAAAAGTAAAAGATGTCGTCATTTTCATCTCTTACTCCAGAAACCATTTCCTGTTAAAGACTTTCCTGATTAGGTGAGGCTCACAGAAGATAACTCCCTTTCTTAAAGTCAACCATGCTATTCACAAATATAACTGGAGTAGACAGGAGGCAAGTATCCTGAGGGCCATCTTGGAATTCTGCCTACCACAGTGCCTTTACAAAGACAAGAAAAGGAGAAATTGCTTCTAAACCCATTTAGCATAAAATCATTCCAATGGAATTAGTAAAGTTTCACTAATGCAAAATAAGATAAGGTTCGTGGATATGCCTGGACTTTGGAGTGCTGCTTATCTAAATGTGACAGTGATGCTCCCAAATAAATATTTAAGGTATTGTACAGATGATAACTCGAAGGCTGCATTATTAGCTTGGAAAATGGAAACTATTAAAGTCCTTTCATTTGCCAATCACATATATTATTCAACACTTAAAGGGGTTCAGTGATCTTCACGGCAGTAAAAACAAACTCTGAAAGTTAATAAAGAGAGGAAAATGAGCCAAGATCAATCTAACTGCACAGTTTCAAACATAAACAAGAAGCAATTAAGACAATCAAGAGCAATCTGACCAACTTTGATATCCTTCCAACAGACACTCGGCCCAGACAGCAGAACTTAATAATGTTCGACAGTTTATCAAGAGAATCATAACTCTCTATGATTTAGCCAAGAGGCGATTACGATACTATTTCTTTATAACAATAATGTGAAGGGAAGAGAAAGGAAGTGTAAATAGCAGGGCTTGATATATAACTCACATCTCTATCTACAACTTGGGTACTATTTCTAAGTTGAATTACGTTGACAAAAGCATGATAACATACCTGACTTCATTTTCTCCCGAAAAGGAGGTCTAAACTATAGGGAAAGAGGGGGAAGGAAGTACTAGAATGGAATTAAAGAGAAAAGCCTGAATGAACAAAAGGTGTTTGGCATTCTTTGAGTATGACTGTGGACTAAAAAAGATAAATCTATTTTCCAATTACCTCAGAAATTCACATGCAGCACACGTGAGCAATGCAATAATTTGATGGAGGAATGCTGACTGCTTTGGCAAAGTTTCTAGCACTCTGATAATGAGATTTTGATTAATAAAAAGAAATTCTGAGACCATATTATTGGTTGGTGAGGATGAATATACAAAATTAATACACGTAACTTTCTTTTTATATTTTCTGTAAGAAAAAATGTTTTCAAACAACTTTAAATGGCGTGGCATTCTTTAAAACAACAATCACCCTCAAACGCAGAATGCTTTATGTCTTTTGTTTTTCCCATTCTACCATGAAAAAATAGCCAACAGAGGTCTAAGGAAAGAATTATGTAAGTTGAGTCTGACACATCTTGTCATCCCAGAAGGACCATGGCAAAAAAAGACTTGGGATCCAAGTTTGAAGTGCTTCCACTAATCACAGCTGGAACAACTTTATATCAATATCATAATAACACAGTGAATTGAAACATATCAAATATGGTTACACAAGTAAAGAATTACATTAAAAGAAAACCAACAACCAAATAAATGCCTTATTGGTTATCTTTGGAAGATCTTCTGATAATGAAAAAAAATAAAGTGAGGAATCAAGCATCATTGGCTTCTATGACATCATAAAAAGAGAGAAAACCAGATGGTGCATGCCTCCTGATATGAGAACACATCACTGCACCCCACCCCCACCTCCCCCAAAATCAAACCTGAATCTGATTTACCACAGATTATAACACGAACTTACAAGAAATGTAAGGGATAAGGGCAAGTGTTAAACTATCTATCAGGGGATACAAAAATCAGCAAATCCAGAAATTGGCAGATTCCCCCAATGAATAAACTGCAAAGCAAGCACAGTAAAGTAGGGACGGGATAACGGGTAGGGCACCTCAACAAACTACCAGAGACAGATCTTGTAAACCTAATTTGAGCAAAGTGCTGAAAAATTATGACACAAGCTCAAAAATACATCCATTGACTGGGTATTGATGATACTAAAAATTGTTTATATTTTGATACAGGTACAATCAGAAGGGAAAGTTTTTTTGTAGATACATACTGAAATATTCATGATTAAAATGATTTGCTATTTGGGCTTTACTTTTCAAAGTAATGTAGGTGATAGGGAGCACGGTACCTGTGGGGAGCTGGTTCGGGGGGATGAGGGATGCAGATGAGAAAGGACGAGCCATGCCTTCATCGTTGAAGTTGGATGATGAGCGTATACATGTGGGTTTATTACACTATTATCTCTATTTTAGTATTCATTTTAAGTTTGCCATAAAAGTAAGTTTTAAAACCTTATCTCCAGAAAAGGTTATTATTCCCCTCTAACCCATACACTTAATGCCTATTCATTTTCATTGCTAGATCATGAATATCTAGAATTCGTAAGGATATAAAATACCCTGGTTGAAAGCTATCAAAACTTTTAAGATACAAATTTTAAGAGCAAACCTCTTTCCAGCCTGCCACTGTTTGGGTACCAATGCATTTCCAATCCAGTCAAAAATTAAAGTCTCATCAAAGCTGAGGGTCCTCTTCTATCCCCGGGTTATCTTGACATCCAAGTAGGCACAGGCTGCCATATAACAAAATTCCAGACTGATGGCTTAATCAACACGCATTTTCTCACAGTCCTGGAGGCTGGAAGTACAAGACCAAGGTCTGCATGGGCAGTTTCAGTGAGAGCTCGCTCTCTTCCTGGCCTGCGGACAGCCACCTTCTCTGTGTGTCCTCACACGATGGGGAGAGAAGAGCCAGCTCTCCAGGAACCCTTCTGGTAATCAGCATCCTACCTGCTCTGTCCCCATTTAACCTTAATTATTTCCTTACTCCAAATACACTGGGAATTCAACATATGAATTGGGAGGAGGTATAATTCGGTCCTAGCACTCAGTAACCTGTACATCACTAAGCTCATCACCAATTAGTGACTATTCCGTCCCAAGCCACATTAGTTCCAGGCAAGCACTACAGTCATCTTTTTTAAAAAGCCACAGACATTTTCTAAGTGAGATGGGTTCCACGGATGCATGTTCTAGAATAATTGAGATCCCTCTTACAGACTAAACTGTGTCCATCCAAAATTCTTGTGTTACGATCCTGATTTCAATTACTTCAGACTGTGACTCTATTTGGAGAGAGGAACTTTAAAAAGGTAATGAAGTTAGACAGAGGCCATTAGGGTGGGCCCTAATCAACTCTGACAGATGTCCTTTTCAGAAGAGGCGATTAAGACATAGAGAAAACAGGGAGGCACATGAAGAGAGAAAAGACCAGAAGAAACCATAGGCAGAAAGCGACCACCAGCAAGGCAAGGAGAGAGGCCTCAGAAAAATCGTATCTGCCAACACATCGATCTTGGACTTCTAGTCTCCAGAACTGTGAGAAAATAAATTTCTGTTTTTGAGGCTACCCACTCACTCTGTGCTATTTTGTTATGGCAGCCTAGCAAACTAATATAATCCTTTTCTTAAGGGTACAAACATCCTGGCTGTTATTTTCCCCACCTTAGAAAGGAAAAAAAAAAAAATGAAACAAGACAAATAGAAGAACCCAGCTAGCTTTCCATTTCTTTCATGCCCTTTACAAATAATTCTTGAAAACATTTTATTCAGTATCACCAATTCTTTTCCTCCAATTCTCTTTTTAACTCAGCCCAATGAGGCTTCTGTCCTTCCCTGCCATTAAATTGCTCCTGTCAGGCTCAACAACAGGCTATCAGGGGCATTTTCAGAGCTCAGGGCAAGAGACTCAAACACTGTATGTCTAAATAGTGAAAAGTTGTAAGTCATGCTAATATACTGTTAAAGAAAACATTTCTATCCTCTGACCTTGTCAAATGAATGTTCATAATGACAGTGAAGGCCAGGGTTTCATTTAGAATTCTGTCTTCCTTGAATTTCTTGGTGGAATGTGGCAGTGTGGGACAGCCAATCTCTGGCCTGGGGGGCTTCTTTTCCTGTCTGTAGTTCTTGAGAAGCCTCACCTGCCCCCACATAACGTCCCAGCCCATCCTCCAGGCTCTGTCCACACTGCCCACATCCCCCGAGTCCACTAGCTGTGCCCCCCAGCTCGGGCTTGGGCTATACAGAGCTGTGGTGCTCTGCTCTCCCAGGAGGATGGACCCCGAAAGCAGACCCTCAAAGCCCGACTGAGGATGTCTGGGCTGGGAATTCTGGAGTCCCACCTAATCAGTAGTAACATGTGTATAAGGAGTGTGGTGGGCTCCAAGTGGACACATGTCCTTGGCCCTTTGAACTCTTCCATTATGGGAAGGGACATGACTTAAGGAGGCAAAGTGTAGGGCTCAAGGTCAAAGTCCCTGTTGGCTGGTACCGTACTAGTAAGGACCTCTGGATGCTGAACCTAGCGAGCACTGTCAGTGCCCATCTTCCCGACCTATACGTCTAAGGGTAACATCTGACACACTGATCACTCCCACATTCTTGAAGCACTTTGCTTTATTCCTGACTTTCCTCCCATCTCTCTGGCCACTCCTTACCCATCTGGCTTCTCCACTTAGTCCCAACTCTTAATGTTCGGTTCTCCATGGCTCAGCTATTGGACCTCTTCTTCTTAGGCTTATACTCACTACCTTTAATGATCTCATTCAGTCTCAATGTTTCAAAAATGATCTATGTGCTGGTGATGCCTAATTTCTATTCTTAGCCTCAATCTCTTCCCCAAATCCCAGTCTTCTAAATCCAGGTACATCCTTCAACTCCACTTACACACTGAAAAGGTATCTCAAACCTAAAGTGACTAAAGCCACATTCTCAATGTTTCCAATTGTTACTAATAGCAATTTTACTTTTCCAATTGCCTAGGACAAAATCTTTCTCCTTCTACAGCTACCACTTTACTCAAAGCAACCTCTGTCTCTTGCCTGGATTATGGTAACACCTTCCTACCTGATCTCCCTGATTGTGATCTTGCCCGCTACTTCTGTCCATTTCTCCCAAGATCCAGAGTGCTCCCGTTTAAACAGTAATTCAGTTCACATCCGACCCTTCTCAAAATCTTCCAGAGTCTCTCTATCATCACCATAATAAACACCAAGATCATCACAACAACAACCTACGAAGTAGTTCCTACTGTATCTGGTTCCCCCATTATTTCTCTGGCCTCATTCTCTACTACTCTCTGTCTTGGTCCCTCTGTATCAGTGTAGCAAACTTCACTGTTCCCCAAACAAGTCAGGCATGCTCCCACCTCAGGGCCTTTGCACTGGCTGCAACGTCTATGTGAAATGCTCAGCCTCCAGAAGGCACAAAGTTCACTGAAGTCTTTATTTAAATGTCATTTTCTCACTGAGGACTTCCCTGATCATCCTGTTTATAGGATGTAACCCTGACTCTACTTAATATCTTCTAATGAAGTATTTAATTTCACCTTTTTGTTCTCTGCCTCCTCCAAACTCCTGCTACCTCAACCACATGGCAACCAGGTAATAGGCTACATTATCAGCGGACTTTTATCTTTTTTGTTCACTGTTAGTAATACACTCTAAAACGATACCTATCACTTATTAGACATCCGATAAATATTTGTCCAATTAATAACCATGTATAATCTTTTAAGATCTGTAACATCTTAGGTCAGCCTTGAAAATCTCCCACAGAATGACTCTTACAGCTATTAACAAAGAGTGTGCCTAGGCCATAGAAGGTCAGGCTTCTAGGGTGAGCCAACAAGGAGAGCTCAAAAGCTGAATGAAAGTGGCATGAGTGTAAGCAAAGTCGTGGACTTCTGTGATACACAAAACCAGCTTTTAAAAATCCTCATTCTCCAAAACGTGTTACTGCGGATGTTGTTCTTGAGAAAGTGATCATATGTATTTAAGATATTTCAGATAGTCAGGTATAAGCTTAGAAAAGTAGCACATAATTGCTGTTAGTTTAATAAATCTTCATCCTGGCATTTGAGACTTTTAAAAGTACTTGTTCAGCAAAAGGTCAAAAACCACTACCCAAAGAAGTTAATAGCTCTCTTAGGATTATACGCCTTATTGATGAGATTGCCACTTTAAGTAATTTGGATAACATGAAGCATTTAAAAATCTTTTCTATTTTACCTTCTAACAGTGCCTTCTTTTTAAATAAAAAACTACTTATTCTTTTAAAATCAACCCAGCAAAGGCTTCTTGCAAAACATCCGATAAAAAGGCAGAAATATTTAAACATGTGTACTATCAAACATTGATTGATGAATAATAGCAATATTTATAAAAGAAACCCAATTGTAACAGAACCAATCACATTCTCCTGAGGAAATTTTTAAATGAGAAGGTACTTCCTAGGGAGATGGTGCATTTGTTCTTGTCATAAAGCAAGACAATGGGTTGTGTGACCTCCAGTGCCAGCACACTCCACTTGGCAAAGAGCTGTGGTCCTGGAAACCAGGACACCTGCTGGATTAACTCTGTACACACAGAGGGTTGTTGCAGCCCTGTGCCAGTGAGGTCCCCACATCCTGCCCTGCCCCGCGTCACTTATCCCCATGATTTGCCTGGCCTCGGGGAAACCTGAGGTAGGGACCTGGGGTTATGACAAACCTTACTTCCCTATAGTAAGTGACTTTCACTTGGTTCCAGAAGATTTAAAGTTATGAAGTCTCTCCCATTTTTAATCTGGGCAAGACAAACACAGGGAATGGAATAATCCGATTGTGAATGAGGTGAAGGAAGGAGAGCAGAGAGATAACATACGCAGAGTACCATGAATTTCCCAACTATCAGAAATTCTTCATCTAAACACATAAGATTTCTCCAAAATGTTAAAAAAGATTCAAATACATAACAGTTTCTGATTCTTGGCATGATTTTAGCTGATTTGCATAAATTAATGAAGAAAAAACTTGACAGTTTTTCCTAACCAAATCGGGAGATGGGAAGATGAAGACTAGGCTACTTGGAGACATATATTAGAATCCCATATAGAGAGAGACTCATTCTCTCCACTGTAGATCTACAAATCTCACAGTGAAGTAGAGATAAGATGATGATAGGTGAGATTTTCACTTTGAGGATAAGAACTTAAGGCCACCAAGGGCACCTGGGTGGCTCAGCTGGTTAAGCTTCTCTTGGTTTCAGCTCAGGTCATGATCTCATAGTTCATGGGTTTGAGCCCTGCATGGGGCTCCACACTGTCAGTGCCTGGGGTTCTCTATCTCCCTTTCTCTCTGACCTTCCCCTGCTCTCTCCCTCCCTCTCTCTCCCTCCCTCCCTCTCTCTCTCCCTTTCTCCCTCTCCCTCAAAGTAAATAAACTTAATAAAACAAAGTATTTAAAAGAACTTAAGGCCACCAATGTTCAGCTATCCACACAAGGGCAAAGGCTAGTAAATGAAGGGTTTGCTCCTGGCTCTTACAGTTATGGCTAACATATTTCTCAGTAGCACCCAAAATATCTCATTAGCTCCATGTAATCAAGAAAGAAAGCAATTAATATGCCTATTATGTAGAATATGCAATCTTCATGCTATTTCTAAGAATAACAAGAATAACAAAAACTCTATAAATTAAATTGTACTTCCCAATTTAAAGATGGAGAACTCCAAAGCTGAGAAAGACTAAGTACTCTAAGCAAAGTCACAAAAAGCAGAAAACAGAACCAAGATCGCCTGACTCTGTAAGAGCTATGGCCCATGGTGGTTACGAACAGCTCCTGGAACACGCCAAGAAGAGCATGTCCACGGAATCTAAAAATTTAGCTTCCCTTCATCCCTCCAAATTCATAAATTCTATTTTGATCTTGAAAGTAAATTAATCAGCAAGAGTGGCTATATAGTTTAAATCAACTACTAAATCAGCTCTGTGATGATCCCAATCTCATAAAAATGAGAGACAATTCATGTTCCAAAAAAAAAAATTAGGCAAGCAAGAAAGAGAAAAAGAATACACACAAAATATGCACAGTAGGTAGGAAAAAAAAAACTACAGCTATTTGGGACACTGGCATGTTTTAAAATTATTTTTCACTTCTACATTCCAAATTCCCTAAACTCCAAACAGATCAAAGTTTTACAGATTATCCCTGAAAAAAAAATAAGACAAGAAACACAAATTAATAACTATTTAAGCATTCTGTTTCATCATGATAACAAACAGATGGTTTTAATATTCTGGAGGCTAATTCCTGAACAATTAAAAACACAGCAAGACATTAACATCTAATGAAACATTTTAACTACCAGTATATGCATCTGCCATTAATTCCCACACAGTAAGGTCTTGGATCTCCTCAATCTGTTCTTTATTAAGGAAAGTTTTTCCACTCTGAATTTAGTGAAGTAGAGAATTAACAACTGTTTTCAATCAGCAATCAGCAGGATATTTCGCCAATGTGTACTGAAACCATGTACACTATCAGACTTGAATTTATTCTTATGATCGCTTTGATGTACACACATTTGCAATTTAAGAACAGATCCAATTTTCTAATTAGGTGTTTTCCTCCCAAAGCCCATGCCACATTAGCCCCCTTTATGTACAACAAGAACTCTCATTGAGTTGTGACTAAAAAAGATGTTGTTAGTGTTGAATAATGCAGTTAATTTTTGACTCAAAGTGCCAGAACTATCCTCCACTGCTATCTTCTACCACTCCAGCAACATGTAAAGGCAACACTCACAAGAATAGTGAAGGACAAATGGCTGTACTACATTCTCAGATCGGGCAGGCTGAGACAGGAGAACCAGTTACCATTAAGCTGTTTACATTTTTATGATGATAATAATGCTGTACCAATTTGTTTGCTGTTATATGACTTTCTAATGATTGTACATAATCCACCTAATTTAATCTGCACATAAATCTTCTGAGGTAAGCACAGAAAATTATAACATATCCCCTTTACAGACAAAGAAACTAAAATTCAGAGATGAGTGGCCCAACCAAAGACACCCAGAGAGGGGTTGTGAGCTGAGCTAGAAAACACTGTCCCTGGCCCCTAGCTGGACGCTCTGTTGCCTGCCCTTGAGGCAGTGACTACCTGTTAGGTCAAACCTAATTGGCTGCACTAAGCTACAGGTCCTTTTCACACTGGTGATTATTACCATTTTAAGGCAAAGTAAGTGGAGGTCCATGTTAACTCCAGGTTAAACGGATAAGAAGAGGTGGACCTAGGACGCGCAGCCAGACCTTCCCTCCCCGGGTCTGTTATTCACAGTATCATGCCAGCCTCCAGAGTATCGTTATCATTCACGGGCAATGCAGACATGTTAGAACCAATTGCAGTGTGTCTGCTCCTCGAGGCAATAACAATTCTAACATTTTGTGACTTAATGGCCAAATATTTTAGGGTAGGCAATTAGGAAATTAGCTATAATTATTCTGATATCTTTGTAATAGAAAAGACTAAGTAAATGCCATCACATGTCGGTTATTTTTACAACTATGTCTCTTAATCTTGATTAATACATAATCTAAGGCGGCTGAATCTCCACATATTAAATATATTAACCTAGCAACTAAATTCTGTAAAACTCTCACATTTCTTCACAAAATTACTCTTTCACTTTTTCACTCTTTCACACAGGGTTTTTGTTGTTGTTTGCTCACATTATACCTAGACAAACAAATGAGAATACAATTCCATTTATTTTAGCCATCTGAAGAAATGTGGAGGAGAGGAGGAGAAATGATGAGGTTAAAAAACCCCTCACCTACCAAAGTTATTTTTACCTCTCATTCAAAATCTATAGGTGCCAAGTAACTGTTGTCTGCTTTATAACTGTTAGTTTTAGCTCTAGGTACTTAGTACAAGATAATAAAAGGGAAAAAAGTAGGAAAGCTTATCAAATAAGCTCTGCTAAATTTTAGTGTTTATACTACATGTATGCTACAGACTGAATGTTTGCATGCCTCTCAAATTCATGTGTTGAAACCTAATCCCAAATGTGATGGCATTAGGAGATGGGTCTTTGGAAGTGATTAGGTCATGAGCTGGACCTTTCATAAGTGAGATTAGTGCCCTTATAAAGGAAACCCCTGAGGGTTCCCTCACCCCTTCCATCACGTGAGAAAAAAAAAGGTCATCTGTGAACCAGGAAGTAGGCCCTGAGCAAACACAGAATCTCCTGGAACCTTAATCTTTGACTTCCGCGTCTTTAGACCTGTGAGAAATAAATTTATGTTGTTTACAGGCCCCCCCTGGCTATAGTATTTTGCTATAGTAGTCTAAGCAGACTAAGACGATGGTACAGTGTTACATACATATACATGTACATACACACATACATACGTTATCTAAGCAAATAAAGAAAACTACTAATACGAAAACTATCTATACAGAGATGCCAGGGAGGTGATAGCAAGTTGTATAAAGAAATCACCAAAAATATTAAACACTGCAAAGTAAAAAGATTGTATATGGGGTACCCGACCTCATACTTCTTTGCTATTGTAAAATGAAATATAGCTTAATGATGTCTTTAAACCCAAGGGTTATAGGCAAATAAATAAAGCTGTTTTTTAAAAATACAAAATAAATGTGGGATTGTTCCTAGCCATCAGGATAATATTTTAAACATAGTATTTGCCCAATAATTACCCAGAATAATAACATGGAGAACATTTTTAAAAAGAATAAGAGGGTATATCGCCACAGCAATGACTAGTGGTGATATGGGAAGGAAGTTCAAGTTGGCAGAGAGAAAGCATTTTTAGTGTAATGATGTTTTATTTCTACAAAGAAAAAAAGAAAGAAAGAAAAGAAAAGAAATCCCTAAAGGCACATTAAAAAGTCATTATGGATACATATTCAGCACCTTTTTAGGAGGAAGATGGGGGGAGGGGTCTGCACCTTTTTTTTTTTTTTTGGCAGTTCTTATGAAAATTCATAAGCCAGATGGCATTCAATAAATGTAAAGAGCTAAAGAATTTAGTTTTATAGAAAAACATCAATTAGCATAGGAAAATTAGCAATTAAGCAATCATTATACAACATATATCAATATTACTAACGAGTGAGCACATACACTAAATTTCTAACGTGAACTCTGTTAGAAACAAACATTTCTGAAGCAGTGCGATTTCACTGTGAGACGTTAATCAGGACCCATGACGGCAGTCTTGGAGACCACATTACTGACCTATCATAACAAAGCCCTTTCTGGATCTTCTCATAAACTACAATAGTTCCTCAGCAGTTGACCTTGGGACCAGTGTCGTTTTCTATTCAAAAATTTTAAAATTTATCCACCTTTTCTGTACATGCGATTCAGTCTGGCCCTCTGGAACAAAAGAATTTTTGTTCAGACATCCTGGCTCTCTACTTCCACAGACTGTGTGGTCAGGTCTTTGGGGTAAGACAATAAGAAGAGAGCTATTTAAGCTCCACTCTTAAAGTTCCATCCATAAGGACGTAAGACCAAATCCGAAAATACCCTAAAGCACAGAGATAATTTGTGCAAGGATGGCTATAACTGAGCATTTTTGCTGAGACTCTAAATGAAGACGAGAGATTCCAAATGCAAAAGTCATTAACATTCAAAACAATAAGAGGCTCATGAAGTTCAGTAAGAGGTATAATAAGCACACAGTGGTGCTATACAGTGATATTCCTGAAATAATCAAGACAGTGAGCAGGAGAAGAGTCACCACCACTGAAGGCAAATTTTCACCTTAAGGAACCTCCTCGTTGGGCAGCTGATGCCTTCTAAAACCCTGGACTACTGTTTCGGGCATGTATTTATTGGCCGTTTTTACTGCTTTTCCTCTTACCCTCAATTTTCTCTGACGCTTTACTTGCCAACAACATGCTTCTAAAGCGTAGTTTCAGATGGAATCCAAATCAGAGATATGAATAAAGCCAAGTCGCAGATATGTAAGTAACTGAAGGGTGAATTCTGCAGAACAAACACTTGTACCAATTATGCCTTTTTATCATTTCTGTTCTCTAAGCTAATAAAATGTACCTTTCCAGTGCAGAGATTGGAAAATATTACCAGAAGAAAATGTTTGCAGAACCTGACTTCTCTAAAGAGATCTTTGAAATTTAAATATACTTCTGAAATATCCATCCTTGTTATTCAACATTAAATATGGTCTGTAATTGAGATATAATGTATTTTTCTGCCTACAAATGCAAGAGGTCTTCCTGAATTGAAGCTTCTGATGGGTATGGAAGAATAAGCTACTTCCTACTCCCCAGAATCCCTGCTCTTGGCGGGCAGGGAGAAGACAGGTCAGTAGAAGGCAAGCCTGACAGAGGCAAGGACAAAGCCCCTGAGTTACAGGGCCTCAGGCCAAAAAAGTCACTCTCAAGAAACCCGCCTGTGACTCCATAGTTACCCTGGGAAGAAATTCGACAAGTGGCAAACAGAAAAAAAGAGAAGGGGGAATGTTTAGATCCAAGAATTTTAACCTGAGGTGATTTTTCTATCCAAAGCAGAGTGCAAGACAACCTGCCTTTACCTTTACACTATGGATTCCACAAAAAATACTGATCTCCACCGTTTATGGAGTCCAGTACACAAGAACATGTACCGGTTTCATTACTCACCTTTTAAGCCCTTCTCCTAATTGCCAGGCTGGACAAACGAAAGGAAAGAGAGGGTTTTTCTTCTCTTTTCTTTCTTTTTTTTTTTTTTTTAAAGAAATGCTGATGAGGTTACAGAAACACTCTAGGGCCTGGCCCTTTTGTCCACGGATTAACCGGTTCAAAGGCACGATGAGGAGTACAAATGTGTGAGAACCAGCAACCTATGGAATGAAAGAGAAACACTTCTGGGAATAGGAAAAAGTGGTTTAAAACCTCTGGATTCGTGGGGTCAAGGAAAAATAAAAGCCATGGTCTGTAACACCAACTACTGGAGAACTGCAAAGGTAAAAACCCTCCCTCTGCTTGTTGTTTTTCCTCTGAGTGAGACAGAAAACCTAGTGAAACTCCAGGCTGTCAACCACCGGTACCCCACAGCTAGCCATGGCAACAGCTGCACAGCTCTGTTGTAATAAACTGGAACAATTTAATAGCTTTTATTGTTCTGCGGTGGTGTCTGAGCTTAGCCACTCTCCCCTCCTAGGACTCCAGGGCCCCGCAAGGGCAGCAATGAGAGAAGATCTCATTTACCTAAAAGCACTTATAAATTTTTAATTTGCTTTAACAAGTAAATTAACAAGTCCCTCATTCAGGCAAGTTTTATGGCTTCTTGCCACTTGGGGAAGGCCGTAAAAGTTTTATAGATAATCCAGAGCTACTGAGACTGCTCATAATAAATTGTCTGTTTCCTGTTATTTTATCAAACCACTGGGCTTCTAATGACTTAAAGTCACAGTTCCCTTATATCCAGCCTTTTTATGAGGCCATATTTATAAACTCCAAAGAATACCTTAAACTATATGGGGCCCCTGCTAATCATTACAATTTTTTCTCTAATGGGAGCTTACCTTAGCTTACGCCCTGCTAATAAAGGCTGCGACATGTTCTGGAGACAGCCTGCTGGTTCTACGTATTATTTAGGGTGCTGCCTAAGCCAGAGTTTCCATTAGCAGATACTTCAAGGGAGCTGCAACCTGATCTGTTCTGTACAGACTTGCCAACGGTCTTGCCCACTGGAGTGTGGTGCTTTCTAGAAAACTGCATTTTATCCTAGAAGAGAGCGGCCTCATGACTGCATGCAGCGCGCATGGTGAGAGAAGCTGGGCCTCAAATGTGCAGACGAGAGCCTGACCCTGGATTAACATTAAATTTCGCTCCTGGTTTCCACCAAGCCATTCAGGCCTGAATTGAAGACAGGGTGGCAGGAAGGGAAAGGAGCAAAGGCAAACCTAATTCAAATTTTCCACTCATTTTCAAGTGCCTGTTATCAGCCAGGAAATGAGGCTGGCAGTGTGTAGAATCCAGAAAGGAGTAAATATTCAAGCTGATTGTAAGATGTAACACATTAATTGCACGGACATGCTCAGCCTTAGAAATCAACGGCAGAGTAGGGGGAGTGAAGTACACTCTCGAATCCCATCTCTGACAGCGTGCAGTCCGTGAAGGTGTTAAGTGGCCCAGTCTGCTCCGTGGTGACCTTTTATCTTACACATATGCATGCATACACATACAAACACACAAAGTAAAGATCAAAAGGCATGTGGTTTTCCAATTGAGTCTATCTAGGGATAGGATCTTGGGGAAAAGTCTCCCACCACCAAGGACAGAATGATCTATGGGAGGCCTTTAAACAAAATGATTCAAAAGGCCAAGAGATCACATCACAGTTCGTGGAGATACAACGAGCCCTGCAGGATGCACACTGAGTTCTCGTTTCATTCACATTGATTTTTCCCCCGGAAAATACAACTTCGCAGATCAGTATCAGTCAGTATAATCTCACATGAAGGTTCTTCGTTTAAATAATGACTGCTCTTGTGTGGCTTCATATTTCTGATTCTTATTTTAATTACAGCACTTTTATTCAATGCTGCCAAGCATAAACCTTTTGGCCAAGGTGTCAGAACCCGGTCACTGAGAATGCATCCATAATGATGCTGTTCGATTCCGTCCCTCTCTGGGGAGAACCAATACACAAGAGAGAGGAAACGGAAGCAGGTGTAAGACAGCAACACTTAGTGTCAACACTGCACAGATCACATTCCAAGAATGGTACACGTGTGTTGATACCAGTTATTCTGTCTTTAGAAAAACTTAATTTCTCTCCTAATTTCAAGGTTATATTCTACTCCCTCTGGAACACTCTGCTAAAGGAAAGATAGGATGATTTCCAGTTTCTACTTGAACTCAGAAATATTCTTCTTCTGATTTTCTTGGGTTTAAAAGAATGGAAGGTGGCTGGCTTCAGTGTTATTCTCTCTAGAAAATCTGAATAAACAGGAAAAATAGTCTATATTTATACTCACAGGAGTATAGTTCTTTACACATATTTTCACATACATGATTTCATTCAATCTTCACAATCCCATGAGTACAACCAGTCCTGTTTTACAATGTGAAACTTCATTCAGAGAGGTTGACCAGTTTTCCCAGTTCCCAGAGTTGTGGAGATACAGCCAAGGGGAGGATATAACAACACCTTTGGTAAATACATGAGGGCTTATACGCATGTATAACAATGTTCTGCTAGACTGCTATCTTACTATATCCTTAGAACTATGTGCTAAATTAATATCTAGGGGGTATATGGATCAGGTGGCTTTGCCGAATTCCAAAACCAAACAGAGTCAGTTTATTCCTTGTAAATTGCAAACCACTGACTTCAACAGGAATTAGGTAAGGGGCTTTTTCTTTTAAGAGCCTATCATAGAATTTAGAGCAGATGGAGGTACTTAATAAATTTTTATGGAATACGAAGCTAATATAAAAATTGTGGGCATATAGTTACATGATTATTTATTTTAATTTGTCTCTCCAGCAGCTTATAAAGTACAGTAGAACAGAGACTGTATGCCTTTTTTTTCCACCACTGTTACCTCTAGTACCTAGCATAGTAGCAGGCATACAGTAGGGACTCGATAAATGTTTAATGATTTACACATATTCATGTGCTAAGTGAATGCCCACATTCATAAATGACAGAAACAGATTAATGCTCACTCATTACCGCTTCTAAAAATATCTCCAAAATAAGTTTTACATACTCTCATAATGAGCAGTATGGAGCATATCTCTGAATATGAAGAAAAGCATTATTAGGTAGGCTCCGAGAAGTGCACATGGTTTATGAGACTTGTGTGTCTAGGAGTATGTACATGTCCACAGAGAAAGCCTTAACCACATAAGTACCCACACACACACACCCCCACACACCCTTAATCTGTGATCTAATCCTGTCAAGTTTACTGGTGATCGCTTTTCATTAATCGAAATCATTAAAAAATATTTGCCCAGCCCTCTGCTTGTCTGTGGCAGGCAGCCTGCCAAATGTTTCCACAGAAGTAAATGAGATCATTCCTTGGTAGCACCCAAGTCCTTTAGAATTCAGGAGTTTTTCAGTTCAAGTTTCAGGTTAATCTTTTCCTTTCTTTAAGAACAGAACATCCTCTTTGCAGATCTCCCTGAGGGCTTGGTATTTGCAACATCAAACAGAACACACAAACCATTGCACCCACTTCCAAAAGCCTATTATACTGTCAACTGGCTTCCTAACTGCAACCAAGGGAGAAAGCTTACAGACTCCTAAGCTCTTTCTGGGGTGGGGGGGGAGGGGAGCTGCTGGAAAGTATCTGTAATTTCTCCAAGCTACCACTGCATTTTGTTTCAGTAAAGAACTAATAAGACGGGCACCATTCCAAGGAGGGGGGGGGGAAACAACTGGAACTCACTAACTATAAATCTCACCCCCTTTTATTTCTTTCTCTCGAATTTTCAATTGTTGGCAGCCTCTGAGGGGGACTGTCATGCATGGCTACCAACCAGTCTTTTCCATATTACTTAATGAATCCTAATAAAACACAGATCCACAGAAAACCACGTCCAGGGCGAGAGCTGCGTCAGTGCCTTCTGGTGCCGTATGACTTACGTTGTACTCTTCACGTTAGGGTGCCTAGGAAGGGCTACAGGAAAAAAGGGGAGGAAAACGGGCAGAGACAGGCCTTTAACTTTCAAGTCAAACACGTATGTATGTTTCCTCTGCTCCTTTAGAATCAACCCAAAGTAATACGAGCCCAAGGGGAAGCTGTGGCCATCAGCCGGCACCAGCAGGGGGGCTCACCTCCTTAACCGTTAACAGAGTCCGTGAGTATCTGCTCCGAAGGACACCACCGGTGCGTCTCAGCTAGAAAGAGGCTTCTAAAGCATGCAGTAACACAGAGAATAAGCACTCAGGGTGTGCACACACAAATGTGTACATAAACACACAAATCCCCCTAGGTGGAAGAGTAAACCATTTGTCTTCTCTAGATTTCTACATTTCATCTTTCCTTCCCGTAAGTTCCTCACAGTTGGTTACAACGGGGAAACAGAGAAGTCCTCCGAGGGCTGCATGTCAGAGACCAGAGAACTGATGGGAGGACCACGAAAGAGGAGGGCACAGAAGAGCCGGAAAGGGGGCTTTCCCCAAAGCCCCAAAGTCTGTATGTCTAGAATGAGTCAAATCACAAAATGTTGTCATTCCCTTCATGCGGCCCCAAATCACCTCTTCCAGGAAGAATGGCCTGGTTGCTCAACCAGCTGTGAAGCCTTCGACACATACGAAGAGTAGGTTACGTCTTAGGAACACTAACTAGATTCTGGGTAGAATCCTCAAAGGCTTGAGTTTTGAAACCCAACGGAAGTTCCATGTTCACACACTGACATGCTCTATAAACACCTGACATGTTCTCTGCCACCTGTGTGGTAGCAAGGGTCACTTACTTTTGATACAGAATCTCCTGGCTTTAAGCCTAGGCAGCCTAGCAGCTCAAAAGGGGCAGCTGACTCTGTGTGAGATGCATTAGACACAGCTCACCTGTACATGCCCTTCACGGCTCCTCCTAATCTCCTTCCTCTCCATTCTGAGTTAATCTTTCAACTTCGAAGTTGATAAGAAATGCATCCATTGTGGATAATTTCTTCCCTCTAGAGAAGGCTTTTCTCTCATGCAAAGCCTGTCCATAAAAGTGAAGGCAGGAAGACAACTGAATCACTTGTCTTGTTTAAAAAAAAAAAAAAGAAAAGAAAAGAAAAATCCAACAGAAAATGTTGCCTAGATCCACGGGTGCTCTGGAGCCAAGCGGAGATTACCACCCACAACTTATGACTTTTGATTTTTATTTAACGACTCATTTGTATAACCTCGATGAATGGAGGCAGCAGACCTGAGGAGCTTTGCAGCTGAAGTTCTATCAAGTTGGAAGGATATGTCAGCTGCCAAGTCTGGAAATGGAGCCTGCACAGCAAGAAGATGGTGAGAGATTGGTTCCAGCCAGAAGTAATTGATCTGTCTGAAAATACGGGCTCCGAGTCATGGGATTAATGCTAGTGCTCCAGCTGGGGTGCATTGCTCATTCCCCTCTAGCTCTCTGACAACAAAGACATGCCTCTTTCTCCAGGGAGGAGAAATTTTTATTAAAATCTTTATACAACTTAGCAGCAAAGACTCTGTAAAAGCATCCTAGAGATTTGGGGGGGAGGGGGGGCACAGCCATCATAAGGAAACCATCCCACAATTTTCGTTTGATCTAGTTTTCATTTCAAAGCCGTCACCAGCCTGCTTCCCGTGGCCAAATGTACTTGCCCCTCAGCTCGGCAGACACGGAGAGCGAGCCCCGCTGGTGGTGAGCCGAGCTGAAGAGAGGTGGAGGAGTGAAGCGGTGGAGGGCTGCAGGGGGAAATAAAGTGGGAAGGCATCCAAAACTGCAGCTGTGCTGGCCCATTAAAAAGCTGAAACTCATTCTGCTGTTCGACCTCATGCTTATCACCACATAACTATTCATCAAAGAAATTTCAGTGCAATTAATTAAATTATTCCCATGTCTGTGCCACAGAGTCGTTATTCCAATATCAGCTTTCACCCACACTCTCTTAAACTCATGTCTGCATGCCAAGTCACTACTCTGGGGTTGTCCAGTCTCAATAAAGCTGTGCTCCTCACCACTCACACAGGCTATCATTTCTCTTTTTTATTGCCATTTATTTTCCACTAGGATTTTGCTGCCAGTATATTGGCAGGACTTCCAGTATATGGATGTAATGAAATCTACCACAGACACTTAACACGGGGTCAGGATGGAGCTCAGCTCATGTGAAGCTGTAATATAATAAACAAATGCTTTCAGAAGGAGGATTTTATCAGCTCAAAAATAGAACTTGGTATCCTCTGGTACCAAGTGCAGAAATAAGTTGGAGTCATTTGAAAATTCTTGTGATAATTAAGTTTATGGCTGAAATATGCCTAACATAGGAAATCTGAGCTACAGCACATTCCTTTTCATCTGTCAGAACTGATTTATTAAATAGGAAGAGGATAAAAATGGACTGCTGAAATTCTGTTTTTTATACCACCATCTCCTTAGTCGGAGGCCTGCAAGGGGCACACTCATATAATTTGGGGGATCTGACTCTTGCCTTGTGGAAATTTTTACAACCACAGCTATAGCAAAATGTAAATGAGATTAAGAGAGTAACACCCTCTACCTGATAACTAGTAGGTAACTATTTAAGGCTTTTCTCTTTCCCTCATGCATCACCATCCAACATTACAGCACTGGGACAAAGTACCCACCTACATATGTTGGCACTAAATGTACTCCTGCAAGATGGCAGCCTTCAATAAATACAACACTAGAAAGAAATAGATAGCACTTCAGGAAATTTAGTGCTAATGTTGACTCAGAACTGAAAAGTAGCTGCTCACTTTTCAGTGAAAAGTAGATGATCACCAAAGAATCCAGAGGAACCCTCATCCCAGACCTGAGGACCAAACTTCCAAAACCTTCAGGAGATAAGCAAGCCAAACAGGACAATGTGTGACTGCACACAGACATTCTAAGACCTGAGCTGCTTTAAAAACCTTGGCAATTCCAGAGTTTCAAAGTGAAAACGCACCATGTTTTGTTCCAAGTGCTGATTCTTGATCCTAATGTGTGGTAACAACTTCTAAATGAACTACTCAAAAATTTCTTCTTTATTAGTATTGGGAGTTTATTAAAGGTAGTAAAATGATAAGCTGAGAATCAAAACAGACTGAAAATTTTCCGGATTTGATGAAAATTGCAAACCCACAAAACTAAGAGGCTCAAGGAAACCTATGTACAAGAAACATAAAGAATGGGGTGCCTGAGTGGCTCAGTTGGCTGGCTGTCCAACTTTGGCTCAGGTCATGATCTTGCAGTTCATGAGTTCAAGCCCCGCGTTGGGCTCTGTGCTGATGGCTGGAAACCTGGAGCCTGCTTCGGATTCTGTGTCTCCCTCTCTCTCCCTTCCTCCCTGCTCGCACTCTGTCTCTCTCTCTTTCAAAAATAAATAAAGATTAAAAAAAATTTTAAAAATAAGAAACATAAAGAAAACAACACCAATGAAGGTCATAATCAAATTACTCATAACTAGTAATAGAGAAGTTCTTATAATTAAAAGATAAAGACATCTTATGTGTGGGAGAAAGGAAAGAATGATAGCTGATTTTCTCATAGAAACCAAAGCAATTAAAATAATAGTGAAGAACATATTTTAAGTACTGTGAAGGGAAAAAAAAACAACACCATCAACCCAGAATTCCATACACAATTAAAACATCTTTCAAAAACAAAAGTAAAATGAAGACTTTTTCAAACCTACAAAAGCTAAAAGAACAAATGACCAGCAGACCTGCACTGTAAGAAATGCTGAAGGTTGTCCTTCAGGCCTACTGCAAGTGATGAAGGACATCAGTACAGATCGGTACAGAAGAATGAAAAGCATCATAAAGGGTAATAATGCAGCTGATATAAGAAACATCTTTTCTCTTATTTAAAAAATATCTTGAGGGGCGCCTGGGTGGCTCAGTCGGTTGGGCGGCCGACTTCAGCTCAGGTCATGATCTCGCAGTCTGTGAGTTCGAGCCCCGCGTCGGGATCTGTGCTGACAGCTCAGAGCCTGGAGCCTGCTTCCAATTCTGTGTCTCCCTCTCTCTGTGCCCTTTCCCTGTTCACGCTGTGCCTCTATGTCTCTCAAAAATAAACATTAAAAAAAAAAATTTTTTTAAAAATATCTTGAAAAGATTATTAAAAATCAGTGTCAATGCAGTACAGAGTTTGTAACATATAGAAGTAAAAAAATATATAACAGCAAGAACATAAAGAAAAGGGAGAAACAGAAGTATGTTATTCTGTGGTTCTTCTGCTATATATGAGTTAATGTAAGATCATGTGAAGGTAGACTATGGTAAATTAAAGACATACCATAACACCTAACGCAACAACTAAGATAATAAAACAAAGAATTATGGCTATTAACTCAAGAAAAAGAGATAAAAAGGAATCATGAAAAATATTCAAACTCATTTTTAAAGGCATAAAATAAATGCAAAGAGGAGAACAAAAAAACAGATGGATTTTTTTTAAATAGAGAAAGGATGAAATATTTAAACCTAAACCTTAACAAAAATCACTTAAAGGAGAAAAAGACAAATACAGTCAAAGATTTCAATATCCTTTCTTAATTACTGATAAGTATATAAACAGGAAAGTTATAGAAAATTTGAAGAACATTATCAACAATAATTGTTATTTACAGAACCCTCCATTCAACAACAAAATACACAGTCTTTCCAAGTATGCATGAAATATTTACCAAAATTGACCATATTCCAGGCCATGAAACAAGTCTTGATAAATTTAAAAGTATTCCAGTGATAGAAAGTACATTGCTGATCAAAATGGTTTTAAAGGGGAAATTAGAAAGTATTTTGATATGAATGATAATAAAATGTAGCATATCAAAAATTGTGGGATAAACCTAAAATAGTATTGTAAAGGTGAAACTTACAAAACTACCTGTATTTGAAAAGAAGAAACTTTCAGAGCAATGCCCTCAGCTTCTACCATAAAAAAATTAGAAAAAGAAGTGCAAATAAAAACAAAAGCAAGTAGAATAAAGAAATAAGCACAGAAATCCATGAAGGAGAAAACTGAAAAACAGTAACAAATATCAATAAAAACAAAATCTGGTTCTTTGAAAAGATCAATGAAAGTGATACATCTAAACATAAGACTAATCAGGAAGAAAAAGGAAGAAAACATGCATTACTAATACTTACAATGAAAAAAAGTCTCATCAGAGCAGATTCTAGAAATACTAAGTAAATATATAAAAATAAATATATAAATAATACATAAGGAAAAATTATGAACAATTTTACACCAATAAATTTGACAGATGAAATGCACAAGTACATTATAAAACACAAACTATCAAAGCTCGCTCAAAAAGAATTAGAAAGCCTGAATAGTCTTATATTTATTAAATAAATTTAATCTGTAGTAAAAATCTTCCCAAAGAAAATATAGACCCAGATGGCTTTTTTGATAGGTTTTACCAAATATTTAAGAAAGAAATAATATCAAATGTTATACAGACTCTTTCTGAAAACTGACATTCATTCATGCAAGAATGGCCTTGACATGAAAGACAAAGACACTGGAAGAAAAACCCTGAATAATAAAATTTAACAATATATAAAGATGGAGTGGTGCTTATCCATGGAATAAAAAGGTTGGCTTTATGTTTGAAAATCAGTTCATGAAACTTATCGTATTAACAAACTAAAAAAGAAAAGAAACCCATATTACCATTTCAATAGATTCATAAATAGCATTTAACAAAATTTGGTATCCATACCTTACAGATATTTCTCAGCAAACGAGAACTAGAAAGGAGTTTTTCTCAAACTGAGAAAGGCCATCTAGGAAGAACTTACAGCTAACATCCTAAATAATGGCAGATAACTGAAGGTTTTTCATCTAAGATCAGTAAAAGAGAAGGATGTACATTCTATTTCTAGTTGTACTGGAGATTGTCGCTGGTGCAATAAGACAAGAAAAAGAAAGGAGAGTCATTCAGATGGAAAAAGATGAAGTAAAACCATATGCATAGATGACATTGTCGACTATACACATAATACATATAAATCCACAAAACAGGCAGGAGCACCAATAAGTAAGTTTATCAAGGTTATAGGATACATGATAAACATATAATAATCAACTGTATATGTATATACTAACAAAGAACCATTGAAAATTAATATTAATAAAACAATAACATTTACAACAGAATCAAAAATACATAGAGACAAATCTTGAACCAAAAAATGTTAAAGATATATACACTGAAAACTACAAAACATTTCTACAAGAAAATCTAAAGAAATAAAGAAATATAGAAATATACTACATTCATGAGTCAAAAGACTAAATTTTGCTAAGATGTCAATTTTTCCAAAATTGATATATACATTCAATACAATCTAAATCAAAATCCTGATGTGTTTTAAAGAAATTGACAAAGGGATTCTAAAATTCATATGGAAATGCAAAGGGCCAAGAATAGCTAAAACAACACTGAAAGATTGGAAGATTAACAATATCTTATTTCAAGATATTATAAGGCTATAGTAATCGAGAGAGTATTTAAGACATTGTAGACCAGGCTTGGGAAACTTTCCTTTCTGAAAAGGACCAGATAGTAAATATTTTTTACTTTGCAGGCTATAAATGGTCTCCATCACATTTTCTTGTTTTCTTCTTCTTACCTTCTACTTAACTCATATGCTGTATAAAAACAAGGCTGTGAGTTGTATTTTTCACATGGTCTTTAGTTTGGTAACCCCAAGACAGACGAATTGATCAATGGAACTAAAACTATTATTCTTCCAGAAGAAAACATAAGAAATACCTAAGTTTTGAATTACAAATGACGTTTTAGAAACGACACATAAAGAATAATCCATTAAAAAACTGATAAATTAAAAATAGTCAAAATTTAAAACTCTGCTCTTATAAGCCACTGTTACGAGAATAAGACAAGCCACAAACTAAGAGAAAATATTTGTAAATCATATATCTGATAAAGGTCTTGGATCCAGAATAAAGAATTCTCAACACTCAATAATGCTAAAACAACCAACTAATTTTTTAAAATGAGCAAGGAATTTGAACAGACAGTTCACCAAAGAAGATACAGAGATGACAAATGAACACATGAAAAGGTGTTTAACATCATTAGTCACTAGGGAAACTTAATACAAAACCACAATGAGATACTACTTCACAATTATTAGAATGCCTAAAATGGGAAACGATGACCACACTAAATATGAGAGAGGATATGGAAGCAATGAAACTTTCACATGATGCTGGAAGCCATGTAGAACACTTAGATTACCACAGGGCATTTTCTTGAAACACTTAACAAGCACCTACCACATCATCCTAGGAAGGTATTTACCTAAGAGAAAAGAATGCGAATTGTACTCGTACATGAATAGTCATAGTAACAAAAACCTAGAAACAACCCAATGGCAATCGATAGGTGAATGTATGAACGATTTGTGGTACAGCCACAGAATGGAATGACATGAGCAATAAAAAGAAATGAACTATAAATATATACCACGAAGTGAATAACTCCCAAAGTAATTACGCTGAGTGAAAGAAGCTAGACTAAGGAAAGAGAGTACATAATGTATAAATTCACTGAAACAAAATCCTAAAGAATGCATACTACTCTACAGTGTTGGGAAACATTTCAGCAATTACCTGAGAACAAGGGAGGGTAGTGGGGTAGAAAGGTAAGAGAAAGAGAAATTACGAAGGGACAGGAGGAAACTTTTGGGGTGTGGGATGTGTTCATTATTCTTCATAGTGGTAATGGCCTCATGGGTTTATACATATGTCCAAACTTACCAAGTTGCAAACTTTTAAATAGGAACAGCTCATTATATATGTCAATTATACCTCAATAAAGCTATTTAACACTAAAAGCAAACTACAATAGTTTAGTTTAAAACCAAAGCAAAATATGACAGTCTACAATTATACTATATCATTAGATATGAATACATTAACTTACTCATACATTTATCCTATGTATAAAGGCAGATGTTAACCTAAAAGCTCTGGCCTTATAAAATCACCTAGAAAAGTATCAACAAAATAAATTATCAAGCAAAGAGAAAGCCAGGAGCAGAATCATGGGGGTGGGCAGGGGTGGGAGCAAGAACCAGCATTAAAACAAGAACCATTAATGAATGACTTCACAAACCAGAAGTGAGTGGTTTTGTGCAGTTTGCAGGAGGAAGGTGAACAGTGTTGAGACTGAAAGCCCCACAATGGAAAGGAATATGACTGCCTCACTTACTAATGTACCCCCGGCACTAAGTTGCAAAATAGGCATGAAAGAAAATGGTGACTGGATGGGTGGGAAATAAACAAAACCACTAGAGTTTATGACTTTGGACTTTACTAAGGACCTTATTAGAAAATGTTTTAGCAGAGAAATGTAAAGTCAGTCTGGAGTTGGTTAAGGACTGAATAGGAGCAAAGAGGTGTTTTGCTAACAGGAAATTCAAGAAACACAGGACTAAAAGGGCAGCTTTCCCACTCAGAGTTTCCAAGGAGGATTAAAGTTTTTAGACCCACTATATACTGTTCTTGAACTTCAGACACAGTTCAGACTGTTTGGAACAATTTTAGTCCTTTGGGAATTCCATCATTAAAACCAGAAATAAAGTACTAGAAGTCCAGCTGTATCTATAAATATTTTTTAAACATATGCAACAAGTAAAACCTCCCCTCTTTCCTCTACAGAGACATGTGATCTTAGCCTGGCTTCTGCTTTGAATTAGGAATGCTCCCCACTCCCCAACATAGGATAATTTTTAAAAGTTTTTAAGACGAATTTCCTTGTAGGAGAGATTACAATAAATCATCCATATACCATAAAATTTAATTTGGAAGTTCCAGGTATTAGCAAATCAACATTGTAGGCACGTAGTCAACACAGGATTGAAAAGCCATTTTATTTCCACAGTTACATTCTTAGGATTAACAAAATTATTTTTGGAATGAATCATGGAGGTAGGGAACCATAATGTTAATAATACCCCCCTTCACATGCATTCACAAAGCAAAAGAACAGCACAACACGAGGCAAATCACCATTTTAAAACACACACGCACAACCCCCAAAGAAAAACCCACCAAAATTTTCCTTTACTAAATGCTAACACTAACTGCATCAACGGGGTTTTCATTTCTTCACCTTTACGAATCCATTAACAAATGATTTCCATTTACTAAAAGTGACTTTCAAAGCTATTAGGTCACCTTGCAATTCTGTCTATAAACTTCAGCAAGTACATTTTATTCCTAGTTCAAGTAGATTAAACAAAACATTCTTCAACATTGAGTCTAACAGATGAGTGGAAAGAACTCTTTTCTTTAACCAAAAATGACTCACAAAAATATATTTTTACTTGAGCTGTCTTAGCTGATTAAGTAGAGACAGAAGACCATTTTCCTCTGACTTTCTAATCTTACTTTTTAAACTTTATTTTTCAAGATTTTTCACTTTAGTAATGTTTCCAAGACACCAAATTTCTTCTATTACTACATTGCTTCTCAGAGCAATGCAAAATAAAGGTTAGCCTCCACCACGCTACCCCCCACTCCCTACTCCCCATGGATTAGGGCTCCTAGAGAAAACCTCAAGTAGATAAATCCTCAAGCATTTGCTACTCGACACAAATGCTCCAGATTAAAAAACTGCCTGCTTTATTTCCAAAGCTCTTCCTCACTCAATTATCTTTCAATTTGTTGGATTCCAAAGCCTTTCTGTGGTTCTAATGATATTTAACACCTCTCTTCAACACCCTCTAATGTTATTTTGAATATGACAGACATGCTTCAAGACCCAATAAACACTCTGTCCTTCAAGCGTTCTTAGTAGCTGGCATTCAAAATCCCAACTTCACATCCTGTAGTCAGGAAGGTTTCCTATACTGCATTTGATCCCCTTGCTATATTGTAAACAAAAACCTCACCAGTCACACAAGATCATCAAGGATCTTGTTTTCCCATTTGGCTTTTAAGAGTCTGATGCTCTACCAACTGATGTAGTCAGGCCCTCCTGATTGGGATTTTAAACAATGGCATGTTTAAATGGCAAGGCTTGAGAGCTAGCTCCTTGGGAAAAGATGTATGCATGAATATGCACATACACATTTATTATAAATATTACTGATATAAAGGATACAAAGCAATTTACAAACAATAACAAAGCATATAATCCTCTTTATTATAAATTCCAAGCAACCAGCCAATTGATTTTTACGAATGCTTCTGTTGAAATATGTGTAACTCTTACATCTGTAGCCAATTCAAGTTTGCATCTGAAGAAGGAGTATAATTCTGATATGAAACTTGATTGATATTTTCAAACCAGTAAAATAGAACTAAGACTTATGTCAAGACTTCGTCTGTCAAAGACATGAATAATTACTCTGTTGAACTGGATAATAGTTTTAAAATATACCAGTATTTCCTTGAATTTGTGTACCATCCACAGTGTAATAGATACAAATATAGCAAACATGAAAATTTAATCTGTATTAATAACATTCTTTCCTTCATTTTTTAAAAGTCTAGACAATCAACAAAATAAGTGATCAAGTCTGGATTTGTACTGTTTACCATCTTCTGTGGTGTAAATACTTTAATCAGGGATGATTTCAAGCTACAGAAACGCTGTCACTAAATGCGCAATTGGGAAGAGATGCCCAATAGCACGTCATTCTGCAGTATTTTCACCATACAGTAACACCAAGAACGGGGATAAGTTAGATGTAGCAAAATAATTAGAAAGTAATGAGTTTTGCATGTATATTATAATTAAGTAAATGGTATTAAAAGTAAAAGTTAAGTTTATATAACTTAATTTTTTAAAGCTATGTGTAACAACTAGCTCACAAAAGTCCTGAAAATTTAACACTTGGTTCCTCTGAGTTGCTAACTTTTAGCACATCAAAGTATAATAATCCTTTTGTTACAGAAGGAAGTCTCCTGCCTCCCTATCATTGAGAAATGGTATTTGGGTTCTTCCCATTAGTGGTAAAGGAGTGTGTTAAGGGTAAGAATGGCACAAGTTCATTGACAACCAGGCTGTCTTCCTTGATGGCTGGTTATGAACCTGTAGAAGCACTGGTAAAGCTACCCCTGGCACTACTATTCCATGTTTTCTGCCAAATGAGCAACCAGTTCAGGAGAATGAAAACAAAGAAACAGCGCTGATGTTAATGGTTATTTTATTATCTAATAAAGATATGTCTCAAGGCTCCTTTAGCCCCTACCCACAAAATGCAATGAAAACATGGGAACAGACCAGAGCTATACAAAGGAGCAAGTAAGTTGTACAGCAGTAACAATGTCAAAATCCTTCAATACTAAAGTCTTCTCAATATGAAATAGGATGTGTCTCTCCTTGTCTACTCCACTCTATCTTTTCCTTCCTTTCTCTCCTGCTCTCCTTTCCCCTTTGTCTTTCTTTCCTACCTCCCTCCCTTCCTGGACAAGTTGAGGTAAGCTGATAGTGAGAGAGACTCAACCATTGTTATCTCTGCCCTTCTTCCACCCTATTAAAAAGGACAGTTCACGCAGCCAGAAGAGGGCACTGAAAAAGAAGGTATGTGGTAGGCAGAGCTTGGTGAGCACAAAGAGGAAGAAAACACTGTCTGAAGGAACAAACTTTACTTCATTAGGCTGAAATAACAGTAAGACTAATCTGAGTTCTACTAAGGCAAACAACTGAACATTCACCGACTAGCTACCATATGCTTGGCCCTCAGTACAGGCCATGGGGAATGCAGTGATAAATGGACCGTGATCCCTGACCACTTGCCCAAGCACAAAACATCAAAGACTGAGACCTTGGCAGATCCATTATCAATCTCAGCATTAAATCTTCCAGAATTATAATGACAGCAAATGACTACTTTAGGAATATAGTATTCAAAAGACTGGAAAATATATTCCAGACATCCATGGGTCTGGAGTATAATTTAGCAGGGAGGCCTGCCGAGGAAGCAGTAAAGCAGGAAGAGGGCAAAGCACAGCCATACGCAGGAGGTAAAACAATCCTGATCAGATAGTGCAGCCTGATTGCTTCCATTCCTGGTAAAGTAGTGTGTGTGTGTGTGTGTGTGTGTGTGTGTGTGTGTGTGTGTGTGTGTACACACGCGTGCGATGGGGGGGAGGGGCGGGACAAAGGCACATAGCTGTTCAGTCTGTATCACCAATCTGTTACTAATCCACGGGTATGATTTCTGATAATCTTTCATGGGCTTTCATTATGAAACCAGGATCTGTGTAAAAACAAGGACATTTGGAGACAGAGGGTCTCAGTTGCCACCCAATTCACTTTAGTGCAAAAAGTAGCTACTTTGCTCCCACTACTTAGGATGTGGTAGGCTTTGTGAGATGACGTAGGTGAACGTGACAGGGTCTCTGACCAGTCACATGAAGATGGCAGGTACACATACACATACAAAATGTGTTCATTCGGCATTTCAATCACACAAAAAAGGAAGGGGACTCTGAACATCTAGGTATGGGCTCTGCCAACTATTGGGACATAGAGCAAAGCACATTCTCCCTAGGTCTGTTTTATGAACTCTCAGAATCTGAAGTGTCCCAAAAAAAATCTCATCCAATCAAAAGTCAAAGTTAATATTCCCTCACGACACCCCTACAGGGTCACCAACAGGTGTCCACGATATCCCCAGTGACCTAAGCTCTCCAATAAAGCCTATCCCTCTTAGTCTTCCAGCTATAATGGACCTACCTGCATTCTTCTACCTGCTACTCTCCCTTGTGTCCACTGGGACCCCTAGAATAAGTCCAATCCCTCTTCTACATGACAGCCCTTTCAATAATTGAAGACAGCTGTTGTATATCCCTCCAGGCTAAACAGCTCTGGTTCTTTCAACCATTTCTAATAGGACATGTTTCCGAGTCCCTTCAGCCACCTGGACAGCCCTTCCTGCATGCACTCTAATTTGAATACTCTCTTAGCTTTGTTCAAACAGGCTGCTATTAGACAATGTTTTCATAATCTGTATTTGTACTGTTGAGATGCATTTTTAGCTCTAGACACAGGATTTCACGTCTCTTTCGATATTTTATCTGCTAAGATGTGAACTACTGTTACAACCTAAGACCCTAAGGCCTTTTGGGATCCTGCTCCTATCACCCAGTACAAGTGCTCTCTCTCTGCATCAAGCTGCCCACCTATACAAAAGTAAGCCAACCCTGACCCCAGTCTTATTGCAAATAAAAATGCTGACCAAAATGAATCACATACGCAGCCTTGCGGCATACAACCACAGACCATGTTTCATGTTTGCATAATAAATCAACCTTCTATAATTTTGCCTAAATGCACTATTATTAAACTTCAGACTCCAGGTTCTCTACAAAGACTCTGTGAAAGACTGTAGAATTACTTGAAGACATCCAGGTACACATTATCTAAGACATTATTCTAAAGCAGGCATCAGCAGACTATGGCCCAGAGGCCAAATCAGTCCACTGCTTATTTTTGTCTTATTGGAATACAGCCATGTCCATCCATATACATACTGCCTGTGACTGCTTTCATGCCACAGCGGCAGAACTAAAAGGCTGCAACAGAGACTGTATGGCCCACAAGGTCTAAAATATTTTACTTTATGGCTCTTTATAGAAAAAGTTTGCCAATTCCTGTTCTGAAGGAAACAATATAGTCTGGCATAGCATTTTAAGTGAAACCACACTGGTTCCCAGTGATGACTACTCCTTTTACTAAGCCCTCAGAAAGTATTCACTGGTAATACCTCCTAGAATCTTTTCTGGGTTGATTTCAATCTTAATGGCCTAAGGTTTCTAAATTCACTTTCTTCTCCATTACAAAAACCACAACTATTCAGGTCTATTCTTTATTTGTACATTGAGAAGACTAAATATATATTGTCTATTGGTAATGAATTCTATGTCAAATACTGTCTCACTTATATCTGTACTTCATGTTTTCACAGAAAATAGAGAATCCCCAATAATGAGAACCTTTTGGCCTAACAAGGCATGCTGGGGCATCAATAGCAGGACAACGGAAAAATTGGAAAAGGCAGAAAGGAGATATAACTAGGGCTCAAAAGGACAAATCTGCAGTGGGACATCCCTCCCAAGGAAGTCAAAATACAAAATCTAAATTTTGAATGAGTCAAACTCAAGACGACACTGATTTACTCTCTTAAGGATCCAATAATATTGCAGGGGGCATAACTAAAAGCAACAGTAATCTCTGAACTATGGTCATACTTGTTGCTAATAGGAAAGGAATTCTTTGATGTCCAAGGAAGGGGGATTTGTTCTAGATGAAGCCAGCTCTTACGCAGAAACTGAAGGTAAAATACAGGTCAAGTCCCTTGGAAGAGAGACTGGCAAAGGTAAGGTTTCAGCATGCCAAGGTATGCAAGGAAGAAATCTGAATTTCCTGATGACTGGATACAAACAGGAATGATGTGGAGGAAAGCTCGAAGACGTCTTTAAGTACATAGGATGCTGAACTCAAAAGATGAGATTAATCCCAGATGCCATCAAATGAGTGGATTTCTTTCCTTTCTTCTTCTTCTTCTTCTTTTTTTTTTTCTCCCAAGTGAGTGAATTCCTAATACCTGCCAGGATTGGTTTTAACTTTGAGACTGGTTAAGCCAGAATTTCCAAGACAGTGTGCATGTCGAGATATTTATCCCCTCTGTTGTGGCGCTGATCATGGCCTCTAGGCCGGCTGCCTGTAAAGAGCAAGGAGTCTCGTGTACTGGCCTCTGGGGACTGCACAGACAGCATCACTTTCCACTTGTGCCATGATAAAACAAGAGTTGGAGAGCACTGGATTAAGCTAAGCCTTAGAATGACAGGACTTCAATATTAGCAGCTGGAAGGCTGGACCACAGTTAGGGGGATGATGGAGTCGAGAAGAGGTTTTGGAGTAAATGGAATAATTAGAGTAAGCTAGAAAGAAACCACGAGGACCCTAATCTTGGGCCAGGTTTTCAAAGCGGACAGAGAGGCTCTCCAAGTGAAAGGAATGGTCCAAAATAAACAGAGGTAACGTGAGACTGAGCAGTAATTTATATACAGCAGTGTTAACAAAGGGCCCGTGGTATTAATGAGGAATATTACACACACCTAGGCAATTACATGAGATCCAGTCTCACCCAGATAAAATGGTAACTCCCAAAGGGGAAGATGCTGTATGTATAATGAAAATAGAAGGGGGAAATTCCAGATTATCAAAGAGTTTCTAACCAGATGGGCAGAAACGCCATAACAGTTTCTATAACCACTGCCAGTGACCTCTTTCCAAGAAAGCAAGAAACTGCAAAAGTCAGCAAACCCTAATCATTCTACATATTTTGTAGGGATCCATAATATATTCAGTTGACAAACAATTCTGCCAAGTAGCTCTTCTACATGTTGTTCATGTCAACAAAATTAATTTGACATTTACAGCTATTTTGAGAATAAAATGCAGTTGCTTAAATTATTCTGTGGAAGCAACATGAGACAGAATTATTCAGTTGACAAAATCTAATTAGGTGTAAATTATTTCAGGTCATATGAATTATAAAACCTTTCACAGATAAGTATTTTAATTCAAAGTGGCTCAAAGTGCCACAGAATATTAATAGGCCCACAGCCGCCTGCAATCGTTTCACACTTCTGTCTCCAGTAATGCTCCCTATTCCCCAATTCCTGGCCTCCACGTTAGCTCTCATTCTGCCTTCTTAGGCCTATAGCTGCATAAGGGAGAAGAAAGAAAAGGAAGAAATTTCTATGCTGGAAACTTTACATAAGTTAATTCCTTTTTAGATGAAGATATAATTCACATACGATACTGTTTCATTTATTTTTGACAAGTAGTATTATCCTCTATTTGACAGATGAAGAAATTGAGGCTCAGAGATTAACCTTCCCAATAATGTGCAACTCATCCATAGCCAAATGCTGAACACAGATGAAAAGCCAATAAAATCTTCGAAATTCAAGGCTTGCCTGTCCTTTTTGAGAACCTACAAAATAAGACTCAAGCAGTTAATTCTAGACATGAAATACCAATATTTAGAAGAGAGGAACCTAAGCACAGAGCAGAAACTTCTTTGCCACCAATTCAAAAGAGGAAGAATCCTGGCCAACCCAAAGCACTGCAAAGGAAGACAATAGGAGGGGATGACCTAGAAGAGATTAGGAAACAGAAATGTGGTTAACACCAACAACAACAGCAACAACAACAACCCCATAAAACCCAGAGGTTCATAGAGAATAGATACAGGATCTCTGTCAGCTTGCATCAGATTCCCTAGGGGGCAGGGAATTTAAATAACGATACTGAATTAAAACTATAGCACTAAAATCAATTATAAATAGGGAAAGAGTTATATATCAACTTATACTTCTTTGAACTGGGGGTGATGAGGTTAGTCTTTCCCTCTTTCAGGGAGATAAAAGAATGGATAAACAAGATCGTTTTGGAGAAAGGTACACAAAAAATCCACACCATGCTTCCTAAAGCAAAAGGGGGCAATACGGAAACACTCATCACAGAACAGCATCCTACTTACTGGAGGTCACACTGATGGGAGTAAAAATGTCATATGATTTGAATCCTTGGATAAAACAGGGAGTGTCTATGAAAGATAGAATTCTTTCAAATGTTCTTTTAAAAATAATTCCATGGGGGGGGAATGATTAATAAAATGATTCCCAATTTGAAATTACTGCCATTGCCTCTTTGATGTCAGAACATTACTTGCAGCTGGACCTCTGGACTATATCATGTTGAAGGTTTGAACCCAGCCTGGCTACCAGAGAACGGAGAAGGGGAAAATCACCTCTCTCATGAAGTGGCAGTTCTTAAGACCATAATTGTGCATGGCCTAAACATCATCAAGTTCTTACAGACATACAGGTACCTTCGACCACCTGAACAATGTGATCAGGGCACAAACTTTGCTGAAAGGAAAGAATAACTCAGGCCTCACACTAGGCCTACTAAGCATTCTCTGGTCTGATTTTTATTCCAGAAAAACAATACGGCCATGATCATCTATAATAAGAAAGGAGGGGCTGGCAGGGATCAGGGAGAGAAGGTAAAATAGAAAGGAATAGAAGAAAAGTGAAATTAAAAAGGGGGAGAAAAAAGCAAGCAAGAAAACCCATTTGTAACCGTAAAATCATGTCCTCGCCTTTGTCAGTGCTCTCTCCCAATTCTATAAGAGTTAAAGGCCGCCAAGTAATAGGGCCTGCAGAGTTTTCCCTTGGGTCGCAGCCAAGGCCAGTAACCCTGCTATTAGAGACCTGCCAAGCTTTGTCAATGCAATCTGCTGAATGCCTTGAGTGACAAGCGATCAATATTCTCCACTCTCATGGGTCATCACAGGTGACACAGGCCTAAGTAATAAAACAGCCCTGGCTGCCTCCTCTAACTTAAATGCTTCCCCAGCCACAATATTTCTTTTTTGTCTAAACGCCTCTAGCTAAATTTCTCGTAGATCGAACCATCTGATGGGGATAGAGATTCTGAGGAATTGCAATGTGTCTGAATTGATGCTAGCCAGTGAAAGCTCAGTAGACTGGAGAAATAGGTTCAAATAAATCGAAAATGACTAGCTACAGAGTTGTAATCTGCTGGCATCAGACCCTGTAGCAACAAGCCAATATGAAAAAAAGCATGCTGACAGCCAACCACCAGCGAGTCACCTGCTGAAATGAGAACCCATTTTTCCCCCATGACGGTGTTGATGACAGGCACTTTCTCCGGGACACCTCTGGTAGTGAGAGGTCGGAGGGAGAAAAGGCAGGAGTTCCTCATATTGTAGGGAGCATTCAGTATCGTATGCGATCAATAACTATCTTTGTTCTGAAATGAGGAAGGGCCCACAACCAAGCTGTGTTTCAAGGAAGATATGAGGGCATGTTGTCTTCTGAGACCACAGACCAGAAACCAGTATTTCCTTCCTCCTGGTTGCCGAAGCATACAGAAGGCCGGCTCCCTCTCTCCTGCCCTACAGAGAAGCAGCCACAAACTGGAGAGCCATGAAGTGATGCCTTCATCAGTATGAAGACCCTAGTAGAGCTTCTGGTCAAGATTCCCGAATGGATTTACATTCCTCAGGCAGTCATTTCTGAGCAGATGAGAGAAAGCTCAAGTCGACTGACCATTTAACCAAAACAGTGAATTTATCATAGACTATTACACTCAGAAGACATGAAGGTCTTAAGAGTCCTTGTGTATTTTAAACAACCCGTGTTTTTTTTTAAATGTTTTTAAAATCATATTTTCAAGTGCTAAGGCTTTTTGCTGTAGCTAGTGAATTCCTGTCTCATTTAAATAGTTTCCATTCAAATTTAAACAAACACATACATCCTTAGCAGTCAACCAGAATCCAAGCGTGCCACCAGGCTGACTGACTGTACAGGGACCCTACATGTCCTCGTGCTCGCCCTCTCTCCTTTTGGCACACATGGTTATAGAGAGACACGGAACATCAGATGATGCAAAATCTTTCTAAAATTACTGCCAAAAAACAAAGATTCCAGGATTAAAAGTAAGAGGTTGGGTATTTACCCTGCATGGAGTAAAGGAATAGAGAATGGAGATTATGATTCATATTCTTGGTTATACTGACCTGCTCTCACCTAATTTTTAATGTATTTAAGTTATTCTTTAGTTTTTACTCCATTTTTTTCTTATTTAAAAAAAATTTTTTTCTTGCATTCATTTATTTTTTGAGAGACAGAGTGAGGCACAGTGCAAGTGGAGGAGGAACAGGGAGAGAAGGAGACACAAAATCTGAAGCAGGCTCCACGCTCTGAGCAAGTGTTCAGCACAGAGCCTGATGCGGGGCTCGAACCCACGAACTGTGAGATCATGACCTGAGCCAAAGTCGGACATTCAACCGACTGAGCCACCCAGGCGCCCCAGTTTTTACTCCTTATAATAATTACAAAAATTATCTATATTCCCAAAGACATACCGAGTGCCTTCCCATTATGCCACGATGGTCTCCAATGATGCCTGAAAAGCCAGCACTGAACCAGCATGTCTAATATTTTACCCTGACATTCATATATTATAATTTGAAAAAAAGGGAAAATAAGTCAGTAATAAGCCTTCTCAGCTAAAATTAAAATTAAAATTAAAAAGATTAAGTATGGCGTCTGATAGCAGTTGACAGAAGACTCTTGAAGAAGAAGAAGAAGAAGAAGAAGAAGAAGAAGAAGAAGAAGAAGAAGAAGAAGAAAAAAGTTGTGATTTTGATTCAAGATTGTTGTCCCTCACTGATAGAAATAATGAATTTATTACACAGGAAGCAGGTAACATACAATAGGCAATGTCACATGACGGATCTCACAAAACAGCCTGGAATGAAGAAGCCTAATACAGGACAGGATTACCAGGATAGACATTTATTGGTAACATTAAAGCATGGACAATTGCGATTAACTACAAAGGAAGAATCTGACCTACTGATCTTACATCAGATAGCTAGAAATGAACGGTGAAATAATGGTCCTACAAGACCAAACAATCAATAAATGAATGCATCTGTGAGAGGGTCTAGAACCTGGCACAGCACATCATGGGACTCGTAACTTTCATGGACAGTAAGTCTACAGTAAGGGCTCTCTGGCTCACAGCCACCAGAGAGGGCAGAGGTCTAGCTCTGTCCAAGTGGAGTCGGAGAGAGTTCTGCTGCATGTAGGACTCTCTGAACCCCCTTACTGAGCCATACCTCTACCTCATCTGACCTCCACAGCAGTCAGGAGTCTTGCCAATCTGTGCCTAACCACCTGGAGGTCTTGGTGGGCCTTGGTATCAGTTGACCACATACTTAAAAAGGCAAAGCAACTTTACCTAGTTCCCCAATGCTTTAGAAAAATACATGAAAGCATTAAAATGCAGTGACAGTGAAGTGTCTTAGTAGTAAAAAGAAATCTCTAGTCCAGGATGACTGCATCAATCCTTCTGGATTACCACTACTTATCGGAAGGCCTCAGACAGAGAAAGAATGCTCCTACAAAGAGTGCGGATGCCCAAGGCAAAACAAGCGATCACTCGAATGTCATTCTGACACGTTTGAGCATTTCTCTGTGGTTAGTTAAGAACCTCTGCTTTGGAAGGAGAGCATGTCAGCCAAAGAACTGATAGGAAGCTGAAGCGGTTCTATTAATCACCTAGTTGGTATGATTGCCTTTCTTCTGTTAAGCCGCATTCATTATTAAGCAAATGTTGTCAATTTATCCTGAAGATACAGAACAGTGTCTTCTACAGCTGTAATATGTGTCAGAAACAACACACAGCGGTTGTGCAACAACCTTGGAAACAAAATCATTCATGATTATAAAGAGTAATACATACTGTTTGAAGAAAATAAACCTACTTATGTTTGGCCACTCTAAAGATATATCTGGATGCATTTCCTTCTAGTTTTTTTATTTATTCTTGTTCTTACTGTCTTTTTGTATATAAAATTCAAATAATAGTGTGTGTGTATGTGTGTGTATATATATATAATAAAATTAACATTATGAGTATTTTCCCTTGCAGTAAATATTTTTTGAGGCTATCATTTAACCTCTTCATAACACTGCAAAATACAAAAATAACACAAATGAACTATGCACTGGCGCGATGTAGCATGCTTGGATTGTATAAAGTTTTTCTTCACATGCAGTTACTCTCTCAGGGTAATGTCCTAGACAAAGAATTAATGGATCAAAAGGTTTGAAGAATCCTGAGACATTACAAAAAGGCTTGTATAAAACCGTTTCACTGTATTTTTCCCAGCAATGACTAGTCTCATTTCTATACATCTTGTTTATTTCTTGAGGGAAAATATGGTACTTCCTTGTTATTTTTCACGGTATTTCTTTAACTGTTATGTATACAGCATTCTTAGAAATTTAATTCCCATCCTCACTCCAGACCACACTTTACTGACTGGCAGTACACTGAGCTAATTAGATTAAGAGAAGTTAAATGCCACAAGCCTTCTGAGGAATTGTTTTAATGATGATTCTCTTTTGGTTAAAAGGAAGAAATTGGAAATGTATCATAAGTTAATCAAACTATTCATCTCTTTTTCCCCAGGAAAGGCTTTCCTTGAAGAAATGAGAAGTGATTATCATTAAATGCCTAAATGAGAAAGATGGGTATCAAATCTGAAAGCTGGGCCTCAAACATGACACCTTCACATAAGCTAACAACCCTTCTGGTTGACATTGCATTGACTTGAATACTGGCATTACTCTGGAGTGCAACACAAACTTGTAAACAGCTCTCAAGGGAGATTCAGTGTTTAAGTTCCATAAGGCTTAAGAAAAAGTAAGAGACCTAATTTCAGATTCTTAAAATTATTCCTTGGGTTAAGATCTGAAAAGTAAGATATTTAAATGAAAGTTCAGAAATATGTTGTAAAGATGATTGTTAAACACAGACAAGAGAGATTGTTAAACACAGACAAGAGACATCTACTTTTCATTTATTTCCTCCATCAAAGATAACCACAAATATGTGTCTTCCCTTGAGCAAAATGAAAATCAAGACCCTTTTTATACTAGGTAAGAAAAAAGAACCATTCATCTCCAAAATAAAACAGAAAATGCTTTTAAATTATCTTTCAAAATGGAACTTAGTAAGTGAAACTTTCATAATTTATGATCAATCACCACTGAGAAACTAGTCAAAAGTAATTTCAATTGCCTTATAGGTATGTGCTTCTTGAGGTAAAAATTTGCAAGACAATGCACATGTGATTTTGAACCATGATTTTACAAAAATGCTTTAAAATGATGGTAAAATTATCTACCCTGATTTATTTCTTATTATAGTACCAACTCTCCCTGCAGAATGCAAAGATCTGTCAGCAACATCACTCAGCTGAGCTTACAAGTTTAATTCCTTCTTAGTCAAAATACAATTCAGACAAGGATCTGGCTAACAAAGTTTTCAGCCCCAGCAACATTTTTCTCCTTGGGTTTTGATACACAAAAGATAAATTAGACCTTCCTTTCATGCTCATTTAGGGTGCCAGTTTGACCAATTAATCTCCTTTTTATCATGGTAGAGGGGGTCAGAGAAATGAAAAATGAAATGTAAAACATTACTAGAATGTGCCTGAAAGAGGGCTTGATAGAAATGGTTGATGGGGGGCGCGTGGGTGGCTCAGTCGGTTAAGTGGCCGACTTCGGCTCAGGTCATGATCTTACAGTCTGTGAGTTCGAGCCCCGCATCGGGCTCTGTGCTGATGGCTCAGAGCCTGGAGCCTGCTTCGGATTCTGTGTCTCCCTCTCTCTCTGCCCTTCCCCTGCTCATACTCTCTCTCTATGTCTCTCAAAAATAAATAAACGTTCAAAAAATTTTTTTTTAAAAATGGTTGATGAGGGTGGGGGAACACAGTAAGTATCCAAAAGTAAATTTGCTCAGATACTATGTTAGGGTGCTCTTTACACACAAACATAAAGAAATGCCCCCTGCCACACACAAAACTTCACATCTCGGTTTATTCAGTCACTTGTTCATTTGTTCAATCATTTGGTTATTTTTTTATTCATTCATTCGTTCATTCATTCATTCATTCAATGATTAGCAAGCACCTACTATTGGCTCTAGGGTTATAAACATGAATAGAAAAATGTCCATGTTAAATATTAGAAGATAAAGACATAACCCACTGACGAAGTAGTATCTACTATCTAGAGAGTCAGAAACAAAGGCTGAAGCAACTCACGAAACCACCAACTGAAGTCATGTGGTTTTGGAGTCGAATTGAGCCGTACATTAGAATTCCAAGCCCTGTGGCAAAATTTCACAAGGAACTTTCTCTATGCTATGACCTTCAAAAAGATGGGGCATCTCGGTGGCTCAGTTGGTTATGCATCTGGCTTCAGCTAAAGTCACAATCTCACAGCTCATGGGTTTGAGCTCTATGCTGGGCTCTGTGCTGACAGTTCAGAGCCTAGAGCCTGCTTTGGATTCTGTGCCTCCCTCTCTCTCTTGCCCTCCTCCCACTTGCACTCGGGTCTATCTCTCAAAAATAAACGTTTTTTAAAATTAAAAAAAAAAAAAAGATTTTCACCATTCATTTTGAAAGTATCTCTTCTATCCAGTGTCCAACAAATACCATACTTATTCTTAAATCTATATGACCGGATTACCTCAAATTACAATTTTGGGTGAAAATAATGACCAGTGTGCCAAGCCGTCCCCACTTGGAAGGCATCTGAGTAAAGAAAACCTAGGCCCTGGCCCCCAGGAATGATAAACTCTCCAGCAAATGACAGAGTAGTATTGGTAGTGGTGTGCAGAAAAGATAAACCACTTTCTTTTGTTCCAAGGCCTAAAAGCAGCCATTGTATACTATCTGCTTGCTGGATTTGTGTTGTTTCTATTGCTGTGTTAAAAGAGCTATTTCTGGCGCTGACCCTTGTATAAAAGCTGGGGTGAGCTGAGCTTTTCTGCCTATTAGAGTGAGCAGCAGAGCAAAGGGTAAACCTCTCTGAGCAGACGGGTCAGAGTACACAGACACTGATTCGGATTTGGCTGACAGCGCCAGGCAAGGCATTTCTAATCTCCCCGGTTAGCACTAAATCAGCATGGTGTACACGAGCCCTTGACAGAGGACAGACAAATGGGACTCACTAAAAGGATAAATACAGAGTGGCCTGGTGAATACGACCCAAAGCCTTCATTCCTCAAGCTAAAAATGTTTTGCCGAACCCACATCCATTCAGAACAAGTCTTGGCTGTTGTGTAGTAAAATGACGCCTTCCAGTCTGATCCTGAGAAAACAGACGATACCCATTCCAAGAACTTAGAACTCAGTAAGTAAAAGGCATACTCTTACCTCCCCCTCTATTTACTGTTGCCTGGAGAAGAGAAAAGCCAAAGTAAAAATCAGGAAGATGCCGTCTGAACCACTGTTGTTACCCAGTGCAGGGTAATTCATGGTTTGATTTTTTTTCGGGCCTTCCTGACAATCCATCCTGCCAAGCCACAGAGCAGAAGAAATGTGACCGAGCAGGAACGTGAGCTCTCTCCTACCATGTTCTTTTCAAGTTTACAAACACAGCCAAAGATGGGACGGAAGGGAGAGAGACACAATCTGAGACAAAATGACCCTTAAAAGGAATGCGGCTACTGGTGTGCTCTTATGTAACTAAGAGCCTCCTCTAACACGATGCATGTGTTGTCTTTTCAGAGCACTCCTTGTTTGTGTCACCCTGAACACTCTACCAAGTGATATCTGGTTTACCAGTGAGAAAACTGAGGCTAAGAGACACTAATTAACCTGCCCGTGATCACACAGCCCGTAAGTGAGAAAGCTGGGATCCCAACTTTTCTCTGGGTAAAAACTCTAGAATCTTGCTTTTAATCATTCTGCCATACCAACATAACATCCTGTTAAGTGTGTAAACAGAATTTTTATATATTAAATCCCATTTAAATCCAGCAGAGTAACTTGCTATTTAAAGGACCCCTAGGGTGAACCATTTTAAAGGCAAAAAAAATCAGCAGCAGCACTGAGGATAACCACCCCTTGATTTGCTTAACTTATAAATTCAGATTTTTGGTAACCATAGCTGACGAAAACAAGGCCGGTCTGAAAAATGCCAAATGTGGCGTGCCTACCAGCATCCACCAACTGCCAACAGCGATGGCGGGAAGGAGGGAGAGGGGGCGCGGAGGCTGCATCACCCTCTCAAGAGAAGTTTTTAACTGTGTGCATTCCCCAATAGAGACAAAGTTCCCAGTGCCCACCTGGTTTACAATTCAGGCAAAGTTAACTCATAATTTGCCTTCACTCTAGAAGCAAGGACTCACAGATCTCCTTAACAGGGGAAACTGAGAGTCTCTAACCCTCAGGGGAGGAAGATATTATATTCACAAGACATACGACCTAAAAGGAAGACTGTAGAGGTTGGTCTGTACAAGTACTGACAGGAAGGGTGTAGGTCCAGGCCTTCTGCCTCCGAGCACATAACCCAGGACTTCTCCAAAGTCTGCCCAGGCGCACTTCGTATCCCAAAACAACAGAGCAACTTGTCACTGACACAGTACTGGGGCCACGTCCACGCTTTACTGAATGTAAAAACAAGCGGCTATCTTATAGATTCTAAGAGCTTGGGAACTGCTTAATATAAGAGAGATAGGATACAATTTATAAATGTCATAATGGAGACCAATGTCACTATGGAATGATCAAACGAGCTGAGGAAGTGAAATTGGAACCTGTAAAAAAAAAATACATATTTGGATAAATAGGTCTTATTTCTACAGAAGGTACATAAAGTAACTGAATTTGCTTAAAGGTTTCAGAAAAAAAGAACATTAAGACTATTTCAAATGAAAAGTAAAGGCATTTGCTCTATATAAAAAGAAAGGTTGTAAGAGAAATTAGGAAAGAAGGAACTCTTGAATCCTACACACAAGCTGGCCCCAAATTCATAAAATAAAGAGCTAATCCATTAGGAAGTTACTTTTGCCAAACCATGTTAGTAAAGGTACTAAATATTCCATGTCTATATAGTCCTTAACAGAATATTACCTTAAGTATCTTTTATTATTGTTATAGTAACATATTTTCAAACTACTATTATAACAAAAACTACTAATAGGGGATAACACTTTTTAACAAATATAATTAACTGTTTTATTTATTAGGTCATATAGCCCCATTATCTCTATTTTAAAATCTTAACAGGAAGCCTTAATTAACATAATATTTCCATACAAATCTAATAACTCTTACTCCCCTCTCAAGATTAAAATACTAACCTGTTTAAATTTATAGGGGGAAATGCCGGAACCAAGAATAAGGTTGTTCTGCACTTGGGTTGAGGAGCTATCATTTATTAAGTACCTTCCACGCATGCTGATCACCTCGTTTGACCACCTACCTCCAATTAAGTGTTAGATCCAGATGAGATTCAAAAGGAACCCAGAGATCTAACTCCTCACTTCACAGACAACAAAAGTGAGGCACCAAGATGCCAAAGGCCAGGCCTAGAGTCCTAAGACTTGTTCACACAAGTCAGAGAAATGGAAATATCAGGTTCCTATCACTCTTGCTCTGCTCCCCTCACTACACAACGTGGCCTCCCCAGAGGCAGGCAGGCAAGAATGAACACCTGCCTTGGTCAGGAAGGCGGGCAAAGGCAGCAGAGGGAGCACACAGAGAGCAGGTAAGGACAAGGACGCTGCTTGAGCTGCACTGCTGCATTCTGAGAGACCATCTACACACCCTGATGGCTTGGCCAAAGCTCACAGAGGTCAGCTTGAGTCAGAGGTCCACAGCTTCATTATGAAGCTTTACTATGCTACTTAAGTTATTCTTTTCTTCTCATCTGTAAGATAAGACATTATAATATTATACTTCCTAGGATTGAGATTACATGAGCTATGTTTGCAAAATTCACATTATGAAGTGCATGGTCAATGACTAGTAACTATTAGTATGATGTGTTCCGTCTCTTTTGCAGCAAAAGCCTGAACCTCCTCACTCAATCCCCAATGCCTGTATATTAGTGGTTCTCATATATACAACAGATTGCTGGGTCCCACTCAGAGTTCCTGGGGTGGAGGCTGAGAATTTGCATTTCTAACAAGGTCCCAAGCAAAGTTGATGCTACCGTACTTTTGCTTGGATAGTTTTCTCCTTTATGTTCAAAATCTCCACTTTGAGAAGCACAGTTTCCTGTTTAGTTGATTGGCCTTATACGATGTTCGCTCCTTCTATATAGCATTTCCTTAACTAGGTAAAATTTAAGACCGTTTGTCCTCACAGAAGAGAGGAAGCACCACAAAAGTAGATTGTTCAAAAGCTTTTCTTTAAAATTTAATCCTTTGTTCAATGTGATTATAATCTGTGGGCCCCATATGTCAAAAAGCATGGTTTTATGTCCTATAAAATTGTATTTTTATGTGGGAAATAATTTTGAGTACCAGAACAAAAGACACTATAACAGAATGCTTCTCTTTCCCATTTTAATAAAAATCTCACAAATTTGGACCAACTATAGGGAAGGTTAGTCTAAACTGGTTAACAGTTACAATGATAAGTAACTGCTTAATAAATGTCATATTATTACTCTGACAACAAATATTTCAGTCGAAGCAAGGGCAAGTAAAGGCTTAACTAGCTGCTTACATAAGGGACACTCTCATCACTTCCCACCTCAGTAATCAGCCATGGCTTCACTACATAAGTCCCTCTTCTTTAGCTCCATGTTAAAGGTGCCAAAGCCTACCATCCACAATGAAACTATGTTTAGTGTGCAGTCCAGGTAAACAGAGAATCACATCCTGCCCCCATTATAGTGGAATCTACCTGTCCAAACCAACTCATCTGTTAACCAAGGCCTTATTTAGATGCAACCTCTTTCATATAGCATTTCCAGAACCCCAATTCCTGCATAACTCTTTTTTCAACTCCCAGTATAGTTAACATACAGAGTTATATTAACACTCAACAATTCTACACATTACTCAGTACACATCATAAGAAGTGTACTTTTAATCCCTTTCACCTATTTCCCCACCCCCCACTCCCACCTCCCCTCTGGTAACCATCGGCTTGTTCTCTATAGCTAAGAGGTTGTTTAGGTTTATTTCTTTTTTGTTGTTCATTTGTTTCTTAAATTCCACATATGAGGGGCGCCTGGGTGGCTCAGTCGGTTAAGCATCTGACTTTGGCTCAGGTCTTGATCTCACGGTTCGTGGGTTCGAGCCCCACATCGGGCTCTGTGCTGACAGCTCAGAGACTCAAGCCTGCTTTGATTCTGTGTCTCCCTCTCTCTCTCTCTGCCTCTCCCCTGCTCACCCTCGGTCTCTCTGTCAAAAATAAATAAACATTAATGAAAAATTTTTTAAAAAGGAAGAAAACAACTGGAAACCCACAGCATGCACCATACAAAAAGTGAACCCTAACCTAAACTATGGACTTTGGGTGATGGGAAAGCGTCTATGTAGGTTCAACGACAGTAACACACACGTGCCACTCTGATGGGATGTGTGGACAGTCCAAGAAGCTGGGGCTCGGGTGGGTGGCAGGGGCACAAGGGGAATTCTGTAAGATTAGCCAAAGTTTGCTGTGAACAGAAAACCGCTCTAAGAAATAAAGTCACAATGTCTTACATAAAGTGATTATCTATCTGTCTATCTATCTATCTATCTACATCACTGTTCTGATTTCACCTAGACCAGTTTCTGACACAATCACTGTCATAAGGTTGACTAGTTTATAGAGGATTCAGTCAGTAAGGAAATATATGAAGGTAAGTACAAAAATAAAACACTGGATCCCAGTTAGTTTAAAAAGAGAAAATCAGGGGCGCTTGAGTGGCTCAGTTGGTTAAGCGTCCCACTCCTGATTTCAGCTCATGTCATGATCTCACAGTTGGTGAGTTGGAGCCCCACATCCGACTCTCTGCTGACAATGCGGAGCCCGCTTGGGATTCTGTGTCCCTCTCTCTCTGCTTGTTCTCGTTCTCTCAAGATAAATAAATAAACTTTAATAAAAAAATAAATAAAAAGAGAAAACCAGCATGCAACATGTTTCTCCCTAAAGGAAAAATGATAACTATTTCTTTCTCTTCTGTTTCAAAAGTCTTTATAGGATTGTACGAATTTTTAAAGCTTCTTTCCAATCATCACAGGAATTGACTGTAAATACCTCCTGGAGTTTGACTAATGCTATTTCGGGGGGAGGGGAGCATGGAAACCTACTTTTCTTTTAATACTTTCCAGAACGTTCACCTCAGAATCAAGTTACTATTTTCTTATGAGATCTCGATGCTACTCGACTGATTTAATGAGGTCACGGATGGTTTTTTGAAACTCCAGACCCAGCAGAGTTTACAGGAGGAAGTCAGATCGGCCCCTCCACACAGCTGGTTTCAGCAGACACTTAAGTGAGCATCCAGCTTGGCCGCATTACTGGGTTTTAAGAATATGCCTCTCAAATCACAAGGTTAAAAAAAAAAAATCACACTATACTGAGTGGCTTACATTAGTTTCATTAATGTCTGAAATTCGGCAAAATCTTTCATCTGGGAACTATTCCAAAACTTAGGAGGTTCTGTCACTAATAGAAGCCATTCCAGGGGAACATGTGTTTCCTTAGCTTTGTTCCCATGACTAAATGTCTTTTCAGTGTCCTTTTATTTATTATGATAGACACAGTCATATCATTCCCTTAATATCAGAACTTCTGTCAGCTGGTTGGATGGTGGAGAGACTCAGGGGAAAGGCCGACGGTAATAGTAACATGGTGGTAACATTTTGAGCCCTTAGTGTGTACACCAAGCCATGCACATGCTCTTTATGTCTCTCAAGGACGCTTTCTGTCTCACTCTGGCAGATGCATTTCATAGCAGGGCATGAGTGAACAAAAAGTTTGGAGAGAGTTTTTCTTTTTTTTTTAACATTTATTTTTGAGAGAGACAGACAGACAGACAGAGACAGAGCATGAGCGGGGGAGGGGCAGAGAGAGAGGGAGATACAGAATCCAAAGCAGGCTCCAGGCTCTGAGCTGTCAGCACAGAGCCCGATGCGGGGCTCGAACCCACGAACCGCGGGATCATGACCTGAGCCGGTCGGACGCTTAACCGACTGGGCCACCCAGGTGCCCCTAGAGAGAGCTCTTAAGAGAAGCAGAAAACAGTTCATACCATGGAGAGTGGATTTTGTACTTTAGCTTCCTATCTTTAAAGTGGGGATGAAAATACTTAGCTCTCATGAAATGTTTCTTATGGAAACACAGGGGATAATGGAGACGGAGTCTTCGAAACTGTGACAGTCCCACAGTGGGCCCATACTCTGGTCTTTTTCAGATGTTTTTAAGGATAGAATCTAAAACTTGTGGATACCCCCCCCAAAGTCACCAATCTGCCCTTAAAATGCTTCCTAACACTCCCCTCATCAGGCTCAGGGCCTTAATGTAGACTGAAGGATCCTCTGCTGAACCCTAATAATAGTTAATTAAGCCGGTCCCCTGTGTGCCAAAGCTGTACCCCACATCACTAGTTTCCTAAACACGTATTTTCCCCAATGCTGTCCACTGAGCACCTACCACCTTCCTGCGATGACCCCGGGCATTGAGGGCACAAGACAAGTGAGAGACACTTCTGTTCCGGTAGAGAGCAGAAACAGAGACAGACAGAAACAAGCGCTGGGGAGCGAGTGCTGAGAAGAGAGTACACAGGGTGAAAGTGATGTAGGAGGCAGACAGGCACACACGCCCTCAGAGTGGTACTGAAACTAAGATATAAAGGGTGAAATGCATCTCTCGCATGCAAAGAACCATTTCAGGCCATGTGAGTAACAACAGCATGGATTCTAAGATGGGAAGGGACCTGGTACCCTGAACTTCCAGAACCTGTCAATACCTACCTTAAAACGTCCATGACCAGTGATGTAAAAACCCATTTAAATCTTTAGCTGAGCCTGGGTGGCTCAGCTGGTTAAGTGTACGACTTCCGCTCAGGTCATGATCTCACGGTTCACATGTTTGAGCCCCGAGTCGGGCTCTGTGCTGACAGCTCAGAGCCTGGAGCCTGCTTCGGATTCTGTGTCTCCCTCTCTCTCTGCCCCTCGCCTGCTCCTTACTCTATCTCTCTCTCGAAAATAAATAAACGTTAAAAAATAAATGAATTTTAGAGGCAAAAAACTGCTTTTGTCATCTACTGCAGTTAGATGACTGACCACAGCTTCTGTGGGGAACTGGAAAAAGTCAAAGACCTCCGGCATGTTGGTGACCCATGACTTAGAGTATTATCAGGAAGACAGAAGGTAACAGGACAGCAAAACAGGCCCTCTTGCAATGAGATTCTCACTATCACTGAAGCGACTTGAGGCTTAAAATAAAATCAAGAATTGAAAAAAAAAAAAACAAACCATGATCCTGAACAGGGAGAACACTGAGCTTAAAAGAGGGTGTGTTTACATAATCTTGGTGGTATGGTCATGTAAGTTAAAGTACAAGTAAAGGGGCAGAGAAAAGTGCAAGTGGCATTACCATTTTTAGGAGGAGAAGGAGGAGGAGAGGAAGGGAGGTGAGACAGGTGGGGCATGAGGACCAAACAGTGAGGTTGTGTCCTGAGGGTCAAGCTCGCAGAAAACCTGCAGAGGCTATTTAACCCCCTTCCTAGACGTAAGAAGCGAGAAATGTGCAGACTTCCCGTGAATTGATTAATATTAGTCAAGCCGGGGCTTATGATTTTTTAATACCACTGATTCTGCAAGATTCTAGAATGGATTACCACAGGAGTATTTTCTATGTGTTTAGAAAATAATGCAATGAACACAGGAGCCAGCATGAGCTCACCAAAAATCTTACTCATTTTGTTGTTGTTGTTGTTTTTAAAGAACATCAGGAACTTGCAACAAACACTGCATAGCCGGCAAATGACCCATCTTGGATCACATCTTTGTGGAAGGACAGAGAGGACAGGCAAGTTTAACCAGGTGAAAGATCACAATAAATTATGCACATTTATGGGGTTACTGCCAGTCTAAGGCAGCACAGAATGGTGAGAAAGGACTAGAGAAGAGGACAAGTGAGGGTGAAGGAGAAGCAGGGAAAACAGAAGAAGACACAATGGGAAGGAGAATATGGAAGGCGCAAAGTAAAAGAAGAAGGGAATTTTTAAACAAAAATTTAACTTACCAACATAAAACAAAAATAAAAACAAAAACAAAAACAAAAATGTGTGATGCACCTGTCCTACCCAATCTGGTAGAAAAGTAGCCCCATGCAGCTAAATAGATTTAAATTAGTGTAAGTAAGAGAAAAATCTCAAAATTCAGTTCCTCGGTCACACTAGCCACATATCGATGCGTATGTGGCTGGTGGTTACCGAACTGAACAGCAGATACACAACACTCATCACCACAGAAAGTTCTACTGGAAAGCACTAAGTGGATAAAGAAGACATTTCCTCTGGTTTTCATGAACGCCACACTTTCTTTGAGTACCAAAATAGAGGTTAGGTTGTGGCTACGTTAAAAAGCACACATGTGTGTGCGCCACACACACACACACACACACACACACACAGAGAAATTGCAAATGCCAAAGAAGGTACACTGTTTGATTTTAGATTTTACAGCTAATTATTATGCATGCTGGTAGCCAGCCTGGGGGTGGGGGATGATCGTTACAGAGGATAGCTTTTAATTTAGATAGAAAATTCTTTTAATTACTGCTCACAGAGGGTCTGGTATGAGCCTCAGGCCAGGAGTTACCTCCTTTGGAGCAGAGGTCCTTTTAGAAAGAAATGACTCTCCCACCTCAACCCAGGGGGCTGGGATGTGACCTCTCAGAGCACTAAAAGAAGAAATAGGGACAGGTCTAGTTAAGAAAGGTGTCTTTGGTGTTATTTATTGTTATCTGTAATTTCTCATTGTATATTAGGAAATGTATATTGATTTTGTTTCCCTCACTAAATTGTAATCTCCTAGAAAGTAGAGATTTCTACAACCCTTCAGGCAAACAGCATATTGCTGAACACAGAGCAAGTGAACAATTAATATAAATTATACTAGAGGAATCTCGGTCTAGTAATTCTGGGCTATTTATCTGAGATTCACTTACCTGGACTGTATTTTTGAGTTTCATTCCATACAGAAGGCATACAGGACTTGGAACAACCACCACAGACTCCCATCCTGGCTGTGACTCTCAGAACGTTCTACGTACGTCTACGACTGTCGGATTCCCAGTTCCCCAGCCACCGGGCAGTATTTGAGGAAACAATTTACGTGGGATGATGATGAAAGTAACCAGAATGCAGGAAGCCTTTGAGATCAGAACTTCAGCACAAGCCTCTCAGAATCCACCCCCACACTTTCAAGCCAAGGCACTCTCCTCTCATCCTGTGTAGACTCTACTGGCTGAGCTTCGGACCCAGGTAACTAAGATGCCCCAAGACATCACTGGAAGGAGGGAAACCAGGTCCACTTTTAAAAACATTTTTTTTTTTTTTGCTTTATGGATAGTTAATAATTTTATTTGAGTTACTCTGAGTAACTTAATCCATATATTTGGTCAGGTAATGGCCACAATATGGAGTCAACATTTGACTTGTACTTCCTACAAAAAGTAACAAGTATTGGTGAGGACATAAGACAAAAAAAGGAGCCTTGTGAGCTGTCGGTGGGAATGCAAACTGGTGTAGCCACTGCACAAAACTGTATGGAGGTTGCTCAAAAAATTAAATATAGAAACAGCCCATGTTCTGACAATTCCACTACTGAATATTTACCCAAAAAAAATGAAAACACTAATTCAAAAGGATACATGCACCTCGCCCCTATATTATTGCAGCATTATTTACAATAGCCCAAATATGGAAGCAACCCATGTGTTCACTGATAGATGAACCGATAAAGAAGATTTGATATATACACAATAGAATATTACCCAGCTATAAAAGCAATGAAATCTTGCCATTTGTGACAACACTGATAGACCTAAAGGGTATTATGTTACATGAAATAAGTCAGATACAGAAAGATCAAATATATATAATCTCATCTATATGTGTAATCTAAAAAACAAAACAAACAAATGAGAAAACAACAACGACAACAATAAAAACACAAAACAAACCAGCAACAGACTCACAAATACAGAGAACAAAATGGCTATTGCAAAGGAGAGGGGAGTAAGGAAATGGACGAAGGAAGTGAAGGGGATTAAGAGATAACAAACTTTCAGTTATAAAATAACACCTTGGGATGAAAAGCACAGTGTACAGAATATACTCAATAATACCGTACTAACTTTGTATGATGACAGGTGGCAATTACACTTAACCACAGTAAGCACTCACAGCGTACGGTATTGTTGAAGTACTACGTGGTATAGCTGAAACTAACATGACACTGCATGTCAACTACACTGCAATGAACGAAAATTTGAAGTCCTACAAGTATATTTTCTGATAATCTGATGGCTTTTACAGTTTCCTACCTATCCTGCAATATTTCAGGTCTTCCTAAGTCTAGACAGCTCTTTATTCCATTGCTCCAGCAATCTTTGTAGGACCTTTACATTGAACATAATCCCCATATTTATTCATGCGTACGTAGGAAAAATGGAAACGAATAAAGGCTAAAGGACTTAGCATATCCTCTCCCCAGTCCCAAGTTAAGGAATTAGTCTTTTTTTCCAGGGAAGTAAGTCAACATTTGATTCCAAACGATTTTAGTTCAATGTCACCAATGCTTTTTAACAGAATAAACTCAGTTTTTATAAAAGAGGAATAATAATGGAATAAAAGAGAATCTATTAAATTGTATCTCTTATAAAAGGTACCATCATATAATAAAAATGGTATGACTTTCAGAGCTACACAGGATTCAGTTCAAATCCCAACTCTGCCACCAACCAACTTTGTAATTAGGGCTACAGCTGGCCTTTACAGGACTTAGCATAAACTAGAACAAGTTCCTCCCCTGGGCAATCATAACTCTAACCTGTTTCCTCAGCTGACTGTCCGCAAGCAGTGGGCAATTTGTACAACTATATGCAGTCACCCTGTGTATATAAATATGACTTTAAACAATCTCTCTAAACTCAATCACCTCATCTCTACCATCTGCACCTCATCAGGCTGGAGGGAGGACTGAGCAGAGTAAAAGAGATAACACACTCAGCATGGAGCCTGTAGAATCAGGACCAACCACCCAGGAAATATTAGTTGTCACCTTTATGCTTCCCCCTGGCCAGTCATCTAGACAGTCAATATCCCCGGAAGTTCCTATTAAAAATGGATTATACTCTGCCACCAAAAGTAGTTAATGCACCTAGGATTTTGCTTTGCCTAGGAGCTTCAGACCAGATGCTGGAAGTTGACATAGCACTGGAGTGTTAAAGCGTGCTCTCTGCATGTCCCACTGCCCTGCACAATGCTAATCGTTTAACCTGTATCTTCTCCATTCCATTTCTTCCTAAATTGATTGCTTGTTGTAACCATATATTGTAGTACACAGGACACTAGTTTTAAACTTCACTCCATAAACTCCATCTGGGAAAGCTTTCAAGTCCACCCAGTGACTGCAGTGGGTAAATAGGAATCTTGCCCGCATCAACCCCAACCCTGACCACGCTCATGACGCTCAGCCGTTTCTACCCTGGGAACAAATCTGGATTCTTTTTTTTCCCTGAATTAAAAACTCATTTTAAAGAAAAGGAGTATTAAACTACTCCATAAACATAAGAAACCACACTTAAATCTTGGTTGCAATAAATATCTCTTGCCTACAGCTATTAGATTCCACAAGTGAATTTTAAAGTTTGCCAGCAAAATAGTATACTTATTCTGACCATGATTTTGCTTTCTGCGGTCTGATGTTCTCTTGTGTGTGCTTCTGATGTTTAGAGACAGGGGGGGAATCTGTCCAGAAACCCGTAACAGATTTATTCAGGACACAAGAATGCTATAAAAGATCACCATTTCATTACTATGAGGTCAGTCTGGGCCTCAGGACAGTAATAACAAATGGTGGCACTTTTGGCCCTCTCTTGTATCCTCAAGTGATTGGCTAGGACTGTGAAAACCAGTCTGGAAAACGGGCGAATTACCTAGCAAGAGTTAAAGATTCTGCCCAGGTATTTCATTCAAAGTCCTAACCAGCTCTTCACAATGAGCTCTGACGAGAGCACTTGTTACTATATTCTGGATAATTATTTCTATGAGTTATTCGGTGTAGATGGCGCGGGTAAAAGGGATGTGGACTCACAAGTATGAAGAAGTTACCCCAAATCCTCAATCCAGTCCCTGACACTTAACATCCACTGGCCTAGATCCAAGATTACATCCTAACAAGACCTTGGGTTTGGGCTGGTGGCAGCCACACAAGAGGAGACCAGCTAATGACAGAGTGGGTAAAGGGGGGCTTACTTGTCCATCACCACCCACTCTATACCCAAGAAGGACCGAACCCCGATCCTATCATCTAAAACCTCTTGCATAGACATTTCTCATACTTAGAAACCCTGACAATTATTCATAAAAGTCTATTTTAAAACTTACAAAAATATTTACATTTCTGAAAAATCTTCAGTTGGTAATTTCTTTACCCCGAGTTGGTCATTTCTAAAGTTGCAAGCTGAATTACTGACGTACATTTTTTTATGTTTCAGGCAATTTGAAACCCAAAAACATGATGAAAAGAATTCAGCCAGGGGTACTGCAATTGCTATGACTTTTCTAAGAGCTGATTCGCTAATATGGGATTTAAAAAAAATAATTATATTCTTGTTCACTAGAAATGTTCTTAAAAAAAAATAAAAATGACAATGTCAAGACTGCTAGATTTTCCATCAAAGTATAATTATTTCCATGAAAAATCTGGAACAACCTAAAATCCAGTAGGAAAATGGCTTAATAACCTCTCTGATGGAATTCTAGTGTATTTACTGTCTAGCCATTTAAAAAATGACTATTTACGGATATTTAAAGATGCACAAGATAGCAAGTTACAACCACCACCAAGAACAATATGCACAAATTGATCCATTTTTTGTTATTTTGTATATAGACTCTTAAAATGACTTGATAGGTTTAAACCAAGAGATCACTAGGTGGTAGGATTTCTGGTGTTTTAAGTTTTCTTCTTTTAGTCTATCTGTATTAGTCAACTTTTCTACAAGGAAGAGATATGATTTTGCAGTTAAAAATTGGTTTTGATAAGCACCTTAGACTTTATATTATTACTGCTCACATTTAACAGATGGAAAGTTTGCAGATCATTATGTTTTTAAGGTATAATAACTTGGGAACACATCCAAATCAGTAATGTCACACCTGTGGCTCACATACAGGTGAATTAACTTAATCAAAGATGGGGCGCCTGGGTGGCTCAGTCAGTTAAGCATTCGACTTCAGTTCAAGTCATGATCCCACAGTTTGTGGTTTCAGGCCCCACGTTGGGACCTGTGCTGATAGCTCAGAGTCCCGAGCCTGCCTTGGATTCTGTGTCTCCCTCTCCTCTGCCCCTCCCCTGCTCATGATCTGTTTCTATCTCTCAAAAATAAAAAAATTAAAAAAAAAGAAAGAAAGAAAAAAGAAATTAATCAAATTCACTGAGCACCCATGTGCTAAGTGTTTTCCTAGTGCTGGTTTTGTAAAGATAGAATTATTTCTCTGTCTGAGGAGTTCACAGTCTGTAAAAAATGACAGAAAGGCAAGCTGTAATTACTATACACTCACAGGTAAATTCTAATGAAAAGAAGTATGTACAAAATCTTTTGGGTTCAGAATGGAGCTACTAGCCAGGCTACAGGGATTCAGGGGCTGGGTAGCACTGAAAGATAGAGAGTCTGTTAAGAGGACAAAAAGGGACAAAGGCTGCAGATGCAGGGAACAGCACATTACATGTGATGTAATGAAGACACAGACAACGAGGGATGTGAGGGGGCCAGTGAACCGCTGGGCAGTGAATGCAGGTAGCATGGGGGAGAACAGCAGGACTCTTGTAAAGGAGACTACAAAAGTGAAGAGAGAAATCTTAAAGGGCCTTGAAGGGCATATGTAGGTGTTTGAAAAATCTTCCAGAGGCACAGAGGAGAAGAGTGTGATTTTATATCACCAGGGAGATAAGAGTGGTCTTATCCACCCCCTATGGCTTCAGCCATCACCTCTGGAGCAGGGCTCTGAAAGCATGCCTCTGGCCCAGACATTCTCTCTTGGCCACCAGACCCACATTCCCAACTGCACATGTAACCGTATACTTATAACATCCTTTATGAAGTCTAATAACTCCCTCACATTTAAGATGGTCCCCATGAAGCTTTTCATCACGTCTTTAAACCTACTCTACTCTGGAAAACCAAGTAGGGTCATCATTCTCATCCTCCCTTCTTTCTTCCCCCACCTCCACACTTCAGAATTTTTCATATCCCCACCCCCCCACCCCACTTACTCTTTCACTTGAGCACATACTCTTGAGCTGGCATACCCCCAGATCTTCATCAGATACCGTCGGCCCTCTCTCAGCCGATCTCTCGGGTGTTCTGCCATCCACACCGCACTGCTGCTGCTGCTCAGAGCAGTCTCTCCCGTGACGGAACCAACACCCACTCCCTGGTTTCGAAGCCTCCAAGGACGCCCTACTGACCACCACATAAGACATAAAGTCAAACTGCCTCCTGATGAGGTTTTCTCTCACTACTCAATATACTATCAGTTTATACAAGGGCAGCTGCTTAGTATCCTAACTCTTGGTTTAGATCTGTTAAGGCCATCGCATATTATGAGGGCAAAGCAGCAGGATACGAATAACTAAAGAGACACAAGTAAGCGCCATGCTGTACTCGAACATGCAGACCATGGTCTATGCCCCAGTGAGCTCTCTGAGGAGTAGCACTCCACCTGGAATATTGCAGGAGTTCGATAATTTCTTTGACTAAATGTCTGACTTTTAAAAAGCCCCTCAACTCATGACATCTACAATTAAAAATATGAACTGTTTTATATGTGATATAGGGGCAATACTAGCCTGTGCAAGATTTTTGATAACTTTTTTCTTAAGGATCATCCTTTACCCTTAAAAAAAAGCAATTCTCCCATGGGCAAATCTCATCTTTACATTCTATTGGAGGTATCAGTTTCACCATGATGAACATTCCTGCACACGATCACCCAAAAGCTGTCTCTTACCATAAGACACTTGTCCTATAGTGCTGTCTGGGGTCTTAACCAGACCACAGGTTTTTATTCAGCAAAATAAAAACCAACTGATTCTCAGGTTATTTATATGCTGAAATGACTTACCACTAAACTTGTTTTTACTTATTTATCTATTTATCTATCTATTCACTTATTTTTAAGAAGACATTACCTTTTTTAAAAAAAAAGTTTATTGGGAGGGGGTGGAGAGAGAGAGAAAGAGAGAGAGCAAGCACACGAGCAGGGTGAGGCAGAATCCCAGCTCAGAGCTCAACTCAGGGCTTGACTCCAAGAATGGTGAGATCATGACCCAAGCCAAAATCAAGAGTCAGATGCTCAACCAACTGAGCCACCTAGGCACCCCTTAAATTTGTTTTAATATGTATGTATACACACTGCCTTAAAATACAGAAAGTTCTAGGTCAATACGGAATGGTTATTCTCTAATATAGGCTCATGAGATTATCATATCTTTATCGAAATATAAATATAGTATCAAAAAAGCCTCAAAATTAGTGACTAATAGATGCTTTGTGACAGGGAACTATGATAAAAGGATACACAGTACTACCGAATGTATATGAAGAAGGGAACTAGGAGGCACCTAGTTGGCTCAGGTCATGATCTCATAGTTCGTGAGTTCAACCCCCACATCAAGCACTCTACTCTCAGAGCAGAGCCTGCTTCAGACCCTCTTTCTCCTTCTCTCTCTTCCCCGCCCCCAATCTCTCTCTCTCAAAAAATAAACATTTAAAAAAATGTTTTTAAAAAAAGAGAATTTGTTTAATCTGTAATTACCATAAGTTTCGTTTTACAGTGTTCTAATTATATGTCCCAATAAACGAGCTCCCCCTTTTGTTCATTTACTTTCCCATTTTTAATTATTTCTGCTTTGGGGCTTAAAATAAGATAAATCAGGCTGATTTCTGAGAGACAAAAGCTTCCATTTGCTTAAGAATAGAGTTTACTCTTGAATATCTATCAACATTGTACAGCTTTCAATGACAACATGATGATACTAACATTTATCGCTGTAATAGTCAACACTTACACAACACTTCTAACTCTGTGCTCGTTCCAGTGTACAGGCGATATTTTGTCTTATTTAATATACTGAAGCCTTTAAGGAAGGTGCAATATTATTTTACAGGTGGAGAAACTAAGGCACAGGGAAGCTAAATATCTTGCTTCAGATCACAAAGACTGTAAGTGACCAAGCTGCGATCACACCTGGAGTCCATTCTCTTAATCGCCACACCCCATCAGACGGGATCACATGGGATCTCTCCCTAAGATACTGAGAGGAAGTCTAACAGAAAAGAGAGCTATTTTAGTCTCAGGCATTCTGCTCAGTATTTCCACATAAACCTTCAGGCTATATATAAACAATATGCCCAATTTCATTCTTATTTCATCACCTGTTTTGAGTATTAACATCTTCTCAGAAAGCTTTCTCAGAAATATGTTCTTTTACACATATAATTTTGAAAGCTTTACTGAGTACCCTGGTTTGTTATTTCCCCACTGGACGACACAACCTTAAAACAACACAGACCAATAATAACGTGAGTCACAAGTGCTGGTCATATTTGTAATTAAAAAAAAAAAAAAACAACTTTTTTTAAGTAGGCTCCATGCCCAGGGCAGAGCCCAACATGGAGCTTGAACTCACGACACTGAAATCAAGACCTGAGCTGAGATCAAGAGTCAGATGCTTCATCGACTGCACCACCCAGGCACCCTTGCAATTTAAAACCTTTTTTAGCTGCTATATTTAAAAGTATAAAAACTAAATAGGTAAAATTAATTTTAATGACATATTTTATTTAACACAAAGTATTAAGATTATCATTTCGACATGTACTCTGTATATATTACTAAAGAGATAATCTACATTCTTGTTTTCATACTAAAGGTGCAAATCTTGTGTGTATTTTGTACGTAAGCACATCTCATTAAGACCGTTCCTATTTCACATGCTCATAACCACACATGGCTACAATAGTGAACAGCACACTATGTGTTCTAGAGCACATAGCCAATTTTGTAAAGTCAATATAAAAAAGATGCCTCTGTTCATTTACTTCTTTCATAAACTGTGCCTCGAGACTACCATCTTTGAACTAGAAGAAGAAGGCACCTGTGTAGGGACACCTTCAAGCCACAGTGACGATTTAACACAAGTTGCCAAGTGAAATGTGCTCTTAGACAATAAGTAGCTCTAATGTGTAGACAGTGGGTTCACTAACGATTTCCTTAGCGCCAGTCACATTACCTTTTTGCACTGAGGGGCCGAACAGGAGGTGTGAACAAAGAACTGAGTGGAAAATTTCTGTAGCTACTTCTTGAAAACCATGCTGTGGGTAAGTCCAACTGTCTCTTCTTCCAAAGGACGACATTTCTGTATTTAGTTGTCTCCATGGATTATAGTCGAATCTGCTCTGCTTATGCTGACCTTTTCTGCAGTTGAAAGTCAATTTTACCCTAAATTCCCTGTCTGAATTTTCTCTCTTAGCAGTCAATGTGACTCCACCAACATTGGATGAGTGGGGGAAGGGGGAGCATATAAAGTGGGGGGTACCTCTGGGGCCCCCAAGGAGAGCAAAGGCTATTTTTTACCAGTTATGTTTCATTTCCTCGACAATGAAGTACATGTTAACCCCACCACCTCCATAATCTTGAAAATGTGAAAAATTAATTTGAGCAAAGGTTGTTTTTTATCCCCCTACTTAAGAGTAGGGATAATATCTAGTAAAAATAGAATGTAACCTTTGATGGATTATTCAATTTACTCAGTAAGAAGCAATCGACTGTTAGTGACACCCCTCCTACCCTCCCCTATCCCCCCCAAAAGGCTGAGGATGGAGGGAGGGAGGAAGAATGTCAAAACAAAAGCCTGTGCTAGAAAATTTACAAGGAAAAAGAACAAACATCCTCTTTGGGAATTACTCTAGGCTACACGGCAAAGAATTATAGCACATAAACTGAGGTTACATAAACACTCTAATAAAATCCAGGGCTTGATTTATAGGAGCGGCCTGTCTGGTGCTTGCTTCCGCAGAGGACCTGTGCCTGGGAACCGGCACACCCGCCCGCCGCCCGCTCCAGCAGCAGAGCCGCTGGGCTTTCCCGTCAGCGGTGGGGGACAGCTAAAGACACCACAGATTAATCCTTTTCTTTTTAAAGACAGGAAATAATGATATTTCATTTGTGCATTCACTGCCCCCGTCTCCAGAGGGCTCTCCATCTCCATCCCCGAGGTCCAATCCACATCACCACCAGCAGCAGAACATTGCGAGGGGTAGAGCTGTTGCTACCAAACCAGAAGCGTTCAGAAGATGGCAGCTTTAAAGGAGCTTCGCAATTTGCGAAGAAAACAATGAGACAAAACATATCCAAATTCCAACACAACACCCGGCTGAGAATAACATGATTACCCCCCACACACACACAGAGAAGAAACTATTAAAATAAGAGCAGATTGGTAAATGCAGGCTGAAATATCTGGAGGCCCCCAGTGATACCAGGCAAAGCTCCACTGGGTAAACTGGCTTGAACAGATTAATTCACGGAGTTAGTGAACACAAAGAGGATTCCTGTCCCAGCTCTCTTCCCCTCCCCCACTCCCACCCCCACGGAAGACCTGACTTCAGTCCCTGACTGTGTCTAGGGAACTGCCTCAGCTTCTTACTGCTGGAGTTGGTGAACCCCTCCTGACAGCTGCTTCAGGGAAGTGCCCTATTCATTTACTACTGCTTTCCTGCACCCTGGTCTTCACCCGAGACAACGGTAAATGGAGAACCAGCCTTGATGAAGGTGTACTCTAACTATACCCAGTGTTCCTGAAGGAAGGGGAAGAGGACAGGAAAGGAAAGGAAGAAAGCAAGATTCACGGAGAGAGAAGCCTTACAATGTATGGTCCTGGCATTTTTACTAGATAAAGGTAATTCTACCTTTCAAAAAAGATGTTTTGTTTTCATCAGCAGCGAGGACGTGGGCCTGGCTACGAACCTGCCTCATGCATACACAATGACAGGAGAGGTCTTTGATCATTTATTTCTGAGCTGGTCTTGGAAATACAACAAGTAAGGAGAAGTTCTTCAAATTTTAGTTTCTTAATTTGATTTGATGACTCTAAGGTTCAGTGGACTATCATGAAGCACTTTAAGCTCTGTAAGATTTTTGTAACATAAGTGTGTCCTTATAACTGTAGCTCCATTTTTACATAAAAATTAATTCCAAATGTGTCAGGTGATTAGACTGGCCTGTGAGAAGGCTGAATGCCACATGGCGGTAACAGGTCTCCAAGCAAAATGTCGGCTGAACTCCATGAGGAGCATCTAGGTCTCTGTCAGCTGGTTTATCAGGCTCACCTCACGGTGACCGTGCAGCTGGAAAGGAACCACGAGACCCCAAATAAACAGCTTCATTTCTGAGTCAATGGCCTTTTACAAGTATCCCTAAAGCCTTCATGCATAATACAGAGGTGTCACTGGTAAGCCTGGGCTAAAACAGATTCTCCCAAAGAAACTTCCAGAACAAGCCTGTGAAACAGAACTAAACAGTGCCATCTGGTGCGAGAAAAACAGGGAAAAATATTAGCTAGAACTAAAAGACGGCATCTCATTTTAAATCTCGACTTGTACTGGAATTATTGCTTTACTTTTTGCAGAGAAAGGCCCCAGTGTTTCATGCACAATTATTTTTTTACACATTGAAAATAATAAGGATTTTAAAAAACGGAAACATGACTAAATTTTCATCAACCTAAACCACCAGTAATTGAGACATACACCTTGAAAACCATTATCACTCCTGGCACCAGTTTTGATGGGATCTGCTTCATCTGTCTGAACAGATAACCTTACTAATCTTATTGATATTTTTATCCTTTGAATTTCTCCTCAGTTTAGCATACTCTCTATTCAATATGTATCTCCTCTATTCCTCTTTTCCTACAAGAGAGAACATTGTTCAAGCAATATTTTTGTCATCTTTATAATTTATGCCCCATCTTTTGGTTTCTTTCTTTTCTTTTCTTTCTTTTTTTAATTTATTTGTCTTGGAGAGAGGGTGCCTTCTTGCAGTTTTTAATGCTTAATTGAATGCCTGTTCTCTGCTCATTCCAGAAACGCCTAACCACTTGCCAATAACAAACACAGTATAATGAAACAGTGATGCCACTGACAATTTACAAGGAGGCCAATTATTAATTTTAATAGGCTATTTCTAACAGAAAATTGCAAGTCTGTTAATACCATAAATACTTTATAACACACTCATTCAAAGAAGCCAATAAAATTTCCTTGGTTGCCAAAAATGATGATAACTAGTTTACCAATGGGGAAACAAAACAAATAGCAACAAAAAACTAAGACAAAGAAACTGGACTATTTGAGGAAAAAAACAGTACCTCTACTTATGGCCGTGTTAAAAGACCAAGTTTCACAGCTTCCAGTACAATAAAATAATGCATGCCCGAAAAACTTTTTCTGATCACAGAATGATAGAATCTTGGGAACAGAAAACACTCAAGCCATTTTGAAACAAAGAGGTATTACCTCAACTTCATCTTTAAATTTTTTTAAAGGGGCAGGGGTTAAACACCAACACATATGCAAAATTACAAACAACCCCAAACATTTGCATTTATTCTTCCTCTCTGAATTATAACTGATGTAATAAATCCCTCGAGTGTACAGAAGAGCTAAAATAAAATGTCCATGACTGGCAGGCTTTATGCCTCAGGTCTTATAATGTGAACTATTATGAATGAACCTGCTGGAATCCGCATGAAATTCATATCAGAGCATTACCATTGTGATTTTATCATTACTGGAGAAGGGGGAGAAGAGAGAGACGGAGAGAAGGAGAAAGAGAGAAGTGTGTGTAAGCAGGGGAAAAACAAGGATCCTAATGAAAACACACAGCTAATCATGCCAATATTGTCCTGCTTCAGCTTACATGGGGAAATGAGAAATGTTTGTAGGAGTGGGGAAGAAGAACAAAAATACTTAAATTAGTAAATTTTACAAATAACACAATTAAAAGAGAGAGTACAAGACTTTTTAAATCTCCTTTTCCACAAATCCTTTGCATTTAAGAGACACACAGAAAGTTTTCCTCTTCAGTAGCCTGTAGATGGTGCTACTAACCTGTTTTTCTTTTGCCTGAAAATTGTTGCAGTTTTATCATTAGAGGAGACTAATTCATATTATTCCATTCTTTGTAAAGCTGGGGGGGTGGCGGTAAGAAATTGTCCCACTTTCTCAATGATCAGTTTATACTAACACATGGGTTACTTACTTTAGAAAACAGAAAAGCTAATAAAAAAAAGCTACATCACAGTGTTTAAAATCAAATTATTATAGATATCTACTGAATGAAATAATTGGAGAGGTGGGAAAAGCCCATTGAGATCATCTCATCTTGTGCACCTCTACCTCCAGACACACACACACACACACACACACACACACACACACACACACACACACAGCAGCTGTGAAAGCAACTGGCCCAGTGCACACGAGTGATACCCAGGGTGACCAGAAGCTGCTTGGAGTCTTTCCAAACCTCTCTCAAAAAATGACCACTCTACCAGGCCCACCCAGCCCAACAAGGTTGATTATAGAAAAACACATGCTATATCCTTCTCCTAAGCCTTCTTCTAGAGAATTTAGCCACAGAGGTTCTAGGATGGTCCGAAGGTCACAAAACTCCAGGCAGCAGAAAGAAATAGAATCTAGCTCTACTCCCAAGCCACGGCGCCCTAAGAGTCCAAGAAAATCTCCTTGGAAAACACATGCTTCCTTTTTAGAAGGGCTGTTACTTAAATAAACATGTTTTGAACATCATATCCCACACTTGAGAAAAGCAAATGACACTTACAGTAAAAGTATATTAACTACCAACCCCTGTCTTTGCATGGTTTACTTTAGCTCCAAAGCAGTAAGACTGCTTTTTTTTTAATTAATAAACTTTTATTTTTAGAGTGGTTTTAACTTCTGCAGCAGACTGAGATCAAACTGCCCATCTCCCCATCCCCAACATACAACCTTCCCCAGGGCAGACATCCTGCACCACAACGGAACGTTTGGTAGAGCACAGGAACCTGCATGGACACAGCATTATTGCCCCAAATCCTTACCTCACATTACGGTTCATTTTTAGCGTGAGACATTCTTTAGGTTTTGACAAATGTACAGTGACATGTATCTACCACTGTAGTATTGTAAAAAATCATTTCAATGCCCTAGAAATCCTCTATTCATCCCTCTCACCCTCCAGCCTCTGGCAACCACTACTGTTTTCATTGTCTCTTTTTATTGATCTCTGAAAGATCAGGCTTTCCAGAACCTCATACAGTTGGAATCATGTAGTGTGTATGGTTTCTCTCAGACTGGCTTCTTTCACTTAGTAATATGCATGCCAGGTTCCTCCATGTGTTTTCATGGCTCGGTAGCTTTTTTTTTTTTTTTTCTCTTTTTCTTCTCTTTCTTTTTAAGTACTGAATAATATTCCATTGTCTGGATGTATCACAGTTTACTTATTCATTCACCTACTGAAGAACATCTTGGTTGCTTCTTGGTAAATAAAAACAAAGATACGATAAACAGTCATATGCAGGTTTTTGTGTGGTTATGAGTTTTCAATTCATTTGGGTTGGTCAAGGAAGACACTTTTAATACACAAAATTCCCAACTGTTCCAAAAGATACAACATTCAAAGCTGCTTTGACCATGTATGTTATTTCTTCCTAAAGCTTCTTGTTTTAGAGATAAATTTCTTACAAGGTCATACTTGGAGCACCATTATTTAACACGTATAAAATTTTTTAAATGCTGAAAACCTAAAAAGAAAACCCCTACCCAATTCCTGTTTTAAATACATTTTCCCCATAAATAAATAAATAAATAAATAAAATGTTCCCTCTTTTATATTTTTAATGGTAAGTTTAGATTTTAAAAGATCTTCATAAAAGCATTAAGGAAAGAAACAGGAAAACACAAGGTAAACTACCTTCCCTCCACCAAAAAATGTTTTAAATAAGTTCTATTATGGGTTCTTTAGGAGGGGAGACGCTGTTTGACTGTCTGTTCCTCTGCAAACACCTATCAAATGCTGCCCCTCCCCCAAATTCAAGTAAGTTCTACTGCGAGTTCCTCCAGAGAAGGAATGATGCTTGGATGTTTGTTTCTCTGTGTCCAACAAGACTTCACTTGGCACTTAGCATGCACTGAATGGAAATCAGGAAATTATTATACTGAGTTAGTCAAGTCATATCTCAAGTAATCGACTCTCTCACATCATGCCCATGTACAATGCACAATAAATTAATCTGAAGATGTTTACACCATACGAAATATGAAAGGGCTGGGAAAAATCTCTCTAAATAATTTTACTATTAAAAATTAATCATTAAAACTCAGCCACAATCAGAAGCTCTTAATGTAAAGCATTTTCACTGTAGTGAATTTTTAAAAATCATTTCAGTATATACTTTTGTAATATCGATTCCCTTTGTAATTAAGCTCCACTAGAACCCAGTTAAATAGAGGTGATCTAAATAATGCTGGCACTGAAGTCAGACCGGTGAAGTGCCTACAGGGTTCCAGGCACTGTGCTGGGGGACTTCCCATATATTATCACCAATTTTTATAATAATCTTACAAGGTATGTGAAAAATAAGAAATAAATAAGAAGAAACCCAAGGCTCAGAGAAATGGTACAGTCTTCCCAGGGTCACACAGCTATTAAGAGGCAAAGCTGGAACTGAGTGTATGTGATAGCAAAGTCTGCAGCTTCCAGTTCTATACCACGTGACTCCTAAAGCAAAGCCACTCTTACCCAAGCAGTGGCAAACTTTTAATTGTCAACATGCACCCATGCAATTGTCCCACAGAAGTGAGATGTTACGTTCTTCACCATTCAGTCAATATAATGAAAAGAACCAACTAAAAATAAAAGCTTGACTGATCTGCACAATTAGGTAACAGTGTCTGGTAAGAGAGGGCATAGGCATAAATCATGAGTTATATATTTTCTCTGCATATGACCACTTATGCCTGACTCAGGAGATCCACTTTTGTAAATACATGGACAGCAACTCTTGTGGATGTGTGTATCACAGTTTTAAAGTCCTCTCTTTGGAAACCAAAAAGTCATTGGGAAATAAAATACATTCTAGTCACCCTATCATTTGTAAACAGTGAAACTCTGAAAGGATGGGTTCAAGAGAGCAGCTACACGGTAGCACCTGGTTTCCGAGCTGAAGGGAGGCTGTGCCACAGGTAACTCCCCTGATTACTACAAGAGCCTCCTGGTTTGTCAACAACGTCTCTACTCTTTCTGCATCAAGATCCATCCTATGCCCACCTGTCAGAACCAATTCCTTCAAGTGGCATTGTTCAGGACCAACCTTCCTAAAGAAGCTCTCTATCAACTGTCTCAGCTCTGCTTTCTCAGTTCCATCTCTCATTGCTCTTCAACTTGGCTCTAGTTCAAATGAAATCAAGGTGTAAGAGTGGGGAAAGTATTAAAGGATGTTTATAGATTAAGTTCTTGAAAGCAAAAGTCTTACTCTATATATTTTTAAGAGCTAACATTTATTAGGTGCTTAATATCTGCCAGGCTTTGTTCTCATGGTTTTATAGGCAATATATTATTTAATCCTATAATAACACCAAGCAGTGAGCACTGTTATCTTCATTTAACAGGTGAGAAAATGGGGACCCGGCCAGGAAGCAGTGAAGCAGGGTTCAGACCCACACTGTCTAACTCAATGCGGGCTTTCAGCCATTACATCAAAATGCCTCTGCCTCCAGATGTTCCCAATTTGGGCTAAAAGAAAAGTCGTGAGTTTCCAGGTGACAATCTGTAAAGGAACAGCTGGCCAGAGAAGGAAGGTAACAGTGGTGGCATGCTGGTAGCTCAAGGGCTAGGGTTGTGGCAAGCCCAGTGGTCCTTGCCAGCTCTGAAGGGAAAACCAGTGTGCTCTGACATATCAGGTAGATGTGAGGCCACCACCTTCCTGCCCTACCTTCACACAGGATGCCCTTGCTTTGTCTCCAACAGTCACTTTCTTTTCTACCCCTTTGATCCGGCCACTACTCAAGATGACGGGTGGGAAGGAGCACTGTGAGGCCTCTCTGCCCACTGTCTTACATTTGGGGCAAGAGCTGTGGCAGGAGGACCTACTTGGTAGACCTCAGATGGTGCACAAACAGGCTACGTTGTGCTTATGCTAGTTATTGAGTTTTTGTTTCTTTTTGTTGCTGTTGTTGGTTTTCCCCCCCAAGTTTTACTGAGAAACAATGGACATGCGTCACTGTACAAGTATGAGATCTATAGCATGATGTTTTGATTTACGTATATTGTGAAGTGATTGTGCCAATATGTTCAGCCAATGTCCAGTATCTCACATCAATACAGTAGGAAGAAAGAAGAAAAAATGCTTTCTCCTTGTGATGTGAATGCTTAGGATCTGCTCTCTTAACAGTTTTCCTGTGTATCACAGAGCACCATTCTCTGCATGATCGTGCTGCATTCCTAACTCACGTATTTCGTAATGGCACAGCTCCTGAGTTTTAACCGTGTGCGCCATTTTGCCACAGCAATCTCAGGTCCTAGGATGACCTAGACTTCTTGTCCATCTTCCTTTCATTACCTCTGGTCAAAGTCAAAGAGTCTAGATACAACCTCCCTCCCTTCTTGACCCTAAAACAGCACACTGCCTCCACTGCCAAGTCAATTTTGCCAAATAAACAAAGAGATAACAATCAGGAACCATTAACAAAAGTTCATAAACCACACTTTCAAAAACAATGTTGGTTGGGTCTTTTTTTTTTTAAGTTTATTTATTTTGAGAGAAGTGGGGGAAGAGGCAGAAAGAGAAGGAGAAAGGGGATCCCAAGCAGGCTCTGCACTGTCAGTGCAGAGCTGGATGTGGGACTTGAACTCACGAACTGTGAGATCATGACTTGAGTTGAAATCAAGAGTTGGACACTTAACCGACTGAGCCACCCAGGTGCCCTGAAAAGCAATGTTCTAAGGCATGTTCTATATGAGGTCTTCATAATGATTTTGAATGGAATTTTTTAAAATCCTGTTAAATATTTACCAGGACAACCTTCCAAAGGTCATTTTGCCCAATTAGGTTAAGGTCTTACAGGGAAATAGCTGTCTGCCTTTTACATCCTTTGCCCCCCTGCAACCTCACAAATGTCAACATTAAGAGTCACCTAGAATGAACACACTCGGCAAGTGTAATTAAATGATCTAAACAAGAATTATCGGCAATGTTCTGATTTATGTCAGCTCAGTCGGGGTCTCTAGCTCCTGGTACCGGTGACATCAGTTTTGCTGACTGAATTTGGAATTTTTGCTGGAAGAGGCATTCCTCCTGAATACCATGGCCGGCTCTCTCTCTTCTAAGCCATCTGCGATTGCCAGCACTCTGGATTCACAGACCCACAGGCCAAAGGCACATCCGCTATCTGAAAATCTACCTACAGCTGTTACTGCTGTCCTTGCACATTTTAAGGACCAACATATTGCTGAGGAGAGGATCCAAAGCAGAGAGAAGAGATGGCTGGAGTCAGAGTGTTGCAAAAAGGGAAGGAAAACAGCAGCAAACTTTCAGAAACCAAGACTTCTCTGTTGGAAGCACAGTTTTAACATGCAAACTTTTGGCCACAGGATCGCTTCTGGCAGCCTAATATCCACTTTGGGCACAGCATACTATTTTGTCTGAGTTAGGATTAATGTAAAATCAACATTTTTTTTAAAGAAGCTTCTAATTGTTCCAGCCAAGTTAAAGTGAGATTCTCATCCTGTTATCACTGAAAATTCATCACAGCCTTTCCAATGCACATAAATGGAAATGCAGAATCTTTAAATCGACCCCAAATTTGGCATGCCTTTCTGTCAGTCTCACTTTTACTAGTTTCACTTTGACTCCAACTTCGCACACTCCTAGCCACAGTGCCCTTCCAGTTCCTGGTAAGAGGCTTATCTCCTTCCTGCCTTGGGCCTTTGTTGGTCACCCTGCTATTCTTCTCAAACCGCCCCCAGCTGGGGCCTCTGGCACTTGGAAATTCGTTTTGAAAAAATCACTTAAACTGGGACAGGGAGCCTTGCCTCCGCACCCACAGAAGTCCCTCCTTTTCTGTAAAAACACTTATATCTTGTAACTTATTTGTGTGATCTGTGCTCCCCCCACTAAACTGTCCATTACAGTAGTGCAAGAGCCATGTCTGTATTTTTCAGCAGTGTACATCCACCTCCCGACAGACTGCCTGCCTTACACCAGGCACCCTAGGACAGCTTTGCGGACGCATGAAGGGATGGGCAGAAGAAGGATTACAGGAGATGGGTAGAAGGAAGGTCAGAGATTAAAGACAGGAAGCTGTGAGGAGGAAATGAGGGAGAACAAGAAACTAAGGGAAACTGTCTGGTCATATCATCTTGGAACTGGAAGGAATTAAAGACAAGTTCCTCCGTTCATGAGGAGAGGAGGCTGTAGTGAATTCAGGCCCCAGTGCGAATACCAAAATCCAAGCTTCTTAAGCCTAATTTTGTGCTGTTTATACAAGAGTCCATATAACTTTTGGGAACAGAGTTCATAATGGTCCTAAAAATCCTGAAGATGATACAATAAGGTGAATCTAGACAAAACCAAGACAAACGAACACAGATATCAATACTTCAGAGCCTCCATTTCTCCCTTTCAGGCCCCACTGACCCAAGAGCCCCCCGAAAAATGAGTGCATTCTGTCCAGTTGTTGTTATGTGTTCCCAAACCTATGCCACCACTTCCTCCACTCACAGACGGGGAAACGGAAGCTCAGCCAGGTACGTCCCTGCCTAATCTGACACAACAGATCTGGAAGACACACGGCCCGCACACACAACGGAATTCTTCACAGAAGGACTCCAACTCCCATCCTCAAAAGCATTCTACATGGGTTTTAGTGGGTGGCATAAAATAGGAATTGGGATTCTCATGTTCTGTTTTCCTGTGTCCACTGAGGAGAGGACTGTTCAGTGCCACAGATGTCAGCAGTTCGTTCTACTGGGACAATACTTCAAACCTAATGCCAATGTATCAAACACTTCATCAAAAGCAGAACTGTTCTGAGTATGGCTCTTATACTCAAGACACCAGTAACAACCAATTTTGTTCATGCTGGCAATCTCAGCAGGGAGTTAGCTCATAACAAGGAGGCGAATCCATGCATCCATGAGCTTGACTTCTATCGCCAGTCCTGCCAGGTGTTAACACTGCCAAAACTGTCGCCAGGTACCAGGCTCCAGATATGCCAATAACATCCATGGACATCAATGGTATTGTGTAATAACTCTTACTGCTCCCATAACCTTCACAAACCTGGCCAGGAGAAGAAGGCAGTCAAGTCCTCTTGCTCATCATTCTACAATTTATTAAGCATTTTCTCTCCTCCATCCCACAGACGTTTGTTACATTCCTACTAAGTATGATGCAATAGGTGTATGTTATTTCATTTGATCCTTGTGCAATCCTCTCCCGATAAGAAGACAAAGTAAGGGAGAAATAAAGGTTCACAAAAATAGTTACCTACGTAGTATAACAGATTAAGAGACAGAGTTAGAGTCACACGCCAGCTTTCCCAATCCCTCCCCTAGTGCTCTCCGGGAATGTAGCCTCTCACACAGCACTGGATTTTCAGAAAGGCACTATAAGCATCACACAGCTGAAAGATATTCTACATTCATCTTTTGTAATTTGCCTCTGTTCTCCACCATAATGGCCCTAAGATACTAATAACCTCTTCCACACATAATCTAAAGGATTCTTTTTGTTTTTCTTTCATTTTTTCCATTTTGCACACATCAGATTTTTAACTATAGCTAAAAGAATTCATATTCTCTCTAAAATATTCCCTGCTTCCTCAAACCTTCTCACCTTGGGCTATCCTTCTCTCTACCAATACTGGATATTTGCCAATCTCTCCAGGTACTCACAGCGCCAACCACACTGGACACCCTACAGCCACACAGATCTTGCTCCCACTGGTCCCCCATGCATGGCATTCTTTCATTTATGAGATCCTCTCATTACTTCCTCTTTCTTTACAGTTTGTGCACACACTGTAACTATAGCACAACAGGGCCCATACGTGAGTCACACACATTATGGTTACACAAGCATATACATGCACACACGACTAGGAATGCTCACTGCTTAAAATCTTTTCCCTTTTGGTCCTATTTAACTAAAAGAAATTTAGTGCCTATTTTTTAAATAATAGCTTTACTGAGACATAACCTGCATACAATTCATTCATTTAAAGTGCACAATTAATTCGGTGTTTTTTCGTATTTTCAGATACTTGTGCAACCATTATTACAACCTAGTTTCAGAATGTTTTCATCACACCAAAGAGAAAACCCTGTCCCCACTAGCAGTTACTCCCCTCAAACCCCCTACCGTCTCCTGAAGCCCTGGTGACCACTAATCTACCTCCCACCTATATGCGTTTGCCTCTTCCGGACATTTCACATAAGTGGAATCATATAGTATGTGGTCTTTGTGACTGGCTTCTTCCCCCCATCATATGGTTTTCATGGTTTGTTTTTTTTTTTTCTATTTTGTTTTTTAAGCAATGAATCTGCTCACTCAGCTATGTCCACCTGACGGCTTTTCCTAGAGAGGACAATAAAGTAGCCCAACAGAGCCATGACAGGGGTGCTTAGACAGGAGAGTTCCTTATGTGGTCCTTCAAAGGACCTGAAGCCCAGAGACTCAGAGCCTGTTCGCAAGCAAGATTCCAACACTGTCCCTCAAGAGTCCCCCAATGGCTCTGGTGCACGGAACTGCAAGGACACATGTGACATGGGTGTGCACAGCGGCCATGGGGTCAACAGGAAGCCTTAATGAGGTCACCGCGTATTTAACTCTGTCAATACCTTTTTGTTAAAAGGATAATGACAGGTTTGGCTAAAATATGCAGATTCAGGGTCACCAGTATAATTAAACTAAATGTCTCTATTGAAACACGTACTCGGAGGAAAAAAATATTAGTTTTCATGCAAAGTCTTATTGTTTTGTTTTGTGAAAACCTCAGCCACCAAAACAGTCCCCAGAAAGCCCTTCCAAATTCTACAAAGACAAGTGGAGGGACTGTTAATTAAATGTTTCATTAGTGTTTGCCATATAGTGAGCCCATTCATTTCAGCGAGGTCAAATTTATGATACGGCAGAGCTAGAATTTTACATGCTCTACGTATACTTTATAGTACATTGGGGCACCTCATAAAAATCAATTGTACAGTACATTTATGCCTTTTTTTAAGAACCTGGATCATAATTTAAGATTATAAATGATTAGAAAGGTTTATAATTTTTGCCTCTTTGCTTTTATGACCCACGATGAAAAGAACTTAGTTGATGCCAAGACCTTCATCACAAGCGCTACCCTCCCCCCACCCCCACCAACTACCTTATTGTTTCTTTGGGAAAATATGCTTTCTTTGTAAGATGATCTCTACACAAAAGTGGTAGCTATCATCACCCCAGTTTCTCCTCTTCAGGCATCTTACTTTGGTGGCAATGGGGGCTATGCTTTTCAAGTCTCAGCTTTCTTCTTCTCCCCCAAACCACAGACTCTCCGCGAGCAGCACACACTGCTTCCTTCATTTCTGAAGGGATGCGCGGTGCGTAGTGCATGCTGAAGAAATGGGTTTTCAGTTTTGCCAAATGAATATACAGAAATGGGAGCAGATGTGGTGCTCTTGTTAGAAGGCAAAAATTAGGGCACTCCTCCTGCACAGGGAATCCAGGGACCCTGATCAATCTTGTGGGAAAATGTGTTCAATTACTCCACATCCTCAAAGCGCCTTCCTCAAATGAGCACGTTCAGGGGCTCAATCCATCTTCGCCGCACTATGCCAGATGAACTGTTCTAACATCTAATTCTTTTTATAAAGCAGAAAATGTTTCTCAAGCTCTTTATGGCTGATTGAACTAATTTACTGTGGAACAGGCAGCAGCCTATCTTTAGATAAATGTTAATCAGGACGCCAGTGCTCTCTTCAGTCCGACTGCCACTATTACGCTGAAAGGGGAGGTCAACAGCTAATAGACCCAGCTAACAAGCCATTCTGAACTTCACTTTAGCTTAACCCTCTTCAAAGTTGCAGTCATTAAATCCATAGATTATTAGAGGCTGCCCTACTGTTTTCACTGCACACTAAGACAAGCTTTCAGTACAGTCATTAATTGAATTAACATTGTCTAATCCAATTTTATAGAGTGTAAACGGAGATACGGCCAGGGAGGAGGCCTTTTCAAATGCCCTTGCAGTCTGCCAGCGGGAATACAGTCATCCCAGGTGAGACTCTGGGTGGACGAGGACAGGAAGCATGTCATGTTAATGGTTTCTTTTCCCTCACAGCCCTCTCTCTTTTTCTTTCTGTCTTAAAATCTTTCAGCAAGTAAAAGAAAGGCATTTTGTAGTTGCTCTAGGATAGTTTTACACTGCAGCGAAGCCAGGCAGAAAAACAATGAGGCCATTTGTCTCACAGTCCCACACAACCCGAGACGACAATGTAGTCTCTGACAGGCAGTACCGGGATCCCTTTCTACCAGACGGGCCTCGACAATCGGCTCAGGCCAGGACCCCTGAGAGACCAGGTCCTGCTATCATAACCAAAGGGCTGTCAAAACATTCTAAAGGGAGACCAAAAAGATCCAAGTCTAATTTAGAAACTAAAAACATTTCAACATTATATACTAGGGTTCTTGGCATAACAAGCTAGGCAGCAAACTGGTCAAATCCATAGTTTTTGACAAGTACTAAGAGGCCCAACCCCTCACCCTTGTCAAGTATGAGAGGGGCTAGGCCTTGTTTATTTCCCAGTGATTGGTCGCCTCTTCTGAAGCAGGAAAAGGGTATGTGGAAAACTATTTCACGAGGGAAGACAGCGCTCTCTCTATTTTGCCTGTCTATGGGTACCAAACTGAGCAGCCTAAAATGCATGTGGAGAGCTTTAAGCTTCACAATGGGAATCAGGTCTGCTCATCCGAAGTCACTATATTCCTTAATATACATCCATGTAAAGAATAATGATTTAAAACAAGTGTGAATATTAACAAAGTAACCTCACACTTGCTAAGAGTCTTTACTATGACAATGTAAGAGGCGGTGACATTCGACGTACAATTCGGTGGCTCTTACTTCCGGAGCACACACCTTCACCAACATGGCCTCACAATGCAGTCAGGCAGGGCCCGTCCCCAATACATGATTTCTAATGTGTCTGAGACAAGCACAGTGGCCCCACCACACTGTCAGAGGGTGGTTTAAGTATGAACATATAATTTAGCTTGGGGCTACAAACCACGGGAAGTCTACTGAGGTCTTCTGGAAAAGGTGTCCTTATACCTGATGGGGAGATAAACAGATGAATGCAGCCAAAAGCATTCCAAAACAATGAGTGGTATGCACAGTAATGACACAGGTCAGAGGGTGGCAAATTACAGTCCACCTGCTCTTGTATGTTAAGTTTTACTGGAATCTTAACTAGACTTATGGTTCTGGACAAAAGCAGTTTACAGTCTCTGATTCAGATCCATGTCTGATTATTTTAATTCTGAATTGTTAACCAATATAGCATAGTTGAGTGTGAGAACATCTGTATGATAATGACAAAAAAGTCATTTTATATTTAAGGCTTAAAACCTAATTTTAAGAATTATACTATTTTCTCAGAATATTGGCATTCATAAGGCAGATGGAAGTTACTAGAGCATTTCAGCTGAAGCATCCTTCAGAGATAATCCAATTCAACAAGTATTTATTGAGCTCTTACCAAGGTGCCACAATACAAATTTTAATACAACACAATCTTTACACATAAGGAGCTCAAAAAATAATAGGCAGCTCAAGTCTACAAATATTATGAAAAGGGGAAATAGGTCATAGGAGGTACACTTCAAAGGAAGAAGTAGGGGGGCCAGGGTGGCTCAGTCGGTTGACCATCTGACTTCTCAGCTCAGGTATCTCACAGTTTGTGGGTTTGGGCCCTGCGTCGGGCTCTGTGCTGACAGCTCACAGCCTGGAGCCTGCGTCCAAATCTGTGTCTACCTCTCTCTCTGTCCCTCTCCTGCTCACACTGTTTCTGTGTCTCAAAAATAAATAAATTAAAAAAAAAGAGAGAGAGAGACAGAGAGAAAATACCACTTTGTAGAGACAGACAGACAGACATGTACTTGGGAATATGACAAAAAGTATCCAAAGAGAAAACTGAGTGCTTACTGTGTGCCAGGAAGTGTTTAAGTGTTTTATATTTGTTAACCTTTACTTAGGTAAACAATTAATGAGACAATCACTTAATAGTATCTACCAAAAGGCAGATTTACAGATGAGGGAAATAAGGCACAGAAAGCTAGAACAGCTCCTGCCCAAGGTTACACAACCGGGTTAACGTTTAAACCCAGTCAGTCTTGCTCCAGAGTTTGGACCCCTGTCACCATCCTCTACTGTTCCAGTTAAATGGCATTCTGAAAGGATTAATAGGCCAGCTGCTAGGGAAAAAAAAGATGATTGTAAGGGGAATGCTCATTAGCTCTATTTAGATATCTGCTGTTGGGAATAAAAGAACTGAGAAAGGGAATGATGGGAATATTACTAAGGATCGTAAATGTCAAGCAGAGGAGTCTGTACTCAATCCCCAGACAACAGTGGGGATGGAGCCCTAAGAACAGGTATGTTGAATTAAAGCAGAAGTAAATTATTCTGACGCATAAAATGTAATCAGAAGATTGGTTTTTTCTACATCTAGGTAAGAAGTAATGTGGCAGGACCATTAAATAATGGGAAAGAGAAAGAAAAATACTGAAGAGATAGATGGAGGAGGGCTGAGGAATAGGAGGAACGAGCAAGCACAGAGACAGTCAGCTCTGGTGAACAGAGGACACAGGCATCTGTGCATTCACAGAAATGACGACAGAAAAAGGGAGCAAAGATGAACAAGACTGTGGATACGATCATCCAGCGTGAGGTGAACCGGCCCATCGGAGGTGATGCCCTAGAGCAGAAGTTTCATCTAACACCCGAACGTGGGACGTCTGCAGGAAGCGTGAACGTCCTCTCTTCAGAGACAGACAGCAGGGCCTGTTCCATGCACAGCATTTTCTAAAGCAATCTGCAAGGTCACTGAACCTGCCCTCTAGTGGCCAGGTTCTGTTTCATCAAGACTGTCTCAGAAATTTGAATTATGAAACTACCCCGGTAACAGTTAGCAAAGGGATAAATGACAGAAGAATACATAAGGTTTACGAGGGTCACAGAAAGACAACACATGAACTAAATCTAGGAGGAAGTCAAAAGGACAGAAGGCAAAGGGAGAGGAAGCTGGGTGAAAGAGAAACGAAACTGAGAGAACTCTGGTGTGTGCGCGAGACAGAGAGAAACAGGGCGGGAGAGGGGAGGAAGAGAAAGAATAGGAAGGAACGTGGACAGAAGCCTAACCACTGGCCAGACCCAAGCCACAAGAGAATGATAACATGACTGTCATGGTTATACTTCATATGAGGCTCTGCTTAAGTAAGGTTCCCCCCCTAAATGTTTTCTTACTACACTGAAAAAAACATCTTAAGGAAGTAGAGCAAGTCTCGGTTCTTTGTATCTAAACAAGCTAGAAGAGAAAGAACACAGTTTCCTGTATTTCCCTGAGGTTTACCTCAGTTTATAGCACATGGATTAAGTAAAGAACAAGAGGAGTCTATCTCATCCATTTGACTAACGAGAATCCTGCTTCTATTATAAGAGACTTCATTTCCTAAGGGCACTGTATCCATTAGGAACACAGATCTGACCTACTTCGACGATGTCTTAGACTACTACACGTGTCATGACATTAGTTTCATCTCTCTGACAATGTGTATCGAAAGGCGAGACGTGCATTCCTTTCTACCTAATGTCCTGGGTTCGGTTCTAGCATTTCAGACAGTTCCCAGGTAATGCTGATGTGCTAACCCAGGGAGCAGGTATGAGCATGTCGGAATTACTGCTACAGTAAGAAGCTAGACGAAGACCAAGCCGTGGAGGCGAGCCCAAGAAGACATGAGAAGTGACGACAGAGTCGAAGAAAACATATTTAAAAACACAAACATTTAAGGGATAGCCAAGAATGAGAGGCCAATAAAAGTCATCCGAAGTAGCTAGAGCAGTATAAGGAGAACCAGGCGAGACTAAACTCATGAAAACTGACAGCAGAGAAATTTCAAGAAAGACACCACCACAAGAATCCTTTAAAAATTCGAAGATAAACACAAAATAACCTAGTAAAAGTAACCAGTCAACAGCCTCAACAAGCCAGCTCTTGGCAAAAGTGGGAGCTTTGTCTCCTGGCCAAGGGCACCTATGTCTCCCCCTTCCGTCTGGCCTCCCTGTTAATGACACAAATCGGAGAGCGGATATGTACCCGTTCATATAAAGAAGACATTCATGTCTGTTTCCCTGAAACTAGCAGCCCTCACCTGCTAGCTATAAAGCTCCTCAAAGATCCAAACAGTCATTTGAAGTCGGGAAACTTTTCCAACTTGTCAAGACAAATCCCGCTGAAGCTAATTTGCCAGAACCCAAATTGGCATGGTGTGAGGCAAGCGCCATCTACAAACATTCGAATCGTTTCTTGCCAAGCTGTAGGAAATTGCCAACCTAGATCTCCAATTAGGCCTTGGAACGACAAGTAAGCCCTTCCACCATGTGCATTTTTTAACATTCGTCGGCACTGCCTCCAGTGAGTGCTGGAAGGTGCCAGCCTCCACGGAGGGAACACACAGGCTGCTCTCACCTCTGTCTGTCCAATTCCATTTCGAAGTGCCAGCAGCCTTGCAAAAGTTGCCAGCAGTGACTAAAACGGGGAAAGGAAAAGGTAAGATTATGGCCTGGGAGCCACTAAGAGGAGAAGGAGTATTATTAGCACTAGTTTCTGTAGATGAGGCCAGCGCCTCCAGTGCGACCAAGGAGAGCTGCCTCGCTGTCCTTCCGGTGAAAGCCTGGCTGCAGATCTCAGCAGCAGGCACCGGCCGAAGCCTGGCGCGCCAGACCCTCAGTTGCAGCGCCCATCACCATGCTAATCCGTCCATGGGCCGCGCTAGCATGGTAAGCGCTCGGCAGTAGACGAGGAAGCAATCCATCAGTGAGAAAAACAGGCCAGAAGGCACCAGAGGGTGACCCTCTGTACCACTTGTCATGCCTCGTTTAGAAGCTATCTCGTCTGCTTGGCACAGCGATGGCCACCCCCTTCCATCTTCTAGTTGCCTAATCTGAAAACCCACGTTGCTCAGTCCGAATCCTGAGCTGGCTATTTCAAAAGTAAGCCGGAGCGAAAAATCTTATGAACATGTCATATTTTTCAGCCGAGTAGAACACTACAAAGTGAGAGTCAGGGAGGAACTAAGGGAGACAAGAGGATACAGGAGAAGGGGTGTGAGCAGGGAAGACAGAACACGGTTTGAATCTCAAGCCTAACTACTAACAGCCAACAGCTCTCTGAGCCTCAGCTTCCTTACCCATAAAATGAAAATTATCCTACACAATCCATGGAAATGTCAAGAGTATTACATGAGGTCATAAACATAAAGGGCTCAACGGAACACCCAACGCATAACAGGTACTCAATCAGTGGAAGGAAGCAAAGAAAGGAAAAAAAGAATGAGAGACTCTGATGGTTAATGTTGTGTATAAACTTAACAAGGCTGTAGTAGCCAGTCATTTAATCAAACTCAAATTTAGGTGTTGCTGTGAAGGTATTTGTAGACAAGGTTAGTTTCTGCAAATAGCTGACTTTAAATGAAGGAAATTGTCCTCAATAATATGGATGGGCTTCATCTAATCAGTTGAAGGTCTTAAGAGCAAAGGCTTCCCAGAACAGAAAAAAAACTGCCTCAAAACTACAACATCAGGGGCGCCTGGGTGGCTCAGTTGGTTAAGCATCAGACTTCAGCTCAGGTCATGATCTCACGGTTCATGAGTTCAAGCCCCGCGTCGGGCTCTGTGCTGACAGCTCAGAGCCTGGAGCCTGCTTCGGATTCTGTGTCTCCCTCTCTCTCTGACATCCCCCACTTGTGCTCTCTCACGCTCTCTCTCTCTCTGTCTCAAAAATAAACATTAAAAAAATTAAGAAAAAAATAAAATTAAAAACAAAACAAAACAAAACAACAACAACAAAAACTACAGCATCAACTTCTGTCAAGTTTCCAGCCTACAGCCCTACAGGTTCCAGACTTGTCAGCCCCCACAATCAACTGAACCAATTTCTTAAAGTAAATCTCTTTACACACACGTGCACACACACGCACCCATACTCAACCTCCTTACTGGTTCTGTGTCTCTGAAGAACCCCAAATGATCTGGAGAGAGAGACAGAGATACATAGACCAACAGAGATAGAAATAAAGAGACAGAAGAGGAGAGAAAAACAAATTAGGTGCAACTATTTAAAGAGGGGGGGGGGCTCCATCTAATTACTCCATGATTAACAGAAATGCTCACGGCACTGCCCTATGAAGTCAACCAACATTCAGAGGACTTTAAAAGCAACATTCTAGTCCACTGTTTGCAGTTGATTCTAATTTCATGTAATACGTGTTTACTCAATTCACTACACACTTGCTTCACTTCGCTGCCCACTACCAGCTTACTGAAAGGCATATTGCTGTTCAAGGCTCGTATTAAGACATAATTAGGACTGGCTGCATTTTAAGTAACTTAGTTCTTAGAAGGCCAGAAGTGCTTTTTCAGCCCAGACCCTGGTCTTTTACTTAAAGCCAGGCAAAGTGTCCATGGTTCAAATGAAACTTTTAAGCACATCGAATTGAACAGATACATAAAAAGGAAAACACCGGGCGGTAGTGCAGAGGCTCCCCCAGGAGTATGTTCACCTGTTTCCATGAGGCCTGTCTGACCACTAAACTAGTGCTTGAGTGACTCGTGTGCACTTTCTTCCCCAAACTGATCCCTCCTAGATCAGTCACTGCAGTCTCTCTTGAGGGATATGAAGACGCCACAGAGGACAGAGGTCGAGGGGAAGTTCTGAGGATCTCTGACGTACATTGTTTCTTCTTCGTGGGTCAACATCCTTTTACTTGTACAGTAACTATGTCTAGTTGGCCTGCGTCTGCAGCAGCATGGACGCCCAGACAGATCTGATCTCGAGTTACTCCCTAGTCGTGAGTCTCCTTGGGAATGTGTATTTCACTTGGAGGTCATCTTAGTGCTCTTGGTGTTTAGTTTGATTTAGTTTAGTTCAGTGAATGTTGCTTCGATCCTGCAACCAAACTCCAGAAAAAGCAAGGAAGACATCATTCGTAGGTCCTTCCTATGGATCGGGACGTCTTCGAGGTCCTTCTCATTTACTTGTTGTTCTCCCCACTTCACAGGTGAGCTAATCAAGGCAGAGCCATGCTGAGAAAGTTGCCCATGGTCACATGGCTGATAGGGAGGCAGACTCCAAAGCCTATTTGCTCCTCCTGCCTCCCACAATATACCATCCACTCTGCTCACAGAAACACAGAGTGACACAGACCCACTCAGTGTCTAGAAAAGGACTTAAGAAAATGACATTCACCAAGAAAAACAGTTTGCAATGCCATGAGGAAGTGGGAAATCTATCATGTGGCTCTTAAGGTGCCAAAGAAAGTTGTTAATGATCTCACTTAACTCAAGTTTCCCTGTTTCTCCAATTGATTAGAAATTAAGGCACATTTATCATCGGTGATAATTGTCTAATAAAACACACACTTACTTCAGTCAAAGTGCATCAAGAAATCACCAGTTGGAGTTCTGCCTGTACAAGTGATTTCTTGGTTAAAAGCTAAGTGAGAAGAGGCAAAGCATCGAGCACTAGACCCAAAAAAGGAAGGCTGCCTCCCAGGCCTTCACTCCCTTAACTGAATGGCTGGCTTTATTTAACTGCTTCCTTTTGATGTGATTTAGCAAATCAAAAAAGTGTTAAAATCTATTAGCCTAACACCCAAACAACTTTGGTGAACTGCCTCTGTAGCAATCAACAAGAGAAAAAGGAGTCTTCTCCCAGAAACTACCTATCTACTCATCAGTCTCGGGTTCTGGACAGAGGCGAAGCTCTCACTTGGTTTCAGGTCCCAGCAACTACCCCTTTTCGCACCGTTTTGGCCAATTATGGCCGACTGGGAACTATGTAGTCTACTAGCCTCTTCTTACATCAATATTTGATTGCTTTCCATGTAAAACACGCTATTAACTTAATCAGAAATTGACTCCGCCACAAACACCTTTTAAACAGGTCAAATTAAGATAAAACGTCCATGTTCTTTGACTCTATGGAGCTGGGACACTAAACCAGACATTAATGTCAGCATGCAGATTAAATGTCATTAAAGGCAATTTGTCACCTACGCACATTTATCTCCATCTAATAATTAGCTAAAGGTCAGAGAGATAAACCTGTGTATTTGAATCTACATTTTCTCTCCTTTAGGAAAGGGAATGCAGATTCAAAGCAAGGCTGAAGACTGTATGCAAATTCGAGTAATTTTAAGTAAACAAGCCAATTTGGAAAAATTCAACAGAATTAAACACTAGCAGGAGGTAGTGACCCCAGGAAGGCAGATAGAGAAGCAGTGGGAAGGAGGTGTGGCAAGACCCAAACTTTTGGGCATCGTGTCCTTTGGAAGTCATTTTCTTACCCACTCCTACCCTGCCCTATCAGATAATTCTACCCTTTCCACATTGTTTTACCTCAGTCAGGATGTAAAGTGTTTGCTCTATCTGGATGTGCGCCTAGAAAATATCGAGAGGTATCTCCTAGAGGAGAGCTCCAGGAGTGATGCATTTGGGATGCCCAGTCAGAAACCGTGGATGGGGCCTCTTCGATCCAGCTGGAAATAACTTCCCTTCTGCTCCTCCCCCACCCCTCCCATTCGGCATCCCGCCTCTCAGAACGGAGCTTAGTTAAGAGCAAGTATTAAAAGCAGATTAATATTAACACGGCTAAAATCCAGACAGTAAAAGAAAGTTCAAATGGAAGACCTTAAGAGATGTTAAGGAAAGGTCCTAAAGCATCCTCAGCTGGAAAGGAATTCTTGTGGGGGCGCAGGGGGGCGATGAGCGCAAAGAGAAGTAAGTGGGGACCATCCCTGTGAAATCTGGCACAGATAAGATGTCTTTGGATCCTAGCCTTCCTGGACCTCCAAGATTCACTCAACAACGACGACAAATCTATCCCTTTGTGCAACATACTGGGAATATACTGATGAAGCAAACACAGTCACTGCCCTCATGAACTGACAGCCCCACCCTGGGGAGTCTGATAACATGTAATTCCAATAGGAGCTTTAAACTGCCAACCTGGAGTGAACTCAAGGGAGCAGGTATCAAGAGATGCCCTTGACCTCTGTGAGGATGCAGGAGAGAGTGAGGTTAGGGCTTCTTCAAAGGACAACTCCACAATTTTGATTTGTTGATACTACATTCCATTAAATGCCTTCCTAAAACAATGTTTGGTGTCAATTTGAGGAGAGATATAAGTGGGTGGCAGGAAGCTGGCAAAGGTCCTGTCTAGAGGAATGAAATCTCAAGTAGGCACCAAGTCCTATCCATCGACAAGTCTCTGTGTTTAGCAAATAGTAGACAGTCAACAAATATTTGTGGAAAGAACTGTTCCACAATCAAGCTACATTAATATTCTCCTTTACCTCTGTCCTCTATCTGTCCTGGACATATCCAGATCTGTGTGCCCGGGTCCAAGTGTGATCACAAAGGGATGAGATACTGTGGTGACCAGATGAGACTGATCAGAAGAACTGTAACAGAACCAGTGGAATAAGAAATCGGAATTATGTTGATTCATCACCTACAAAACACATGCAACCCAGCTACAAAATTAAAGAAAAAAAAGTCAACACATCAACTGCAAACAACTACAGTAATATTAGCTAACATCCAATAAGCGCTCATAAATGTCCAGCACTATTTTCAGAACTTGAATTTTATGAACGTGCTGAACTGTCTCAACAACTCTGTAAGGGGGGTGGAACAGTTCAGGTCATAAACATTAACTACATTCATCAAAGTGACAGAGACAGTAAGTGGCGGAGCCAAGGCTGAACTGGAAGCTCCGGCTTCAGAGCCTGTGTTCAAACCAGGCCATCACACTGCCAATGGTCACCCAGCTATTAATACTACTGATCCATCAATGAAAACAAATATAAGCACCCTTAAGCAAACCAATGTGTAACAGAAAAGGGAAGGACACTGAAAAAAACTATCTTAAAAGTAAATTTTAAGCTATTTTCTCTCTGCTGTAAGCAACCTCACCAGGGTAGATTACAGATAGATCTCATTTTATGTTAGAAGGTACCACGAATTAGGTCAGATTCACTGAGCAAAAACAATAGTGGGAAGCCAGGATCTCTTTTAAAGAGAAAAGAGTCAATGGCCTACAGAGAGTCCTAAACAGACATCAAATCAGGTAAGTTTCAGCCTCGGACCGGCTATAACAACTTACCTTGGACAAGACATTTTACTTTGCAGCTTCAGTTTCTGGATTTATAAAAACCAAGGGGATGAAGCAGATAACTGGCATCCTTTTCAGTCATAACAAGGCGTGACTCTGTGAAACCCAGGTGTTCACTGATTTTAAAAACGATTAGTCTAGCTGCACTTTATTTCACTGAATATACGTTAATTCCTCCAATTGTAAATGTACAGCTCAGCATGCAAAAAGGGAAAATATAAAGGATGGCAGCTAAAGAAATTTTTTAAAAAGAATACTATAGTTCTAAACTGCATGAACAGACCTCAAAAGGGGTTAAAACACACACACACCACAAAACTATTTTCAGATATGCCAACTAAACAGGGAAAGTAATTTGCATTTCTATGGGAAGCTTAATGATGGTTTGATTTGGGGAGGCTGCAGGAGACAGAGACCAAGGAACTGAAATGAACACCAAAAAAACAAAAATCCTAGATACTATTCTCAACCCTCCTTATAGGCTCTCAGGAGGAGTTCTGAAAGGTCAATTAACCTTTCCAGGCCTATATTTCTGTTCGAATTGTCTACTTGGTCCTTCCATATAGTTCAAAATGGGATCAGTTTTTTAAAAAATATTTACAAGAAAAAACTATAATAATATTACTGAGTGTTTCTGATTCTAATTCTAAAGATTCCTGTGGGCGTTTAAGGCTTCGATGGCCAGTTCGACTCTATCTGGGGAAAAAGTAACCTGAAAACACTTGTATTAAGAAGAAAGGCTTTGGTTGAGGAGGCCACAGCGTCCTCTGGGCCCCACAGGAGATGCTCCAGCGAACCCTCTGAAGGGCAGGAAACCAGCGCGGAAGCCTGCACGTGGGAACTCTTGTTTGCCCAAGTCACGGGCGTTCTGCCTTTCATGAAATGACAGCAGAAAGCTCAGAGGAACACCACTCTGCCCTGCAGCTGTGGCCAAGACTGCAATGTTTAAAGGTTACAGTGATTAAGCACTGTGATTAATTTAGTCTCAGGAAAATCAATTCCACTCAACCACAAATCTCTAATTTACATATCAGAGCAAGCTAAACTTGGTCTGATCAATATAATAAGAAATTCACGACAATCTCCCATCTTCCCATTCTCAACCTCTCCCTCCACCCCAGGACAAAAAGGCATGTTATGGGGAAGTCTCAGGGAAAAAGCTGCATTCACCCTGGCAAAGTGAAAACAATCTTTCATTTGGCTAAATAGGATTTCCTTTCTTTGACCTGGGCATGTGACAGCATTAAACTTTAGTCCAGATTGCTGCCGAATGCTCGAGATTTAGAAATCTCCTGGCACTGAGGTTTCATGGCATTGCCTGGCCAGTCTTTATTGCCTATGCCGTTGCCAAAACACATCGGAGTATATCTACTTGTGTATCATGTCAATTCCTACAAGAATTACAAAAAAAGTTTGTCAAGGAAATGTACGATACTTTCTTCTCTCTCGATGGTGGGCTGCACACTATGACATGAAAGGAATCAGTTCTGTGGCAGGTGCAAATGAGGCAAGAGATCCCCTCTGACCAGTTGTCCATGAATTCCCGTTTCTGTGGTGCTTTATACATATCAACTTCTGCCCAAAGAAGCAGCCAGCATGGGTCATCTTCATAACCACCTCTCCATCCCCCAAATCCGCTATAAAACAACACACAATCCCAGCGGTTTAAAAAAAAATAACACAAAAAAACAAAAACAGTATTACTTATAGGGGACCAAGGGACCACAGAGGCAAACACAGAAAATCCATCCCTTAGCTTATGGATAATAATGTGAATTACATGTTGTAACATCAGGACTGAACGTTTAGATTGGTCAAACTGACCCTCTTAAGATTACTTCACCCCCTTCTGCTTTCAGAACAACTCAGGTCACCCTTACCAGCTAGAAAACATTCACTTGACCACTGAACTACTGTCTATTTTTTCTTCTTTTATGTAATGACTTCTTTTAAGGTGAGTTGTTTTTATTTATGATTGTTGTATAGTTTTCTTAATACACTGAGTGAGATCTGCCTTCCCTGCTATTGAAATTTTCCTCCCAATCAGAAGCAACAGCCTCACTGTGAAGCCAAGCAGTCTTGTTTCAGTTCCCAGCTGCAACTGCTACAAATACAGACATCAGTCTGAATTTAAAATCTGAAGTTGGAACAAAAGCAGACAGGGAGACTGAGAATTCTCTGCGAGCAAAGATGCAGCCCTGCGTGGACAAGCACAAGGCAAGAAAAGATGGCCAGTGGATGCTAGAAATATTAATGCTTGTGGAATAAAATTCAGACAGAACCGGAATAGAGACATTTCCCTGAGCCACGACCAGTTCAACGCTTTACCAATTTTTCTTAAAAGGAGATACGGATAATTCACTCAAGAATGAAATTTCACTCAGTTTGATGTATTACTCACAGTCTGTCTTATATTATTTCTTTGCATGAACTGTGAGTCAAGAAGACAATCCTCTCACAACATGGGTTGTGTCATCTCAACTAATTCTTTTTTTATTTCCTTGTAAAGTTTCTGAGTAAAGGACTCTATCATTTATTGAGGAAGTTGTTATACAATGTCACATATTGTGGTTACAAATATGCGCTCAAAATTCAGATACACCTGCCCTTAACTTCCACCTTAGCCACTTAACAGCTATAGAGATTGTGACAATTATTTAACTTCAATTTTTCCTGTATCTGCATCTGTAAAAATGGGGCTACTGATAGTGCTTATTTCACAGAGTTTTGGGGAAGACTAAGTGAGATTGTGCCTTTAAAGCACAATATTGGCTCATGGTTAAGCAACGAACAAACATTTACTGCTTATTGTTGGTATTAATCCTTATCAGGCAACATCACAGGCATAAGGGATAATAGGGCAAATAAGACTTTGCTTTCTCCAGCTGAGATGCCCAGATTAGCTCTTGGTTGACAATGGGTGGGGGGGGTGGGGGGGTGAGGGGAGGAGGGGGGGAGTGAATGAAACAGGACTTTGAGGGGAACAGGCCGGAGAGAGCAGTCACCGAATTTTCTCTTCACACTAGATTGTGTTGTCTGGCTACAATGAAGCAGTTGACAACTGATACCACCACAACAGCTGGAAATTAAGGCTTCCAGAGATGTAAAAGAAACATTATGTTCATAATTTTCTAGTTCCAAGAAAATGGCAACAGCCTAGTCCCGCATATATTGTGGGTGCCCAAAGAGAAAGACACCCCGCAACAAGAAGCAACATGTTTGAGGTTGCCTGCGGGCACAAGCCCTGGAATGCACGTCCACACCAGTCCAGGTAGAGCGTGCAGGGAAAGGTACTCTCAAATGCCTAATGTCAAAGCCAGGAAAAGAACACCAAGTTAACAAGACAACTCAAACTATTATCTTGCCTCCGGCCACGTATCCTTTGAAGAGGTGTGCACATGTGTGTGAATGCACACAAAAGAGGCAAAGACTCATGCTGCAAGCAAACCCATAAAAGAGAACTACCAAAAAATCACAGAGAACAAGAGAGAAAAGATATACAAGCTTTAGAGGAAGGGCAATGAAACTAAAACTCAAGGTGGAAATCTTGATTCACTGCACGAATACCTATCAAGAGCTGGACAAAACACTACAATGAACACCAGGAGCAACAACAATGGATGAAAAGATCTGAATTATTTCTGAGTAGGCAGGTTTTATTTTTAAGCACTGTCTCTCTTTTCATTTTTAAAATCATTCCAGGAAAAGAATAGCTAAGAGGAATGGTTTGGGCTGGATACAGGCCTTTCCTTACGAATCCTTCCAATTGGTTAAGAAAAAATGCCTCGAGCGGTGCTTTACTGAATCCAAAATGCCCGACCCTCCAGCTCCCTTTGAACCTTGCAGGAAAGAAGGCTCAAGTTCAGGGCCTTCCCTAGGAAAAAGCATCCAACTAGAATCTCATGATATTTTCATTGTACTGTAGTCCCATTTACAGTTTCTTTCTTATGCCAAGTGATACTTGCCTTCTGTTTATTATGACATAATATTTTCTTCTAGATAAACGTGTTTGGTGGGGAAAGAAGAAACACAACCTCATCAATTAAAACAAAATCTGAATAAATAGCTGCAGAGATGAGACTCCAAAATGGCACAAGCTGGGGAGGGTACCAGGTGACTGCAGATTCCGCGAAGGTAGCAAGGTGAGAAACTGAAAACCCTCTTGGCCGTGCCCTCCCCCCACCCCACCCTCCGTGGGTCAAGACTGGATCTCATTAACAGATAGCCAAGTGTGGATGGGCAGAGTGTAAGATGAGGGTAATTAAATGAAGTCTCGCCAATTTTCCGGCCACCATTCAACCCAACATTTCTTCCTCCACACGGGGGGATTTGGAGAGCTGAAGGATCCCAACTGTGGCTGCCACCTCCCGACAACCAGGCTGGAGATCCTTCTCATCTCCTCTGCTGGCTGCCCTGAGTCTAAGCCGATGTGAGTTTCAGGAGATAGGGTTTATTTTTCCAAATAAAGTCCTCAAGCTGTAGACAGTTGGTAAATTGCCACTAGCTTTAGGGGAAAAAGCAGAGAAAGATTAATAATCAAATCCTATTCATTGTATCACAGGTAGGGGCAGGCACAAGCCTGCTGCACAAATAATCTTACTGTTTCCAGCTGCATCCCCACATTGTCACCCCTTGCTGAACCAAACTGGAAAGAGAACTAAATTCTTCCAATAAAGTGTGTTCTCACTAATGTGCTAACTCCTATCAAAAGCAACTATATTGGGTGGCTCAGTCGGTTAAGTGACAGACTCTTGATTTCGGCTCAGGTTATGATCTCGAGGTTCCTGAGTCCAAGGCCTGCATCAGGCTCTGTGCTAACAGTACAGAGCCTGCTTGGGATCCTCTCCCTCTCTGTCTCTCTCTCTGCCCCTCCCTTGCTTGCACATATACCCTCTCCCTAAATAAAAAAATAAATTAAAAAAAAAGCAACTATCTGGCGATTTTCTGGACAGAATATTCTTTCTCCTCCTTCTAATTTCTCCACTCCTGCAACACACACACACACACACACACACACACACACACGTCTATTCACAAGCACTTACTTCTCTGTAACCCTAACTCTAGAAAATCCTCTTGCTAACCTATCATTTGTTTTATCTTCTAAACCCAAGGCAAGAAATGTCTTACATTATAAACACAACTCAGCCTCCTGACCTGAAAAGCCATCATCACATACTGATCGCACTGCCTAGTTTTTTGTTCAAGTTGAAGTGCACGGACAAGACGCTCTCTCAGCATCTGCATGGTGTGCTTTCAAATACTCAGCTTAATCTGACCTTCCTGACTTCGAAGACAAAGTTAGTCTTCTAATGCCATTCACAGAAGAATTACCTGCAAAGGACAATGACATTACTACCTCCACTGGGTCCTTGGACAGTGTGCCCCTCCACCTCCTCATATAACACAGAGGTCCATACAAGGAAAGGAATGTGGGCAATAAGCTAAGGGAAGGATCAAGAGGGAAGTGGAAAAGAAAGGGGGGGGAAGGAAGGAGAAAGTAAAGCAAGTGAGAGAATGAAAAAAGTACAGACAAAAAAAAGAGTACGGAAAATTCCTGACTTCAGAATGCTCAACACCACAGAAATACGTATTTTTACTTGATGCGTTCCAGAAAGTGGATTTTAAAATCATGTGTGAGTTAAATAACAACCTGATATTTTTATAAAGGGGGTCTCTTTGCAGAAAGCTAAAAATATGAAGCATGTGGGGAGAAGAGAATGCCCTAGATGAAGAGCCCAGGGGCGAGAGGTAGAGAGAGGGTAGAGACGACGCGCCCTCTACCCAGTCCTGCTCATCTGCCCCTCTGAATGGACTGGTCCACCCCAGTGCCCAAAGTGTTCAGGTAGGTTGCCAAATGGTGTCTACTCGTTAACTCTCTCTGACCTGTCTCCCCACAGGATGCCCAAACCTGTCAGAACCCCGCATCACTAATACCTGGCAGGGAGCGAGGGTGGTGAAGACGAAGACGGGGCCAGAAGGAAAACGGAACTGATGAGAGGGGGCCCTCCTCCAGCAGCAGCTGCGGGGAGGCAAGCCAGGCCCCTTGTGCCTCGTAGTGGGAGGACTCAGTGGGTCCTGGAGCCCACACCCATCCCAGAAGTGTAAGAGGCTCATTGAGACAGAGGACGACAGTGTAAAGAATGGCCGAGCCAGAAGGGAACTTTCTATGCCCTCTGCCCCATCAGCCATGGCAGAGGCACCATCTTTCAGCAAGGACTGAGGCTGCACAGCCACTCTGAAGCTCAGAGTCCACAGATGGCTGGTGAAGTACAACAGAGATAATCTGGAAAAGGCAAAGAACTTGTCTTAAGTATGAAAAGATAGTAGAAAAGCCAAGTGCTGCTTGTTCAGGCCACCAGGACCAAAGATCCATGCCATCCTCCTCCCATTGGCATTCCCTCAAGGCAGCTAAGGTTCTCACAGGGCTCAGGCCTCTCTTGGTGATTTTTTTTAAATGTTTATTTTTGAGAGAGAGAGAGAGAGAGAGGGAGGGAGGGAGGGAGGGAGAAAAGAAGGGAGGAGCAGAGAGGGAGGGATGCAGGATCCTAGGTGGGCTCTGTGCTGACAGCAGAGAGCCTGATGTGGGGCTCAAACTCACAAACCGTGAGATTAGGACCTGAGCCGAAGTCCGACACTCAACCGACTGAGTCACCCAGGCGCCCCTCTATTAACTTCATGATACAATTGGCAAAGTCAAGTTTTCTAATTTGGGACATGGTATCTCTTTCATTGGAAAATGGTTTCCAAGTTCCAAATAAGTGACTTACAAACCAGTTTTGTAACGAAGACCCTGATGAGCTAAATTGCAGGAGAGAAGGTAAGCAAGGAAAGCTGGGTGGGAATGAGGGAGTGGAAAAGAAAAGGGGGAAAGTATAAGAATGAGAAGACAAGTGAGACGTGGTGTACCGCTGTGTTTTGTCCAGATTCAGTTCTCCAAGCACATCAGAGCCGAATGTCAACCCCGGAATGAAGCAACTCAGTGTCATACTATTCTTATTTGATGCTTTTGTCAGCCAGCGTGAGTGAGTGAGTGACCTTTTCCATCCTCCGCGGATGTTAATAGGGCCCTTGGGAAAAATCTTGCCTTTTCCTAATTTCAAATCAACACATTTAAGTGGCATTTGCTCCTATTTTAAAGGCATACTTCCAATAAGCTACTAATAATCTGGCAGACCTTTATGAATAAAGACCAAGTCAACTCTGTGTCAAAAACTACTCTAGCAATTGAAGCAAATCTCTCTCTTGGCTGTGCAACAATGGCTCTGATCTGGGCACCGAGTGCCCATTACAAGCTATTCCTCCCAGTTTCCAAATTTGGTCTTGTGAGCCCTGTAGAATGGAGAGATCCTGCTTGGTGATACTAAGGAGTATTCAGTTTGGGTGTAATTTAAGATCTTAGATTGAAACAACCAAAAGATCTGCATGATGCAAAATAAACATATTCTTATCAGCCTGTCTCAGGACACGTTAGGTAGTATGAAATCACAAAAGCTGAAAATGACAAAAGTTTACTTCTCATTCATATTCTATGTCTATGATGACTCAACAACGTGGTTCTCATCATAGTTATTCAGGAACCCAGGCTGATGGGTGGCCACCACCTGGAATATTGCGAACCCTCCTGTGGAGAACAGGAGAATACGGTAACGTGCAAACTAAGAAGTCAGGCTCACCTTTCTTAGGCAAAATCAAGTCATATGGCTGCCCAAAGTTACAGCGGTCAGGGAAGGCCATGTGTCTGGAGACAGAGAGAGGGAGGTGGAATATTTGCAGACGGACTTCTGCGTGACTACCACCACACGTGGTACTACTTTGAATACACCTGAGTATGAAACTTCCAAAAACACTAACTATAAATTGAGACGGAATTTTTTTACCCTGTTCCTTAAGATTATGAAAAAAAAACAAATCATGATTTGTAGTCGGAGGGCGGAAGACAAATTTGACAAGTCTGCCTCAAGTATCATTTACTTTCAAATGAACAAGGAAAAATGAATATTCTTTCTCCTTTTAGTTAAAAATGTCCTTCTTGACAGCTGAGGCATATTAAAAAAGAAAAAAAATAAAAGGTTCGCATATAATACAACTTTGTTAATTACCAGCATAGAACGCCGAACACAGAAGACAGGTATCTAACTGCTGGTCCCTGAGGAGTAACACAGAGAGAGCCTTACACGGGAACAGTACTTCACAGTTGAAAAAATATTTTGGCATATGTCACTCTGCAGGCACCTAAAATAGACTCTTTAATATTTTAGAGGTGGGCAAGGTAGATGTGCAAATTCCTAAAAATATTTTTTTAAAAATTTAAAAAAGGGGCGCCTGGGTGGCTCCAGATGGTTCAGCATCCGACTTTGGCCCAGGTCGTGATCTCGCGGTTTGTGAGTTTGAGCCCCGCCTCAGGCTCTGTGCTGACCACTCAGAGCCTGGAGCCTGCTTCGGACTCTCTGTTTTCCCCTTCGCTGCCCCTCCCCCACTCGTGCTCTCTCTGTCTCTCAGTAATAAATGTTAAAAAAAATTTTTTTTTTTAAATTTGAAATAGAAGAAGGGCTTGGAGCTTACCAAGTCAAAATAACACCAGTTCAGGTCTCATAAGAGCTAAGTTAGAGGCCAGGCCCATGCCTACGAGTCCTGAGAGCTTTGGAGAATATTTTAATAGGAATCTCATTTTACTCATTTGTGAAGTTGAGGTAATAAAAACATCTTGGGCCAAGTTACTCCTAGGGTGATCGTGAGGATCAAATAAAGAAATGTACCTCCACTTTTCAGATTGTAAAAGAGAACTCAATATTAAGGGGCATTATTTTTATTCCAGAAGATCTTGGTCATGGGAAGCTGCACTTAATATGTACATAAAACCATGGGGGGAAAGCAAGACTCCCTTCTCTCCTTAAATAAAATCAAAGTAACATTTTGGGATCACCTAAGTTACTATTAAGCCTTGCTGCAATTCCGAAAGAACATAGCCCACTTGTGTTTTACCAATGCTATTTCTAGTCTGCTCAGTGCTGCAAGCAGAATCGTTCCTTTCTGATGTTAACTTTATATAAATATCACACTTCCCTTGCAAACTTCGCCTATACTTCACCTACAAGAATTTTGTTTTATTTCTTTTCTTCAGTGAAGCCCTCAGGTATTTTAAAAAAAGTAGAGAATAAAAACCATGTCTATATAGGCCATATTTACCTGGTTATTTATTTGCCGCAAACTCAGAACTTCACATAGAATGGTGATAAGTACATTTATCTCTGCCCGCAGTTCCTGACACAGAGCTCCTAAATCCCATGGAATTCTCCGAGTAATAGGACTGTCTTTTGTTCTCACACAAACTTGGGCCCCCGCATGGCTTCAGGACAGGAGCTGGTTGCCAGAAAGACCCAGGCGTGAGCAGAAGGTCGGAACTTTCAGTGATACCCTTGGGCTCCACTGCAGGGGCAGGGATGTCAGCTGGAGATTTCCAATCACCTCAGATCCTGGTTGAAGCAAGCATGCCTATGTAATGAAACTTCCATGAAAACTTTCATAAAAACCCCTAAACAACAGCATTCAGGCAACTCGGCTGGCAAACGCTTCCAGGTGCTTGGAGGGTGGCATGCCTGGAGGGGCTGTGGAAGCTCTGGCCCCCTCCCTCCACAGCCATTCCCATGTGACTGCTCCAGTTGACTGTCCCTGAGTTGTGCCCTTTACCACAAACCAGTCACAGTAAGTAAAATGCTCTCCTGAGTTCTGTGAGTCCCGGCCAGCAAATTATTAAACCTGAGAAAGGGGGCGTCATGGGAACCACCGAATTTACAGCTCATCAGTCAAAAGCGCAGGTGGTGACCCGGGACTTGTGACTAGTGTCTGAAGTGGGGGCAGTATCATGGGACTGATCCCTTATCCTGCGGAGCCTACGCACACTTCAGACAGTTAGTGTCAGAACAGGATTTAGTTGTGGACACCCGGTTGGTGTCTGGAGAGCTGGGGACCTGGCTACTATGGGAAAACAACTCCACGCATTTCGTGTCCTAAGTGTTGTGAGTTAAAATACAAACGCAAAAACCAGGGACAGTATCCTAAGTACTTTAAATCATGTATATGTAGATTTCACAAATTCAAAGAATTGCAAAAATTTTAGTGAGGTAACTGTGGCATCAACCACAAAGTCTCAATTGTTAAAATCTCAAAACTTCAAAATTCTGGAATTCACACACTGTGGCCTTTAGTTTTGCTGATGAGATTTAAATTAGAGACGCGGTGGAGTCACAAAACAAGGACAAGGCCACACAGAGGTTGTGGGAATGAGCCTTCTAATGCAGAGATTTGGCTCCTTTGAACAAAAAAGCTCCCTGACCATTTTATAAACTTACAATAACTAAAACGTACTACAGGCATTAAAACTGACAGATCACACACTCAGAAAAGATACCTTAAGCAGATGTTAATAAAGAAAAGAAATATATAATAACACATACCACAGAGGAGTAGAATATATAATGTATGACAATTAAAAATGGATTAGCAGGGGCGCCTGGGTGGCTAAGTCAGTTGAGCGTCCGACTTCAGCTCAGGCCATGATCTCACAGTTTGTGAGTTCGATCCCTGCATGGGGCTCTGTGCTGACAGCTCAGAGCCTGGAGCCTGTTTCAGATTCTGTGTCTCCCTCTCTGTCTGTGCCCCTCCCCCGCTCATGCTCTGCCTCTCTCTCTCTCTCTCTGTCAAAAATAAACAAACATTTTAAAAAATGGATGAGCAAAACAAAAACAGTATTACCTATTCATAAAATAACTCAATCAGGGCCTCGCCTCACATCACATATTAAAATAAATTCCAGATGTGAATTAAAGAGTTGGCTATAAGTAATAAAATCATAAAATAAAGGAAAAAAACAGGCTAAATCACTGATTTGTGGGACTGGAATACAGAAAACAATATATGGATATGTACATACTTAAAACATTCACATAAGTATTTTGTTCACAAATAAGCAACTAACAGAAGGAAATATGCCTTAAACAAAAAACAAAGAGTTCATATATTTAACAAATGATGAGTTTGTACAAAAAAAATTGAACTGGTCAATAAAAGCAGTATCGCAGGACATGAACAATTTACAGACGAAATTCAAATGATCAATAACACGTGAAAAATGTCCAATCTCTCCAGCAGCCAGAGAAGGGCTACAGTAACTTATAAGCGAGCAATCATTCACTGTGAACACCTGTGAAGAGAAGATACACATCTGTGGAAGGAAGCATTCTTATAAATGTGAGAGGCAAAAACTGATAGGAAATCTTAGGCAATACGTATCAAGAGTCTTAAAAATATTCAGACATTTTGAAAAAAAGGATGTACAAATGACAAACGGCATAAGCTTCGGGGGCAGACTGGATTCAAATCCCACTGTCACCTCCCATGCAGTGTGTGAGCTTGGGAAAATTACTTAATGTTTCTTAGTCTCACTTCACTAACATCTAAAATAAGGATAAATTAATCCTTACTGTACAGGTTTGACATGGGAATTGAAATGTGTACATGTAAAGCATTTATTATGATGACTGCCACATAATAAGTGCTCAATAAATCTCAGCTAGCATCACTGTCACGACCATTCCCACTACCACCAAATCCGCCCTGGAAAATGAACAGGTACTGACCTAAGTTTGCAAGTATACAAGAGAAATGCATGCATACATAACTCTGAAGAAAAAGCTGTAAGAAATTTCACCAAATGTAAGAGTAGTTATTATAAAATTATGGGTGAGTTTATTTTTCCTGTAATACATTTTTTCTAGGTTTTCTACAGAGAATATGTTACTTCTTAGAAAGAGTTAAATTTAAATTTATTAAAAGTTATCTATTATTGTGAGAAAAAGAAACGAAAAGCTTCCTCCTTTAGGTTATTTTTATTTTGTGACAATAAATATAAAATTTAAACAAAACCTAAGTTGTTTCCGCCAAATATCTCTTCAACGTGTAAGGCATTCTCTGTACCATTTATTTCTAAGTTCTTACCCTCACTGAGGAATCCAAGGAAAATACTTACAGTAACAGGTGTAAAAAGAACAACGAAAGATAAATGCATAAGCCTGTGAAATAATGGTACCATCGCCGGTGCCCAGTTGTACTTAGCTGAAATGCAGGGAGGCGAACAAGGATATCAGAACTGCTATTTGGGGTTCAGAGTACAGAGGAATCATGGTCAGAAAGCTCAAATTTGTACAGAAGCAAAGGTACCAAAGTTCAATCCCTCCACCTTCCTCCTCTCTGGTGTCAAACCCCAGAAACAAAATGGCTGCACCAACAGAGATGAGGTTTCTGAAGGAGGGGGCATTTTCACAAGACAGGAAGCCACAAGCTGTTCAAAGTCTCCTCTGGGTCCCCTCTGCTCCCTTCCCGACTCTGCTTACAGAATGAAGTGAGTGACAGGGCACAGGATCATTTTATACAGGTAGCACGCAAGTGAACTTCTTTAGAACTGGGGGGGGACTATCAAAGCTCTTGCACCATCTGTCTGCGGAGGGAAACAACAACAACAACAGCAGCAGCAGCTGGTAGCAAGATGCTGGTCCTGGAAGTGACAAGATGGGAAATGACAGGAAACAGCTTTTCACTCCTCCAACAGCCACAGCGGCGCGCAGCCTGTGTCCCGGTGTTTGAAAACCTCCAGATGCTGCTCTCGCCTCACATTTCCATGTCTTTGTTCAGACAACATCTGAAAGCCTGCCTTTCTTCTTTCAAGCACTTTCTTTGGGGGAACATACAAAGCTATCAAACGCAGGCTTCTCCCCCACCTCTTTTCTCTCGGAGGCCATGCGGAATGCATTTTAAGTGTCACCGTCAAGAAAAAAGTGTGCAAGTAGCGACGTGAGAGCGCCCGTGAAACTTTTTCCAGTTGTCTTTTTCAAGAAAATTGTACCCTGTGCTCTGTTTTCTGCCATTTGGTAGTTAAACTAACCTCAGATTTGGAGTAGAACTTCTAACGAGTTCACGCATCAAAGCCTACAACGAGCGGTGTTCTGGGAAGGGGGGCTCTTTGCATCAACTGACGGCTCCTTGGAAATGGTGTGGCCTGCTTCTTCACCCACTGCACCGAACTCTGCCAGGTGCGTGCCTTTCTCTCCACTTCCAAAACCGGATTTATGCAATCGGAGAGAGGGTGATGTTAAATATAATATCTGCACAGTGCGGGGTCAGAATTTCAAAGGACTGGCATATAACGTTAATCAAATATTCTCACTTAGACTTGCCCTATATGCTAAACGCATAAAACAATTTCCTAAGAACTTTGGAACATGCACACAAAATACATTACGATTACACTGTGTAAAATGTTAGACTTTATCTGATGCCACGGAATCCACTGGGGAAGCTGTTTTAGACTCCATCAAGTCTTTCTGGTCTCGTGTGATCTCCCAGAGCTGGAATACCACCCTGACTTCCCCTCTCTCTCCTCCTTCATCAGGCCAGCGCAGCCTTTATGACCCAGGCTGGCTTCCACCTCCAGAATGCCTCCCCGAATTCCCTCCTTGAGAGGGTAAATCTTTGCGCCTGAACTCCAACAATACACGTGTGTTATAACAGCCCTCCAGGTGGTAATTTCTCTGTTGAGAGGCAGACCTGTGACAACACGAAGTGAGCTCCTCAAGGTAAGAGGGCACGTCGGCCTGATCTTCACACACGAGCCCTAGCATAATGCCTGACAACCTTTTTTTTTTTTTTAACCGAATCTGTTAATCACTACTATGCACCAGACATCAGAGATGCAAAGTTTGAATGGGGAACAATTCCTTTCCCACAGGGGCTTAGAGCACAGCGTGAACTTGGATATAAACATAATGATTATTTTTTTTAAATTTTTTAATGTTTATTTATTTTTGAGACAGAGAGAGACAGAGCATGAGCGGGGGAGGGGCAGAGAGAGAGGGAGACACAAAATGCGAAGCAGGCTCCAGGCTCTGAGCTGTCAGCAGACAGCCCGACACGGGGCTGGAACTCACAGACCGGACGCTGAACCGACTGAGCCACCCAGGCGCCCTAAACGTAATAACAAAGTGTTCAGCATTATGAACAAGGCACTATGGAACTACAGACCTGGCCACCCATGGACCATTTTCAATAAATGTTTCATAAATAAAACAGTCTTTACAACAGCTTCGACAGCTGAATGTGCTTACTTGAGAATTCCATTTAGCTGTGTAATCTTAGGGAATCTACTTCATTTCCCTATGCCTTAGTTTCCTCATCTGTAAAACAGGATAATATAAGGTCTGTATGAGAATGCACTGAAATGATATGCTAAGCATTTAGAATAATATCTAGCATGTAACACGTACTCAAAAGAAGTGAGATATTATTTGCAAATGTCTCTTTTGGGTTCTACAACAAAAGTGTAAATTATATTAACTACTTTATTAACCTATCAAGGGACAGCACATTTTCTGGTTAACAGTCTCTCACATCCCACATCTAACCCATCAGCAGATCCTGCCAGACAGAACCCCCTGACTTCTTACCACCTCCATCACTATCCCACCAAAGCTCCCGTCATGTCTCACCTGGATGCTTACTGCATTCACTGCCTGACCCATCCCCCAGCGACCCCCATGGTCCCCAGGTGCAACACAGTAGGCAGGTGATCACTTTCAAATGTCAATAAGCCATCCCACAGATTCCCAGCCCAAAGTCTTTATGGTAGGCTACAATGTTCTACATAGCCTGGCCCTTCACTTCTTTCCTTTCTAACTTCTAGAACTTAACCCCTCATTCGCTGACCTCTAGCCGTGCTGGTCTCCCCTTTAAAGGCAACTTCTGCTCAGAGCCTGCAAACTGGCTGTTCCTCTGCCCACAATGCCATACTCTTGGATATTCTCATAGCTCATCCGTTCTGCCCTTCCAGATTTTTAATGCAAAATCAACGTTCAAATGTTACATGATTGGTGAAGCTTTTTCTGAACACCCTATTTTAAACAGCAGCATCCGCCCCCCACCCTCCACCTCAGTACTCACTATTCTCTTTACCTGCTTTTTCTCCATTGGTCACAACTGCACCTGGCATGATTTGCATTTTGTTCACTTCTGCATTGTCTCCCTTCCATACGAGAATCTAAACTCTACAAGGGCAGAAATTCTAGACTGATATGTTCACTGTTATATCCCCAGCATCTAAACTGGAGTTTGTATCACAATATATACTCAATAAATCCTTGAATAAGGAATAAATGAATGAATGAACAGCAATCTGAAATTACAAATGAGGGGCGCCTGAGTGGCTCAGTTGGTTGAGCGTCCAACTTCAGCTCAGGTCATGACCTCATAGTTTGTGAGCTCGGGCCCCACGTCAGGCTCTGTGCTGACAGCTCAGAACCTGAAGCCTGCTTTGGATTCTGCGTCTCCCTCTGTCTCTGCCCCCCTGCTCACACTCTGTCTCTCTCTCTCTCTCTCTCATTAAATAAACATTAAAAAAAAAAGACAGTGGAGGTACCAGAGAATTCATTTTACATTTATATTTAACAATATGTGTACAGTTGTTCATTATCTTTTATAATTTATACATTGCCATCACATGCAATCCCTTTTTTTAGCTTCATAAATGTTGTGTTTAGCAGGCAGGGAATAATCGTCACCATTTTATAAAGAATAAAATAGGATTAGAGAAGTAAATAGTTTATGTGGTCATAGCAGCCAGTAAACACCAGGAGAGAAATGAAATGGACAGGACCAGGTCCACTCTTCCCAGCACCCTGGTCTTCCTCCCAAGCATGTAAAGACTATCATGTCATTAACCCTAATAATTAACTGCCTCTTAGAACCTAATGCCCATTCCCTCCCTCTTAAAACATAAGCAGATAAACCTAAGAATTACATTTAGGTACAAAAAGGGGCAAGAAGTGTGGAGGGTTGCTCTATATTCTGTTACTTTTTATATCCTAATACTACCCTGTTGATTTGTAACAGCACTCATTTCAAATACAACAGGCAGCAAAGTACATCAGTTGTAAAACAGGCATCTGAATCTTAAGATGCGCTACTGGGAAATACCAGTGGGGTGAGAGCCAAGCACATCGACAACACTTATTCACTGCCCAGTTTACAACAAAGTAAAATAATTGTAAGCTATAGTTTCAATGCATTGTTTAGATAAAGTCCTTAATTCCTTTTTAAAAAACATGGCTCTCATTGCCTAACAAAATGTATATAAATTTTATCCTGGACTTGCCATGTTGTGACCCCAACCAGCACTGACAGATATGCCTGAACCATCTTCTTCCTGTCACAAGTCAGCCAAATTGGCCCTGCATGTTCAAACTCCATCATACACTACTAAGGTCTTTACACAAACCACTGGCAACTTTTGGAACACCCTCATCTGACCTTTCGAAATTCTATTTGCCCAACTTTAAAACAATGCATTCATTCTCTTCTCAATAGCTCCCTATTCATCCAACTCAGAAATGTCCCTCTAAGGTTTTCACAGCATCTTGCCTTGTATTAAAGTCACTTATACCCTTCTTAGCACCCAGGACCCTCCTTATCCCACACACACACTCACTCTCCTTTACCTCTACCCCTCCTCTCTCTCTCTCTCTCTCTCTCTCTCTGTCTCTCTCTCTCCAAAGTTCCTTTCCTTTCTTAGGAAAGAATCTTGACTAGCTCAGAGCTTTGATGATTTTTACTTGGTTTTTTACAAACAAATCATTGTTTTTTACTTGAAATGATTTACACGAATTATAGATAATGTTGCATTAAGTTGTATTCACTTACCCCAGGGCATGGAAGAAAAGTAGTCCAGTGGCACTAAGGGTGAAACCAGAGAGGCTCTGTCCTGTCCACAAACCCAGCTTTGAGCTCCTACAAGTCAAGATCCCTAAATGCACACCTGACAAAGAGTCTTATCTGGCAATTGTTTCTTTCCTGCCGCTCCCACCAGATCCCAAGCTCCCTTGAGGGTAGCACTTAATGATCAATCCCTCCACATTACTTCCTTCATAAATGCACTACTGAAGTTGAAGTAAACATAACTTAGGGTTAGGAAAGAGGAATATATAACTAATGCATTTGTTATACCTTTCTCAGATTGTCAATCTGAGGTAATGACCGTAACAGGAGCGCCTGAACTGCTGTTAACAGGAAAGGTTAGCTAACTATGGCCTTCGGTTTGCAGTTATCAGAAGAGCCACACAAAGTCAAACTGAGGCTGCCTCCCCAACATTCATGCTGCCCTTCCCCCACTGTGCAGGGATCGTGCCACTTGCTTAAGGGCCGGACTCCAGCCCCCAGGCCTGGTGAAGTCCTCCCATCCTCCTTGCCAGCACTGCTCAGGGGCACAGGTCTACACCAATGAGGACGTGCCAATCCAAGGTGAGGGTTCTTATACTTCTGCCCTAAACTGGTCCAGAGAGCCAGACGGGAAGACTTTTCTTCTCTGGGAGAGAAGTCCACTTACTCTCAGTCTCTCAATCTTGCCATTCATGCTCCCGCCCCTGTGCCATCAGCTGTGAGCCAAGCATGTGACCCTGACTGCTACTGGTAGCTATTCATAAGCAGCTTATGGATGACATGGATGCTGTGAATGTAAACAGATGTGACAGAAAGAAAGCGGGTACCTGGGAGAGGCCCTCGTTAGGTCACTCTATCAACCAACTCTGAGGCCCTTCTCACCTACGGACCTCTCCATTATGTGAGCCGGTCAATTTTCTTATCGGTTAAGCAAGTTTGAATCAGGTTTTCTGATACTGTTGAAAGCATCCTAACTTAAATATTATCTAATAGAAGAATCCATGTGGTACCCAATTTCAACACCATGCTTTAATTCAGAGCTATATAACAAATCTCAATTTTCATGTGAAACTGACCATATCGGTTGAAAACAAAAAGCCATATAACTTTAGTTAGTTGGGTAAACAAAACAAGATACCAAGCATTCATATAAAATAGTACTACATGAAATAACTTCAATGAAAAGATAGAGTCAGAAACAGAAAACAAAGAAACCAGAAGTTGGTCAGGGGTCATACTAATGGGTCTTCCCTGAAGCATGTAGGATAAACAGTCTGGCTGCAGAATTGCTCCTTCAAGGGAGTCTGCGCTGGGCAGTGGACAGCCTACAGTTTAAACGGTGTCTACATCATTTTCACCCAATGATACAAGCCAAACTGTGGATCGGTGCTCATCTGTGAATAAGAGCTGAGGTCCCTAAAGAGGCATGTGCTCTAGATCCTGTGAATGGGCTAGAAAAATGCACGTAGACTCTGAAGACCCTGGTTCGACTCCCCCTACACTACCTGCTCCAAACCATCCTGAATGCAAGGGAGGAAGCGGTGGATCCTGAGAGACAATGTGCCAATTTCCAGGCTCCTCTATTAAATTCCAGGAAGCACCTTTCTAGCAGGCCTCAATTTCCTCTTTGTAAATAGAAAAAGTTGTTTGTGTTCCTTTCTGAGGTCCCTCTCTACTCCGAAATGCTAGCTCACATAACCAATCAAAGACTTAATTTTCTACTTTGCACAATGAGGACTTCAATCTTAAAACCTAGACTACTTAGTGCTTATTCATAAATATTTATTAGGTGCCTACTATGTGCCAGGCAGAGTGCCAAGGCCCTGCAGAAATGAAAAGTATACTATGATTCTTACCCCCAGAGAATTACATAGCTATGGAAAGGCTGTTATGGATATAAAAATCTTAGTGAACTAAATTAAATCCAAACACTTTATAAAGTATATAAGCATTAGGTCCCAGTTTTCGAAGATGAAAATAACGAATTAGAATGATAATCTCCAAGTACCACATGAATTTTAGAACTATGAAGAACTTCTGCTCAAATCCGAATAAGATGTTCTAAGTGGGTAATGACGAGCAGTTTCCAAAAATCGATTTTAAAAGATGATGCATTTAAGTCTCCAAAACCTCACACATGCTTTTCATCCCAGTTTGTCCTTGCTCTTTCGACCAATGAAGCACGAGACAGCCAGAAACCCTTTCTGGCCTGCCTTACTGATCAAATTTGATATCCCCCTAACCTTGAAACTTTGAGTTCCTCCAAAATTACTTTTTATCTTTTCTTGAACAAGAAACATGCCATTTATAAGTGCTGAGTCTCTGTGGCTATGGTGTATTAAATGTATAGTTAGCAAAAAATACATATGGAACCGAACTTTAAAATTCATAACATGGTAAAATATGCAAACTTCATGGCTTACTCCCTGAAAGTTGTTCTGTCGGTTTCCTCAAACTTTCATGTAACTACCAAGTTTTTCCAAATATCTTCCAATGACTTTTTCTTGATTAAAGAAAAAAAATTGTGACAAATGTCTTTAAACCATAATCAGAAGATCCTACTTTGAGTACAGTTTCACTCTCTTACTCTCTTTTTAAAACTTTTACAACATTTATTTTTGAGAGAGACAGAGTGCGAACAGGGGAGGGAGAAAGAGAGACAGAGACACAGAATCCGAAGCAGGTTCCAGGGTCTGAGCTGTCAGCACAGAGCCTGATGGGGTCTCGAACCCACGAACCATGAGATCATGACCTGAGCCTAAGTTGGACACTTAATCAACAGAGCCACCTAGGCGTCCCCATTACTCTCGTACTCTCTTTAAGTAGCTTTTAAATCCACTGATTCACAGCTTTTTCAATCTTCTGAACTTAAAGATTTAAGAGTGATTTACAAGTGAGCCAAATTGTACAATGTGAACATTAACAAGATCTGTGACTCTGGGCAAATGTTACCTTCAAATTTTCTATCCCCTCTTATCCAACACAAAGTAGTCACATACTCATTCTATATTTTTAGTAAGGAATTCAAAAATATCATTAGTTTTACTGCCAGCCAACTGTATACTGCTAACTACTCACTGAATGGGTCAGCTAAAAATCTTAAGTTTCATTTTTCTCAATATTTTCCATTAGTTTTTGAACACAAGTTTACCTTTAGCCCTAATAAATCTTATTTTGGTCACTTTCCAGACGGTCAAAGTCTAGTTGTGTATTGTTTCTCCTACATTCTATTATTTATGATCCTTCCTATTTGTGCATATTTGAAACCATATCTTCATCCCAGACAGGCACAAAATTTGAATAAGATAGCGTCAAGGACAGAAATTTCTGCAATGACCCTAGAAAGTTCAAACCAGAATGAAATCCATTTTCGTAGCCAGTGACCTTGGAAATAGTTATTAAAATTAATTATGACTCTTGATGATCCTAATACCACCTAACCTATATTTTTCTTCTTGTTCACAAAAGGATCATGAGAAACAAGGCCAAAAATCTTGCTGAAGTCTAATAAATTGGGTCTATGACATACCTCTGAGTTCCTGTCCCACAATTTTGCTGAAAAAAGGAACTAGTGAATTCACATTGGCTCTCTGTAAGCATTGTAACTCCTTTCTCATTGCTTATTGTATCACTTGTTCTGAAATACCATCCAGGGCCCACGTGCAAGGTTACAGAATTTACTTATGTTGTTTTTATTAAAGCCAAACACACTGCCTCAAAGATGACTACGAGCTGTAACATTTGATTTGCACCAGGAGCTTTGAGTCCATTCTCTGCAGGTAGGCAGGTGCTCCTTATAACCCATCCTTCCACTTTAAACCTCTATCTCATCTGTCAAATCTCACAGCTCCCTGTCTAGTCAGAAACTCATTTTCCTTCACAGACAGGTCAAATGCAAAATTGACAGTAATGATTCCTGCATTCCGTGTCACCCAGCAATACATTACCCACCACTCTCAGACAAAATCTACAAGAGCCTGTCTGCCTGCCTTCCTTCATTCCTTCCCTTTCCCTTTCCCTTTCCGTATGTAAGTATGTATGTATGTATGTATGTATGTAAGTAAGTTTTTGAGATTTGTTAGGACTAGCTTTTTCCAGCCAGCACTGAACAAGCTTTCCAGTATCTAAAAGCACAAGGTTAAATCAACTCAGCTTTCTGTTCTCAGCCAGACTATCCTAATGCAAATACAGAAGCCTGATCAAGTGCTAAGCTTCTGTCTGGTCCTCAGGAATTGGTGCTCAAGCCAATGGACATAGAGTCAGTCATTAACAAATTTTTGTTGTTGTTGTTGTTGTTTTTTAATTTTTTTAACGTTTTATTTATTTTTGAGAGAGCGTGAGCCGGGGAAGGGCAGAGAGAGAAAGAGGCAGACACAGAATCCGAAGCAGGCTCCAGGCTCCGAACCATCAGCACAGAGCCCGACGCGGGGCTTGAACTCACAGACCGTGAGATCATGACCTGAGCCGAAGTCGGCCGCCCAACTGAATGAGCCACCCAGGCGCCCCTGTTGTTGTTTTAAAGGAGATCAGCAAAAGAATGACCCCTTGTAATCAAATAACTAGAGACACTGGCCAAGAACCGGTGCCACCTGCTAATCTGGGGAGGAAGAGACAAAGGTGGAGATGGGGCAGATGGGCCTTGCTTCATCATCTGTGCCTATTATTTTGCTCCCATTTGTGTTCAATGATTTAAGTGAATAATATAAAGACATATCTCTCTGTTCAAATGGAAAGATGAGGGGACAACACAAAGTCAATTTAGCTCTGTCTCCTGCCTCTTCATTCCAAACAAACCCACACCAGAAGAAGGCAAACATTCCACTCTGAGATGAGAGACCATTAAGGTATTTTCTAATACTCACTAAGATTAGATGTCCCACTGCTATTCCTGCAGTTTTGTAAGTAAACTTAATTTGTACAACTGTACACAACTGATACTTTCTCTCGAATGGCTTGACTTGGCTCTTTACAAGAATATATAAATAGTAGAAGACAAGACAGGTAGAAGATTCATGATTATAGCAGTCTGGGCCTAGTGACACAGAACACGAAGCTCTTTTTGATTCCCCCATTGTCTACCTCTCCTAAATCCTCGATTCTACCATTTCCATTGTATTTTACTTGCAGTCCCTGATTGCACCAGACTGAATCACGCTTCTTTGTATAGACAGTTCTGTTATCAAGCTTATTTTGAAAACCTGAATTCATTCCAATGCAATTGAATGTAGACACAATTTCAGCATAATGTGAATTTTCCGTTTGCTTGTGTACAACTTTGTATCCAAGAAATACTAGGTGAATTCAGAAAACTGCACCCGTTGAACTGAGCTGTGCAGGGGAAGCACAAAACACACGTGCACATACCTCCCACATCCACCAGCTACTTCAGTTCACTGTGGGCATCATAAGCCACCCCCATCCACACCAGGGGTTCCAACTTTCCACGCATTTCAGATAAGCCTTCTTCCACTACTTCACGGTAATTCACAAGCAACAAAGCTTTCAACACTCACTTACACAAGGTCCTTTTCAATATACACTGCTATGTTTAATTTTTCTGGATAACCATGTAGCATGTGAAAACTATAATACTATTTTTATTAGACTCTTTTTTTTACTGTCACTGATGAAGTTTGTAAGTGGCAGCATACAAGTGAGACCTACAAGACATAGGTCTTACTCCAGGAAAGGAGTTAAAAGTGTTCACCACTGGGCTTTCCATATGGTAGGCTCTCAACAAACATCTAAAAAGAATGAAAGGTTTGTTTAAAAACTCTCTTCCAGCCAACATTCTGTATTCTTTAGAGGTAAATTTTGCAAAAAAAAAAAAAAAGAAGGAAAAAACCTCATAATCACACAGGAGCTCAGAATTTAATATATTAACATTCTTTCATCTGGTCTTTACCACCAAGGAATATACCAAATAGGAAAAGAAATCACCTTCGAGCGCAGAAACAGTAGCACGACTAAATGAAGCATTCTTCCTGAAGTCCTATACATAATTGTGGCAGAAGTGAACCGATAATCCACATCTTCTGATTCAGGCACCATCCACTTCCACACACCTACCTACCAGGGTGAGAACATAATGATGGAAAAATGACAGGGCCCTGAACTTTTCTCTGTTTGAGGTTCAGAAATGAATTCTTTCTGATGAACTTTCAGAGTCCCCTCCCCTTTCCTCCAAGTGCTAATGATACAATCAAATTCATCAAAGACTATAATTCAGTAAATGTTTTTCCTGATATGTGAGACTGTAAACTCATGTTACAGAGAAAATGCCTATGGGTGGGTAGTAGACACATCGGGCCAAGTTCAGGACTCTCACATATCCCAGAGACGCTGCACTGAAGGGGCCTTCTGCCTGAAATGCTGCTCCCCAGGTATCTGCATGGCTTATCCCCTTGGCTTCAGCAACTATGTGTTTAAAAGTCATCTCTGAGCCCCGTGTCAGGTTCTGTGCTGACAGCTCGGGGCCTGGAGCCTGCCTTGGATTCTGTGTCTCCCTCTCTCTCTGCCCCTCTCCCTGCTCACACTCTCTCTGTCAAAAGTAAATAAACATTAAAAAAATTTTTTTTTAAAAAGGCATCTCTGGGAGGTCTACGCAAACCACCTTATTAATCAGCTCATTATTCCTCAGTTATGGTAATGAGGTTTTCCTCTTTACATGCTTCCTATTTCTAAATTTTACTCTCCAAAATTTTTAAGATTTATGTGCTTACTTTTCCCCTATATTCTCCATCAGATTTTAAGCTTCATGAGAGAAGATATTTTTGTCTTTTTGGTTTGGACACTGTCATCTCTATACTTAAAACATCACCTGACAGATGACAGGAAATGCTTGTTGAACAAATAAACGCATGAACGCATGTACAAGCATGATTCTCCAAGCCATTCTAAGAATGAAATTAACAATCTCGAATGCACAGAACGAGGTACCTTTAAGAAACTTGCTCAAATACACGAAAACTAAGGAAAACTTCTGGACTCATGTTAAAGGAGAGCTTTCCCACATAGGTGGTCCATTTAGAAGGCTAGACACGGGCTTCCTCTCTAGAGAGCCCTAGAGAGCTCTTAGAATTAAAAGAAGTGGGGTATTTTGGTGTTTTTCTTTTAATGTGAGTGTGCTAGTATTTATAGTTTGAGGCAAATCTACTCTAACATCATCTTCATTTCTACAAAAAAGAATATCCAAACCACTCCTTTACATAAGAGCACCTGCAATAAAGTCCTTTGAGAATAAGAGGTAGGAAGGGGCTCAGTAGCACCCATTGGTGCATTCAGAAAGAATTCACAAAATAGAGCTACCCTATGACCCAGCAATAGCACTGCTAGGAATCTACCCAAGAGACTCAGGAATGCTGATGCATAGTGGCACGTGTACCCCAATGTTCATAGCAGCACTTTCACCAATAGCCAAATCATGGAAAGAGACCAAGTGCCCATCAACTGACGAATGGATAAAGAAGATGTGGTGCATATACATAATGGACTACTATGTGGCAATGACAAAAAATGAAATCTGGCCATGTGTAGCAACATGGATGGAACTGGAGGGTATTATGTTAAGTGAAATAAGTCAGTCAGAAAAAGACAGATACCATATATTTCCATGCATAGGCGGATTTTGAGAGACTAAGCAAAAACCAGGGGGGGAGGGGAAGAGGAGAAAGGAAAAAAAGACACAGAGAGGGAGGGAGATAAAACATAAGAGACTCTCAAAGACTAAGAACAAACTGAGGGTGAGGGGGATGAGGGAGGGGGGCGAGGGGGTGACGGGCATTAAAGAGGGCACGTGTTGGGATGAACACTGGGTGTTATATGTAAACCAATTTGAAAACAAGCTATTAAAAATAAAAAAAGAAATAAAAGAAATTAAAAAAATAAAAGAATTCACAATTGAGAAGGCAGGGTTTACAAACTAAACACCAAAGTGTTTCACGGCAAAACCTCTAGAAATGGCAGAATAATAAATTGTTTCTGCCCTCCATTCCACTCAAAATCCAACCAAGTCCATAGGTCAGCTGTTCTTTTCCACTGAGCTTAACAAAATGAACTTATGATGGCCATCGGCAGGTGTCAGTATTCAAAAAACTTAGCACCCAAATACTTGGTTCTGAGGCATACTGAGTTGGTTGATTTAATCCCTTGTTAAAACCAACATTTCACACACAGATTGTGACCACTGAATAAAAAAGTAAGTGCATCCCCAAACAGTAGTCCTATATATACTGTTTATAAGATGAATTCTTATATGACATCTTGATATTGATCATTCTTGATGTTAACATCCCATGCCTCTCCAAACCTCTAATTTCTCATCTGAAAATATGGATAATGCCATCTGTGTCTCTCAAAGTTACTGTAAGGATTAAGTGAACTAAGCCAATTCATTTTCTACTTTCAGTTTCCGATAATAAGAAGCACCTAGATAGATAATCTCAACCCTTACTGCACATTTAGAATCACCACAGGAGCTTAAAGAAATGATGCCAAGCCCACCTTGCCAATATGCTTATTTCTACAGTGTGGAGTTGAGCTTCAGTATTTTTTTATGTGTTCCAGTTCTGGATCATATTATCATGAAGCCAGATATGAAAATTCAAGATTTAAATTCTAACATGCAGATTTAAGAGATCGGGGTGTGTTAGGTAATATGAATTTTTTTTATAAGCACTCCTGCATGATTCTTAAAATCAAGTACTATGAGAAACACTGACCTAATGCACATAAACAAAGCATTTAAAGCCTTTATCACAGTACCTAGTACATAAGTAAGTACTCAAACCTCAACTAGGGCAAAATAGAAAATACGTATTCTAGTGCATTATTATATGTATGAATCCAGGGTGCATTTGAAAGGAATCCATAATCACAAACTATATACCATATAGTAAAGTAACTAAACAGGCTTTCATCTTTATGGCATTCATGCTTCTGATTATATTTTAACAAATACAGCAGGAAAGATTTACTGAAAATATATACTAGAAGTTTTAAAGTTTTTGAACTTTCTATAAAGAAAACTATCTGAACAAGTCTGTTGTAACTTTAGAGAGAAAGAGAAGGGAGATAAATGGGCTGAAGGAAGGAGGGAATGACAACGAAAATGAATCATGTAAATATTGGCACAGGGCAGTGGGAGGGGAGTGTTTGTAGGAGATTCTTTAACAAAAAAAATACTTTAGTTAAACACTTCTGTTCTCTTTGTCTCCAGATGAGGGTAAGTACTAGTATTTATTGACTCTGGCTGTGTGCCAGGCCTTCCACACTCATGATCTCAGTCAATACTCTTGACAGCCCTGCCAGGGAGCTCTCGCTGCCCACAACCTACACTCCATCTGCACAGAACCCAGTCAGGCTTTTTTCTCACAGAATCAAAGGGGCTCGACCACCAGCTCTCCTCTGAAAGAGCGAGGGTGCAGACAGCCAAGGCTCCTGGTAGGCCTCATGCACTGTGCTTGCTTTAGATTTATGAAGGGGAGTCCTGAGTCCCTACCTGCACTGCCTTTTGTGACACAAATTGGCCCAACAATGTCTACTCAACAGTTGAAGAGAGTGCCCCTGCAGACTCAACTAGCATCACTGAAGGAACTTAGAGACTCCTGTGCAAGTGTTCTAGGAATGAATTATTCATTGACATGGTCGGTAAGTCCTGATGGTGAAAGAAGAAAAAAACCGATGTGTATTGGAGAATACTTTCGTTTCAAGAACAGCAAGGTGGGCTGCCAGCTTGCATTACAGGACCCACCTGATGGAGAGGGGAACCCTGGGAAAGACAGGTTGAGTGACTCAGATTGTACACAGGCAGAAAACTTCAGAACGGCAGCAGGGATTCTTAAAATGCTCCTGGCATGAATACAACTCTTGAATGTCAGATTTATTTTGGGGTGTCAAGCAGGGTCATACAAACTGACAGACCCATCCACTGGAATTCTATGGGTTAAGAAGGAGAGGAATATTAAAAAACAACCAGAAAGAACACCAGAAGCAGCAATTCTGACGGCAGCAGCACAACAGGCTCTTGGCCTTCTACCTGCGGTGGCAGCTGATGGCCTTGTCCCTGGGGGGCCTTGCTCCAGGGGCAATGCCGGGCACACATGCTGAAGACTGATTGTACAACATCTCCTAAGTATTAAGTATCCCAGAAAGCAAAGGGCAAACACAAGGAGATGAGAAACAGGAGGAGGAAGAACCCTACTCAAAAACGTCCTCCTTAATAGTCTCAGTAGGTATTTAATTTCTATTTTTTTCCTCTTCTTTGAATTCACAAAGGCCAAATCTTCCAGTCAAATTAGAGTGCACTAAAGCATTAAGTCAGCATTCAACAGGTTTAATTACTGTGTAAATGAAAGAAATTATTATTCATTCATGACATTTATTTCAGATCCAATGCTAGCTGCTTTTATATAAAGTTGGGGGTGGAGGGAGTAAAACTTAAATGGGGAGAGAAGAACAAGAACGAGGATATATAATTACAGCTATATTTCTTTGCCAAGCATTACTGAGCCTAAACAAAAAGTGCTTGTTTGCTCTCTTGAGAAAAAAGCATGTGATCCACCAGTGATGGCTCTGAAGAACCCCCCACCCTCCCACCACACACACGGCCAGGCTTGATAGGTACACCAGTATCTGAAATGCCAATATCATGGGGCTTATTAAGGCCACAAAGCCTGGTACAGCCCATTGTGGTTCAGAAGTCCTGAACTCTGGGAACAATTTTAGCAGTCAGCTTCTAGAAAGTAATGGATGTCCCACTGCACCATGAGAGAAAAAGGCCAGTTGATGCTATCAGGACTTCCAGACAATGCACCTTCTCTAATCAATTTCCACAGAGTTTAAACATCTCCCACAACCAGAAGAGAGAAACAGACACAGACACAGACACAGACACAGACACAGACACACACACACACACACACACACACACACACACCCTACCTCTAAAACTAACTCACATGTGGTATTTATTTTATTCTCATATGTCTGCTTGGTGGTAGAGACTGTAGGAAAGTGTGCCTGGGGAGCTAATTCAAAATTCAGAGAAATGTATGTGCACAAATCAACACACACCACTAAATGGAAGACAATATTTTACTCCACTTGCTAAGGTTCCGTGATTTAACCAGAATATTGATAGTACATACTGTAATGCCACTAAAAATGTTTTAGGTTCTCCAAAGAACTCCATGAACAAAGAAAAACACATACCCTCTTCCTGTTCCAACATATGCACACACTTGGACACATGCACGTGCGCGCGCGCACGCACACACACACATTTTTGGAACCAGTTGTTCTTAACTCTTCCCTAAACCTCTAACCACTAGCATTTAATCATTACAAATACTACAGCGGTTAGGACTTGGCAGTAACAACCTCAGTTTGTCTTAAAACCGGAGACCACACAAGTTGTGGACAAGAAATTACTGTTGAGTACTTCAGACAGACTTCAGGACCAAGCACAACTCAGAGAAGTAATGATAATGAAGCTGCGAGTAACAAAGTTGATGGTTTACTTTTGCAATTGGAAAACCAAACGAATACAGTGAGCTGATGAAAAAGACCACCCTTGTAGACACCTTAAAATTCTCAGAGGCTAAATATTTTAACCAGGCTTAAAATGTTTCTGCTTGTGGGAGATCCAACACCCTCAATGACTGGTGAGAAACACTTAACATGTTTTTTAAGATAAAGGAAATAATTTAGGGACTATCTGCATAAAGAAGTATGAGTCTAAAGATGAAACTGTGTAGGCATCATCATTGTAACGATCCCTAGGAACTGCAGCAAAGGGATTTAAGCAAATCGATGAAACGGTTATATGTATTAACACTTGGCTGAGACTCAGAATTAAGTATGGGCTTGGTATTCAGTCAGTGTAATTTTAGTCTGACACCAGATTCCTTCAATTCCCGACTTCTTAATGTTAACCTGTAACCATGTAAAGCAAAGAAGTGTTGGTGAAAGCTCTATTAATAAGTCATTCTTCCTCTGACCTATCTCTGAAGCTTGATATGGATCAAGCTAAGGCTAGGACCATCACAAGCTAAGTGTTCATGTGGCCTGAAGCAGCAGGCTCTGATTCCTGGTCTGCACACTACCTCCTAGTTTTGTCCTCTTTAAAGCTTTGCTTTCCTCAAGGTCAGTGTGCCAAGTTATATTTGACTTACTACTCTGCCAGGAAAAATCTACTACGACTTTATTCTGAATCAGGCCTTAACAAAGATAATTTTCCTCCCTCACCTTTAGAGAGTGAAAGTAAGATAATACGGAGTTTTTAAAATATATGTATTTTTTAAATTTTTTTTAATTGTTTATTCGTTTTTGAAAGAGAGACAGAGCATGAGCAGGGGAGGGACAACGAGAGAGGGAGACACAGAATCTAAAGCAGGTTCCAGGCTCTGGGCTGTCAGTACAGAACCCACAAACCTAGAGGTCATGACCCGAGCTGAAGTTGGATGCTCAACCGACTGAGTCACCCAGGCGCCCCTAAACTATATGTATTGTTAAGCCTCATCATTGTTCTTGCTGCCCCAGCTCCTTTCCTTTATTCTTTGGTAACCACAGCTCATGTCTCTTTTGAAGGATTAACTCCACCTACCTCAGGGTCCCAGCAGTTTGGGGAGGTCTGAGGGGGCAGGAGAGTCATCCCATCAAAGGGTGCGTTTGTGACAGATCTGCCAATCAGCTGCAAGAGACTGATTTAAAAATGGCCACAGGCCTGAACTTGGACCACAGCGGGGTGGCAGCAGGATTCTCGCTGGAGAAGACAAGAGCGCGGCCCCCTCTCCCCCAGGACTGCTCAGCTGGCCGAACATTACTGTCTCTGCCTCTACACCACAAGAAGCCAACACAGAGAAAGCAGTGCTGAGGGATGAACACAGATTACCGAATACAATGCGCTCCTGAAACGCAGATCTTTCAACTCCATTTACCCCAAACTCTGTGATTCGTAAGCCAACAGAATTCTGAGTTGGGGCTAAGACGCAGAGATGTGGCACCAACTTACGTTCACGACAGTACTGTCTTCTGATTTGATTCTGCAGCTCTGGTGCGGCCACACTTCTTTTCAATCATCCCAAACCTCTTCCACCTATCATCTCCAAAAAGCCTTCCTGAATGACGGCGCTGAACACATTCAGAGACACACGGCCCATTGCCCCTCCGCTCCAGCTCAGTTATTACGATGAGACAGATCGGATACTCTACCAGAGATGGTCTCTGTTCAGTCACTGCAGGTCACCTGCTCTTTTTACTCTGAAATAATCATGCCAGGCGGTAAAGCTTCCAGAACAAGGATGTACCTAGTAGTAGAAAGAGCACAGACTTTAGACTCAGAAATCTGAGTTTCATCTCACCCTTTCACTGGCTCTTCCAACTTCAGACTTCTGTGAACTCGGCTTCTCACATCTTTAATGCTGGGTTAATAATATCCACTCTTTAAATTTTTTTCCAGCTTAATTGAGACGTAATTGACATATAACAACGGTGTGTAAGTTTAAAGTGTATAATGTGTTGGTATAATGCACTTATATATTGCAAATTGATTGCAGTAATACCTGCTGTAGGTGACAGCTGTGATAACAAAGTTAGGTAACTTATGAATAGATATTGCAAACTTCAAAGCACAAAGTAAATAACGATGATGATGATGATGTTTCGTACATTCCCACCCCCATATCAGCAGGTCTGTGAATGAGCTTAGTGGGACAGGGAACTACCAACCATCTCTCATTCCTTGAGTGCCTGTGCTAACAGTCCAAGACTCCTTTCCCAACCTACACAGACACAACCACTACGATGCACAGTGGCATCAGCAAAAATGCCACGAAGGGGACAGGACCGGTGGATAGGCCTCTGGGGAAAAAAAAAAAAAAGGGATTTCAATACCTGGTAACTTTGCCTAATTGTGTCTTTCCCATTTTGAAGGGAGACCTTACATGTGTATACACGTAAGCAAAAACGTTATGGGTATATTACAAAGGAGGTATATTCTACCCTCAGCTATCCATCTAGTTATTTTAAAATAAAAAGAGAAGTTGTCTTAGGGTAGAAAATACTCAGATATCAAGACAAGCTCTGTATTTCACACAGTAACTTACGGGAAATAACCAGTTCTTACATTTCAGCCTCAGTTTCCAAGTTTTTAAAGTAAAGCATTGAGACTGAACAAGTTCCAAGGTCCTTCTCAGCTGACAGATTGTTTTATTAAACACTCACCCTTCTAGAGCATGGGTGGGTTTACAATAAAACTGGAATAAAGGTACAGAGATTTCCCATATAATCCCTACCCCACACATGCGTGGCCTCCCCCTCCTCCCCAACTCAGTGTCACTCACCAGGACAGTACCTTTTCGTTTAAACCAAGGATGAACCTACACTGACACATCCTAGTCACCCAAAGTTCCATAATAACTTATAACTTCCCAATTATCTAGACGATCATGTCATACACGGGGTAATTTCCTTATTATGTTTCTATTACTCTAAGCTCCCAGAAAAAAATCTCGAGTTCCATTTCTTGTATTGTCATGAAGTAAACAACATCCACTTTTTCTCCAAATGTATTAACAATGATCTCCTTTCCTTAAATACTTCAAGGAAGTTTCCATCCAAGGGCTATCTACGAGAGAGTCCATTTGGGACACAGTGACCACCAGCTGACTCATCTGTTCTCATCAGACTGGTTTTCTTTCGGTGAGCCACTCCCGTCATGATTCTGATGGAACATCTGGATGGATGGGGCAATCTGGGGGATTGCAGCTCCTTCTGTGATAGGAAGGCCCACAGGAAAACGAAAATGTTTAATTCACACCGCTGTGGCCCAGGTCTGTCTTCCCTCTTACCTTCCTGAAATGCTGTCCTCCATGACACCACCTTGGCACGTCTCCCTGGACCTCAAATCACTTTACTAAGAAAGCACAAATAAAATTAATCTCTGCTGTGCAGAGAAGGGACGTGAAGAAACAACAAGGGTCCCATGCTCATCGCTCGCAGAAGATCAGACAGACCTGTCCACACAAGTTGCTGCATTTCCAAATCTCTGCCCCAGTTCCCAGGTTCCCTTCATTTTCACTAATGACCCTCACATGAATTAAAAACAAGATTTTTTTTTTTCTACTCTTCACAAGATCCCATATTCTTCCTAAAAGACAAGCCTCCCCTTCCCAGCACAACTATTTTTTTCAAACTACTGCAGACGAGCTATACCCTCTCAGCCTTCAGCTGCACAAATATGGCCTCCAGCATCAAGAGCTACCAGTCCGGTAAACACCTGTAATGGACCAGGCACTGCTCTATCGCAATGCCTTTCCGCAGATGACCTCTTCTAATCACCGCTAACCAATGCTGTAAAGTACACATTATTAGCCCTATTTTACAGATGAAACAATTGAGGCACGGGGAGGTGAAGCAGGATGCACAAGTTCAGATCACGTCTTTGTTCTGCTATTTTTGTTTTTAAATTATTTTTCCTCTACAGTGAAAACAGATTTGCTCTTTTCCACCTCATCTTCTTAATGTCCAGCTGCACACATCTAAAAAAAAAATGCAGTGACTATTAAGGATACCATCTAATGCCTCAAAATAGAAACAATCTATGTAACCATGAACCTGGCTGCATTCACCATTTGAATCGCCAGTCACAAAAACTCACTTCTTCTCTCATCCCGTACACCAAGTATTTACTAAGTAACTGTTATGTGTCGGACAGTATGCTGGAAAGCTGCATGCTCTCTAATGTCTATTCTGAGGTGTTCGGTTTTTCACTTTGGATACATGATTTCAACAACTTTCTACCTCAACTAGAATTCTGCACATAATAAATGATCTTCAACATTGCCTCAAAACACACAGAGTGGCGGGGTTTCTTTCCACGCCGGGTTCACCGAGGCAGAACTGACACATGATACTGACTGACACACGACACGCAGCACGTAAGGCAGCAGCACGTGGAAGCACGAGGCCACCACGCTCTGAGAGAGCAGCCGCTCCCTCTCCCCAACACCACACGGGCGCCTACACACGGCGTTGAGGAGCCGCAGAGAGTCCCCACATTCAAGCCTTCAACCAGCCTGAGCTGCAGATGCTTACATGATACAAATTCCTGGGACCACAGGACCGTAAATGAGTTTGGCAGACCACCCTATGCCATTGTTTCCACAGTAGTCCCCAAGCCACACACCGGTAAAAGCTGAGCTGTCCAAATCAGGACACACTCAAAGTCTGTCTTTACATCTCCTCCTCTTCCTTGTTTCTCCTTTTCCAGCTTTACTCCTCCTCTCATCTAAAAGTGCTCCCAGGCAAGAGGTTGTTAAAATCACCCATACTGAGTTAGCAAATCACAAAGCTGAGCAAGCTTATTGTATCACCACTCCCAGGAGGAGTGGAAAATAAACAAGAAACCAATGTCTAATTTTTTAGTTAGGTATCAGCTGGTGAAGTGGGGGTGTGGTGTTCTGATAGAGGAATTATTTCCCTGGAACCTTGCTACACAGGCAGACACGAATCTCTTCCTAGGCCATTTGGTTCTGGTTCATTCATTCATTAGTTCAGTAAATATTCCATCAGCACCCATCACATTCCAGCTACTGTTTTAGGTACCAGGCTAACAGCTGTACACAAAGCAGACAAAAATTCTGCCCGGGAAAAGTTTACAACTTATAGGGCAACATGTACAAAGAACGATTCAATAAGCGATATGTAATTATGGCACTTGGCATTAAATGTTAATCATTCTTTCAAAAATAAATCAGGGGCGCCTGGGTGGCTCAGTCCGTTAAGCGGCCGACTTCAGCTCAGGTCATGATCTCACAGTTTGTGAGTTTGGGCCCCGCATCGGGCTCTGTGCTGATGGCTCAGAGCCTGGAGCCTGCTTCGGATTGTGTCTCCCTCTCTCTCTGCCCTTCCCTTGCTCATGCTCTCTCTCTGTTTCTCAAAAAAACAAAAACAAAAACAAACAAACAAAAATGTTAAAAAAAAATAAACATACACACACACACACACACAATGTGAGAAGCCTGTCGTCTTGTTTCAATGATGACATGACATACTGCAGAGGCCAGTAAAACTAGTGGTGCATTCCAAGGCCAGCACCAGCCAGCTGTGTCATCTTGGCCAAGTCTCACACTCTGAAACAGGCAGTCTCCTTCATGCAGAGAGAAGGCTCGGCTGGAAGAATTCTAAACTCAAATTTTTAAAAATTTTTTTAAATGTTTATTTATTTTGGGGAGAGAAAGCATGAGCAGAGGAGGGACGGGGCGGGGCGCGGGGGGAGGGAGGAGAGACAGAGGATTCAAGGCAGGCTCTGTGCTGACAGCAGCATGCCCAATGAGGGGCTCAAACCCACAAACCTTGAGATCATGACCTGAGCCCAAGTTGGATGCTCAACCGACTGAGCCACCCAAGAATTCCATCAAATTTTTAGACTTTCTAATTGTCTCATGAAAGGATATGGGTCACAAAGAGAAGACTGTTAGATAAGACAAGTTAGGCTGTAAATTATCTGGAGGAAGTCTCTATAAAAAGCAAATACTATTCTTCAAGTGACCAAGACTTATCAATGTTTCAAGAGGTGTTTACATCCCTAAAGCCAGCAACAATGTAAAGGCAGCTTTAGTCAAGGCTGCAGGTGCGTTAATAAAGGTACACTCAGATAATTATTCACGTTCACATGCCTCATCTCCTTCATCCTTCCCCATGCCCCAAGAAGTCTCTTTGGTTTAAAGAACAGTGACATGACTATCTTTGCCTTCCATGTTTGAAATAAGGAATGAACTAGGTATTTAAAAAAATTAACAAATACTCAAAATTCTATATACTGATTTAACAATGAACAAATTGGTAACCACACTTGCCCCTTCCTGGACACATACAATGAGTTTAAAACAAAAAATTTCTACTGGCATGGAAATGGCTGGGGTTTCAAGCTCCTTCCTCTACCTTCTTAATCTTGACTTCTGATATACTAAAGAATAGTATTTGTCTACATACAACGATTTGACGAGCAGGTTCCATTAGTAGAACCTAAATGTACCAACTAAATCTATTCACCATTAAGCTAGGTATTTAAATCAATATGAGAAGTGGACACAGTTTGCAAACAACAAATAGCCTTTCATGGAGTGTGGAACTGGTGAAAACTCAACCTAAAGTATCACTACTTTTCCACACTTAGCTTCCCTGTATTGTTTCTCTTCTCAATATTTTACTATAAAAACTTTAAATCCACAATGAATTCCCAGACACTCTTCACTCAGATTCACTAACTGTAATATTTTGTCACAAAATTTACTAACCTTTTGCCACCTGTGCCCACCCTCTGTTGCCTCCCCTCTTCCCCCCCATCTCCCCACTCTGTCCTTTCCCCCCTACACACACACTTTTTGAATAATTTGAGAATAATGGAAAACTTTGATACTTAACTCCTATACTTGAGCATGAATCTAAAAGCAAGGACATTCTCCTTTGTAACTAACAATGTCGCTAACGCACTCAAATAATTTGATGTTTTTACTCAATATTATCATCTACTACAGCCCAATTCTCAAATTTCCCAAGTTGTCCCCAAATGACCTTTACAGCATTGCCCTCAATGAAGGATTCAATCGAAGCTCACACTCTGCTTCTTGACTGCTGAAGTCTCTTGAGTTTCCTTTAACCCAGAACAGCCGTCCCCATCACCTTTTCCTTTAATCCAGTTTACCCCCGTTAGGGCCCGACGTCCAAGGACTGCCGTGTGAACTGAGTTACGGTATCATACTGCTCTTTTATAAATAGCTGTAAAATGTTTTAATCCATCTGGGAGAAACTATGACATGAAGAAGAATGACTTCAAAATTTATAGACTGAAAATTCTCAATCTTTTCATCTCAATACTATGTTTGTGAATCCAGGGCCACACTGTCCATGTGCAGGTTTGCAAAGCTTAACTTTGGACATTATGAATACAGCTCTGAACTTCAAACCTATTGCTTCTGCAACTCCAAGGTAGATTAAATCTAAGGGAATTTTTATAGAAGATTGGGGAAGGGATACCCACAGTATTTGATTCAGAGACAACCCAAAATTAACCTAGTAACTGCTTATTAATATGTTTCCTACTTTGAAATAAGAACCTCAGTATGACCATGCACGGAAAAATTGCACTAAAAATTGAAAGAACCATTATTTGATCTCGTAATAACTAAGTTCTCAAAGCAAGTCTGGAAAATTGCTCAGAACACATGTAAAATAATAATGTTAATATGTACAATTTCTATTCTGCCCTTCAATTTTCAGCAAATTTCAAGTCAGGAACACCATCCTAGTCAAGGAGGGAGGCCTAAAGACCCTTCGTAATATTGGAAAGTTTGCAATGGCCTTTGGCCAAAATCAGTGAAGTTCTCACCTGGAAACTGGCTTTGCTGCCAAGAATAGCCATTAGTGGTAGGAGGACGGGGGCATTGTGATCAGCAATAGTACGTCTCCAAGTAAGCCTGACACTGGATTTCTGTAAAAAATTCCCACCAACAATTCCAGATTGTAACAAACACTGTTTTCAGATCTGAATCTGACCAATTTTTTTTTAATTGCTAACACAGCACCTGCCATACAAAAGGGGCTTGTTTTGTCCATTCATACACTCATTCAACAAATACTGACTTAGTGTACAACTCAGTGTGTGCCGGGAATTCCACAAGGTTCTGACGATGAAGGACTTGCTATCACTAAACTTACTTTCAATGAGAGATGACTGACCAAAAATGAAATTTTAATGAATAAGTAAATACAGCTACAAAGGAGATCTTCCCGATGGTGAGAAGTGTTATTAAAGAAACTTAAAAAAATATGACAGAATAAGCAGGAAGAGGTCCAACATGACAGGTGACGAGAGCTGTCACTGAACAGGTGATGTCTGAATTAAGACCTATAGGCAGGATGCAGAGTGTGAAGCAGAGAAACGAAGGCAGCATGAACTGGCCAAAGAACTAAAGGAAGGCTGAGGAATGGCTCCTAGAGGGACAATAGGAATAGAAGAGGGCAGGGGTCACTACGGATCTCACAGGCCATGACCAAGTGTCTGCTTCACTCTCAGTAAACTGAGAAGTCCCAGAGGAACTGGAACAGAAGAATGCTAACACGTAGCCTATGTTTCTGATGGATGATCCTGGCTGACACATACAGAATGAAAAGATCATGCCCACGATGAAACACTGAATCCTGTGTCTTCACCCTGTTGCCTGTGCCTTGGTTCTATTTCCAGGACTAACAAGGAGCAAAAGTACACAGTGACAGCATGGGAGAACAATGGGGCCACAGAGCTATTAGACCTGGTCCCTTGCCTCCGTTCAAGGACAAAGACAGGGGTGAACTAAAGGGAAACACAGGACGCTCTCTGTTACATGCACTGAATGTACCAGGGGAGTGACATCAGCAAAATGGCAGAGTAGGAGATATGAGCCTTGGTTCCTGCCCTCCACTCTCCCCCACAAAACAAACACACAGAAACAATTACAAAGCTATCTGTGAATGAAAATAGCCCTCAGAGGGCTCAAGTCCAACTGAAAACATATAGCAAGAGCAAAAAACAAAACAAAACAAAACAAAAGTAAAATAGAAAAAATGTATCATAAAAATTTCTGCGGAGATGTGCTTATTGAGTCATCAGGAAACGGCTAGCGACCAAGATTACAAGTGGAGGCTATCAGTATCAGTCACACCGCACGTACCATCATGGTCCCCAGTGACCTGCTGTGCAGAACACACGGGTAGCCTTTGCTGCTGAAGACCTCAACAGCCCTCACCAAGGCTGGGAATCCTGAGCGAGGGAGATGCTGCTATGCAGTCCCCAGAAGGAGCTGCGGATATTCCACCCCAGGACCAGGGGTGCCCTACACCACCACAAATGCCTTGGACTCCAAGGTTGTGGCTGCTCCATGTGCACGCACACTTCAGACCCCAGGTTTACAGATCATATACCTCATAGGGAGTTAATACCTAAAACATATAAAGACCACATACAACTCAACAGTAAAACAAACACATCCACAAACAACCTGATGAAAAAGGACCTGAATAGGCAATTTGCCAAAGAAGATAAACAAATGGCCAACAGGTACATTAAAAGGTGCTTGAGGGGTGCCTGGGTAGTTCAGATGGTTGAGCATCTGCCTCTTGATTTTAGCTCAGGTCATGATCCCAGGGTCATGTGATCAAGCCCTGTGTCAGGCTCTGCACTGAGTGTGGAGCCTGCATAAGATGCTTTCTCTTTCTCTTTCTCCTCCTCTCCTCCCTCCTCTGCTCACACATGTGCTCTTTCTTTCTCCCTCTCTCTCTATATATATATATCTCAAAATCATTTTAAAATTTAAGGGGCACCTGGATGGCTCAGTTGATTAAGCAACCAACTTCGGCTCAGGTCATAATCTCACGGTTTGTGAGTTTGAGCCCCACGTTGGGCTCTGTGGTGACAACTCAGAGTCTGGAGCCTGCTTCAGATTCTATGTCTCCCTCTCTCTCTGTCCCTGTCCTGTTCATGCTCACTCTCTCTCAAAAATAAACATTAAAAAAAATTTAATAAAGGTACTCAGTATTGCTAACCATCAAGAGAAATGCAAATCAAAACCATAATGAGATATCATTTCACACCTGTTAGGATGACTATTAGCAAATAAACTTGAGATCGTCTTTTCTCCACTGTATATTCTTGCCTCCATTGATAAGCATGAGTTTATTTCTGAACTCTCTGTTCCACTGATCTATGTGTCTGTTTTAATGCCAATAACATGATGTTTTGATTACTGTAAGTTTGTAGCACAGTTTGAAATCAAGGAGTATGAGATCAGTCTTTCTTAGGATTGCTTTGGCCATCTCTGTCTTTTTGTTCTGGTTCTGTGAAAAAAAGTTATTGGTACTTCTACATAGATTGCATTGAATCTATAGATTGTTTTAGGTAGTATGAAAACTTTAACAATATTAATTCTTCCAACCCATGAGTGTGGTGTATCTTTCCATTTATCTGTGTCATCTTCAATTTCTTTCATCTATGTCTTATAATTTTCAGAGTACAGATCTTTCCCCTCTTGGTTAAATTTATTCCTCGGTATTTTATTCATTCTGATGCAATTATAAAGGAAATCGTTTTCTTACTTTCTCTGATAGTTCATTATTAGTGTATAGGAATGCAACAGATTTCTGTATGTTAATTTTATAGCCTGCAACCTCACTAAATTCATTTATTAGTTCTAACAGTTTTTCGGTAGACTCTAGGGTTTTCTACATATAAGATCATTTCACCTGTAAATAGTGACAGCTTTATTTCTTTTCCAATTTGGATGCCTTTAATTACTTTTTCTTGTCTGACTGCTGCAGTTAGGACTTCTAATACTATCTTGAAGAAAAGTAGTGAGAGCTGACATCCTTGTCTTATTAATGATCTTAGAGGAAAATGAAACTGGCACACTTTCTTACTTCATATACAAAAATAAACTAAAAATGGATTAAAAATATTAAAAAATATAGGCAATAATTTCTTGGACAATGGTCTTAGTACTACTTTTGTTAGCTGTCTCCTAAGGCAAGGGCAACAAAATTAAAAATAAACTAACAGGACTGCATCAAACTAAAAAGCTTTTGCACAGCAAAGGAAACCATCAACAAAAGGAAAATGCAACCTGCTGAATGGGAGAAGACATTTTCAAATGATATAACCAATAGGGGATTAATATCCAAAATAAGTAACTCAGACAACTCAATATAAAAAAAATTGATTAAAAAATGAGCAAAAGACCTGAATAAATACTTCTCCAAAGATGACATACAGATGGCCAACAGACACATTGAAAGATGCTCAATATCACTCATCAACAGGAAAATGCAAATCAAAACCACAATGAGATCTCACCTCACACCTGACAGAATGGCTATTATCAAAGAGACAAGAATAAACAAGCATTGCGAAGAATGTGGAGAAAAAGGAACCCTTATTTAAATGCAAAATAGTGCAGTCTCTATGACAAAGTCTGGAGATTTCTCAAAAAATTGAAAACAGAAGTACCGTAGGACTTAGTAATTTTACATTTGGGTTTTTACCTAAGGAAAACTAAAACACTGATTCAAAAAGATATATGTACCCCTATGTTCACTGCAGCATTATTGACAACAGCTCCAGTATGGAAGCAATGCAAATGTCCATCAGTAGAAATGAATAAAGAAGATGAATGGATAAGGAATATTTTGCGCACACACACACACACACACACACACACACACACATATCAATAAAAAATTTATTGAGGGGTGCCTGGGTGGCTCAGTTGGTTAAGCATCCAAGTCTTTTTTTTTCTTATTTCTTTTTAATGTTTATTTACTTTTGAGAGACAGAGCATGAACAGGGGAAGGGGCGAGAGAGGGGGAGGGAGACACAGAATCCAAAGCAGGCTCCAGGCTGTGAGCCATCAACACAGAGCCTAACTCCGGCCTCAAACCCACGAACCATGAGATCATGACCTGAGCTGAAGTCAGATGCTCAACCAACTGAGCCACCCAGGCGCCCCTAAGCATCTGACTCTTGATTTAAGCTCAGGTCATGACTTTATAGTTCATAAGATCAAGACCCATGTTGGGCTCTGTGTTGACAGTGCGGAGCCTTCCTGGGATTCTCTCTCTCCCTCTCCCAGCTGGCAATCCCTCTCAAAATAAATAAACAAACATAAAAAAATAATAACTGAAATCTGCCAGGGCTAAAGGATGTCAGCCATAGAAAGATAAATACCATATGATTTCACTTTTATGTGAAATCTGAAAAACAAAACAAATGAACAAACAAAAGAAAACAGAAACAGACTCACAGATATGGATAACAATCTGTTGGTTGCCAGAGAGGAGGAAAGATGAGCAAAATAGGGGAAGGGTATTAAAAGGTACAAACTTCCAGTTACAAAATAAATAAGACACAGGGATGCAATGTACAGCATATAAATACAGTTAGTAATACTTTAACAACTTTGAATGGTGACAGATGGTAGCTAGTTTCATCATGGTGATCACTTCATAATATATATAAATGTTGAATCACTATGTTGCACAGCTGAAATTACTATAATATTGTATGTCAACTACACTTCAAAAAAAAAAACTAGAGGTAACCAATGTTGGGAAGAATATGAAGAAAAGGGAACCCTTGTACACTACTGGTGGGAACATAAATTTGTACAGTTCTTATAGAAAACAATATGGAGGTTCCGTAAAAATGCAAAATAAAACCACTATATGAGCCTGCAAACCCACCTCTGGATATACTTTGGAAGTAAAAGAAATTATCTTAAAGAAAAAATCTACACTCTTGTGTTCATTACAGCATTATTTACAAAAGCCAAGACATGGAAACACCTAAGCATCTATCTATGAATGAATTGATAAAAAAAGATGTGAGATACAGACACACTCACACACACACTTGAATATCAGTCAGCCATAAAAAAGAACATCCTGTCATTTGCAACAATACCGATGAACCTGGAGGGCCGTAAGTAATGCCAGACTAACTGAGACAGACACTGTGTGGCATTACTCACACATGGGGGGCAAGCTGAACTCATACGAGGATTAGTATGGCGGCTGCAGGGTTGGGAGATGGAGGAAACGAGGAGATGCTGGTCAAAGGGAACAAGTGTTCAGGCACAGGATTAAGTGCTGAGGGTCTCAAGTATAGGGTGGTGACTACAGTTACTAACACCGTACAACATACCTGAAATTTGCCGAGAGCGCATACTAAACTTTCTCATCACTCACACACATACACACAAAAGGTAACTATGTGAGGTGACACCTGTTAATTAATTTGATTGTGGTAGTTATTTTATAAAGTTTACATATATCAAATCATCCCATTGTACATTTTAAGTGTATATAATTTTATGTGTCAATTATAGCTCAATAAAGCTGAAAAAATGGGGACCTTGTTGATGGTTTCAGCCACATGGCTGAATGAAGACTAGTTTTATTTTCAGTTCGTCATCAGTTTCTCTTCTTTATAAAAATGCCAACAAAATCCTTTCCAAAACCTTATGTCACTGACTAGCCATTATTCTTAATCACCTCCAGATTTTGTTGTAGTGAAGAGTATCTCACCACAATGGCATGTGACAGAGGTTGTCCAGCGCCCCCATCCACAGCTCCCATATTACCCATCTGCCAAGGCCCATAGACAATTGGAAAGAACATTAGAGCAGTGGGGTGGCTGGATTTCCAGAAAGTGCTATTTGGAAAGATGGAGAATGGAATGGAGTCTGCAATCGGCAAATTGCTTCAGGAAGGGGAAGCGATTTCCATAGACCATTCACTCAAGAGGGACCACACACTAGAGTCAGCACAGGGAAAAGTGTCCATCCTCATTTGTATGAAAAAATAAAATGAAGGATGTTTTCCTTGAAAATAATATAATGCAGTTAAGAAGGCAAAAGAAAACCCCACTCATACCCATTTCTCCTAATAATTCCACTATCAGTAAATCTTTTCTTGGTGATAAACATTTATTAAAGATTCTGTTAAAATATTCATAAATACTCCAGAACTCAGATTTGTAAATCTAAGGTTTCTTTTTCAAATCTCACCTCTTTAAAAAGAAAATGCTAAAACACAATCTAAATTAACATTTTGCACCATATTGGACTTCCCACGTGATAAAAACAGTGATGGTATAATCAGACAGCAGATAAACTCTGTAAAATGAAAACTGTGCTGTTTAATGCATCGTAGTATTTTAGTTACGTATGTGTGCTTTTTGCCCTATTCATAGAATCCAGAGGAAGAAAAACTATATCTCTGAATATATAAACATATAGAAAGCAAACTCTGCTGCAAAGATCTCTTTAAAAATACCATTATAGAAGTGTATACATAGATCACCTATATGTTTAATTTTATAATGTCCTCTAAAACTATAGATTTGTTTCATTTGAATAACATATTGATTTTGCCTGACATTAATAAATCTAATCAACCATACTACTAAAAATACTTTTATCTTCCCTAGAAGTAGCAATTTGACAGGAATCAAAAATTCCTCCATCAAGCCTCATCAGTTATTTGACCTACAAACAGCAGATTTTTTTTGTGTCATGAACACTCACACGCATACAATCTACGCACACATACATGGCACGTGCTCCTTCAGGTTCGGGAAGGCGACAGTGTGCAATGAAGTCACTCCCACAAACTGAAATGATGAGAAAAGCTACATCCACCGTATTGTTTCTGTGGCTTTCTCCTTCATGGCAAGAAATTTGAACTCTTGGAACTCCCAGGTGGCTCAGTTGGTAGAATGTATGACTTCGGCTCAGGTCATGATCTCACAGTTGATGAGTTCGAGCCCCGCATCAGGCTCTGTGCTGGAGCCTGCTTCGGATTCTGTGTCTCCCTCTCTCTATGCTCCTCCCCTGCTCATGCTCTGTCTCTGTCTCAATAATAAATAAATGTTAAAAAAAATTTTTTAAAGAAATTTGAACTCCATGTAAATGCTCAACAATAGAGGAATAATTTAATAAATTATAATGAAAACCCAAAGGAATTTTGACAAACAGTACATAGAAATATTAGAAAGAATGATGTAAGGGTACATGCAAAAAGGAAAATATAAAAGTATGTAGACATAGTTATAAAGGGTAAGTAAGGGAAAATACTGAAATGGAAAAATGCAAAAATTAAAACTGTGCCACTATTAGGATTGTAATCACTTTTTCCTAACAAAAGAGAAGAAAAATTAAGACCAAATGAAAGAAAAGGTTCAAGTCATTACACCACAGGCTTCCTGCAAAGTAAATGAACTTCGTAGCTACGGTCTACACTTCTGGCCACTTGTGCTAAAGTGTGATTTGAGGTTGACGGCCCTGGGCTGCAGCACTAAATAGCTTTTCAGCTCCAAAATTCAGTCTTCCCGTGCCACTACAGAATCTAGCTGAATATTAAAGTCTTCCCTTATTTCTTGCTGAATGACAGTCCCTGTAATGAAGCTCTCAAAATTACACCAAGAAAGAATCTGAGTACAGTTCCCAAATTATACCCCTTCTAATTCTCTCTAAAGGCTTTCATCTCTGTCAAGAACAGAGCACAACAGAGTCTTGCACTGGTTAAGTAAGTGACCCGCCAGGGTTATCACATGCCAAGATCTATGCTTTGTCTCTGACAATTTGTTTGCTGCACTGAATGGCTAAAAGTGGCTGAACAGAAGCAAACTCAGTCATGTAATTTTTCTTCATTTTACCTGTGGGTGATGATTCCCATTGGTAAGCACTGCCTCACTTTTGACTTTTATTTTTCTCTCAGACTCACACATATAGAACACACATACTCCAGAGGCCCAAAGAAAATAATCCACGTTTTTACAGATAGCCTGGAGCAGGAGGGAGAGAAGAAAGGAAAAGAAAAGGGTGGGGGGGACCACGCACACAAAGCCTTCCTTGTTCCTGTAATCTTTCTTAGACAAATTCTACATTAGAAAAAGCCACAGCGGAGGATTTTTACGGTGGTGTTAAACACTACTTAAGTCCCCTGAGAGGGAAAGCATGCATTCCCTTTAGTATTCACTGTGCTAACCTACTCAGCTTTCCTGAAAGATAATCTAACAGAGCAGTCAAAAAGAAAAAGCACAGACCATGGTACTTGCACTTAGGCTGCTTATATATGTGTTTCTTTCCTCCCCAGGAAAGAAAGCAAACAAAAATGTTCTTGGGACCAATTCACACAAGGCTAGGTATTCTGTCCTGTGCAAAGAAAAGACCTAATATCCTCTGACTACATCAGTAAATAAATTCAGATGGTATGTTTCTAAAACTGTATTCTGTGTTGTAAACAGTACACCAGAGGAAGACTAGATTCCTTGTCCTCAAGGAACACATAATCTGAATTGAAAACAAGACGCTAAGCAAAAAATAGACAAAAACTCATGATTAGTTATCTAAAACATGCTAAGTGCAAATGCAATCACCATGAATAAGAATAAACAATTAATTCCAGACGTGCACATATCAAGTGATAAGAATAAGAGTACACATATTTTGATGGGTCTGATTAATTTCTATTAAGGGCCTATAAAGGTTTTAAGTCTTATTAGGAGGAAATACCATTTATTAATACCCGAATTTCAGTCTTAAGTTTATCCACAATTTATTCATAAATCTAATCTGAAGTGTATTTCAAGACATGTGAGACTCAAAGACCAGACTCAATTCAAGACTCTTAAGGGCTGACGGTGTGTAATGAAGGCCCATAATGAATATCATTTAGATGGTTATGATAGGAGTATAAAAATCACAGGCAAGAAACACTTCTCACTCTTGAGATAACAGTGATTATACTGATTATATCTATGTATATTAAGTAGTGACATGGGACATTAATTAACCCAAAGTCCTGAATAAGAATTGAAATATGAAATAAGAAAGAAAATCTATACTTAATATATTCACTTATGGAATAAAAATGAAACATATCCCAACTTCTTGTAGGTGAATATTAACTGACCTAAAATTAGCCCAACCACATCTTTTACCATAAATGATCTTTTAATGGACTTCCACTCAACGAGCAGCTTGATCAACTGTAGTCCTCATTTCCTTTGTAAAACATACTCAACAATTCACAGCCAATGAACGTTCCTCCATAAGACATCAATGCATCATACAATCACCAAGAGTAAACTGTTTGTTCAAAGACCTGTTCATGCTGGTTTTATTTATTATTTAATTAAATACCACGTATACTAATGATGAGTGCAAAATGAAAGTTGGATATTGCTTCCATAAAAATTAAGCTGAATACTATAAAGGGAGCTCCTTAAAAAATAAACTGTTGACAATTTCAACAGAAGGCAAGTATAAAAGACTGGGAAGGGGAATCTAAAAGGATTCTTCAGTCATATTACTCACATATGTCTATGTTGTTTCAACAGTTTTAGTACACCCTCATAGATAATTGTGGTCCATGCATTACAGACGTGGCTTATTCAAGAAAGAACAATTGGAACATAAGTCAGTGGAACCATTCTGAAAGTAACCCTCACTGCATTATTTTAATGTCCTGGGGATCTTAAAAAAAACGTAGCCATGGCTATTTGAAGTGCTGTGGCTATGCTTCAGACCAATTTAATCAGAATTTCTAAGGTTGATACCTGAACATCACTATTTGTGTGTGTGGGGGGGGGAGGGGAAGCAAGTGAGTACGCGAGCGGGGGAGGGGCAGAGGATGAGGGAGAGAGAGAATCTTAAGCACGCTCCCTGTCCAGCATGGAGCCCAAATGGGGCTCTATCTCACGACCCTGGGATCATGACCTGAGCTAAATTCAAGAGTCGGATGCTCAACTGACTGAGTCAGCCAGGCACCCCAGAACACCACTATTTTTTAAGTTCCCCAAGTTTCAAAGTTCCCCAGTGCACACCCAATGCAAACCACTGATCTACACCAAAATATCAGTGAGAAATGCATAATCGCTTGTCTTACTATAAAATAATGCATTTAAATATACACCTTTTTCTTTTAATGATTTCAAGCTTTAACTAATGGTTTTTAATTCACGAATGCACTATGGAACTTATTGTATCAGATGAGAAGTACTTTGCCAAACAGCACCACCAAAAAGTGTGTAACTAGATCTACTTCGGCCTAACAATTAAAATGAAGGGAATCTGAGTATCTTTCTTCTCACAAATATCCACAGGTAAGATCTACCTGTTACAGCAAAGTGAGGACAAAACATCACTTCTTTATTTTCAAGGAAGTTCTTCTGTCCTCTCTGAATAAATCTGAACTATTCTGTCATTTTAGAATACTGTGTGCACAACAAAAACCTCCAATTTAGGAAGCCAAATTCATTAATTCTCTCATTTATACATGAAAAAAACCATACAATAATTGTACATGTAGCTATTCCAAGTGCTCTCAAGCAATGTCAAAAAAGGGCAAAAATATCATCTGAAAAACAAAGCCAACATGCGAGTGCTATCCCTTGTTAATCCCCCTGTTGTGGCAAGTGTATAGCAGACACCCTTTCACAAGGGCTACTACAGCCTGCAGAAAAGGCTGCTTTCTGCACTTGGTACCACACAAGGGTGACACTACTTAATACAAGTCACCTTTGAGGTCTCCTGTAGTCTTCAACGCCAGCTGGCTCTCTTGCTGGCTGAGGTCCCCCTCATATTCTAGTAAATTAATCTGGAATTGGGCTTTTGAATCAGATTAGCTGCATCTTTTACTTCCAAAGTACACTGGTAAAACATAGTCTTCAAATTCACCATGTGCAACACGGCTTCCATGTACCTCGCACTTGCTCCTCTTAGAGGAGGACTGTGACTGAAAGCTTCCACTGGACGCGATGCCCCTGGAGTCACTGAGCAGTTGTTCACCCTTGTCTTTTCTATTTGAGCCGTTAAAAGTATGAACAGTCTTTCCACTGAAATAAGTTCACCCTGAGTTTGCAGCAAAACGTATAGTGTAACCTGAAGTAAAGATCGAGGCCTTCTTGTCTTAAACAAGTTTTCCTGCACCAAACCACAATGAAGAGCAGAGGAAACAAGATTCTGCCATGTCCAATTTCTACTGCCTATCAAGTGAAAATAAAGGGATCCTGGCCCATGCTCCATAGCTTGTTCCATACCTTAAACTTCTTTTGAATTTTGAAACTCATTTTTTGACACAAACTTACTGCTTCATTCTAACGGAAGAAGTCAGTAAAATTCTAGAAAATGCCAGTAAGAGTTCAGGTACAGTCAACATGATTAGATAAATTTCCAAACACACTACATAAATAAATTCCATATTAACTCTGAAGTTAAAGACTGAGTTAGAGAACACACCTTATTTTTTTTCTAATGTTTATTTATTTTTGAGAAAAGAGCACGAGGAAAGGAGGGGCAGAGAGACAGGGAGACACAGAATCTGAAGCAGGCTCCAGGCTCCAAGCATCAGCATAGAGCCCAATGCAGGGCTCAAACCCACAAATGTGAGATCATGACCTGAGCTGAAGCTGGATGCTTAACCAACTGAGCCACCCAGGTGCCCCAAGAACACACTTTAAACATATTGGCAGATATAGCATAAGGTTTCAAGCGAGACAGCCAATGGGGTTAAATAGTATTTATAATAATCTCAGAGCAGTTATTCAAAGAAACACCTCTTACCAAAAAATCAAAGAAGTAGCCTCATTTCCCCACACCTAACTCAACACCTCATTGAACTCATGTTTGAAGAAGAAAAAATCTGTTGTTTCTATGCTCTTTCCAGATAAAGTAGCTAACAATTCTTTAATGAAACTAGAATTAATAATTCCAATCTTATTACAAAGATGCAGTTTTGGCATTTCTTGGGAAAAGAAAGATAGAGCAAAGATGATGTTTTTTTAGAGATCTATGTCTTGATGGAGTGACACTGAAGTTGGGTGAAGATGCGAATGTGTGTATTCTTGATAACAGAACTTCTATAAAGCAAGGTAACCTTATCATGGAGCTGCTTCTAGCAGAGATTAACACGGCATGATCACATTCTGAGTACAAATGGGAGGGACATAAAGATAATAAAAAAACAATCATCACTGTCAATGGAGCACTTACCTCCAGACCCCGTGAAACACAAACACGTATGAACATCATGTCATTTAATCACTTTTTAAAAAGCATCTTAAGGGACTTGCTCCCAGGAAGATGAAAGAGACTACTTTTTCCTATTACTAACACAAAGTACAACTAAAAACCCTGGACATTGTGGATAAAAACAAAACAACTAAACAAAGGTGTTCGGAACAAAACAAAACAAAACAAAACAACTATATAAAGGTGCTCTGAAAGGTGAAGAGAGGAAAGCAGACCAGTTGGAAAACTGGGGACCCAAATCGTGAGATGGTAGAGAGTTCCCTAGGTTTCTGTTTTGGTTTTTTGTTTGTTGACTCATACATCCCACACTATGAGCTGAAGAAGGCAGAAGAAACCCCAAAACACCAATAGCGGTTACAAAAAAAGCCCTAAGAAAAGTCTGCTCTCTTTAGACCAAAGACCAGAAAAGAGTCAAACTAGCAACACAAACAACTCTTGGACAAATAGCAAAGAAAAACTGGGACACACCCACTTCCCTGTCAGCAGGGGTGAGTGGGGAGCCTAGACTTCCTTGCTCACCAGGCTCTCAGGAGTTACTTCACCTCCTCAGCTAGTTGTGGGTCATAGACGCCTGAGTAAAGATTCTGTACCTTCAGTCTGCCAGGCAGAAAAGAGCTCCACCCTCTTCCCTGTGACAGTGGAGACCAGGTAAAGACACTAAATCCTCAAGGGGCAGAAACGAGGTGCCTCCTACTTCTCCTCACTAGCAGGTGTAAGAAAAGACATTGTGGAAAGTCACTGCCTGATGGTAACAAGGACCACCGTCTCCTCTGTGGTATCAGTGATGCTATGACGGCAGCAGTAATAAGACATCATTACCCCCCTCAGTCAGGAACTGCTCCTCAACACTAACCTGGAGGTCCTCTCCCCCTCAGGTGAAAACGGAGGTCAAGTTGGTAACCGGGACTTCCACCTCAACATGGCAGTACCCTTCTGTCACAGAGCTGTCAGAAGAATTAAGCTAAAACAGAACTTTTAGATAAGATCCACGGTCTCAAAACAGAATGCACGCATACTTCATTTTACTGTGCTTCACTTTACTGCATTTTTAACAAACTGAAGGTCTGTGGCAACCCTGAGTCGAGCAAATCTACCCACCACTTTCCCAAAAGCATCTGCTCACTTTGTGTTGCTATGTCACATTTTGGTAATTCTTGCAGTATTTCCAACTTTTTCATTATACTTTATTTGTTACGGTGTTCATCGTGATTATTTACTCACTGAAAGCACAGATGATGGTTAGCATGTTGTAGCAATAAACAATTTTTAAATTAAGCTATGTAATTAAATTTTTTAGATATGAAGATTTTCCATGCTTAAAAGATGACAGTGTAGTATAAATATAACTTTTATATGCACTGAGAAACCAGAAAACTCATTTGACTCACTTATTGTGATAACTGCTTTACCGTCATGGTCTGGAACAGAACCTGTGGTATCCCAAAGGTGTGCCTCTACTCAAATATCCAGGTATCAATCAATATCACACCTTATATCAAGAACCAGAAAACTCTCAAGATTAATGGGCAATTAACAGACATCCACACTTAGATAATAGAAATGTTACAATTATCTGACAACGATTTGTTTCACTTAGCAATTGCAAGCATGTGGAAACCAAAGAAAAAATAGAAAATCACAGCAAAGAAATAAGTCTCAGCCAAGAAGTAGATATAAAGGAAAACCAAGAAAAAATTTGGAACTCAAAAACACAATATTCAGTAATAAAAATAAAAACTCAAAAACTATTTTAAAAAAAGGGTGAAAGAAGTTAAAGAAGATGCCAATAAATGAAAAGATACTGCATGTTTATGGAGTAGAACACTTAATATTGTTAAGATTTGCATACTACCCAAAGAGATCCACAGATTCAATGCAATCCATATTGGAATAAAAATTGCTTATCAGGAATTACAGAAATAGACAAATTCACTCTAAAATTTATACGGAATCTCAAGGGACTCCAAATTTTGAAACAAACAATTTTGAAATAAAAATAGAATAAAGTTTGAAGACTGACACTTTCCGATTTCAAAATATATTACAGTCACTGAAAACAGTATGGTACTAACAGACCAATGGAACAAAACAGAGGGACCAGAAATAAACCCTTGTGTATAAGGACAAATAATCCTTAACAAGGGTGCCAAGACAAGGGTGCCAGTGGGGAAAAGACAGGCCCTTCAACAAATAGTGCTGAGGAAACTGGACGTCCACATGCAAAAGAATGTAGCTAGACCAATACTTACACCATGTACAAAAAAATAACTCAAAATGAATCAAAGGCCTAAATATTAAGACCTAAAACTATAGAACTCCTAGAACAAAATATAAGAGAAAAGTTTCATGACATTGTATTTGGCAATAATTTCTTATATATGACACCAAAAGCAAAGACAGCATAAGAAAAAACAAATTTAGGGGCGCCTGGGTGGCTCAGTCGGTTAGGCGTCCGACTTCGGCTCAGGTCATGATCTCATGGTCTGTGAGTTCGAGCCCTGCGTCGGGCTCTGTGCTGACAGCTCAGAGCCTGGAGCCTGCTTCAGATTCTGTGTCTCCCTCTCTCTCTCTGATCCTTCCCCACTCATGCTTTGTCTCTCCTGCTCTCAAAAATAAATAAAAACATTAAAAAAAAAAGAAAAAAACAAATTTGATGGGACCACATCAAACTAAAAAACTTTTATATATCAAAGAACATAGCAGAGTAAAAGGGCAACTTATGAAATGTTAGAAAATGTTTGTAAATAAGTGGTTAATGCCTAGAATATATAAAGAACACCTACAACTCGACAACAAAAAATCAAATAACCTGACTACGAAATGGACAAAACACTTGAATAGACATTTCTCCAAAGAGGATATAAAAATAAATGGCCAAAAAACATATGAAAAGATGCTCAACCTCAGAAATCACCAGAAAAATGCAAATCAAAACTATAATGTAATTACAATGACCTCACCTCCATTAGAAGGACTACTATCAAAAGACCTGAAGGGGCACCTCGGTGGCTCAATTGGTTGAGCGGCCAACTTCGGCTCAGGTCATGATCTCACCATTTGTGAGTTCAAGCTCAGCATCAGACGCTGTCCTGACAGCTCGGAGCCTGGAACCTGCTTCGGATTCTGTGTCTCCCTCTCTCTCTGTACCTCCCCTGCTCTCACTCTGTCTCTCTCTCAAAAATAAATAAACACTAAAAAATTAAAAAGAAAAAAAGACCTGAAAATAATACATGTTGGAGAGGATGCAGAGAAATTAGAACCATTGTTGATAGGATTATAAAATGGGGCAAATGCTATGGAGGCTCCTCAAAAAAAGGAAACATAAAACTACCAATATAATCCAGCAATACTACTCTGGGTATATGCCCAAAAGAACTGATGGCAGGCTCTCAGGCTATCCATATTCACAGAAGTACTATTCATGATAGTCAAGAGAAAGAAGTAACTCAAATGTTCATCAGTAGATGAATGGATGTATATACATACACTGGAAGATAAACCAGTCTTAAAAAGGAAAGAAATCCTGCCGCATGCTACGATATAGCGAACCCTTGAGGGCATTATCCTAAATGAAAAAAGCCCATCACAAAAAAAGAGATACTGTATGGTTCTACTTATATAAGTATCCACAGTGGTAAAATTCATAGGAACAGAAAGTAGAATGGTGGTTACCAGGAGCTGAGAGAAGAGGGTAAATGGAACTTTGGTTTAATGACTATATGTGTACAAAACAGTAGAGCTAAAAATATATGAAGCAAAAATTGACAGAAATGAGAGTCAAAATCACAATTAGAATCGGAGACTTCAACATCTCTCTGACAAAAACTGATATAACTACTAATCAGAAAATGATCAAAGATGGAGAGCTCAACTTCATCGACCAGAAGAATCCATCTGACGTATACAGGACAGTCTACTCAGAGCAGAATACACGTTCTTTCCAAGTATCCATGTAAACCATACCAAAATAGACCATAAGATATACCAGAAACAAAATTCAGCAAATATTCAAATATTCAAATCCTATAGTATGTTCTCTGACCACGATGGAATCAAATTACAAAATGATAACTGAAAAAAAGATGAGAAAAAAGTCTTAATACTCAAAAACAAAACTACACACTGTTAAATAAACCATGTTTCAAATCAGAAGTTTTGAGGAGAATTTTAAAAATACATACAACTGAGTAAAAATGAAAATACAAGGTGTGAAAATTCATGGGAATCAAAAAAGCAGTGCTGAGAAGTTCATAGTACTAAATGTTCACATAGGAAAAAGAAGGGAAACTTTCAAACCAAATAACTTAAGCTATCACCTCAATAATAAAACAAAAACAAAAAAGGCCAAATGAGCAGAAGGAAGACAATAATATAGAAGGAAGAATTGAAGGTGAAAACAGAAAAACAAAAAAGAAAATTAATGAAACAAAAAACCAGTTCTTTGAAAAGATCAATAAATTGAAACCCTTTAGCAAAAATGACCAAGGAAAAAGACATCAACTACCAGTATCAGGTGTAAAACAGGGAATATCACTATACAGATATGAAAAGAATAACAGACATACTATGAACAACTCTACACACTTAAGCTTGCCAATTTAGATGAAAAGTGGGTCCTTTCTTAAAAATCAACACTATCAGAACTTATACAATATAAAAGAAAATTTAAATACCCCAATAATTATTGAGAAACTAAATTTATTTGAAAATTCCCCCAAATGAGGGGTACCTGCGTGGCTCATTCGGTTAGGTGTCCAACTTCTGCTCAGGTCATGATCTTGCAGTATTTGAGTTCGAACCCCACATAGAACTCTGTGCTGACAGCCAAGATCCTGGAGCCTGTTTCAGATTCTGTGTCTCCCTCTCTCTCTGCCCCTCCCCCACATATGCTCTGTCTCTCTCCCAAATATAAATAAACATTAAAATTTTTTTTGATTAAATTCCCAAAAATGAAATTTCCATATCCAAATGTGTTTTACTAGAGAATTCTGCACAAGGTTTAAAGAGCTAACACTAATTACACACAATCTATTCTAGAAAACAGAGGAGGAACAAATATCTTAGTTTCATTTTATAAAACTAGCAGTACCCTGATAACAAAACCTTTACCAAAAAATATATAAAATTATGGATCAAGTATTTCTAAAGAATGTAGATGCAAAAAATCCTTTTAAAAATATGAGCAAAATAAACTCGACAATACAGAAAAGTAATTATACACTACGACCAAACTAGACTTATTCCAGGAATACATGGATCGTTCAATATTTTAAAAGCAAGCAATGTAATCCACATTTTAAGAGGCTAAAGAAAGGAAAAATCAGATGATCATATCAATTATTGCAGAAACAGCATCTGACAAAATTCAATTATCGATTCATGATTTTTAAACCTCAGAAAACTAGAAACAGAAAGGAATTTTCTCAAATTGATAAAGAACATCTATAAAAACCTAGAAGCTAATATTAGAACAAACAATAAAAGACTGACTGCTTTTCCCCCAAAGATAAGGAACAAGAAAAAACATATTTATTCTTATCTCTCCTATTCCACACACAAGTTTTATCCGGTTCAATAAGGAAAGAAATAAAAATTTACAGATCAGAAAGGAAGAAATAAATCTGCCCCTATTTTATACGACATGATTGTCCACATAGAAAATATCAAAGAACCTACAAATAAACTCCTGGAACTTATTAATAAGTCCATTCATCAAAGTCACAGGATACAAAAACACCATACAAAAATAAGCTGTATTTCTATATACTAACAACGTGGGATTCAAATTATAAGTACAATACCACTGTCATTGCCCAAAAAACCAGAGAGTTGTAAATCTGACAAAAACATGTAAGGACTTATATGCTGAAAACCACAAAATGATGACTAAGAAAGCCAAAGAAGATCTAAATACAGAAGAGACATACCTTCTTCATAGACAGAAAGACTCATACAGTACATTTTTAAATTATCCTCAAATCAGCATACTGGTTTAATGGGTACAGTTCCTATCAAAATGCCAGGACGATATTTTTAAACACAGATAAGATAATTTTAAAATATATACAGAAAGCACGAACAGTATTCTAACTAAATCTCTCTGGAAAAAGAAGAACGAACTCGAAGAAATTACTATATTCGATTTCACCACTTACTATATAGCCACAGAATCAAGATCGTTTGGGGGCGCCTGGGTGGCTCAGTCGGTTAAGCGGCCAACTTCGGCTCAGGTCATGATCTCACGGTCTGTGAGTTTGAGCCCTGCGTTGGGCTCTGTGCTGACAGCTCAGAGCCTGGAGCCTGCTTCGGATTCTGTGTCTCCCTCTCTCTCTGCCCTTCCCTTGCTCACTCTCTGTCTCTATGTCTCTCAAAAAAAAAAAAAAAAAAAATCGTTTGATATTGGTGGAGAAACAGACAGATTAATTGAACAGAAGAACTCAGAAATAGACCACACATGTACAGACTGATTTTTGACAAAGGAACAAGAGCAATTAAATGAAGAAAAGTAAATGGTGCTTAATTAGACAGGCATCAGCAAAAAACACATCTTTGACCTAAGTTTCATATCTTAAATAAAACTTACCTCAAAATGGATCATAGACTGATATGTAATATGTAAAATTATAAAACTCTTTAAACAAACAAAAAAAGGAAAATCATCACAATCAAGGGATAAGCAAAGAGTTCTCAGATTTAACAAAAAAGCAAGGCATACAAAGGAAAAAAATTAATAAATCGGACTGTCTCAAAATTAAAATTTTTTGCTCTGTGAAAAATGCTGTTAAGAGAATGGATGAAAATACAAGCTACAGTTTGGGAGAAAATATTTACAAACTACATATCTAATAATATACTACTATCTAGAAAATATTAAGAATTTTGAAAAACTGAACAGTAAATAGAACAGTAAATAGAAAACAGACAAAAGACATTTACCAAGAGATATTCAACAAAAGAAGATATTCAGATGACAAACAAGCACATGAAAAGATGTTTAACAGCATTAGCTATAAATAGGGAAATGCAAATTAAAAGCACAATGAGAATGCACAATGAATGATACAGCTACCCTGGAAGACTGCCTGGTGGCTCCCTAATAATTAAATATGCTACCCAGCATGGAGCGCCTGGGTGGCTCAGTGGGTTAAATGTCTGACTCTTGATTTCAGATCAGGTCATGTTCTCACGGTTCATGAGTTCTAGCCCTGCATCAGGTTCCTCGAGGACAGACCAAAGCCTGCTTGAGATTCTCTCTCCCATCTCTCTGCCCCCTCCCACTTAGGTGTGCACTTTCTTGTGGGCTCTCTTTCTCTCTCTCTCTCTCTCTCTCTCTCTCTCTCTCAAAAATAAATAAATAAACTTTAAAAGTTAATTAAATGAGTGAATGAATGAGCAAGCTGCCCAACCACTGCACTCCTGGGCATCCCACTGAAAAGAAAAGTACGTGTACACCAAAACCTGTACACAAATGTTCATAGCAGGTTTATTTACAATAGAAAAAGCTGGAAACAATGCAGATATCCTTCATTGGGGGAATGATTAATATCTATGACCACAGAATACCACCCAGAAACCAAAGGGAATAACACAACAACTTGGATTAATCTCCATCATGCTGAATGGAAAAAGACAATCTCCAAAAGTTATATAGTGTATCATTCCATTTATATAACATTCTTGAGATGACAAAACAATAGAAATGAAGAAAAAAAATGTTGGTTGCCAGGAGTCAATGCACAGGGATACAGGGATAGGAGGACAGTGGTATGGCTATAAAAGGCCAACATGACAGATCCTTTGAAAGATAGAACCATACTTCCTTTGCAAGTATCTTGACCATACTGCTCTCAATATCCTGGTTTTGATTTACACTAAACTTCCACAAGATGTTACCATCGGGGGTAACTAGACAAAGGGCACATGGTATCTGTCTATAATTATTACCTATGACTGCATACATATCTACCAGCATCTCAACATGAAAAGTTTAACTTTTTAAAGTATATTAAGCAATAATTTTCCCAGTTTAATGGATGAAGAAACAATTTTATCAAGTTTCTGTATCTAGCCCAACGTCATATACTACCAACAAACGGCAGAAGCAGAATTCAAATTCATGTCTGCCAGATTCCCAAAAAAAGTCACGTAGTAATCAACAGCATTTAAGGAATAACTGAGCATCTGCTTTACGCCAGTATTATGGATACAAAAAAAAAACCTGACAACACCATTCTGGTCTCTAGGATCTTGTGGTGCTACAGAGGCACAGACTGATGAATAATTACAATACAATGCATTATGTATCCACAAAGCCAAGGGCTTGCAGTACTGAAGGAGATCAAGCGAGGATTCTTAGATGGGAGAGGGCAGCCATTAATAAGCAGGGGACTGAGAGACTCAAACTGACCTTTTAAACAATATCACTCTAGCAGTGTCTACAGCATGCGAACGTATCATGAATGGCAGCATGGAGACCAATTAAGAGGCTCCGCTAATAAGCCAGGAGGAAGATGGCAAGAACAGAACTAAAATAGGTCCTTTGGGAACACAGATAACCAGCTGGATAGTGATGCCTTACCCGTGGTAGGAAATACAAATACATTTGGCTGAGGAAAAAGACACCGACTGCATTTTAGAGATGTTGCATTAGGTTGAACTACAGGACAGATATCTAACCAGTCAATTAAAAAAAAAAAAAAACTGCCAATAAAACATATGCCTCTGCAAATCAAGAAAAAGAAGAGCCTAGTGATAGGGATTTTAGAATAATCCACTACAGGACACGGTAAAACACGTGAAAATGAAAACTGCACAGAGGGAATACATAAAATGAGAAGGGGAAAGTGGAATAAAATGAACTTAACTCAAGTAAACAGTATTTTAGAAGGAATAATGGCTAGCTATCAACTTAATTTAAGAAAGAGATAACTCAAATAATTTAAATGTGAATATTACAGAAAAGTGCATCTGTGTGTGTGGTGGCGGCGAAAGAGAAGTTTGCTTCACTATGTACAGATATAGACTAAGTTATTTTTAAATCCTGAAAAGGGGTCAGAATCCTAATGATCACAGGAAAGTAATATTCTCCTGTTGCCACTATTTTTGGTAATGCAATTACCTGAATTTCTCAATTTTTCTTGTTCACTATTTAGACTGATATAATCATTTTTTCCAAAATGTAAAAATAAGAAATGACTAGCTATGGGCACCTGGGTGGCTCAGTCGATTAAGCGTCTGACTTTGACTCAGGTCATGATCTAGCAGTTTGTGGGTTCGAGCCCCACGTCGGGCTCTGTGCTGACAGCTCAGAGCCTGCAGCTGCTTCCGATTCTGTGTCTCCCTTTCTCTCTGCCCCTCCCTGACTTATGCTCTGTCTCTCTCTCTCTCAAAACTGAATAAAAGTTAAAAAAAAAAAAAAAAAAAGAAGACTGGCTATCAAAAATGTCACATAATGTATTTCCTTACAATCGTGCACAAACTTCACAGATGAAATATTCTTCCAACAATTACAAGTTTGTATCAATCACTTAGTCAGTGTTTGGAAACAGAGAGAGGGATTTCCCCCTTTAAAGAATACTGAAGGAAACCTCAAATTAATAGCCCTGTAAAAAGAATCCCTTTTGGAATAATGTGGAAAAGAATGGTTTAAATTTGTTTTTTAAGCATCTCTATCTCTTGGTTCACACTAAGGCTTTTTTCTCTCTCCAGATGAAACTAAAGTCATTTTGATGAGTTTGGAAAAACAAAATAAAAAACCTCCAATATAAGTTTAAAAAAAAATCAATGGGAAGAAACGAAAGAATGAAAAAGTTCAGCCAAGAATCACAGAAACTGAGAGCACCATAAACATGTCAAAAACAAGACTGAGACTTTTCTGTTTTTTTCTGTTTCTCTTTTTTACCCATCTGTAATAAGAGCAAGATATTCTTCAATTAGGTATGGAGACTTGCAATATTTAGCTTTATGATACAAACATATCTCGGTATATGAAAGCACTGTCTCCTTCTTTGATTGCTAAAGGAATAGTAATACGGTCATTCAAATGAGGCAGTTAATTTAAGGCTCCCCCCCCCCTTTTCCTTTTTATGAAGATCACTCCTTGAGATGTTTTTCCCCTTTTAACATTAGTTTACTCTCATTTCTTAATTCCGGATTTCAGGTTCTATGGCAGGACAATCAGGGTGAAAGGAAAGGCAAAGGAGGTAGAACACAGTTTTAATTTATCAAAGTCGTAACAGCAAACAATGTGTAATAGGCTGTTCAAAGGAAAGTAGTCCAGGGAGAATAAAAAGTAAATCCCAAACCAGGATGTAACCTTTCCTGACCCAGTATAGTATTTGTCATAATAACTTTAACAATGCAAATGCTTTAAAATGGAGGGTGATCTTTTTAGGTAAAAATCTTTTATTTTGATTAGTATACACATACACATACATGGGTAAGGAGTAAATAAATCTACGGTCATAAAAATACAGCAGAAACAGACCCATACAGAAAGAAACAATGTGAGGAAATGAGCCCTAAGTATACTAACTTCTTCTTTGAACCAGAAGAACGGAGGAGGGTTGTTCAACACGCTTATGCATATATCATCATAAGAAGTAGGAAGACAGTCATCACCATCCCCATCTTGCCACATCACGACTCCCTTCTCTAGGGACTCAGCTTAACTTTACAATCAATATGCCAATATCATCAACAAGCAAATCAAGGAAGAAAAGATTTCAAAAGGCAGGCATTTCAGGTTGCCCCTGGAAACCTCATTACTAACCCTATAAATTCCCAATAGAGTAAGCAACACATATGGACCCAGAACCGAACATGCCAGTGTCCTCAGATAAGCTGACTAGGTGTTAGGAAGTATACACTTCTTTCCCCAAGCCTAGTAATGATATATTAAAACACAAAACTGTAATCTCAAAATTTCAGATGCAACCAAGATTCACTGCTTCCCTAAAAATGTAAGTCCCCCCACCCAAAACAGACAGTAAAGGATAGTCTCCTACACGGTTAGCCAAAATGATGGCTATTCTTCCTACACCCCGAAACACTGCCAAGCTCTTCTTCCATATACAGGAGTAGGTCAGTCCTTTTCAGTTAACCGAAAGAAAAAATAAAAACTCTTGACTAAGCAAAGTGATTCAGTTTGTCTCAGAACAGAAAACATATTAGGGTTCCCAACAAACACCCCTCTTGAAAACTCTCTATTAGATCTCAAGCAGCATAGCCTGTCCTTCCTGTGAGCACAATTTCATTATTTTCCTTCTTCGAATTCTGAATAACGCTTCTGGGACAAGGTTTAAAGGTTCCTTCCTCCTGGTCAATGGCAAGGTCAGACTGTCAGCACAGAGCCCGCGTTTCATGCAAAAACCATGAAGCCAGAGGAAACACAGTCACAAAGAAAACTTCTGGGCTCATGTGCTTCCCCAAGTAGCCAGAGGAGCCCATCAGCATGAGAAGGCTGCAGGGAGGTTGCAGCTTTCCCCAGGGAAAAGAAAACATATTGACTTACCTTCTCTGCATACTTGAACTTAACATAGAACCAGCTTGACTTGATCATTGTCTCACCTCCTGCCCTCAGAGGAAGAGAAGATGGAAAAAAATAAAAAGGAAAAGAAAAAACCCCAACAGCATACCACTCAAGAAAAAGCCTTGTTTCAGGCAAAGGCTTCTTTCAAGATACAGAGGCTTCCGAAGGACGACATGTCCTCAAAGACAGCAGGGGCAGAGGAGAGAGAAACAGGAGTATGCACTGTTTCAAACCTGGCCTCCTCCCCTTACGTTCCTGTACACCTTCTCTCTGCGCCTACAACACTGTGTGCTTCCGGAAGCGGCGCTCCAGGCCGCCTCCCGAGCAGCCTGCTTTCCCTCCCTCTGCTCTCTCCCTCTGCGTTGTGCTCTTGGCTGGCTGACAAGAGAGCTCTTCAAATGGGCTTCAGCTGCCTTCCTCATAAATGGCACACGTCCGTAAAGGCAGAAGGCAGGCCCTGGCCCGGACTCTCCCAGAAGGACCACCTCCTCCTCCCACCCCAACCCCCGGGATGAATAATGAATTCCAGCTCTGCCCTTCAGGACACAGATTAACACCTGGCCAAACATCATTCTGACAGGAGCCTGTGTCCAGATAAAGGACTCTGCCACAGCTTTAACCCCATGATCCCCAAATAAGATCAGGAGGTGACCTTTCTCCACTCCTACAGAAGATTATAACACTCAAAACAGTCCTAGCTCTTTGGCAAAAAGTGAATAAGAATCCATTTTAAATTCTCCAGCTGAAACAACATCTTTCAACCTCCTGTACCAGAGAAAGAGAACAGGGCCAGCTTTCTCTTGCTGGTCCCTTTTCCTTCTACTAGCTGCCAAAGCAGCTCCTGGTATTCAGCCTCAGGAACTAACAGCCTGAAAGAGATTGACATTTTATACGTACATTTTCCCCCCAAAAAATGTAAAGACAGTATTTTTATTTTTGTTTCACTACTATTAATTCATTGAGCTTTTCAAGATTTCACAGGAAAACTTTGTGAAACAGAATCCCAGCACCCACTCTATAAGATGCAAGAAACAGAAGGGATGGAGAATGAGGGGGGAATCTATGAGCGTGCGCCACCCATGCACCACTGCACTGTGGAGGATATGCTAGACACAGGTAGGCGGGAAACAGTAATCCTCAAAACATTTAATAATATGTTGGCACATCTCCTGCCCATACTTCCCACACCCCTACCCCCAACAAATATTTACTTCTTAAATACAAAATAATTAAGTTCATCTGGATTTAAAAGTATGTTCTATGTTATAAACTCCCCTCACCTGCAGAGACAAACAGGTGCGTTATCTTCAGCTTCCACCTTTAGAAGTGGTTTGAAAACAAGTCTGACATATCTTACCACTCAGTTGGCTTGTGCCCACTTTTATTCTAAACGATGAACGGGGCAATGAAGCCTGTATGCTGTTCTAATGAGCCGCCTGTTCTGCCTACGTCTACAAGGGTTTCTCTCCGTTTCGCATATGCAGATTGCCAGGAGCCTGTGTGAACCATTATTTCCTCCCTGAGCTCTGTGTCCTAGAAACTAACCCTTCATCCCTATGGACCCGTCATCTGAGGCACATCATGCTTTCCTCAGTCAAGGTGTTTGAGGGCGTAACATTCGCTGACGCCAATGTAAAATGTCATTTACTAAATGTCTTGATGAAAAAGGGGTATGCTTCCAACTTTGAAACTGCTATCACACACCGTCAGGCTAAGCAGCAGCTTCACTTTACATACCAAGTTTTAGAAGTGATTGTCATTGAAGAACCCTCTTGAAAAACTCTACCCCTATATCACAGTAGTCATAAACCTTCTCCTAATGTTTTTGAAGAAGCTTTTCCTCTGCAGGCACCCAAACATCCTAATTAGATCTCTGAAGAGCAGCCACGAGGGCACAGCAAAACCTCGTCCTGAGACTGAGGGCGAGTGTGTCAGAACTCACTCCTGAACACGCGGGAGCCCAGTGGAGTCTAATTTGAGTTAATAAGTGAAGGTGTAAATCATTTCGGAGGCAGGAAATGGAGTGAATGTGATTCACACCTGAAGGCCACTAATTTCTCTGAGAACAATGGCTCTATTCTTACCGGCCCCTCTCAGTTCCCTAAGTCTTTCTGGAATCTGAGTGCTCTACTCAGAACACCCTTACATACCCCTATCTCGTCACCTAACTCACATTCTCTCATCCTTTAGACTGGCGCTTAGGTGTCACTTCCTCCAAGAGGCTTCCCTCATGCTCACCCCTGACCCTGCAGCGGGGCATCCATCACGTACCGAACATCTCCCCTTTGGAGCACTTCTCGTGCAACGTGCTTTTTGCCTATTTACTTCTCACATCTCCCTCTGAAGCGGAGGCCTCTCCAGAGCAAGTCCCCAGTCTCCCTCCATCACAGCTACAGCCTGTGACTTGGGACCAGTACCTGGACACGGCTGATACTCAGTGAGTATTTGCTGGATAGGATGGAGGGAGGAAAAGTCAGGTCACACAGCAAAAATGGGGATAAGACAATGCATGGAAGGTCCTTAGCACATCTTCTCTAGCACAGTAAGTTCCTGATAAATGCTTGCTAACATTGCAGCCTTCCACAGACACAGTTTGGAACTGCTCCCAAAGGGACAAAGAAGGTAACTTGATAAATGTACTGATGGGCAGCACTAAAAAGGCCTTCAGATATTGAAGCCCACTATAATACCTACATAACATGATATAATCTATATAAACTATAACATTTCAGACAGAATTTTAATTCATTCAAGTGGAACACAGAAGCTTAAGAGAGAGCAGACAGCTGACATGCTCCTGGAAGGAAATGGAAGACAGACAAGAACAGTAACGGAAGCAGTGAGGGGTTCCCATATAACAAGGCTGGGTGAGGAACAAGAGCAGGCCAGAGGGGCCTTTGGTCTGAAAGAAAGGTGAGGTGTGCAAGGTTTCACAGGACAGAGGGAAGGCAGAGGGGAAAGAGGACTGAGGGAACACGGACCAACCGTACTTACAAACATGATGGCAAGGCATTCTGTGTTCAGGGACAGTTTATGGGAGATTAGTTCTTTTAGAGGTCAATTCATTTCCTCACTAATTTCCCCCTTTTATTGTAAATACGAATACTCACGGAGAAGAGGAAAAAACAAGATAATGAAAGATTACAAAAAGCCAGAATTTGGATGATCAAGTATTTAGGCTCATTTTGTAGGCTTAGTGAATATTCTAATTGGGAAGGACTTTAAAAGTCCTTTAAAACTGGGGCGCCTGGGTGGCTCAGTAGGTTAAGCATCTGACTTCAGCTCAGGTCATGATCTCACAGCTTCTGGGTTCAACCCTTGCATAGGGCTCTGTGCTGACAGCTCAGAGCCTGGAGCCTGCTTCAGATCTGTGTGTCCCCCTCTCTCTCTCTGTCCCTCCACTGCTTGTGCTCTCTCAAAAATAAATGTTAAAAAATTTTTTTCAAAAAATTTCATGAAAACCAACAGCGTTTAACTTTTAGCATGAGGCCCTCTTTTAATTAAAAAGAAATAAGGATTTGGGTGCCTATGGGGCTCAGTCAGTTAAGCATCCAACTCTCAGTTTTGGCTCAGGTCATGATTTCACAGTTTGTGAGTCTGAGCCCTACATTGGGCTCAGCATGGAGCCTGCTTGGGATTCTCTCAATCCCTTTTTCTCCACCCCTCCCTGCTCATTCTGTCTCTCAAAATAAAAATAATAACAATAATAATAATAATAATAATAATAAAGAAATAAGGAAGTCCCCATTTGGTAACATATTGAATTTTAGCAGGCATTCATTAACTGAAAAAACACAAAATATAAGACATTTAATAATGTTTTTTAATGAATTTCTATTTCATTAAGCATCCCTTCTATAAACGAATGGGCACACAAGGACATACCACATGTGACCTATTTAGTGTCCTGATAAAGGCTGTGCCTCCTAGGCTGGGAAGTGACCTGGGTCAAACACCACAGTGATGAAAGCAGGGATGCCCAGGGAGGTAAGTGACTTCCCCAAGGTCTCACAGAGTCAGTGGCTAAGCTGGGTCTATGAGTCTTCCTGGCTTGTTAGCCTGGCTGCAGGCTACTGCACACAAGGGTATCCCTGAGAATACCGCTAGGACTGTAACTGTGTTGCACGCTTCTGGTCACATAATATGATCATGGAACAGAGAGAACTAATAACACAACACAAATTCTCTTAGAATCAAGGGAAGCTAAAATAAAATCGCTATTTATCCCCTCAAAATACCTAATATTTGCATGAATATAAGGGATTGCCTAATGGGACATAAGGAGAGGAGGATCAATTCAAGAGGTAGATTTCTGATTATGTTTTGTTTAAAGCATCTTAAAAGAGGGGGTGGACAAGAAGTGATGGAGGCAGGGAGAAAAGGTTACTTTATGAAAGAGTATAATGCAACAGGCAGTGGTTACCTGCAAGAGCTTTGGAGATAGAGGGACCTCAGTTCCAATCCTGGTCATGCCAAATGCTGAGTTTAACTGCAAACTAGTTATCTCTCTCAACATCAACTTCCCCATCTATACACTGAGGCTGTTCAAACCTACCTAAAAAGGAGGACTTCTGGGACAACTGAATGGACTCGTGTCTGTAAAGCAGTTAACACAGCTCAAGACTCACAACTGAGTTTAACAAAAACTAAAGGCAGTGTCACCTTCAACTGTATTACAACCTCCTAACCTTTGCTTCTTAGCTACAGTCAGTTGGAAACACAATCAAAACATCACTTCTTAGACTTCAAATCAGACACTCCACCTGCTATAATAGAGCCTTAATCACACTCTGATTGTGTTCAAAGACTGATGGACCAATAGAAAGGGGAAAAGAAGACCAGGGAAGATGCCATGGGTCTACCTAGCTCCTCAACGACCACCAGGGAAAGATGACTTGTGAGCTGCAAGGCAGCCATTTCCAACAACAGGGGTGTGTTCCCTAATAAAAACATGACTGCGGTTTTATCCTTAATGTTTCCTGGAGAATTAAAAGTCCACAAAAACATGCACAGAGATAAAATAAACTAGCAATTGAGTTCTGTTAATAACTCTGAAACCATAACCAAGACAGGCTTTCTGCAGCAACTCATTTTCATTTTCTGACATAAACTCCTTCTCCTTCCAACTCCCACCAGCCTTGTTTTGTTTTAAACAGACAGTTTACTGTTAAAACGGGACAGTCTGTGTGGAGGAATTGCTGCGGCTGCACTAAAAGAACTCCACTTCCATCACAGCTGCACTTGGAACACACCATTTCCTCTGGCAGAGCATCTGAACACTTGTTAAGAGAGGCTGAAGAGGTATGGTGCTCGCTCAAGGACTTTCCCTTTTCTCGGCAAACAGGGCTGGCCACAGCTCTTCTAAAACCTTTGCGAGGATTCCTTATCTGTCAAAATTCACAGAAGTCTTCCGGCCTTTGTAGGTTGTGTTTCCTCTGCTGGAAGAGACTCTTCCTCTGTTCCTCAACACTCCTGTCCCTGCCCAACCATGTGCATGCATTCATGCACATGCTTTGCATGCAAACACACTCTCTCTCTCTCTCTCCCCCCACCTTGACTTAAGTCACAATTCTCATCTCAGACCTCAAATCCTCACAAAAGTTTCTCTTGGCCCTCAAGAAAGAGTTTACAAATTAAAGTGTTTAGAAGTTGAGATTAACAGTAAAGCTTAAGATTCCTTGAACAACTTACAAAGAGATACAGCTGACTTGTAAACAGAGATTTTTATCCTACTTTCTGCTATTCAGCAGAAAGGAAAAAAAAAAAGCCACATGTTCTTTCTTACTCATTACACTCAGTGATAAATGTGCTCTTCCTTAAACCCTTAGAGGGAGGGAGAAATACACATCAGCTGAGCGCTTCAGAGACAGACACCATGCCTGTGTTATCAGCATCTGACCTCCTCTCCGCTCCTCAGAGGCACAAGGCCTAGCGAGAAAAAAGCCAAGGGCCCACTGCCAAAAACAGACTCACACGGCACCACTCCAAGCTAAGTAGTTTCCAGAGTCCTTGAGGGAACCAGGCCAAAGTCCCACCTAGGATTCTCAAGGTGGGAAAAGGGTCTCAACAGACACCAAGCCATCTTGTAGGAAGACTGGAGGATGAGAACAGCTTCCACACGGGTCAGCTCCAGGGCACCTTGCCCCTCTGAAGACTCCACTCCCGGATTCTATTCCTCCCTTGCCATAATTATTATCTGGCCAGGCAAACTCAAGCTATCCCAGAGTTAGATACATGAACAATGACCTATTATTATGCACTGAAGTATAGCAAATAACACTCAGTTTTAAAATCAATTACCTTCACAGAGCTGACCTTTGATACCTAGAATTCCTTGAGGTTGTATGAGTTTTGTTATTTTTTTTCCTCAGAACATTCCAAAAAAGTCCTCAGAAAGGTCAGATTGTTTAAGACTGGATTAAAGGCAGGAAACCAATAATCCTCTTTTGAGAGGAAGAGTTTAACAGCTTTACAAAATGGGCTCTGTCTCCACAAGCAACATGTTAAGGAACATTCTACTTATTCATTTTTCTATTATAGAAATATGTACAGGGGCGCCTGGGAGGCTCAGTTGGTTAAGCGTCTGGCTTCGGCTCAGGTCATGATCTCACATCTTGTGAGTCCGAGCCCCACGTTGGGCTGTATGCTGACAGCTCAGATCCTGGAGCCTGCTTCGGAGTCTGTGTCTCCCTCTCTCTCCACCCCTCCCCCATTCATGCTCTGTCTCTATCTCTCAAAATTAAATAAACATTAAAATAATTTTTTAAAGAAAGAAATACATTCAGTTGGATAAACTTGCTGAATAAATTGTCTCTGACATTAAGAGCCATGGAAATTTGAATAAAGAAAATGTTTCAGGCTCTGTCCATACTTTCACTGCTATATAAGGAAAAGACAACTGAAGCCCATACAGAAGGAACAGGTATATATTTGAAGGAAATTATCAAAATATACTGAGATAGCAACCAATAACAGGATTAATGTTGAAGAGATTTTTCGGAAAGGTTACTGAGAATAGATACACTATAACTTACTTTACAATATAGAAGTGTCTAAGCTCTGACCCAATTGCTGTGTCCAGATCGAAAACACAAGGATCAAAAACATTAAAAACCAAGAGACAAAGGCAGCCTCTCTCCCTTGGATTTCAGAACTTGACAGAGACGGAGAGGTTCTATATTTCACGTAAGCAATATTCCACATTCCTGATTCAGTGCTCCATCACTTACTTAATCCGTCCATACCAACAGAACCTCATTCCTTCCAGTTACAGTCACCACTTTTTAGAGACACTGGTAAGCAAGCACAAAACTTGAAGATTTTACAAAAATAATGCATCATCTGACAGACTAACTAACAGAACCTCCAAGGGAGTCAGCACATGCACAGGGAGGGCCGACTGTGATCCGTGAGGAACAGGAGAAGGAGCGGCACGCACATGCACAGACAGAAGCGGAGCCATCCCTTCCTGAAACAACCTGGCAGTCTGGCTGGGGAGACTAATGATACACATAGGAAGTGACTTATGACCTCCTATTACAAAACAACAAATTCCACAAGTGCAAATCAATATACCACACACAGAAGTTGATGAGTATCTAGGAGGCAATAAGAGAGAGATTAAAGGTGGATGAGAAAGATTTGCTATGAAAAAGGAGCTTTGAAAAAAACACAGAAGCTGATTTAGTCAAGGAAAGGAACGAGACATTCCAGGTAGACATAAAACACCTGCAAAGCAAAAGATGAAATTGTGCTCTTTCCCATCAATATAAGTTTCACTGATAAACTCTGTTCATGTTCACATCTCTGCATCAAATGTCTTTGAAAAATGATTACTTCTGAAGTTTGCATGTGTCTTTTTACAAAAATGTGTGTATGTACACACATATTTCTATACAACTCTACTCAAATACCTACTTCTTTTTTACACAGACTTACATAAATGGCAGCCAAGTTCTTTTAACCGGTTTTGCAGTACGAATTCAGAATGATTATAATTACAGTTTCTCTTTTAAAATGAGGTTTTGTTCTTTAATATTCATTGACTACTAGCTTGCTTCCCACACACAACACATTATTTACCCTCCAGTGGCTTGGTGCATCAATTATGGTAATAGTTTGTGAATAACATTCACATTATGGAAAAATGAGCCTGGTTACTTAGCTCTCCCTCTGGAAAATTGTCACAAACATACGTATCATCTGTCTCTACTTAGAGTGCAGCAATTAGTAATTATAGCTGTATATACTTTTGTAAAGAAAAGGGGAAAATAGATCTGAAATGTCATGTTTCCAAATGCTCTGAGGATATTGTCTAAAATTATTTTGTTTGAACTCTGGTTTAAAAAGAGAAAATGCATTTTGACAAAAAGTCATCATTAATAGCATACTGGATATGGAAAAATAGACAAAGACTGCACAAATGACACTGCCCCCTAACAATCCCTTCGTCAATCAGATCAGACTAGATATGAATAAACCACGGCCAGTGGGAGACCTGAATCCAACTCCTTGAGCAAGACAGACCTGAAATCAAACCACTGTCTTAACCATGCTCTAGCTTGGCTCAACAGTCATTTACTCAGTGCCTACTTTATACCAGACACAGTACCTGGTTCTATAAAAACCTTTAAAAATGATACAAAATAACTTTTATACGGTTACCATATAGCAAAGGAATTAGAAATATACCAATACAATTTAGTACAAACTATACAGATTTTTAAGATACAAAAATAGTTCTGAGAAGAGAAATATTTCTGTTAGCAAGAAAGGAGGTAACAGAGAGCTTTATCAAGGCATGAAATGCTAAACTGTGGTGAGGACAGGACATTAAAGTTCATAATTTCTAAGGAAAAGCAATCTTAGGTGACAAGCGGGCCAAGATCCAAGCATGAGAATGGGCACTCAGGAGAAAGCAGAGGTGAAGGCCAGAGAAAACACACCAAAACATGTGCAGCCTGGGGCACCTGGGTGCATCAGTCGGTTGACCATTTGACTCTTGACTTTGGCTAAGGTCATGATCTCAGTGTTCATGGGATTGAGCCCCACGTAGGGCTCCATGCTGACAGCACACAGAGCCTGCCTGGGATTCTCTCTCTCCCTCTCTCTCTGCCCCTGCCTGCTCCCTCCCTCCCTCTCTCTTCCTCTCAAACTTAAAACAAAAACAAACAAAAAACCTGGTTTTTGGTGGTAATCTGCATGGATATTAAATTTAAAAGTCACACATTACTTAGCTTCTCTGATGCCCAATTCATGGCGACTACTCATTTGTAAAATGAGGAAAACAGAATACCAAGAGAAGAGTGATAAGGTTATCCTGCAAGTAACTTGCATAGTTTCTCACACCAAGAGGCTCCCTATAGCTCTTGAGATGTTACCACTTTATTGCAACCAAGAAAATGACTTTTAGGAAAAAAAGTAACTGGAACATGAGTTTTTAAAAGGAGAAAGAAGGGAACAGAAGTCATAGTAGGAGGAATGGAGAAGAGAGCATGAAGAAAAATCTGCCACCACACATTCTGCCCTTCCACCGTGCCCTCAAAGACTGAGCAAATGAAGGTCTGGGATTTCAGAGGCGATGGGCAAAATCTGGAATGACTGAGTACTAAGAGGAAGCCTGTGGACCCCCTTGTCTAGGTGGGATGTGAGAGTTTACGATTTAGTCCAGGATGGCTCTGGTTTACGTATCACAGAGGCATCAAGGATATGGGTCCTCTCCAAATATCATTTCTCACAGTGTCACCCTAGCCTCTCCCTTGCCAATGCCGAAGACAGGCTCCCAAAAGCAATCCAGGCACACTGCCTGTCTGAGGATGGCTAATTACTCTTCTAGGAACTTCTCCCTGAAGGTCTAACCCAGTGGCTCTACCCAGCGGCCAGACCGGCAGCATCAACGCCTAGAATCTGTTAAAAGCATAAATTGTCAGGCCCTCTCCCAACCTATGGAATCAGAAACCTTGGGTGGGTGGGGTGGGGCCCAGCAATCTGTTCAACAGCCTTATAAATGATTCTGATGCTGCTTCAAGTTTGAGAATCACTGACCTAGTATGATCACACATATTTTCACACTTGCAGAGTGAAAGAAACAGAGACCTGAAGAGAAGGTCACAGTTCTCCACAGTCTCCAGACTTCTAGCCCTTGGTTCTCTTCTCAGCATGACACTACCTGTGTAGACACCTAAGCAATGGATGTACCCTGGCTGCACGCTTTTAGCTCTGCCCCTCTGCCCTAATGTGCCCTAGCATGGCTCCAATGGAGGTGTTTCCACGCAAGCAGGGCAAACAAGAGAGAGGCCAGAAGTCCATGGCTCAGTTACTATGGGGTGGCACCAGAAGCAAGGACAGGTTCATGTGCTAGAACAGAGGTCCTCAACTTTTTTTCCGTAAAGGGGCAGTTAGTAAACACTTCAGGTTTTACAAGCCATACCATGTTGCAATACTCTGCCATTACAGCTCACAAGTAGCCACAGAAAACACATAAACAAAGTGGCATAGCTACGTTCCACACAGAACTTTATTCACCAACACAGACACCAGACCGGGTCTGCCCACCAAGCTGAAGTTTGCTGCCTCCTGTTGCAGAACACGTCTAGCACAGAATGGGTCTTCTATAAATGCCTAGTTGAATGAATAAAGAAATACGAGAGGGGACTGGTGACTGCTGTTCCCTGCACTAGTGTCTCCTGTGCTCACTCCTCCTCCTCAGCATCAGGACTGGCACCTGCACCTGCCTGTGTAGGCTACACCCGCAAAGGATGAAAGACCGGGGGAGGGGGGACAAAATTCTACACCATGCCTCTTGCCAAGTCACACACCCTCGCCCAGGACTGCTCTGCCAGGAGAAAGGGAGACTTTTGTGATGTGCACAAAGGCACTGGTTGTTCACCAAGCCATGTGCCCTCAGAACTGAATCCACCTGGGGAGAATTGTTCTCTAGTTTGTACATATATATTCCATCCTCTGTTCCTACTCTCTTTTCACTCTTCATCTAGACCCCAAGATACCCATTAACAATTACTGGACACTTCTACTGGCAGTTCCCCAGACCATAAATAACCTCCACATAATTTTGAGTTTAAACCCTTATCAATATTAAAAAATTTTTTGAGCATACTCCTTCAATACGTATGCAGCTATTTATACAGTACTGATATACTTTACAAATTACAAAATATACAAATAAATATCAGGGTGATTATACAGATAAAATGAACACAATTTTTAATGTTTTACTCAACATAATGGCATTAGCTATTATCTTAAGATACAACTTCCAAAGCAAATCATTAATGATCATGGATATAAACCTCAGTTCCCAACTGTTTTTATAATTTAAATCTTCTGGGCAGCTTCTTACTAGATAGGATTCTGTATTTGCTGTCTCTACTTAGTAACAGGTTGATAAGGAGTTCATAAGAAGAATGGCAATATACGCTCAACAATTTTCCTGATGTCCCCCTGGGCTTGTACCTCATTCCACAGTTAATTTGAAGGAATTTTTAAAAAATCCCTTGTCCTTTTCATGAGGGTTAATTTAAAGTAAATAGTATAACCTGGTAACACATTTTCTAATCCACACAAACTGGAACACGTCCCACAACAGAGTGAACAAATGGCTAATAGAGGCTGAAGGGATCTGCCATTTTGTAAAACTTCTACTCTCCCTTCAGGACACCTGCCCCCTTCCCCAACAGGGCACTGACTGCCACCTGTGACCTGCCCCCCACTATGGGGCACTGACTGTCCCACAGACAGTGGATGCCAACTCAAATACTAAACGCCAATAATGGTCCATAAGTCTTCCTTAAAGATAATAGATCTAAACATAATTTCTCCTATTTCTTCCTGTGCACCAATGGGTTATCCTAAAACTCCAATGGGGATGGAGGGAGGCACATACCCCACCTCAGACAGCACTCCAGGTCAGTGCTCCTCAACTACAGGTGTTCTAGGTCATAAAATCAATTTTGTAGGTAATCACCACTGTAAGTATGCGTGTGTGTGTGTGTGTGTGTGTGTGTTTTAGTGGAAGAGAACAGAAAAGGAAATGTTATAAGTAAGGTATTATTTAATAAAACTTTGTTTCAGCTTTATATGTAAGCATGGGTGTGTTCTTGCATTTGTGCAAGTACATACATACACATGTACACTTGATCATGGTATAAACTGCCTTTCTAACTGTATGGATTGGGACAAAAAAATTTGAAAACCATACTCTAGACAAAAGACTTTGGAAATGCCTTGGAATGTAACACCAGCACAATCTGTATGGTCAAAATGCTAGGTGAAGAAAGAGAGAAGCCAAAGAAGCAGTTTGGCATTTTGGAAAGGACACCAGGCTTCGATTATTAGATCTGCATCTGGATGCCAGTTCTGTACTTTCTAGCTGTGTAAATAGGGAAGACACAATCTCCAGGCCTTTGCTTTCTTTACCTAAAATGTGGAGATGACAATACCTATCTTAGGAGAGCTACTGGAAATCCTGGAGGTGCCCAGAGAGGAACTGGCCCACAGTGGATATTAATGGCAGAGGACACGTTCCCTTAGAAAGGCACGGAACCCTGTTTAGTAAGTTTAACTAGACAAAATGAAATCAGATTGTAGCACAGATCAGCACAGGAGAAAGCATGGTCCAGAGTGTACTGTATTCAAACTGGTAAGCCCTCTTTGGTAGCAAAAGAGATGATTTCATAAAAAAACACAGATGTTGAAAAACCTACAATAGCACTCTCCCTCCCAATCACCCTCCAACTCAAATACATACCCTTGAGGCCACAGAAAATAAGAGCAAAAGAAACAAAGGAGTGAAATACAGTTTAGAAGAAGAAAAGAAAAGCCTCTCATAATCTCTAGCTTCCTATAGCACAGCTTTCATTATTCATGATGATAATTTGTAAGCAATATGCAAAATGTATTTACTTGGAAATCCATATGGTGTTACAGAACAATTGCAAATGGAACTGTCTGGGAGCTCCACTTAAGAGCTGTTCCAGCCATCACAATGGGTTCTTTACAATCTCCAAAATCCATTTGGTTTCTCTAAAAGCTAGATTGGCTTTAATAATCCTAAAACACTAGATTCCAAACATTTAAGGCTTGGTCTATACATACATATGACCACAAGTGCCACTAGTGATCGAACTTGGACCACTTGATTTTCTCAAGTAGCCGAAGAGGAACAGGTTCTAGACCTAGTTGGGCCACTGGCCAGCTTTGTGACCTTGAGGAAAGCAAATCTCTCTCAGCGTCTCTTTCCCCATCTATAAAATAGGGAAGTTGTCCAAAAAGAGCAGCTGATGGGCACCTGAATGGCTCAGTCCGTAAGTGTCCAACTCTTGATTTTGGCTCAGGTCATGATCTCACAGTTCGTGGGTTGAAACCTCACATTAGGCTCTGTGATGACTGTGGAGCCTTTTTGGGAGTCTATCTGCTCCTGCCTTGCTTCTTGCTTGTACTCTCTTTCTCTCTCAAAATAAACATATTTTTTTTTAAAAATATAGCAACTGAACTTACAGTCCTGTTTTATTTGACCAGCGCATTACTTTTTTTTAAATGGTTTTGATTGCCTGAAGCAGGGACAAGCACTGCAGTCTGCCCCGGGGCCCACCCCTCTCTATTACATCATAAGGGGAAAGTCACACGATTATGACATCTGCTCAGGCCCAGAAGACATTGCAGGGGCTCCCCACCTAGTTTTAAAATTCCAACCGCAATGGGGAAAATGATGGTAAAAGAAACAGGAAGAGTGAAGTAACCCACATCTAACCCTAAGAACTTTTGATTTAAGGATCCACCAACAAATCAGCAGGTGTTCTGGATTTCCTTGGGTTCACCCTATGAAACATCCATCAGAAGTAAAAAGCAGGAAATGTGTAACAGAGGATGAACCTATGATGCATTGTGGAGGCACAGCCTCCTGGGTTTTAGCAGCCATAGACTAATTCCCAACGATAAAAGCCTGAGAGATACATGCAGAGAGAAATCGAGGGGCAGGCCTCCTCCGAACTCCAAAGTAGGAATTTACGAAGAGCCAAAACAATTCCTGTTTCAGGGGTTAAGTCTTTGGGAGGTACATATATTATCTTATTTGGGCCTCTCTTCAGCAACTGACTTGAAGTTAAGGACTCAGTAAAGCCAGAGGAAGAATGGAAAACAAGTTGACATTTCTATGAAAACATTCTACCAAAAAGTTCTATTGACTATACTCACAAAGAATTCTAATATCTCTTCCTGCAGTTTCTACCTCAGGCCAGCTACCCTTCCAGCAAATGGGAAATGAACACAAGGCTGGGTCTCCCCAGATGTGGAAGAACATTCCAGCTGCTGAACACAACCTGTTTGCAATTTTCTACTCAACCACCAGAATGAAAACGCAAACCTTCAGAAAAAAACAGACCCTTAAACTTCCTCCTGACTGCTATTAGTGGTTTCTTTAATCTTTTAAGCTCTTGGGCTTAATACAGCAGCTGTCATCAGAGTACTTATATTGTTACTGAAGATAGGAGGAAGAGGAAAAACCCACACTAAATTCAGAAGCATAGATTTCCATTCTGCCACAATTCAGGTTAAAATGGGAAAGGAAAAAAAGGAACATAACAATATTGGGCATTAGAAATGGAGAAACAGAGAGGCTGGAAGGGGGCACCAGAAATGTCTTTGTGATTACGGCACTGCGCCTCACTCACCCCACCACCCTCTGGTGCCAACACTAAGTCCCTTCCTTTCAGGACAGGATCTCGTAAAAGATTTGTTATCAAACAACATGGAGATAGGTTTCATGGAAATAAAATATGTGAACTCTTCTTCAGAGAAAGACAGATACCATATGTTTCCACGCATAGGTGGATTTTGAGAGACTTAGCAGAAAACCACAGGGGAGGGGAAGAGGGGAAAGAAAAAAGACACAGAGAGGGAGGGAAACAAAACATAAGAGACTCTCAAATATTAAGAACTGAGGGTTGAGGGGGGTATAGGAGAGGTGAGAGTTGGTGACGGGCACTGAGGACGGCACTTTTTGGGATGAGCGCTGGGTGTTGTATGGAAACCAATTTGACAATAAATTGTTTAAAAAAAGAAGAAGAAGAAAATACCACTCTCTTAGGATAAAAAAGAGGGTAATTCAAAATGTAAGTGTTTTCACAGTTAAGTAACTTTAGAATAGAAAGACTTTAATTGTCATCTAATGTATCATCAAATGTATCATCTGACGTCATCAAATTTGTCCATGAAAGTGCCCTTAATGGCAGAGAACAGTGAATACAGAACAAGGGAATGCGTTGCTGTGACCTGGTGTTAGCATATTTCTTTCAGTTTTGGTAACACATCCCATCACCATATAAATACATCTGAATTCCACTTCATCCTCGATTATGTTTCCTTAAAAGTATAAAATTAACGCTTTGGCTAAAATCTCAAGTAAAACAAATATGCAAGGATATGCCTGCTGGGTTTATAGTGAGATCTGAGACCGCTCCTAACACATTGCCACATTTCCCATGAAAACACACAACAGAGAATCATGATCTAGTTTAACAGTACAGTTCAGATGACTGGGAAACTATGATCCAGAGAGGCAAAAACTCATGCTCAAGATCATGCAAGTTATACAGTGAAGTCACCACTATGCCACCTAGCTAAGTGCAGTGCACTTTTCACTAATTTACAGTGTTTCTCTGCACTTAGGTTTTAAATAGCAGGAGTAAATTAAAAAACTGGCTAGTCTGGAATTCACCTCCTCTCCCCCAAACTGTCCAAACCTATGGATAGTTGAGGGGGAGTCCCAGTCCACCTGCTACTGCCCATAAACTATTTCCATTTGGAATCATGTTAACATTCTAACAATGTAGTGAGTGCTTCACATTTATTATTTTCATTTCTTAAAAGTTAGTATCATTTTTTATCTTTATACCAAGAAGCATGGGTAGCACAAGTATAAATTTATACTTTCACACTTTAACGGTTTTTGGTAGAGAAAAAATGTAAATATCATCCCTTCAGGGAAAAATTACACAAAAAGTCTCAATCCTTAGAAATAAGAAAGTGCCATAAAAGCATAGCAAAAACAATTTACTAATGAGGTACCTAGAAATTAAAATCTGGGCACTATCTCTTTGGATAAATCTAAGGAGAAACAAATTTTTAGGTAAAACAGTCTGATTTTCCTTATTTCTAAATAAAATCCAAGGTCTTTAAATCAATTTTCCAGATTTGGGGGGAGGGGAGTTTATCTAATCCACCCAACTATAATTACCTAAGAGTTAAAGTCACATTCTTCTTCTCTGAAATAACTAACCTGCTCTCTTTTCTTATAGTTCATTGGCTAATGGATAGCCCTAATGAATTCCTGTTAAAGGGGAAATTGGCTAAAAGCATATTCTCGATGAAGTCCCAGAGGAACAATGAAAACCCAGCTGCCATTTTGGAATTGCCTCTTCTGATCAGACTCCCCATAGTCATTTTAAAAAGCATAAAAGTGTTCATTATCTCACTGGCTGTTTCTCAAACAGCCTTAGTTAATTCACTGTGTGGATTGAGTGAGTCCACAAAGGAGCCAAGTAAAAAATGATGGCTACTATCCACTCTACATGATCAGAGAGGCTCATTGTACCCATTCTCAGCTCTCAATGGCTCCAGGTACACTATTAAGTAGCACAGGCTCTTGGCTAGCTCTGCAATTTCAGAGCACAAATGGATGAAATGAAAATGCAATCCTAATCAGAAGGCAAAGAACTCAGAAACTACTGTCCTTCCAATTTCCTAAACAACAAAAAATTACAATGCTCTTCTGGAAACGAAAAGGCCTAAAGACATAAGAAATGTAATCACATGATATCCTCAACAACTAACTTAGCTCAGTCAAGAAAATACTGGCAGTTAATATGATCAAGATTCTCAAAATCAAGATGTTCTAGAATAAGCCCTGAATTCATGCCAGATATAAAGAAGCTCCTAGAGGTCCAGCACCATGGTAGCAGCTCAAAGAACCTAAAACCAGTGGACCAGAGACTGGAGGAGGCCCAGATAATCAAACCTTAGAATTGGATACAACTGCTGATGAGCAAACTCAGGATGTCATTTTAAAGAGGCTCCCCTAAAAATTTTATAAAACTTTTTGCTTAGTTGAAGGTAAATAAAAATGCAACAATACTGAAATCTCACTAAAACAGGCACTTGAGACAATTACTGATAGAACTGACAAAATTCTACCTTGCACATTTACTACCACACTCACTGCTGTAATTGTCTCCAAATGTGTCCTTTCTAGGCTAGAATTTGTGCTAATATGTGAATACGGTACTTCCTGCTATGACATGACTTTGCCCTGATGACTCTATCCCCAGTCTTCACAACTTTAAAACTCCTACAAAATCTATTCCGAGCACATCTTGATGTTATTTGATCTACACTTGGAAAACTGGACCAGAAATTCTGTGGCAGTGCTTGATTATAAGGCGATCAGAGAAATAATTCTCAATATGCTTACACTAGAAAAACAAGAACAAAGCCTGAGGTATCACATTCCCAGATTTCAAGATATATACCACAAAGCTGTAGTAATCAAAACAGTAATATGGCACTGGCCTAAAAACAGACACACAGATCAATGAAACAAAAGACAGAATCCAGAAATAAACCCACAATTATATGGTCAATTAATCTGTGACAAAGGAGGCCAGAATATGCAATTGGAAAAAGACAGTGTCTTCATTCCACAAATGGTGTTGGGAAAACTGGACCACTTTCTCACACCATACACATGCACGCACACACACACCTACACACAAACTCAAATGGATTAAGGACATAAATGTGAGATCTGAAACCATAAAAATCCTAGAAGAGATCACAAGCAATAATGTTGCTGCCATTGGTCTTAGCAACATTTTTCTAGATGTATCTCCTGATGCAAAGGAAGTAAAAGCAAAAATAAACTATTGGGACTACATCAAAATACAAATCTCTGCCCATTAAAGACAACAATGAAACAAAACAAACCAACAGCCAACAAAAGAAAACCTACTGAGTAAGAGAAAATATTTGCAAATGATACATCTGATAAGAGGTTAGTATCTAAAATATATAAAGAACTTATCCAACTCAACAACAACAAAACTAAAAATAATCCAATGAAAAATGGCAGAAAAAGGGCACCTGGGTGGCTCAGTTGGTTAAGTGTCCGACTCTTGGTTTCAGCTCAGGTCATGATCTCATGGGTTCATGAGTTCAAGCCCTGTGCCAGTCTCTGTGCTGTCAGCTTGGAACCTGCTTGGGATTCTCTCTCTCTCTTTCTCTCTACCCCTTACCTGCTCATGCTCTCTCTCAAAATAAATAAACTTTTAAAAAAAAATGGGCAGGGGGCGCCCAAGTGGCTCAGTCGGTTAAGCGTCCGACTTCAGCTCGGGTCATGATCTCATGGTCTGTGGGTTCGAGCCCCGTGTTGGGTTCTGTGTTGACAGCTCAGAGCCTGGAGCCTGCTTCAGATTCTGTGTCTCCCTCTCTCTCTGCCCCTTCCCTGCTCATGCTTTGTCTCTCCTGCTCTCAAAAATTAATAAAACATTAAAAAAATTAAAAAAAAAATGGGCAGAAGACATAAACAGATATTTCTCCAAAGAAGACTTCCAGATGGCCAACAGACACATGAAAAGATGTTCAACATCACTCATCATCAGGGAAATGCAAATCAAAAGCACAATGAAATATCACTTCATACCTGTCAGAGTGGCTAAAACCAACAACACAAGAAACAACAAGTGTTGCTGAGTTTGTGCAGAAAAAGGAATTCTCACGCACTGATGGTGGGAATGCAAACTAGCACAGTCACTGTGGAAAATGGTATGGAGGTTCCTCAAAACAATTAAAAAATAGAACTACCATACGATCCAGTAATTCTACCAGGTACTGACCCCAAGATTATGAAAACGCTAATTCAAAAATATATTTGCACCCATATCTTTACTGCATCATTATGTAGAACAGTCAAGATATGGACACAACCCAATTGTCTATCAACAGATGAATGGATAAAGAAAATGTGGTACAGAGGCTCCTGGTGGTTCAGTCGATTGAGTGTCCAGCCCTTGATCTCAGTTCAGGTCATGATCTCACAGTTTCATGAGTTCAAGCCCCACATCGGGCTCTGTGCTGACAGTGTGGAGCCTGCTTCAGATTCTCTCCTGTCTCTCTCTCTCTCTCTCTCTCTCTCTCTCTCTCTCTCTCTCTGCCACTCCCCCCAACTCAGGCATGCTCGCTCACTTGCTCGCTTGCTCTCAAAATAAACATTTTTAAAACATTTTTTTTAAAGAAAAAAAGGGGTGCCTGGGTGACTCAGTCAGTTAAGCGTCCGACTTCAGCTCAGGGCAAGATCTCACGGTTTGTGGGTGAGACCCTGCATCAGGCTCTGTGTTGACAGCTTAGAGCCTGGACCCTGCTTCAGATGCAGTGTATCCTTCTTTCTCTGCCCCTCCCCTACTTGTTCTCTCTTTCTCTTTCTTTCTCACTCTCTCAAAAATAAATATTTAAAAGAAAAAAGGAAAAAAAGAAAATGTGGTGTGCACACACACACGTGCACGCACACCCACATACGTACATACCATGGAATATCAGCCTTAAAAAAAGAATGAAATCTTGCCATTTGCAACTACATGGATGGCTCTAGAGGGTATTATAATGTTAAGTGAAATAAATCAGAGAAAGACAAATACCATAAGATTTCACTCCTAGGTAGGATTTAAGAAATAAACAAACAAACAAAAACAAAAAGAAAGAGGAACAAACAAAAACCAGACTCTTAAATATAGAGAATAAACTTGTGGTTACCTGAGGGAGGTAGCTGGAGGAATGGGTGAAGCAGGTGAAGGGGATTAAGAATACACTTATTATGACAAGCACTGAATAATGTACAAAACTGCTGAATCACCACACTGCGCACCTGAAACTACTTAACACTGTATATTAAGAAAATATATATGCTTACACTGTTTTTAAGAATGTAATTAGAATGTATTTGAATTAAAGAGTATTCAATTGAAATGAAAATAAATCGAAAGCTACCACAGAGAAATCATAGATCTACTTTGGAGAAATAATTTGCCACATTTCCATCCAACATATTTCATCCTAAAATCTGCTGATGCGTACCTTTCCCATTTTAAGAATAAGAAAACTATGTTGAAAAAAATAACTATTTTGTCCAAAGTCAAAAGCTAGGGAATGGATGAACCAGAATTTGATTCAGGCACCTACCTCCAAAATCCATGTTCCTTCTACTTGCTCGCGCTATTTTCAATAGGACATAAGTCAATAAAGTGTAGCTCTGAAAATTGGATTTTCTGAAAATTGGGATATATACTGCTGCTCACAAAGTAGGCTGCAGAAACCTTGTGATATATTTAAAAAAAGCTTTTATTTTATTAAAATAAAAAGGTTTTATTTTGTTCACTGTACCAGTATCACTGACACTCTTTAAAAAGAAAAATAATACTATGTGTTCTGAGCAACATTTACAAAAACGTCAGCCCCAATCATCCATTCAATTGCTCTCTTGTAAGAATGGCAAGTCATCAGCTCCCAGTCTGAAACACTGAGGGTCTCCACAGGCACCTAATGCCGCAGTGACCTTCCTGAAGTGCCTGAAGTGCACAGCAGAAAGTAAATACCATAATTAAATCCAAACAGTTATTAAACATCCAATTCAATTCGACAAACATCTACTGAGAACCAAGCACCAACAAGGTGCTCGCAATACAAATAAAGGCAAATAATAGCTGAGCCAGACGACTTGCTTTAAAAAAAAAGCCCAGAGCTAAGCAGGGAAAATCCTACAGGCTAAATGCTACAAGGGGCTACAGGTTCACGCAGGACAGCAGAATCACGCAGGAAAGCAGAATCAGGGAAGGTTCGCAGAGAACATGACATCCAACTCAGAGCTTGGAAAACGAACAACAACTTTCCAGATAATATCAGGAAACACTATACAGAATACTTTTATAAAGAATCGAATATAGAATATATCATATTTTTAAACAGACTCCAATCCGGGTTTAGAATGTATATCTGGTGGTGGTTTGAACTGAGAGGTAAGAAAACTGAAGTAAACCTTTTTATGTAGTTTAGCGGGCACGGAAAATTGCACAGTGGTTAAAAAGAAAATGGCTTTGCTAATTGCTAGCTTCATGACCACAGGCACGTCAGTTTAACTTCTCTGAGTCTCAGCCAGCTTATCTATACAAATGTGGATAAAACCAGCACCCACCTGACAGGATGGCATTGTGAGAATTACAGGAGGTGAAACGTGAAAATCATGTAACACAGTAACTGGAACCCTGACCTTGAGATGTGTCATTACTAATGAGGCATGAAACAGCAAGGAAACCATCCTTCAGGAATTTTCTACTCGGACTTCCATACACTGCATTAGATACATTATATGCATACACTAGGTTATATCCATCCTATTTTTCACTTAGTTCGGTATGTTCTAGTGATAGATAAGTCCAAGTTACAATAAGGCGAAGTGACCAGTAAAAAGATAAAATCAGCAAATAAGACAAGTGTTTTACTTTTTCCTTTTCAAACGATGTCTTTGATATAAGGTAGTAATCCAAAATATTTCATTTCACTGAGTCTCAATTTCCTTGTTTTTGAAATGGAAATAAGAGCACAGAGTTGTTGAAGTGACATTAGACTAAGACACAAAACAGGTGTCGTAAAAGATGGAAAATAATAATTCTGTTCTGTCTCATTCCTGTTTGTCAAAATGTCTGCAGGATTAATGAGATTCCTTAGGGAAACTTTGAAAAACACAAACAGTACTGTAGTCGGGATGTTTTAAACTAGTTTGCTTACATTATGGGGGTATATTTTCTATAGGCCACAGGCATAAGTCCTCTTTCAAATGCCTGCCAGCCAGGTAGTAAAAGAGTAAAAGATTATCTTTTGAACAACGCTAGCCAGTGAAGTACGACCAAGCAAACTGCAGTTCGGTCCGAGAAGCTAATTGGAGGCTTGCTGCACTGGCCACCACTTCACTTATCTACTTCCTAACTGCTTGGCTACTCAAGGGATAAAGATTAGCAGCCGAGCTGCTGCTGGTCACTAATAAAAATTGCTACTGATAATATAATTACAGCTATTATTTATATATATATATCCCTAAAAATAAACCACATATTTGTTTGATTTGTTCTTAGACATGAGACTTAGAGAAAGAATACAGAGTAAATCCTGAAACTTTAAAGCACTCTTAAGAACTTAAACTTTGTAAAATGGGGAGTTATAAAGAGTACTGCCACCTACAAGCTGTGTATCCTTGAGTCAGTGACTTAATTTCTCTGTGCTTCAGTCTTCTCATCTATCAATCAAGGATAATAACTGTGCCTACCTTCAATCAATGAGAAAATCCAAATAAAGTGGTTAGCACAGACTTTAGTACAAATTAACTGCTTAATACATGCAAGCTATTAGTAATGTTTTCCCTTCACAGCACAAGGCAAACAAGCTTAGAAAGCCTGAACGACAAATTTTATCTGTCAGATGGCATGTGCCAAAGATTGTAAATTTAACAACTTGTTTCATGGTCTCGACTGGAAACTTGGGCAGAAAAGCGCATAGAGTCAAACAATGTATATTGTCTTTTCCTGTATGGCTAACGGTGATAGATACAAAAATTGTATTTGCTTAGTGAATAAATATTTGGGCCTTGTTTGGAATTTTATCTTACATTATAGTACCTTAAGTAGAAATTCAGAAATAAACTTTTAATAATTGAGTTTTATGCATTTCCATAGCCAACAAAGTAGAAATCAATGCTTTTAGATAATCTCGATGTCCTTTCTCAACAATCTCTTCGAATGAAATTTTACCTGTCATTTAATAATCAATTAGAGTTTTACAATCTGAATACTTACACTGAGACAATCAGTGGCTTTTCTTAGCAAGAGGCCCATATACAGAACATAAATTTCCTGTCTAATGTCATATAAGCCCCCAGCAATTTTCTGTGTTTTGTAAAGTCAGCAAGCACGAAACTTTCAAGGCCCTACATCCCCCCAATCTGTGCCCAATAAGTACCCCGCAGCTTGATACTGGTGTTAACACTCAGGTTCAGAATGATGATCAGTACTAGATTAGCTGACATCTATCAAAGCCGCAACATCTCCCTCCTCCAATCCTTTCAAGCTCAGCATTTACAGTCACACAGACCATCTGTAATGACAACAAGCATCACTGCTAACACTTGAACATTTCTGGCTGCTGAGAAAAGCAGTGTGAATTCTAGTATCAAACTGGAGTGCCCACCCAGGATCTTCAATGAGCTGAGAACCCACGTGAGGAAACTGACAGACAGATGGTCTACTCAATAAGCCTGCTTTCTTGCTTCATAAAACAAGAGGAGCTGCCGATAATGCACACAAGAACGTCGAAACTGGATAAAAACACACAACAAAAATATATGTTGCTTCCATGTGCAAGCCATCATTAAACACCACTTACTTTTCACTTACTCAGTTCTCACAAAAACATCATTGTGCCCATCAGGTGATGATGGAGAAACTAAACATGGTATAACCATACAATGGAGTATGATAGGACAATAAAAAAATCATTTACTAATAATACTCGCCACAATATGGATGAATTTTAACATTACACTAAGTGAAAGAAGGCAGTCACCAAGCATGACATATTAAATGATTTCATTTATATGTAATGTTCAGAATAGGCAAATCCATAGAGATAAAAAGTTGACTTGTGTTTGCCAAGAGTGGGGGAATTTGGGAGGAAATGAGAAGTGACTACTACAGAAGTTCAGGGTTTCTTTCTGGGGTGAAAATTTGTTCCAAAATTGATCATGGTGATGACTTCATAACTGTGAATATACTAAAACTGCTGGACTGTACCCTTTAAATTGGTGAATTTTATGGTATGTGAAATATATATCAATAAAGCTGTGCAAAAATGGTGAAGCAGGTGGCAAAAAGGAAAAAAAGGCATCCAAATTGGGAAGGAAGATGTAGAACTATCACTATTTGCAGATAGTATGATACTATATATAGAAAACCATAAATACTCCATCAAAAAAATGTTAGAACTAATAAATTCAGTAAATTTGCAGGACACAAAATCAATACACAAAAATGTGTTGCATTTCTATATACTAATAACAAGCAATCATAAAAGGAAATTAAGAAAACAATCCCATTTACAACTGGATCAAAAAGAATGAAATATCTAGGAACAAATTTCATCAAGGAGGTGAAAGATCTATACACTGAAAACTCTAAGACATTAATGTGAGTAACTGAAGAAAATACAAATAAATGAAAAAATATTCCAAGCGCATGGACAGGAAGAATTAACAATGTTAAAAGGCCCATACTACCCAAAGCAATCTATATATTCAATGCAATCTCTATTAAAATTCCAATGGCATTTCTCACAGAAATGTAACGAGCAATCCTAAAATTTATAAGGAACCCAAAAAAGACCCAGGATGGCCAGAGCAATTTTGAGGAGGAGGAACAGCGCTGGAGGCATCCTGCTCCCTGATTTCAAACATGCTGCAAGGCCGAGGTGATGAACTCAGCGCATTACTGGCGTATGAACGGAAACATGCATCAGGGGAGCAGAGTGCAGAGCCTGGAACTAAACTGACACACGCATGGTCAATTAATTTACAAGAAAGCCAAGAATATACAATGGGAAGAAAGTCTCTTCAATAAAAGGTGCTGGGAAAGCTAGATAGCCACATGCAACAGAGTGAAACTGGACATACCTTATACTATAAACTAAAATTAGCTCAAAATGAATTACAGAGTTGGGGCACCTGGTGGCTCAGCTGGTTGAGCTTCTGACTTCAGCTCAGGTCATGATCTCACATGTTGTGCCTTTGAGCCCCGCATCATGCTCTGTGCTGACAGTTCAGAGCCTGGAGCTGCTTCGGATTCTGTGTCTCCTTCTCTTTCTGCCTCTCCCCAACTAATACTCTTTTTTTCAAGGATAGATAAACACTGAAAAAAAATTTTTTTAATGAATGAAAGATTTGAATGTAAGACTCAAACCCATACAACTCCTAGAAGAAAACATAGGCAATTAGTCTCTTAACATCAGCCTCGATGATGGTTTTTTTGATTTGACACCAAAAGCAAAGGCAACAAAAGCAAGAACAAAGTAGAACCACATTAAACTGAAAAATTTCTGCACAGCAAAGGAGACCATCAACAAAATGAGGAAAAAAAATACTTGAATATCATACATCTGATAGAGGGTTAGTATCTAGAAAACATGGGAGAACTTCTACAACTCAACAGCAGAAAAACAATCCAAATTTTTAAAAAAACTGATAGAGGATATGAACAGACATTTTTCCAAAGAAGACATAGGAGGGCCAGCAGATGTATGAAAAAATACTCCATCATAACTAATCAATGGGGAAATACATACAGGTCAAAACTACAATAGACTATCATCTCACCCCTGTTGGAATGGCTATTGTCAAAAAGATTAGAAATAACAAGTGGTGGCAAGGATGTGGAGAAAGGGGAGCCCCTCTACACTGTTGGTAGGAATGTAAACCGGTGCAGCCACTCTGGAAAACAGTACGGAGATTCCTCAAAACAATTAAAAAACAGAACTACCATTTGATCCAGCAACTCTACTTCTGGGTATTCACCTGATGAAAAATACGAACACTAATTCAAAAAGATGCAGGAGTGCCCGGTTGGCTCACTTGCTAGAGCACTCAACTATTGATCTTGAGGTCATGAGTTTAAGCCCTGCGATGGCGCAGATTTTACTTGAGAAAAACAAAAAAACAAAAAGATATATGCACCCCATGTTCACTGCAGATTTACATATATAACCAAGACATGAAAACAACCTAAATATCCATGAAAGGATAAAGAAAATGTTATAGCAAACATACATACACACACATACACATACACACACACACACACACACACACACACACACACACACACACACACACACTGCAGTACTCCTCAGCCATAAAAAAAAAAAATTCTTGCCCTTTGGGATAGCATGGGTGGACCTTGAGGGCATTATACTAACTGAAATATGTCAGACAAAAAAAGATAAGCACCCTATGGCCTCACTTTATGTGGAATCTAAAAACAAAACCAAAAACAAACTAACAAAAAAAGAACTCACATGGCTATAAAGAACAGATTGGTAGTTGCCTAAGCAAGGGTGTAGGAGGCAGGCAAAATGCGTGAAGAGTGTTAAAAAGGTACAAATTTCCAGTCGTAAAATGAGAAGTCATGAGGAGGTAATGTACAGCACAGGGAGTGTAGTTAATGATGTAGTATTGCATATTTGAGAGTTGCTGAAGAGGGACGCCTGGGTGGCTCAGTCGGTTAAGCGTCTGACTTCAGCTCAGGTCATGATCTCACAGTTTGTGGGTTCGAGCCCAGCGGAGGGCTCTGTGCTGGCATGCTTCAGATTCTGTGTCTCCCTCTCTCTCTCTTCCCCTCCCCACCTCATGCTCTCTCTTTCTCTTCTCTCAAAAAAAAAGAATAAAAGTTAAAAAAAATTTAATAAGAAAAAAAGAGAAAGTAGCTGAAGAGCGGATCCTGAAAGTTCTCATCTCAAGAAAAAAAAATTGAAACACTATATGGCGATGGATTAACTAGACTTATTGTGATGATCATTTTGCAATATATACAAATATCGATTCATTACATTGTACATCTGAAACTAAAATGTTATGTCAATTACACCTCGATAAAAAAAAAAATGGTGAGGCAGGTCTCATTACCTTTATTTCACAGACGAGAAAGCACATGTCAGGGACACATCCAGAAAACCAGGTCGGCTGACCCCGAATACTAAGGTTTTGTTTTCACTATATCCTACTGCCCCTCAGAATACTCAGGATGTTAAGAAAGGGTGCAGATCTAAACTCCATCTGGCTGCCTCTTTCATCAAAGTGGGTTGCCTTGCTGTCTTCAAGCTTCCCCATTGCTACCAAAACCTATTCTGTTGGATACTTATTTTCTAGTTGGATACCAGGAAATCTGCTCTTTAAAGGTTACAACAGCGCATATTTACAAACCTTAAAAGAAAGCATGGCTCCATACAAAATGTTTCACCCAACAAAACACTGCCTCTATGAATTTCAAAGTCAAAAGTCTAAAAAGCTACCAAAAGATAATCTTTCCCCCAACTGGTTAAAAAGATGCAACATAAACAGGTGGTGACCAACCACTTCAGGGTTCTCAGTCCCAGCAGTCCCTGGGCTCACCTTCTGAATTCAGGTTCTGTCCCAAAACTCAAACACAATGTACCCTTCCCATTTGGTTTTCAGAAACCAATACCCTAAATACAAATGCCTCTACGGTCTCCTACACAGATAAAACATTATTGTTATAATGCATGTGAGTCAAATCACAAAACAGCCATGCTGAAAGTAGGCTCCCAGTACCCTCCAATGATCTGGATCTAAGGAACATGCTGTCTTTATGAACATGCTCACATAAACCTGACCCAAAGAAGATATGTAAAGCTGAGTCTCTTCACCCATAATAAAACAAGAAAGGTATCTTATTAAGAATAGTCTATAAACTCTGTAATATAGTGTAATTCAGGGCTCTAATTGCTTGTAGAGAGTTGAGGTCAACATTTCAAGTTCATTTATTCCATTTCCACACCATCTCTTTTAAACAACTGGTATGGGGGTATTATTTCCCCACACAATCGGAATCTGGTTCAGTACTTGCACTTTTACTGAACAACTCTGTGGGCTTGACTTTGACCATCTGTGACTTCATTTTTATTCCATAAAATTACACAAGCTGTACAATTCCTTGCTGTAGAACCTTTTGTCCAGAACAAGCTACTTACTAATCTATTTCAACAAAAATCCAATTATTCAACACTTTTGTATCACCAGTTCACATACTCATTTTGACCATGATTTATACCTTTTTCCCCCAGTGAATACCATCATTACTTACTAAAACCTGCCTCCAAATAATACGTGCCCTCGTCATCATCTCTCAAGGTGTGACTATGTGTACCTAAACATTAATATATCCATATTCCCAAAGTCTTCTGTTTATTTACATTGTTTTCTCTCCCCTTGGTCATTGGCTTAGTCTATTCTTGCTGCTACAGAATACCACAGACTGGTAGCTTATGAACAATAAAAATCTATTTCTCATAGATTTTTAAAAATAATTTATTGTCAAATTGGTTTCCATACAACACCCAGTGCTCATCCCAACAAGTACCCTCCTCTGTGCCCATCATCCACTCTCCCCCCTCCAACAACCCCCTCTCCCCTCAGTTTGTTCTTAGTCCTTGCGAGTCTCTTATGTTATGTCTTCCTTCCTCTCTGTGGCTTTTTTTTTTTTCCTTCCTTCCCCTCTTCCCCTCCCCCCTGGTTTTCTGTTAGGTCTCCCAAAGCCTACCTATGCATGGGAACATATGGCATCTGTCTTTCTCTGCCTGACTTATTTCACTCAGCATAATATCCTCCAGTTCCATCCATGTTGCCACACGTGGCCAGATTTCATTCTTTCTCATTGCTGCGCAGTATTCCATTGTGTGTGTGTGTGTGTGTGTGTGTGTGTGTGTGTGTGTGTGTGTGTATACACCACATCTTCTTTATCCATTCATCAGTTGATGGACACTTAGTCTCTTTCCATGATTTGGCTATTGTCGAAAGCGCTGCTATGAACATCGGGGTACACTTGCCCCTATGCATCAGCAGTCCTGTATCTCTTGGGTAGATTCCTAACAGTGCTATTGCTGGGTCATATGGTAAATCTATTTTCATTTTTTTGAGGAACCTCTACACAGTTCTCCAGAGTGGCTGCACCAGTTTGCATTCCCACCAACAGTGCAAGAGGGTGCCTGTTTCTCCACATCCTCTCCAGCATCTATAGTTTCCTCATTTATTCATTTTAGCCACTCTGACTGGTGTGAGGTGGTATCTCAGTGTGGTTCTGATTCGTATTTCCCTGATGATGAGTGACTTTGAGCATCGTTTCATGGGTCTGTTGGCCATCTGGATGTCTTCTTTGGAGAAGTGTCTATTCATATCTTCTGCCCATTTCTTCACTGGATTATTCGTTTTTCAGGTGTGGGGTTTGGTAAGTTCTTTATAGATTTTAGATACTAGTCCTTTATCTGATACGTCGTTTGTGATTATCTTTTCCCATTCCTTTGGTTTCCTATCAGTTTTGTTGGTTGTTTCTTTTGCTGTGCAGAGCTTTTTATCTTGATGAGGTTCCAGCAGTTCATTTTTGCTTTTAATTCCCTTGCCTTTGGAGATGTGTTGAGTAGGAATTTGGTGCATCTTAGGTCAAAGAGGCTTTTTCCTGCTTTCTCCTCTAGGATTTTGATGGTTTCCTGTCTCACATTCAGATCCTTTATCCATTTAGAGTTTATTTTTGTGAGTGGTGTAAGGAAGTGGTCTAGTTTCATTCTTCTGCATGTTGCTGTCCAGTTCTCCCAGCACCATTTGTTAAAGAGGCTGTCTTTTTTCATTGGATACTCTTTCCTACTTGGTCAAAGATTACTTGGCCATATACTTGCGGGTCCATTTCTAAGTTTTCTATTCTATTCCATTGGTCTATGTGTCTGTTTTTGTGCCCATACTATATTGTCTATTTCTCATAGTTTTAAAAGCTGGAAAGTCCAAGATCCAAGGAGCCGGCATGATAGCATTCTGGTGCGGGGTCTCTTCTATGCTGCAGACTTCTCACTGCATCCTCGCAGGGTGGAAGGAGCTACAGATCTCTCTCTGGAGCCTCTCTAACAAGGCACCAATCCCATTTGTAGGGTTCCATCCTCATGACAGGCCCCACCCTACCAACACCATCACCTTTGGATTAAGATTTCACCATGTGTATGGGGGGCCACCAACAAGCAGACCACGACTAATTCCTCTCTTACCTTTTTCTTAATAAATGGACAGCTCTCTTTCCAATGTGTAATTAAAATTCTCGGTGAAGTTGGTATTAGTTTGACAATCAAAATGGACTCTAGGGGAACAATGAAGACTTAGAAAGAGAAATATTTTACTAGAACAGAAATCAATATTATAAGGTATTTAATAGATGGCTTTGACTTTACAATACAACTACTAACATTTCGTATATGGCATAAAAATTAGTTGCAGGCATTTCAGAGTAAAAGTAAATTCACCGAATGTTCCTCTCAACTACACAATAATTTTGGAGCTATGCCAGCCTGTCTTTGAAGCTAAATTGTTGTAAGAAGAAGTGAGAGAGAGACCAAGAGTCCCATGCTGAGGCTGAAAGAAGAAAGCATACTCTAAAATAATGAAAATTATTATTCATGGAGGACTTATGTGCTAGGCCGTGTTCTAAGGGCTATCCACATATTAACCAACTTAATACATATTAGGAGTCTATAATGTAGATTGGTTTTTCTACAGTTGTACATATTGTTCTGTTAACACATAAGGAACCTTCCCTTATTCCCCTACATTTCAATCTATAAGCATATTAAAAGCTCATGCATATGCACGAATCACATGTGTGCTTTGTGTGAACGCATACATATATAATACAAACACATCAATGTAACTGTATGCCGTGTGTGTGTGTATACACATGTGTGGGTAAATGTACAAATAGATTTGGCTAGAGAGAGAAAACACACATATGGTCCCAATTTAAAGATTGAGATTTTAAAGATTTTTCAATCAGTACACTTGATAACCACATCTTTCTAGTCGGTAAATATAGAAACATAATTCTAGTGTCAGTTTTCCATTGGCAAGTTTATTAGAAGATTAAATTGTTGACATATGCAAACTGATTTTCACAGCTCCAACTGACTGATAGCTTTAGACACAAGTCACATAACGGTTTTGTTGTGACTCCTGTCAAACAGAAATTCATACAAATCATGCAGAAATCACCAGCTGAAATATGTTACACGTGCCAGTGCCAAGACAACTTGGTAGCACAATTCAGCTTCCCCTCCTGCTGGGACCGTAGCCCAGGGGGAACAAAGCACTTCTCCTGGCAGGAGTCCAGGAGCACAGCCAAACCCTCTCAGGTGCTGGACAGCCTCCCTCAGACATGGGAATAATACTTATTTACTAGTTATTTTTTTTTGCTTATACTACTTATTTTTTTATTAAAAAAATCACTATAGATGCAAACGAGTACATGAGTACCCCCATAGTTTCAACTTAATTATGACAATATTCAGTCTTTTCAAAAAGAAAAAGAGTCTATAAGCTTCTCCCAGAACAACCAAATACTATAAAACCTGGGTGAAAACCTGGCACGAAGAAAAATCAGATGTCCCTAAGTGGTAGCAAGACAAGCCTGTCTTATAACATTATTACTGATGTTTGCAAGATAAAATCTTTTGTTCACTTATCCAACTGAAATTTATTGAGAACCTACTGGATGTCAGGTGCTGCTCTAGGTCCCAGAGATACAGTACAGAATAAGTGTGTGTTCTCACGGCCACACGTTCCAGTGGGACGGGCAGGCTGTCAACAGGTTAAAAACATTTTTTTAATTTAAAATCCTGCAGACACTGATCTTAGGAAATTAAAGTACAATATGAGAGTTATGGGGACACCCTGAAGCACAAAGCAAAACAGAATTATAAGGCTTAAACTCATTCTGCGTGTTCTCAATATCAGTTTTTCAGATCTCTGATGAAAAGGATCATGCTTCCTGTTTCGTGTATGTCATTCCCTAAACGTACTACACTGTTGTGAGCAACGTGTGGTACATTAAAAACAATACTTGAACAATAAAAATAAAATGAGCAACCTGAATCAGGAGCAAGACACAAGAGCATTTAATCGAACCAGTTCATCGAGTCCGCAGAGTCCCCAGAGGTGTGGAAGAACTTCGCTGCCCAGCTATTTAAGCCCATATTTAACTCTTCCCAAATACCCCCCACCCTGTAACTGAGATTAACCCCATACCACCGGCAGGTACACACTCTCGGGCATGACCACCAAAATGCTGCTACAAACCAGATTTGAAAAGTTTGAGGAGATATTGAAACATACATTCCTCAGCCATCAGCCATGCGGCAGAGGAATTCCCTGGAAGGTCTACAGGGCAGAGCGGAGCTGCTGTTGTAGCACTGGTTACAATATAAAAACTTCCTATCTGCTGGGAATTTATCTCACCCTACCCCGTTCAGCAGAAAACACCTCGTCAGAAATGATATCCATCAGAATGAAGCTTTTGAAAGTTTTCTAGACAGAGACGGGAAGATGTTTTAAAGTGAATAGCATTGGCTCAAGGGAGAGATAAAACTGGAATTGATACCAAAGTAGGTAATACTTTCCCCCTGAACTCAGCCAGGAGTTTGACATGATGTGGCGTTTATCTGTCTCTCCCACTGCTGCGCCATGCTACTAGACACTCATAGGTCACTTGGACTCAAAGAGAAACTCAGTGATGATGGTGGATCAATCTGGTGCTTACTGGTATCACGGCATCCACAGGGCAGTAGGCAAAAAAGACGCAAACCCTGTTCTCAAATCACCTTAATTTGGGTGGCCTAACCTCCACAACAATACATCCAGGTTTGTGAGTATGGGTGTATGAATATACATATACACACACATAAGCATATATTCATACGCAGACACAGAGAAACATACATGTACATGCGTGTGTTTGTCCATGTCCTTGGCAGGAGCCATTCTCTAACTAGGTTATGACACAAGCCATCCACTTTCTCTTGCACAATTCTTCTCTTGACCAACTAAGGCCCACTGTAGAAAGCTTCCTCCAGGTCCAATCTGGCTAGTTTGCAAGTTTCTTCTCACTCTTAACTTGGGCACTGTTACTGGTGCCCTCCTTATTCTCCTCATCCACATCCGAATCACTTATTCTCTACTTCCTAAGACCCTCCTGCCTCACTGCTACCTGACTGGCCCAGGCCACCATCATGTTTCACCTGGACGAGAGCAACCACCTCCGGATCGAACTCTACACCCAGTCTTGCCTCTATGATTCGTCGGATACAACAGTGGTCAGAAACAGCTTCTCCAACTCACATCTCATCATCTCACACCACAGTTCCATCTTTTAACATTTGCCTTGCCTTTAATTCTTAACATTCGATGTCCCTCCAGTATGTTTTGGTTTTTGGTTTTTCTGTTTGTTTGTTTGTTTGTTTGACCAATACTGCCAAGCAATTAACTAAACTCTGACACTGATGCTGATCTCAAGTCCACACTGTTACCTGTGCTTCATCTGACTGACCGACAGCAAGTCCTATTCCCACAGCTTCTCCTCAGGTTTGCTAGAGAGGCTCACAGAACTCAGAGAAATGTTTACTTACATTGACCAGTTGATTTTTAAAAGTAGTATAAAGGATTCAGATGGAAAGCCAGACAAAGAGGTACACACGGTAAAATATGTGGAAGGGGGTGCAGAACTTCCATGCCCTCTGGGCACCAATCTCCCTGAATCTCCACACTTTCACCAAGGCAGAAGCTGTCAGAACTCCACCCTTCCGGGGTTTTGTGCTGGCTTCCTTACACAGGCACGGCTGATAAACCACTGGCCATTCATGGCCAGGCCATATCTCTAGCCCCTCTCTCCTCTAGGAAGGTCCTGGGTGGGAGTGAAAGCTCCAACCCTCTAATCAAATGACTGGATTTCCCAGGCAAGAGCCTCCATCCTTACTTCCCTAGGGGCTCTTCTAGTCACTCCATTAACATCACGAAAGACACTTTTATTGCTCTAGTCACTCAGAAAACTGCAAGCACTTTAGGAGCTCCTGCACCAAGAATGGGACAAAGACCAACTACAGGCGTATTACAAATCATAACTGTCCTTAACCCTTTACACTGCCATGCCCCATATCCTTGAATAGGACCTGTGGGGCCCTTCCCCATCAGGCCCCTGCCAGCCTCACTCTATGACACACTCTTTCTCTCTCCTTGTCACAGACTTCCTTCGGCGTTCCTCAAAACTGCCTTATTCTCTTCAGCCTTAACATCCACACATGGTGGAAAACTCTTGAATACCACACCTCACCCAGAGAGCACCTGCTCATTCTTTCTCTATCTTCCTAAACGGCATTTTCTCAGGAAAGCCTTCCCAGTCTTCCCCTTCTCCAGGTTAATTCACCCTGTTACAGACTCCGCAGAATTAATCACACTTGAAAGGATTTCTTAACTGCTTTTCTCACCCTGAAGGGCACAGTGAGAAGTTAGGAACCTGGGGCCTGCCTACTCAGGTTCCAATCCTGAGTCTACTACTTAGAAGTTGTGAGACCTTGGGGAAGTCACATAACTTCTCTGTGGCTCAATTTCCTTATCTCTAACATGCGGATAACAATAACATTTACCTGGTAAGTTTGTTCTGAGAATGAAAGGAGATGGAAAGTGCTCAGACTAGAACTCTGCGTATAGTAAGCACTAAAGAAATAAGTGTTATCATTATTACTGTCATCCTTAATGACATGAAATATCAGCTTTGTTCGTCACTAAAACCCTAATGCTCGGTATACAGATACTAACTGACCCCAATTCCATCTCAGTGTATTTAATTCAAGAGGTTTCTTTGTGAATCTAAAAGAAATGACAATCATCAATTAACATTTACTTATTCCCAAGCTTTGCCCTACCTAAAGGAGAAGGATGCACCCAGAGAAAATACACCACCTCTGCCAGGTGGGAGCCATGACTGCACAAGGCTCTCCCGTCTCTCCACTGAGTAAAAGGGTTAACAAGGAGTATGAGCTTAAATTACATAAACCTCATCCAATATTCATCTACTCAAAGGTGTTCCTTAATCTTCCCTTAGTTTCATCAGGGAAGACTACAGATCAAAGAGCTCACTTCACACAGATAGCGTTTCATGAAAGGCAGAGGTATCAAGTTTATCCCCTGGCAGGACCTATGTGGGCTGGACCTGCCCCCACAGCTGCAGCAAAACCAGGGAGACTCAAAGACACGAGGGTGTGTGATGGACTTAGATCTAACTAGGTGGGAAAAAGTTCCTGAAGTATGTTCTTACATTGATTTTTTGGAAACACAGCCTGACATTGAAGGGATTCCTTTTAAAACATCTCTGTAGGGGCGCCTGGGCAGCTCAGTTGGTTAAGCCTCCAACTTCGACTCAGGTCATGATCTCACAGTCCAAGAGTTTGAACCCCATGCCAGGCTCTGTGCTGACAGCTCAGAGCCTGCAGTCTGCTTCAGATTCGGTGTCTCCCTCTCTCTCTGCCTGTCCCCAATTTGCTCTCTGTCTCTCTCTCTCAAAAATAAACATTAAAAAAAATTTTTTTATTTAAAAAAGGTTACAAAAAAGTAAATAAATAAAAATAAAATGTCTCTGTAAAGCAGATTCTTCTCCCTCAAAATGCATAGGAGAAGAGACAACTGAATTTAGTCCTTGAACTATCGACCAAATTCACTGTTCATAGGCTGAGCCTTCAACAAATTAAGCGTAGATAGTGGGTAGGTTATCTCTTGCATGTATAGGTAAGAAAGTTGATACAGACGTTGAAGAAAAAATGATGTGACAGTTAAACAAGTATATTTAAAAGTTGCTTTTGTCGTGCAAATACAGTGTGAGATATTGCTGTGAAACCTAAATGTTTGCAAACTGGATTCACTTCAGTCACACACACCCATAATGTTAAAACATTCCAGTTTAAAACAGGATCTAAAGTCCCCGCAAGGCTTGCACTGATCTGTCAGCAAGCCCTGTCATTTCTTTCTTTGAATCATCTTCCCGAGTTACCAACCTCCATCCTTCCCACTGTGAGCACAGCTGTCTTAACTCAGCAGTCTCTTCTGGCTGGTCTTTGTAACTCTCCCTTCTAACCATCCCATATATTTCTGTCTTATTCAACTACTCACCTACCCATCACTGATCTCCATTTCTTGGCCTCAATTCCCTTCCCTGGCCTCCAAACCCTACACAACTTGTTTCCAGCCCATCCATCTAGGACCTTTCTCCATCTGTGTCCTCCCTCTGCCCTGGCATGTCTTCCTTTTTCCCAAAAGGATGCCCTCCTCTGCCCACCCACACCACCCGCCCTGCACTCCATGCTCACTGCACTTCCCTGGGCTATCTCGACTGCTTCCTCTCCGTACCACCACCTCCTCCCTGTTACAGAGGTCATTCGGTTACTTGCACTTTCCATTATGTTTAGTTTGAGGTTGGTTACCGTACTAGACTCTTTCAAGGCAAGGTCATGACTTAAGATTTATTTATATTCCCACAATGCTGAGTACAATCATGCATCAAATGTATGACTTGAGAACCCATACTCTTCTGTAAAAGTACAAAGCGTCAATGTTTTTCTTAAAAAACCACATATTCCTCCTACAGTAGCAGGAACAGAAATAGGAAGGTGTCTATATGCCCCCACAAGTGGCAAGGAAGCTTCTTAGAGCATGGTAAAGTATGCTCACTAAATCTGGAGATTTACAGAAGTGGGAAGAGGGCAGCAGGGACAGGCAGGTGAGAAGATGAAAGGAGGTGGCACCTAAGAAGAAGAATGCTGGGGACACTGAGTCTTATTTGATGAGACTAAAGGTCTTTCGTGATTAGACTAATTAGGACCTTGCATTCCAGAATTAGGACCTGTAAGTAACGGGCGGTCATTTGTAGGTTCGAGAGTCCAAGGAAAGGCTTTAAGATTATTCCTAAAGCAATGAAAAATACATCGAGCAGGAAAATCCTGAAGGCACAGAATTCCTCAGAGAACTTTCTTAACTGTTTGAGATGTGTAGCACAGACTTCTTACCCCAAAACACCTCCTCTCAGCGCACTGAGGTACCAGGGCTCCTCCAGTGCACACTGCCTCTCCTGCCAGATACCTAGGTCAGTTCCTGAAGGGAGGAACGAATACAGAGAACAAGGCCACAGGGCTGGGGAGGTGAGGGCTTCACCAGGACTTGGGGAAGGGCGCAGAAGCAGCACGATGGAGAGGACCCTGAAGCAATCTGTAAGCCGACGGATGGCATCACAACGTTGTCTTTCGAGAAGTAAAGCCAAGTCCTAGGGGGGAACACGATGAAATAATGAAAATGAGAAAAAGAAGACCACAACTGTATTCAAGGACATAAAAGGAATGATAGGATGAGCCCTCCTTTCTTCTCAGGGTGGAAGAACACATACTCCTGATCCTCCAGATAGAACTTCCAGAATTCTCTCTTTCCAAGTGGCCCCAGAGTTTCTGTAGGCTCTGAGACTGTATCAACTCTGATCTACTTTAAAGTACCCAAATTTCGTATGTGCCCTCTCTTCCATTCCCTCCAGACAGCCCCTGTCAGGTCTCCTTGCAGACATCCCTGCCCACGCAGACTTGGAAGACACCTGTATCACCCCATTCCAGGGATCAGCGCAATGAAGACAAGGAAATCTTTGGTCCCCAGTAGCATGAAAAACACTGGGCAAACAGGGCTCTGAGTTCCAGACCAAAAAGATGTTTCTACCTTTTAATATCTAGCTATAATAGATTCAACTGTGGGCAAAATAGTTTAATGAGCTGCCTTCAATTTCTAGCTTCCAGACTTCCCAATTTTGTGGCTATCCAAGACGGGAAGTAACAGCCTCCTCTGCATTAGGAACAACCTGGAGGGAGACTGGCCTTTAGCGAGTCTCTGTACACTCACTCCTGTATTCCCACACAAAGTCATCACACACGGCCCCACGAGCCTCGTGCTCAACTCTATCAGTTATACCTCCAATGGGGGCAGAGGAAGGGAAGGGAAGAGGGGAAAGGAAAAAGGGTAGAGGGAAAAAGGAAAGAAGGAAGGAAAGGAAAAAGAAGGAAAGAAGGAAGAGGGAAGGGAAGGAGAAGGGGAAAAGAAAGACAAAGGAAAAGTGAAGACATAAAAGGGAAAAGTGAGGAAGGAAGGATGGAACGTAGGGAAAGGAAGAAAGGTGATTAGTAATTCACAAGTTTACTAAAATAATCTGCATTTAAATCCTTATTTTTTAAAAAGGATTTTATTTTGAAATAATCTCCATACCCAGTGTGGGGCTCGAACTCACAACCCCAAGATCAAGAATCGCATGCTCTTCCAACTGAGCCAGCAAGGCACCCCTGCATTTATATCTTGTGAAATATTTTTTCAAGTTACTTATTTTGAGAAAGGGAGAGAGAGAGAGTGTAAGTGGGGGAGGGCCAGAGAAACAGGGAGGGAGGGGGATGGGGAGGGAGAATCCCAAGCAGGATCTGCATTGACAGCACGAAGCCCGACACGGGGCTCAAACCCACAAACCATGAGATCATGACCTGAGCTGAAACCAAGAGTTGGACCCTTAACCAACTGAGCCACCCAGGCACTCCTGCATTTACATCTTTGAAACAGAACTTTGATTCACTGATTACACTTCCACATTAATATCTTCGCCACGGATGCCTAGTGTATAGATCGTTAATCCACTGTTGGATACAATCATGTTCAAGTTGACCCAGCAATCCCCTAAGAAAACAAAAGTGACAAGTCATCAAAAATGTATCTGTGGGTCCCAAAGGACAGCTGTTACAGATGGTGCAGGTCCAGTGGAGAAGCAGACAGACAGACCAAGGTGGGCCAGAGGCCTACAGACAGGAATTGAAAGAGAAGAGACCAGAGCTCTGGAGGAGGAACTTGTTCCTTTCTACAAGTTATTACAAGTTATGCTGTTGGCTAAATGTGGTAAGTAAACTACTTTACACCTTAAACTCCTAAATATCTCTCAGTCCTTTCCAGTCCTTAATTACTCTCTCTACCTGAACTCAGCACCTCACTTTTTTTTTTTTTTAACTCCAAACACCCTCCATGCCTCCTATATCCAACTTAACAGCCTAACATCATCCCCCAACTCTCACTGCCTTTTGCATGATCCCAGTCTTCACACTGATACAGTGTAATCCTTCTTTAAAAACTAAAACAAGTTGAAGAGGCTACTCATCTGTTTTAAAAATCCTCCCAGGATTCTCCATGGCCTGTTGCAGCCTTCAAATCCATGCCCCAGGCTAGGTTCATCAAGCTCATTTCAAGCCACTTCTCTTTCACCTTGGACTCCGCAACACGTGCCATGTGCTCTGAGCTCCACTTAACCTGGCAGCCATGTGAGAGGACACTTTCCCTGATGCTCCCCAGAATCTCTCCTTCCTGTGTTCCCACAGTCCCTCAGGTGCAGAAAGACTAAGGTCCCAATTATCTGTTTGCTTATCTTTCTACCTAAAAGGACAGTGGGCTCCTACAGGGCAGGGACCTTCCTTAGGCATATCCAGTGGGTGCTTAACAACAAACATCTGTGGATTAAAAAGCTGGAAGAGAAGTTCAAGGCTCACATGCTTATTTGGTCAGTCAAACAGAACAACTTCTTCAGAAATGGCAGAACCTCAAAAGGTAATGCACACAGTGGTGGAAGAGAACAGGTCCACAGGCTGTTACCTTCCCACAGGTATGTAAGCACTTCAGTTTAGGGTACTAGCAAGCACAGCTGGGCAAAAGCCAGCTCCTGCGGAGTGGTTGCATTTGTCTGGCTAAGGGGTGGCAACGACAGCATCTGTCAGGATGAGACTGAACAGAGGAGTTCAGAACCAAGCAGAGCTGTAACATGATGCACCAGTATCTGGTTGGAGTGCAAACAAGGTACGCTTTCTTTCTCTAGTACACAGCGGGCACCATGCCAAACACACACAGTGTTTGCTATTTTTGCAAGTCTAATAGGGTCTGCAGAGGGGAGGGGTAGGAGATCGGCAGTTCATAATGACTCTCATTATGTCTGCTGCATTTTGAGCCAAGATTAGACACTAGACAATCCTCTGTCCAGTGTCAAGGGCTTTCAACTGCCCTTTCATCAGGGTAATTCCACTTCAAACTAATTTAGGTTTCTTATAACTCAAGCTACCAAAACTGATACACTTCACTGTTTTCAGCCCAGAAAAACAGGTCAATGTCTGCTCCAAATAGAAATCCAGTGCTTGGGTTCAGGGCCTGTGACTGCTACACAAGAGCTGTGACGGAAACATGCCACCATGAAATCTCACACTCTCCCTGCAGAGACCGAAGCAAGAACTCCTCTGAGAACCTCCTGCCCTTCTCACCAGCAAGTCTGCTTCTGTGGACCACAGTCTTTTCAACACGGTTTTAGGAAGAAAGTTGGAGCTTGTTAATTTTCACTAAAATCAACAAGGCTACGTGCATTTCATTCCAGGATAAAAACTAACTGTTTTTAAGTCTAAAGAGCAAAAATAACAAATCTCTAAACTAGATCTTTATGTTCAGATTAGAGAATAGTACAAACCAGGCTGAGTTTTAACAATTATTCACCGAGTTTTCAAGAAAAATATCAACCTTTAATCTTCTAAGTGTGCAAAAACTTTAATGACAATGCAAGGGGGAAGGTACAAAGGATTCAAGAAAACAAAGATGAGATTTACACAAGTCAAGAACATGGGACGGGAAAGTGAGAAGTGGATAATAAAACTGCCCACGAAACGTCTCCATTTTTCTGACTCTAAAAATTTATCATACTTAATTTTTTTTGAAGTTTATTTATTCATTTTGAGAGAGAGAGAGAGAGAGGTGTAAGTGGAGGAGGGGCAGAAAGAGAGAAAGGGAGAGAATCTCAAGCAAGCTCCACACTGTCAACACACAGCCCAACGTGGGGCTTGATCCCACGAGCCATGATATCCTGACCTGAGCTGAAATCCAGAGTCGATGTTTAACTGAAAGAGCCACCCAGGAGCCCCAACACTTAATTTCAAATGGAACCAGCATCACCATGACTTTCTAAGAAAGTTAATGTGTGTTAACTTGGTTTCACAAAGAACACAAGTTAACAATTCATAGGGATCCTAAATCCTCAGAAAGATTACATAAAGAATAAAAATGATACTTATTAATTAAATAAGAATTTAACTCAAAGGTCCAAAAACTTACTTTATTAATATGCAATAACTCTAAAAGCATGGGTTTATATTAATATTCTGATTATCAATTAAATAAGAGTCGTCTTACACACCCAGATATGCACATGCACTTACCCCTTTAAAGAAGATGAGAGGTAACGAGGTGTGACTTAGAACTGGGGCGACCTCGCACAACAGGCATCCGTGTGCACTGACACGTGCTGTGGCTTATTACATAAACAGCACTTCGGTGAGTGCTCTTAAAAAGCATTTAACATATGAGAAATAAACTTTTTACTGATGTGTAACATACAAAAAAAGCACACAGAAGTGTAATGTTTATACACTAAATACATTTGTGTAACCAGCACCCACATCAGCAAACGGAATATACTAGCACCCTAAAAGCCACCTTTCGGTGGTCACAATTTTGCTTCACTGAGGCAAAATGTGTGTAGAAATCCTTCCCTTGTTTACCTGGACTCATCATAGGTCAACGTGGGTTGACTACTGCTTAAAGAATTTCTATTCTAGAACCCAGGGATCATGGTGCTGCGTTTCACATCACAGCTCTAGATTTACGGGGAGAACCAAACTCTCAAGACTATCTAAAAATCAGTAATTTAAAGTTAAGATGTCAAGCCCTAGTCAAGTCACCCTCAATGTTCAACTGCCAAGCCAACACTGAAGATCACATTACACAACTCATTCATGTGAGCAGTGCACTAATGTTCTGGGTGTGTAATCCAATAAAATAGGCCTGGAAAGTCCCACAGTAGCTGTAGGCTTCTACTCTGAACTCCCTGACTGCTCAACGAAAGTTTACAACAGAAAATACTTGTAAGTAAATGAACCTTCTCCTTACTACATTAATTTTGCAGCTGTGCTTGCCCATTTTGTGCCTTTTCTCCCTTCTCTCCACACCCTCCCTTCCTCACTATCTTCTCGCCTCCTAGAGAGCTCTCCTGTAATGTGTCTTCAGTCTTCAATAAGCCTTGCCAAAAAAAAAAAAAAAAATGCATTCCTAAATCTGAAACTCAATCTGTACTTCCATACCAGCTGGGATGCTCTCTATTCAAAGAAGGAAGGCTGGGAGTTGGATTTTTCAGCAACAAAAGACAACAAAGCACTTTTCCATTTGGGGCTGCAGAGGGAGCCAGAACCATGCAATGCAAGCAAGTTATAAGTGTTTCTAGAACTGGATGAATCTGAGGATGGAGAAAATATAAACACATACACACACATCTCACATACCACACACTCAGGCACACAGACGCCCACCCAGACCTCAGGCCTGAGGAGACTCTGAAAGAATACTTTGTGCGTTCAGAGAGGAAACATCATATAATTTATTTTGTGAGGGGGAGATGAACAATAAAAGGAAAATAAAGCTATTTTGTTCCATCAAGTGAAAAGAGAATGAATTTTAAAGGGAGTCATCAATTCCAAGATTCCTCAGCCAATGTAAGCAATCAGCATCTTGAATTGGCGAGGTTATCTGACCAGGGGGAACGGTCTTTTATTTTCAAGAGCTCTTTATTCAATTTTTCTGGAACAGAGCTTAATACAAGCTGACCTCTATGGTTTTTTTTTTCCTCTACAACCTAACACTGGGTCAGAGCACAGATGGGAAGGACCGAGAAGTAGGGCAGAGAATGGAGCAAATAATTTCAAATTATAAGACTAGTAAAACAAAAACAGAAGTAAAGAAATACCTGATTGATCCCCACCAAAGAGTGATGTTGCCACAAGGCCACAAAGGGAGATCCAGTCCAGCAAGCCTTTCACCTGGAGACTACCTCCAATAGTAAAGTACCACAATGAATACAGTGGAGTGAAAAAGATATTCTGATCAATGGTAAAACAACACTTAACTAGTAATTCTAAGTAATAAAGCACTCATTCTCTGACAGCTCTTTCGCAACATACCAGAGACATATAATAACAACCTACAATGAGATAGATGTGGTTTATACTGTAATACAGAGATAGTTAGGAATCTATAATATAGAGATTCTAGATAAAGCCATAACAACATACTTAATGCCTCAAGCACTAGCCCCCTCAGTCCAAATCATAAAATATTAACTGAACACCACTACGCCAAGGACTGTATGAGGTTCTACAGATATAAGAATGATAAATATGGCTTCAAGGAGCATACCAAGAAAACAGGAAGTGCAAATATATATATTTGTAAAAAATATGAGGAAGTAGAATAGAGTTAGAACCCAAATCCAAAATATACCAGGGGCCTTAAGGCACAGTCTGAAACAGTATAAATCCTCCCAAAAGATATTATTTTCTTTAAAATATTTCATCATGAAATACTACTGCCCTATCAACATTCAAAAGATGCAAATCTTACACTGAATTAACATGTAAGAAATAGTATCCGAGTCCATACTTTATAAAGGGCCGAGTATTAGGACACTAGAATTTGTGACTATTGTGACCATATTCCCTCCACTTCGGTGATGTTTCTTAGTGCTGATAAAGGTTAATGATGATGGCACCTCTGAAAATTTTTAGTATCAAATACAAAAGAATTGTCAAATATACGAGGAAGCAAGAAAGGACTTGGAGGAAGAGTCATTTCACCAAAAGACAAAGCAAGAAACATGAATTACGGTCTTGAGCTTGGCAAAAAGGAGATGAGGATAGAGCTTGGCTAAAAGGAGATGAGGATATCTTTAAGGCCACTGGCCATTTCTGGACAAGATACTGTAACAGACGCCAGCTTCACCTCCTTGCCTGAAACAAAAAAAAACACACATCGATATATATGGAACAATGCTTACTGAGACACTGGCTGTGAGGCAACTAAAACCATAATCCTCAAGAAACAGGAAACAAATGAGGAGATCCCTATGCTCCAATTTACTGCCTAGAGTGTTCAGAGTGTAATGCAAGGAGGAAAAACTGAGGTAGATCCAGGAAGACTCCATGAGTTGGAAATCTGAGGAGACCAAGGCAGCTAGAGTTCGCATGAGTGAGGATTACACAGAGTGAGGACCCTGGAGATCTACAGAGGTCCCACGAGGATGCAGAGGAGAGATCAACACTTCAGTGAGAGGAAACATCACAGGCCGGGGGAAAACAAACACACAAAGGGATTGGAAGGCACACTTTCTGGCATTCACACAGACTGTGACAGGTGCCTGCTTCCATCAGCAAGACTGGGAAATAGACTTCACGAAGTACTGGAGAGAAATGTTCAGGAAGGTACTGCAAAACCAATGGGGGGAAAATCAACCCTAGACTGAGCACTTTTCCAGATCCCCCTTAACAAATCATAACTGAAAAACTCAAAAAATGAAACTGTTGCCAAATTGTTTATTGCACCACAGAATAAAGCTCAAGAAGACTTAAAAAACTACGAAGATATCTAGCAGCTAACAAAGTAAAATATACAATGTATAACATCCAATCAAAAATTACCAGGCACACAAAAGGACAAGCAAACATGATCTGTAATGAGTCAAAAAGTCAGTAAATTGGAACGAACCAGTACAGGCACAAAGGTTAACTGCAAACAAGGGCATTAAAACAATTATTATGTTAAAATAATTAAGTAAAGACATGGAAATACAAAAATCAAACTTCTAGAAATGAAACCATGTTTCAGATGAAAAATGCACTGAATGAGATCAGTAACAGATGAGACATAGCAGAAGGAGAGTATAGGTAAACTTGAAGACATAGCATTAGTAACAAACCAAAATGAAACAAAGAGAAAAAAGAATGATGGGAAATGAAAACAGCACCAGTAAGCTGGAGTCCCCCAAAAAGGGGCAGGTGACAAAAAAGAGAGAGAGAGAGTGAGAGAATCTGAAGAAAAAATGACCAAAAATTTCTAAACTTGATGAAAACCATAAACCCAAACATCAAAGAAACTCAACAAAGCTAAAGCAAAAGAAACGTGAAGTAAACCATACCAAGGCAAAACATAATCAAAGACTCAAAAGCAACGATAAAGAGAGAAATCTAAAAAGCACTCAAAGAAGAAATCTATGACATTACAAGGAAGTAAGTTACCAGTGACATTAAATTTCTCATGGCAAACAATGAGAGAATAGTAGAGCAACAGTTTTAATATACTGAAAGAGCAAAAACTGTACACTTAAAAATGTGCAGTCAGGAAAATCCACCTTTCAAATAAAAGGCACAATAAAGATGCTCATAGGCAAAAAGATTTCATTACCAGTAGACCTCCACCAGCAAGAAATGTTAAATGAAAAGGAGAATGCTGGCATGTAAATTGGATCTACAAAAAGGAAAGAAGGGCACCAGAAACTGAACCACTGGAAATGGTAACCACATGTATACATGTGGTTATTCAAATCTCTTTAAAAGACAATTTCCTATTGAAGCAAACAATAGCAATGTACATTTTTAACGTGTAAAATTAAAACTCATGTCATCATCGATATAATGGCTGGGAGAAACTAGAAATAAATAGAATGGTAATTGTAACATTCCTACTTTTTTCAAATGTTTATTTATTTATTTTTGAGAGAGAGAGAGAGAGAGAGAACCAGAAGGGGTGGGGCAGAGAGAGAAAAGGAGACACAGAATCTGAAGCAGGCTCCAGGCTCCGTCCTGTCAGTGCAGAGCTGGATGTGAGGCTGAACCCACGAACCAAGAGATCATGACCTGAGCTGAAGTCAGAAGCTTAACCAACTGTGCCACCCAGGTACTACCCCTAACATTCTTATACTAAACATAAAATGATATATCACTTCTAGGTAGATTGTAATAAATTGAAGATATGTAGTATTAGCTCTAAAACAACCACTAAAAAATAGAATGAGGAATTATGTATCTAAAAAGCCAACAAAGGAAATAAAATGGAATATTCTTAATAATTGAATAATCTAAGAGGGCAGTAAAAGAGGAAAACAGAAAACAAATAGCAACATGACAGACTCAAACAGAACAATATAAATAATTGTCTTAAATGTAAATTGTAAACTTGCCAATGAAAAGCCATAGATTATCAGATTGAATTTAAAAAGCAAGACACAGTGACATGTGGTCTATAAGCCATGCACTTTAAATATGAAGACACAAATAGACTGAATGTAAATGCATGGAGAAAAAATAAAACAAAGATTCCTAACACTACTTAAAAGCAAAATTAAGTATATATATATATATATATATATATATATAGATATAGATATAGATAGATAGATATAGATATACATATTGATATGATATATATATCAATTAATATCAAAAAACTATTACGAGATAGAAATAATTATTTCATAATAATTAAGTGATCAATCAAGAAAATAGAACAAACCTAAATGCAGAGATATAATATATATGCATATAATATATGCATATAATCACAGAGCTTTACCTTAGCGATAAATCAGTAAGCAGAAAGAGACAAAACCACAGTTATACTACGAGATTTCAACATGTCTCTCTAGATAGAACAAGCAGGAAAAACAAACAAAACACAAGGATATAATAGAACTAAAACACTATAAACCAACTGGAACTGATAGATATTTACAAACCATTCTACCCAACTACAGAAGAAAATTGCTTTCTTCAAAATTTCACAGAGACAATCTACGAAAACAGATTGGATTCGCAGTTATAAAATAAGTGCAGAAAAAATTTTTAAGGATTTTAGTAATAAAAGGAATATTTTTGAACAATGGAGCTAAATTAGAAATCAACACCATAAAGATGTCTAGAAAATCCCTAACTACTTGGACAGTAAATAACATATGTCTAAAAAAACCATGTGTAAAAAAAGAAATCACAAAGGAAATTAAAATTATTTTTAAATAAATGAAAATGCAACAAATTAGAATTGATAGGTGCTCTGAAAGTAGTATTTATAGGGAAATTTATAATGTTAAATATCAGTATCAGAAAAGAAGAAAGCGTGTTGGGATGAACACTGGGTGTTATATGTAAACCAATTTGAAAATAAACTATTATAATAAATGTTAATATTTTTTAAAGCTAACAAAAAAAAAAAAAAAAGAAGAAAAGAAGAAAGATCTGAGGCCAATGACCCTCCGCTTCCACCGAGAAACTAGAAAAACAAGCAAAGTAAACCCAAAGTAAGCAGAAAGAAAGAAATCAGCGAAATATAAATAGAAATCAGCAGAGAAAATCAATACAACCAAAGCTGGTTCTTTAAGAAGGTCAATAAAATTGATAAATCCCATTATACTGATAGAAATGAGAGAGAAAAAGGAAGAGATACCAACAATAGTTGACATAGAATCACCACAGGTCATCAAGATATTTTTAAAAACAGTAAGGAAATATTACATAAACAACTTTATGCTAATAAATTCAGCAAGTTAGATGAAATGAAAATATTTCTTGAAAAAACATAAATAATCAAAACTATCTCAAAAAGAAACAGATAACATGGATAGTCTAATACCTAGTTAAGAAACTGAATATTTAACCTCTGAGGAAGATGACAGAGAGGAGGACCACAGGCTCGCCCTATCCCATAGACACAACTAGGTAACACTTACATCCCTGTAAATAACACATGAAAAGATATGAAGACTGGCAGAACAGACTCCACAAATAAAGGTAGAGAAGAGACCACATGGAAGAGCACAGGAAAGGCAGAAACACAGTGGGGAGAAAAGTGGACCACCACCTGCTGGCAGGGAGGGGAAGAGAAGGCCCTGGGCAGGAAGAAGGGTGAGAAAGGACCATACTAGGAAGCCCACAGGAGTTAGAAGAATCTTCATCACATTTAGATGTGAAAAACATAGGGGCCGAATTTCATTAGTTCTAACAACCAGCGGGACATAAAACCTGGAATTTTTAAAAATCAGCAGACTTGGCTCTGGGCCAGTGAGCAACAGGAAACTGAGTCCCTGCCCTTAAAGAGACAGCACAGGGCACCTGGGTGGCTCAGTCGGTTGAGCGTCCGACTTCGGCTCAGGTCATGATCTCGCCGTCTGTGAGTTCGAGCCCTATGTCGGGCTCTGTGCTGACAGCTCAGAGCCTGGAGCCTGCTTCGGATTCTGTGTCTCCCTCTCTCTTTGTCCCTCCTCCACTCATGCTCTGTCTGTCTCTGTCTCAAAAATAAATAAAAAAACATTAAAAAAAAAAAAAAAGAGCACAACAAACAGCCCATAGAGATACAGCATAGAAACAGCAGTGTGAACGGTGCCTGAAACCAGGAGAAAGTTCTTTACTAACCTTGGAGCATGTTCTGCAGGGACAGAAACCACAGGTGAAATCTTCCAGGAAGAAAGGAACTGGCAGGAGCCATTTCCCTCCCTTGGACCCAGAATAAACACAGGGCCACCTGTAGGACTTGCCAGCAATTCCACGTGCCCTCGACACTGCACCATGCTTCCCCCAAAGCACCCCTCCAGACAGCCCACCTCCTGCAAAAGACAGGCTAGGGGGACTCAAAGCTTGCTAGCACTGCCATCCTGCTACACTGTCCTGAGCCCCCAGAAAGGTGCTTCTGCGGATCCGACCTCTCTAACTTGCTCTTGTACCTAGCCCATGTAAGATGGTGCCACAGGTCTGGCACTGTGCAAGCAGCCCCTACAGAAGCCAGCATCATTCCAAAGTGACTCTTTCCCCAGAGAGTAGAAAAGAAAAACACAATAGTCAGACACAGGCCCCAGCAGTGGCCTGGAGGCAACTGGTTTGACAGAAGGCCTCCACCAACAAAAGCTTCGCAGGGAACACCATGAGGAGAGCACCCTACAGTCTGATGCTATTACATCTCTGGCAAATGCCTGGTCTGACTCCACTCAAGCCCAAGGTGTCCCCAGACCCACCTACTAACAACAGAGGGACCAAAGATTGGCCACAACAGAGAACCACTGCAAATGACTGGACTTAGGTAAAAAGCAGCTCAGGCACAACAGGGTGCACGCATCACATATAAAAGACATCCCTGGGGGCGCCTGGGTGATTCAGTCAGCTAAGCATCTGACTCAGCTCAGGTGATGAGCTCACAGTTGTGAGATTGAGCCCCACATCGGGCTCTGCACTAGGTGTGAAGCCTGCTTAAGATCCTCTCTCTCTTCCTCAACCCCTCCTCAGCTCAGGCACAAGAAGTGGGCACCTGCTTGCTCGCTCTCGCAAAAAATAAGACACCCTTGAAGCGCTAGGTTCTGGTGAACAGAGGAAATTGCACAACAAGACACTACAGAACCTCTTCTTCATAAGGTTATCCTTCCAAGTGCAGAAGACTTAGCTATCCTTCCTAACATATAAAAAGAGACATGGAGTTAGACAAATTATAAGACACAGGAATACATCCCAAATGAAAAAACAAAACAAAATAACAGGAACAGACCTTAGCAAAACAGACATAAGTAATATGCCTGACTGAGAATTTAAAGTAATGATCATAAAGGTACTCACTGGACGTGAGAAAAGAGTGGAGGACATCAGTGAGACCCTTAAAAATGAGATAAAAAAGAAGCAATTGGAGATAAAGAACAAAATAAATAAAATTAAAAATATATTGAATGGAAAAAAATACACTAATTGGAATAAATAGTAAACTACATGAAGCAGAAGAACAAATCAGCAACCTGGAAGACAGAGTAATGGAAAGTAATCAACCGAGCAGGTGAGAAGGAAAAAAAATTATGCAAAACAAGAACACACTTAAGGAACTTACTTAGCTATACCATCAAGCATAATAACATTCACATTATAGGAATCCCAGAAGGAGAAGAGAAAGAAAAAGGGGCAAAAATTATATTTGAAGAAATAACAGCTAAAAAACTCCTGAATCTGAAAAAGAAAACAGAAATCCACATCCAAGAGGCACAGAGATCTCCCAACAAAATCAACCCAAGGAGGTCCACATTAGGACACGTGTAAATTTAGATGGCTAAAAGTAGTAATAAAAATAATTTTTAAAGCAGCAAGAGAAAAGAAATTACTTACATACAAGGGAAATCACATAAGGCTATCAGCTGATTTTTCAGCAAAACTTGCCAGGCAAGAAGGGAGGGGTATGATACATTCAAAATACTGAAAAGAGGGGTGCCTCGGTGGCTCAGTTGGTTAAGCATCTGACTTCAGCTCAGGTTATGATCTCACAGTTCATGAGTTCGAGCCCCTCACCAGGCTCTGTGCTGACAGTTCAGAGCCTAAAGCTTGCTTCAGATTCTATGTCTCCCTCTCTCTCTGCCCCTCCCCTGCTCACACTTTTTCTCTCTGATAAATAAAAATTAATTTTTTTTAATTCTGAAAAGAAAAATTGTACAGCCAAGAATACTCTATGTAGCAAGGCTATCATTCAGAATAGTAGAGTTAAAGGGTTTCCCAGGAAACAAAAGTTAAAGGAACTCATGACCGCTTAACCTGCCCCACAAGAAATGTTAAATGGGACTCCTTGAGCAGAAAGTAAAGACCATAAGCAAAACTAAGGAAAGGAGGAAGCACAAAAGCAGTAAAAATAAGTATCTTTGTTAAAAAAAAAAAAGTATATTTGTAAAAATCAGTCACAAAATCTGACTCGATCTCAGCTCAGGTCTTGACCTCACGGTTGTGAGTTCAAGCTCTTAAGTTGGGCTCCACACTGGGTGTGAAGCCTACTTAAAAAAAAAAAAAAAAAGTGAAGGGACAAAGAACCGTTTACCATACAAATGGCTATGAAAACAAAACCAGGATAGCAATGCTTATATCAGACAAAACAGACTTTAAAATTAAGACTGTAACAAGAGACAAGGGACATTACAACTACATAAGCAGCAAGAGGACAATCCAAGGAGAAGACATAACAATTATAAATATTTATGCACTCAATACTGAGGTACTCAAATATTCAAAGCAGTTACTAACAGATGTAAAGGAAGTAATCAATGGCAATACAATAATAGCAGGGGACTTTAACACCCCGCTTATATTGATGGACAGATGGTCCAATCAGAGAATAAATAAGGAAAGAGTGGCTTTGAATGACACATTGGACCAGATGGATCTAACAGATATACTCAGGCACGAAAATACTCAACAAAATATTAGCCAACTTAATGCAACAATGAATTTTAAAAAATCAGTCAACTAGATCAAGTAGGATTTATTCCCAGGATTCCAGAGTGGTTTGATATTCATAAACCAATCAATGTGATAATTACATCAACAAGAGAGAGGCTAAAACCTATATGATCATTTCAATAGATGGCAGAAAAGTCATATGACAAAATGCAGCATCCATTCGGGGTAAAAACCTTGATCAAATAAGTCTAGAGGCAATATACCTCAAAATAATAAAGGTCATATATGAAAAATGCACAACCAACATCAAACTCAATGGCGAAAAACTGAAACCTTCCCCCTAAGATCTAAGACAAGGATGTCCACTCTTAGCACTTGTATTCAACAAAGTACTGGATGTCCTAGCTATGGAAATCAGACAACAAAAAGGAATAAAAGGCATCCAAATTGGTAAAGAAGAAATATTTGCAGATGACATTACACTATATATAGAAAACCCTTCAGACTCCACTAAAAGACTTCTAGAATAACTGAGTTCAGTAAAGTTGTAAGATACAAAATCAATGTACAGAAATCTTGCATTTCTATGTACTAGTAAAGTGGAAAAAAGAGAAAATAAAAAAAGTAATCCTATTTGTAATTCTACTAAAAATAATAAAATATCTAGGAATAAACTTAAACAGGCAAAAAACCTATACTCTGAAAAGTATAAAACAGTGAGCAAAGGAATTGAAGATGACACAAACAAACAGAAAGATATTCCATGTTCATGGATTGGAAGAACAAATATTGTTAAAACATCCATACTAGTCTAAAGCAATCTATAGGTTTAAAGCATTCCCTATCAAAATACCAACAGCATTTTTCACAGAACGAGAATAAATAATCTTAAATTTGTATGGAGCCACAAAAGACCCCAAATAGCCAAAACAATCTTGGAAAAGGAAAACAAAGCTGGAAGTATCACAGTTCCAGATTTCAAGTTACACTACAAAGGTGTAGTAATAACAACAGTATGGTACTGGCACAAAAACAGACACATAGAACAACGGAAGAAGATAGAAAACACAAAAACAATCCCATGATTATAAGTCAATTAATATTCGACATAAAAGGCAAGAATATTCAATGGAAAAAGGCAATCTCTTCAACAAGTGGTGATGGGAAAACGGGACGGAAACATGGAAAAGAATGAAACTGGACCACTTTCTTACACCCTCCCCCCTACACATACACAATTCAAAATGGATTAAGGACCTAAATGTGAGACCTGAAACCATAAAAATACTAGCACAGGGCACAGGCACTAATGTCTCTGATATCAGTCATAGTAACATTTTTCTAGATATGTCTTCAGAGGCAAGAGAAATAAAAAGCAAAAATAAACTATTGGACTACATCAAAATAAAATGCTTCTGCACAGCAAAGGAAACAATCAACAAAACTAAAAAACAACCTATTATCTTGGGAGAGGATATTTGCAAATGACATATCTGATAAAGAGTCAGTATGAAAATATACAAAGATCTCATACAACTCAATGACCAAAAAACAAATTTAATCCAATTCAAATCAAACAATTTTAATCCATTAAAAAATGAGAACACAAGAATAGACATTTCTCCAAAGAAGACATCCAGATAGCCAAGAGACATATAAATGAAAAGATGCTCAACATCACTCATCAACAGGGAAATGCAACTCAAAACTACAATGAGATATCACCGCACACCTGTCAGAATGCCCAAAATCAACAACACAAGAAACAACAGCTGCTGGTGAGGAAATGGAGAAAATGGAACTCTTGTGCACTGTTGGTGGGAATGCAAACTGGTGCCACCACTGTGGAAAACAGTGGGGAGGTTCCTCAAAAAGTTAAAAATAGACTACCCTATGTCCCAACACTCACACTACTAGGTACTTACCCAAAGGATACAAAAACACGAATTTGAAAGGATACTTGACCCCTATGTTTATTGCAGCATTATTTACAATAGCCAAATTATGGAAGCTTCCCAAGTCTCCATCAATAGATGAATGGGTAAAGAAGATGCGTACAATGAAATATTATTCAGCCGTAAAAAGAATGAAATCTTGCCAAATGAGAAGACACAGATGGAGCTAGAGAGTACAATGCTAAGAGAAATACGTCAGAGAAAGACAAATACCATATGATTTCACTCATATGCAGAATTTAGGAAACAAAAAAACCACAAAGGCAAAAAGAGACAGACAGACAGACAGACAAAGCAAGAACTGCCTCTTAACTACAGAGAACAAACGGATGGTTATCATAAGGGCGGTGGATGGGGTGAATGGGGGAAGTAGGTGTTGGAAATTAACAAGTGCACTTATTATGAGGACCACTGTGTAATGTACAGAATTGCTGAATCACTATATCATACACCTGAAACTAATATAATGCTGTATGTTAACTGTACTAGAATTAGAAAGTTAATTTTTGAAAGTACAGCCAAAAAAAAAAAAAAAACCACCCTGATTTCAACAATGTTAAAATAAAAAAGATTCAATAATAAATTATCATGGATACATATACACCCAAGAAAAAAAAAGAAAAAGAAATTGAATATTTAATTAAAAAATCTTCCACAAAAAGAAAAATTCAGGCTAAATGGCTTTGCTGATAAATTCTACAGCATTTAATGAAGAATTCTAATGAACTCATTCAAGAAGTTGATCAGAGGGAAATATTTTCCTAGCCATCCTTTGAGGTCAACATTACCCTGATACCAAAACCAGACAATGACATTATGAGAAAACAAAACTCTAGATGAATTTTTTTTAATGAACATAAATGCAAAGATTCATTTTAAAAAGTTATAGCAAATCAAATCCAAGAAAATATTTATAAAGTTGGGACACCTGGGTGCCTCAGTCAGTTAAGCTTCCAACCTTTGCTCAGGTCTTGATCTCACGGCTTGGTGGGTTCGAGCCCTACATCGGGCTCTGTGCTGACAACTCGGAGCCTGGAGCCTGATGCTATGTCTCTCTCTCTATCTGCTCCTCCCTTGTTTGTGTACTCTCTCTCTCTCAAAAACAAATTTAAAAAAAACATTGAAAAAATGTTTTTAAAAATCATCTATTTCTATAAATAAATAAGTAGATAGATAGACAGACAGTAATACATAGTGACCAACTGGTGTTTACCCAAGCATAGGAGGTTTAACACTCAAAAATAAAATCAATGTAAATCACTATAGTAACAAAGTAAAACAGAAAAATCACATGACCATCTTGATAGACACAGAAAAGGCATCTGGCAAATTTTAACAATACATTCCTGATTAAACCTCTTACAAACTAAGAATATAATGGAACATTTTAAACCTAATAAAGGACATCTATGAAAACCTACAGCTGACATCGTACTTAATGGTAAAAGATCGCATACTTTCCTCCCCTAAAACCAGGAACAAGGCAAGCATGTCAGTTCTTACCACTTCTATTGAACATGATCCTGGAGCTTCTAAGTCAGTGCACTCAGGAAAGAAAAAGAAAAAGAAGGCATCCAGATTAGGAAGAAAAACAGTCTTTATTCACTAAAAATATGACCATCCACGTGAAAATCAGATGCGATCTAAAAAAAACTACTAAAACGAGTAAGAGACAAGATGAATATATAAAAGTGAGTGTATTTCTATTAACTAAAAATGAACAAAAGGAAACTAAACCTGTAAAAATGATGCCATTTATTATTACATCAAAAATATGAAATGCTTAGGAATAAATCTGACAAAAGATATAAAAGACTTGTATACTGAAAACAACAAAATATTGCCGAGAAAAATTAAATAAGACCTAAATAAACAGAGATATATACATTATTCAGGAGTTGGAAATTCAATCTTTTTAAATTGTTTATTCTCCCCAAATTGATCTATAGCATCGACATAATCTTAACCAACATCCCAACAGGATTCTTTGCAGAAACTGAGAAGCCGACTCTAAAATTCATATACAAATAGAAAGGACTCAGAAAAGATAAAACAATTTTGAAAAAGAAAGAACAAAGTTTTAGGGCTAAACTTACCTAATTTCATAACTTACTATAAAGCTACATTATTGGCTAAAAGAAAGATAAATAAATCAATGCAACACAATAGACAGTAAAGAAATAAATCCATACATATATGGATATTTTTTTATAAAAGTATAAAGGTCTTGCAGGAGGGAAAGGATAGCTTCTTCAAAACTGATTTTGGAAAAACTGGATGTCTATATACCAAAAAAAAATTAAATTAAATTAAAAAAAACTAATTTTGATCTGTATCTCCCACCATACTTATAAATTAACTCAAACTGTAACATTTACCATCTACTTTATGTTAACCATGCCTCTTTATTTATTATTTTACTTTAATTCCAATGCAGTTAACACACAGTGTTATGTTAGATTCAGGTGTACAACACAGTGATCCAGAACTTCCATACCTCGGCCAGTGATCATCACAACTTGTCCACTCCTTAATCCTCATTGCCTATTTAACCCATCCCCCCACTCACCTCCCTCCAGTAACCATCAGTTTGTCCTCTATATTTAAGAGTCTGTTTTTTGGTTTGTCTCTTTTTTTCCACTTTGCTCATTTGTTTTGTTTCCTAAATTCCACATAGGAGTGAAATCGTACGGTTATTTGTCTTTCTATGACTGACTTATTTTGCTTAGCATTATACTCTCTAGCTCCATCCAAGTCACTGCAAATGGCAAGATTTCATTCTTTTTATGGCTGAATAATATTCCATTATATATATTTAACCTATCTTCTATATCCATTCATCTATCGATGGACACTTGGGCTGCTTCCACAATTTGTGTGTTGTAAATAATTATCCATGCCTCTTAAAAAACAATAGGACAGGTAGGAAGAGATAGTAGCTTGGCTCAGAGGGCTGACTCAGACAGGTCCAATGTGTACCGACTTGTAATACCTGATGGTCGAACAACTGGTTAAGCACTTTCAAACATGTTAATTAATTTGCTCTAAGAAAATAAAAATTCACTTCACTCATTTCTTTTTTGCTTGCTGTATAAATCCTCAGGGAAATAATATCAACATTGTTTCTTTTCTTAAAAGAAATCAAACCAACACCTAAGTGAAGGAAATGTACAAAAATATTAAAAACGCTGTGTGAAATCAACTAAGAGATGACATACTGCCAATAATCTTGTCCGCAACACCAGGGTTACCTAGGTAGTATTCTAATGCCACATACCCAGTCTACAGATCAATGGTCTTCATAAAGAAGTGGGGAAATTTGTAAGGAGACAAGAACTGTTTCTGACATATTATATAATGTTACAATCTTAATTAAATCAGGAGTTTCTGGCTGGCACAACCAAAAATCACCCTGAGAAGTGAAACGGTTATGTGGCTATGTGTCATGTAAGAGCATGAAATGTGGTTTCTCTTCCCACATGAATGGTGGCTGTACATGTCAATATTGCACAGCAAGGTCTATATAGTAAAAGTACTAAGAAAAAGGAAACGGTTAAAGTGTAAGTCATTTCTAAAGTTTCAGAAGAGGCTGAGTTAATAGTTAAGTCAATCTTGTGCTACTTGTGTTACCAGATAACAAAAACAACTTTCTAAATTCACCTCATGCGAGGTGAATGATAATGCAAAATGATTTGAACTGCCACGATCAATCTCTCTAGGCGTAGAAAGACGACAGAGCTAATTGGTATTAAAACTTACCCTTGAACAATGTGGGGGCCAGGGGCACTGACATCCTACACACAGTCAAAAATCCACCTATAACTTCTGACTCCCACAAAACTTAACGACTAATAGCCTACTGTAGACTAGAGGCCTTACCAATGATATAAGCAGCCAACTGATGCGCATTTTTTGTTATATGTGTTATGTATTTATTGTATTCTTACAATAAAGCAAGTTAGAGGGGAAAATCTTATTTAATCATAAGAAAAAGTGCATTTACATTACAATATTGCATTTACCAAAATAATAATAATAATAATAATAATAATAATAATAATAATAATAATTTTGAGAGTGGGTGGACCCACACAGTTCAAATTTGTGTTGTTCAAGAGTCAACTGTAGTTTATATTTAACCACAAATCTGACCTAGCCAAAGATCCAAGCCATTCACAAACTAAGTGCATATGGTCGAAAAGCCAAATATGATGCTGTTTGATGTATATGAATTCCACAAATGCAAGAAAGCCTGAAGAATGCCGCTAAAATGTCCTTGGGGTCAGTCAACATTTACTAATCACTCAACATCATCGATAAGATCCAGAACGGTTTTCTTACATACCCTGAATTATTCCTTCTACTTACAACCACAATGCTTTTTTTTTCGTTTTTACTTTTTCACTTGCCTTAGTTTTAACATTCAAATTTAAAAAAAAATTCCGACTCTAATGCTAAAACCAGAAGACGCATTTCTTTAGACAACCACAATGCATACTGCTTTGGAAATTCTGTCTTTAATCTCAGAAACAAATTTTCAGAATTCACACATTTATCTCAATAAGACAGTTCAAAAGAGACAAAGTCAAGAAGAACACTTATGCATTTATTTTGATTAGGAAAAATTCTCACAAATTAACAATAAGAAAACAAACCACACACAACCCTCCATCTCTGATGACAAAGCCAGAGGGAGACCTTAATGGTGGCAGCTCATAAATCCTAGCCCGAGATCACAAATACAGCTGCAAGAAAACTCTCCCAAGAAAAATATATGGCATTAGAAAAACCACAAGGGAGATTAGTGAGAAACTAAGAGTGTATCTATCATTCAACAACTTTTCAAAGAGTATTTTTCATAGTTTATTTACCTTAAACTGTTCCAAAGTAATTAGGTAACCTGAGGATGAAGCCCTGGAAAATAGAGACCTATCTCTTATATTCCTCTTACATCTCTATAATAACAACAGGGCTTGGGACATATGGAATGCACATAAAACATTTACTGAAGGAAGAGCGCTCATCTGGAAGAGGCGAGGAACCCCGGAACAGTGAGCACTTCATCCCAATGGTTGTTGAGCCATCCCAGTGAGGTGACACCATTTCTCATAAATTTCATTCACTCTATATAAATGAGGTACAGGGAAGGATTTTCCAAAAACAGATGAATCAATACATTTGCTCCAAAATTTACTTTCTGCAAGATTAGAAAACTAAAACCTGGCATGTTAAAGATTATGAGTTAGTTGTTGGAAAAAAAAATTTAGAAATAATTTCGTTACATTCCTTCACCACAAATTACTCCTAAGAAACAGATTTCCACCATTTCAATTTGAAAGATCTAAAATTATAATTCTCAGACAGCTGCCAACAGGTATGGCCCCCAAACAAAGAGGTCTAGCATTTCATACTAATCTCTTCTCAGCAAAAGGCTTTTATCATCTGCTAAAAACCATATGCATGAGCCCACTCCATTTAAGGTTTTTCAATCTAATGCACCCACTGGGATCTACAGTAGTCTCATAACCATATGCACATCATAATTTTGCTAAAGTGAGTCATTACTGCAAAGCAGATATCTGAGGTCTTGTTCTTTGTACTTATTACATATTTAAGTGCAGGTTCACCTAAAATTAGTCATACACATGACCAAAGTCCAGGTAACTCATGATTTTTGAAATCTATTTTTTAAAAACATTTTTAAGGAAAAGGGAGTTCTAAGCATTCCAGCACTTAAACTTCTGCACATATGTCATAGCTCCCCAATATTAGAAGCATCTCCCCATTTGCATTCTGGTTCAACCATAGAAACTGAGGGTCAAAGACGGTCAAAAATCCAGTAAGTACAGACAATGTGTCAGTCCCAGGGCAGAATCTGTAGCCCAAGGCTGCTGATTCCCAGGCTAGGTCTCCAATAAAGTATTTACATAGCCTAAACAATACAACAGCAGACACTGACATCCTATTCTTCACTGAATATATTCACAACGAAACCATCCCCTTTCTTCTACTTAACTGCAGTGTTTAAAACATCTCTGTAAGCGAGTCCAAAGCCATGGCCATAAAACAATATGAAACAATACTCTTCTTTGGGCTGCCAACAAGTGACATCCAGAAGTAGTAATTCTGCTGTCCTAAATGAAGATTCCCATAATTGTTGAAAGAGGAACCTGAGGAGCAATTCTCAGATCAGTAACCGCAATTTTTCCTCAGTTACCTACATATCAACATGATATTCCAGGTAGTCTAAACTGACAAAGAAGAAGTGCAGGAGAAGCCTGACTGCTGTAGTGTTCAATATTCAGTACCTTCTGCCTGTGCCTCACTCTGCATCGCAGCCCTGGTCTCTTACCTGGCTGTCAAGGAAGAAAGATGAGCTAGGTTGTCATGTAGGAGAACAGTCAAGCACCACAGCTCAGGAATATAAGACAAAAGTATTCCTTGTCTCAGCCTTTGTATCAACAGTTGTATTTTACCTCTAAGAGCTGCCTTTCAGAAGGAACATGGAAGTAGGCAGGAAAATAGAGCTTATTTTAAAAATGACTGTTTCGGGATGCCTGGGTGCCTCAGTTGGTTGAGCGTCCAATTTTGGCTCTGGTCATAATCTCACAGTTAGTGAGTTCGGGCCCCGTGTCCAGCTCTGTGCTGACAGCTCAGAATCTGGAGCCTGCTTCAGAGTCTGTGTCTCCCCCTCTCTCTGCCCCTTCCCAGCTCGTGCTCTTGTTCTCGCTCATTCTCTGTCTCCCAAAATAAACAAACACTAAAAAACATTAATGAAACATCAATAAATAAACAAATAAATAAAAATGAATGTTTAATTTTGCTAAAACAGTTCATCTATGCCGTAAAAGCATCTTAGGAACTATTTTAATGTGGAATATTACAACTCTGGAAAGAAATAATAAAGGAAATATCCTGCTTTTTTTTTTTTTTTAAAGACATTTCCACCAAAGCTGTACAAAAGGAAAATGGAAGCTAGAGCAAGATCCGTGCGTGGTGCTGTTTTCTACATTACTGTTATCCTTGCTCTGTGCCTTGACTCACCAAGACAAAATATGGAATGATTGTCCCAAGGAACTATAATACTGTGTTTACTTCAAATAAACCTTTTAGCACATTTGTGGTCACTTTTTCAGGCATCTTATTTAAAAAGAAGCCAATATAAACCACATTTTAAAATCACGAGGTTTATACGAATTGGTAATAAAAATGCCTTTGCATCAATAAAAGTTTCATTTCAATATTAACTTACGAGAATGAAAAGTTCAGATAATGTATACTGTTCCTTGGTTGAACCGCCAAAGAATTCACTCACATAGAAACACAGTCACCACTTGTAGAGATGAAAAGCCCCAGAGAACTTAGTACAAGCAGTGCTTGACTTAGAACTCCTGTGCCTGACAAACACTTCCAGGAACGAAAATCCTTCTGTCGTTGCCCACTGCTACCCCAACATAAGTGCCCAGCAACAATCATCATGAAAAAAATCTTCTCTTTTGAACACTTTTGGACTGTCACCCTAAAGTTTACTCCCAGAGAATCCTTTTAAATTTTTTCTTTCTACTCTTTTTACTTTTTTACTTTTCTTCCGCTACATTAAATTTTACCTGAATGTTTTCTCAAAGTGTACTTTTCAAAATATAGGTATTCTAACAGATGGAATCAGCCATTTCAGACTCCACATGACTGTGCTTCTCACACGTAACTAAGATCAGACTCACTAAGGCAAAGGACAGTCAGATTTGCAGGGGTGGATGGAAGAAGACATTTTAAAAAACAGATACGGCTGATGTGACAGAGGTACACGCTGGGGTCAGGGAGCACCAAAAGGAAGACAGGGGAGTTTCCAAAGGCATAAAATGTGCATGCACTTCCATACTATATAAAGAAGCCGAAGTTTAGCCTGTAAGGAGAGGCCCTGAAAACTCTTCAAGCAAGTAACATGATTCAATTTGCATGTTGTCAAATTCACATTAGAAGGGATTTGAAGGATGGGTTGAAGAACAGCGAGATTAGAGGCCAAGTAGGCAGCTACTGTCATAATATAGCCAAGAGAAGGTAGACCTGACCAGTGCAGTGACAGAAACAGTGCGAAGTGGTAAATGCAGAGAAACAGATGAGAAATACATGGGACATAAATCTACAGGATGTGCGAACATGAGGAGGAAGAGTAGGACTTCCAGGTTTCCGGCATGAGCAGATTTATGGCTCAGATGTCTAGTGAATGGTGCATACATCGACTAAGGGAGGAAATGAAAGAGGAAGAGCAAATTTAGGGCAACTACTATAGTAGTTGTCAATGTGACACATGTTGAGTTTGAAATGCTTACAGATGTTGTAGGTAGAAAAAAAACTGTGATAAGTACCTGGGTTTATGAATCTTGAAGCTTGAGAAGAAATGTCTGGGTTGGACACATAAATGCATTTGTCTGTAGTGAAAAGGACTGACTCAACCAGAATGTAACTTCCTCCCATGCGGAGACTTCTGTCATTTTGTTTGTGACATGCACCTAAAATTATGTCGGCCCACAGGAGCAGATTATGGTCAAGAACTATTTAATGACTAGATGTCAAGGGGAAGTGTGGAGCATGAGAAGAGGAGTCAACCTTACAGAATAGTTTCTTGAGAAATTCACTGGGAAACCACCATTTCTAACACTTGCAAAGAAAGTTAGGACTTCCAAACCCCAAAAAAGCAATTTACAAATTATCTTTTGCAAAAAAAAATAACTTGCTAGCAATTGGGAACTGATCTATAATCTATACCTGGGATCATTCTCTGTACAATCCCCATCAGTGTTTTCACTGTAAGTGTTAAGATCTCAGTTTCTACGCAAATATTCCTTTTGAATATTTGAGCATATCAGAAGTTCTACTTGCACTGAAATTTCCAAATAAACAGAAATGACAGAAGGTGAGATATGTTTGGTTTCTGATTTGCACGGATTGGCATCGACAGGTGCAGCTCCGGACAGAAACAGGACTTTCCTACACCAAGAGTTCCTAGAGTAAAAGGTAACAACTGGGTTTGTAACCACAGCACATCCATTTATAATAAATGTACCTGTTCGGGAAACAATGGGCATCCATTAGGATTTTGATAATCTCATTATCTAATAGTAGTTCTGGGCCAGTAATTCCCAGTAAATTGCAATTGAGACCGCCAAAGCCTTTATTTCTAAAATGAAGAACCCAAGACAACTAATAAAACAACACAGCACTGTATGTAATAGTTACTGATGCTTTTTGTACGATAGAGTCTTATTCTCAAAAGTTTTTTAGAAAAGCAGAGAGGAGGTCAAGAAAAAATGGTATGGTGGGGGAAAAAAACCATTTTAAAGGGCCTAGTACCCATATCTGAAGGTACCCATTCGCTAAGAGATGCTCAACTGTGTCTCCCTTTGAACTGCATTTAATCCGCAAATCTCAGCCTCCCTTACGCTAAGACTGCTGCAGAGACCAGGATGGCTCTGCCAAGCTGTGCACACATCGGGGGCACTCATCATGGTACGGCATCAGAGTCTCTGCTATGACGTTCACACACAAAGGATGCTCAGTAAATATTTGCTGCCCGAGCAAATATGTGGAGAACAAATTAATTAGGCCATTTTAAAAAGGAAATAAAATTAAACTCTTTTCTAAAGTCAAGATATTTTAGACAGAGGGCATGTGGGACAATAACTTATAGTGCAAAGACTGCTATTCACGCTTCGATACTAAAAATAGTTTGTGCTTTTATGGTTTAAAAAAAAAAAAAAAGTAGAGCCCCACACAAATACTTGCACGTACGAGAGTGCTCAGTACCCTCCACCTCACACCCACCAGCTTCGGCTCTGTCTCTGCCACTTGGCGGGCTGCTTTCGGATCATGTGGGGAAGGCAGAAGGCTATAGTTTCCCAGGGCCAGGACTTCTGGCTGTCCTAGCCATGGTGCAGCTATCCTGACAGGCTACGGCACTGGGAAGACAGACTGCTGGTAGTGCCCACGGGAAACCAGCAGACAGCATCCACCAGGAGGGCAATGATCTCTTGGAACAAGTTTTTGCCTGGTGTGTATTTGCTGATCAGTATCTCACTTTACATTCATATTCCCAAAGAGGGAAAACAAAGGTCATATTATATGGACATTTTTTTTTCTGTAAGCAATTAACATTGGAATGCAACATGAGTATGTGATTACCAACATCATGAATCAAAAAAAAATAGTAATTATTCCAAACTTCATTCAATTATTAAGCATTTTCTTATGTGCCAGGCAATGTACAGCAAACAAACATGAGGGTGGAGAAAATGGATACAATACTTTCCTTGAAGAGAGCCAGTATTCTAGCAGAAGAGGCAGACATGAAAGAAAAACACAGGGGGAAAAAATGTGTCCATTGCGCTAAGCGTTAGAAATGAAAAGGGTGGGTGTAAAAGACAGAGGACTAAAGGCAGAACCGGGAGTGAACAAGAAGGTCAGGAAGAGCCCCTCTGAGTAGACGACATTTCAGCTCGGGCCCAAAGGGCGAGAAAGGGCCCATGATGCAAAGAGCAGGGGAAAGACCACTTCAGGTGGAAGGAACAGCACATGTAAGGCAACCACAGTGGCAAAGAACTTGACGTTCAGAGATAAAGGAAGGTCAGAGAGCAGGAGCCAGTGAGTGACAAAGGCTAACAGGAGCTGGAATGAAGAAAGTGAGTTGCAAAAATCAAGCACTGTAACTCTAGGAGTCTGAATTTTAATTTGAATACATGGAGAAGCCTTTAAGTGGACTTACATCTGGCAATAATACGATCCAGTGCTAATTTTTAAAGGATCACACTGGCTGGGGTATGGAGAATACATTGAAAGGGTTCAAAAATGAAAATGGGAAACATGAGTTTTTTCAAGGCAGGGACAGCTGAGGACTTCAAGAGTTTTACTTTCCTACATGCGACATGAGCCTGGACCCCTCGTGGGTCACAGAGCAATGACCTCAGGCAGCTTAGCTTTAGGTGGGGAGAAGGACATGTACACAGCCAACTCTAAGGGTACAAAGTGAAAAAGGCCAAAAGTGAATTATAGAGTTACCACACAAACCAGTTTTCTCAGAAGTCCTGATTCATGCTTATTATTCCAAGGTAATTATTAATAGTGCCCTCTTTCATGCTCAGAAATGTCCTACATTAGGTGATAAATTCTGGGGTCACCCTAGTTATAAACAAAGGATTGTGCAAGTTTTGAAAAATATGCATTTAATTCTGAAGGAAAAGATCATAAAAGCTTCAGCTCTGAGGCAGTTGCTGAAAGACAAATGTGTCTGTTGACAAAGGCCATTGCAAGCAAGGGGACGAGCACAAGCACAGCATGGAGAAAGCACGGGGCTTGTGCAAGTAACAGCAACCGTAGTTACACGTGGTGTTCATGGAGTGCAGGGTACGGCAGGAGAGGAGCGAGAAAGGTAAGCCTGGGAAACTCACTTAGGACCTAACATTTCCTCCTACATTAATGGGCTGATGTTTCATTTAGGTGACTCTGGATGGCCCCTGAAATCCCCTTAATAAGAGAGTACAATGTCTCTCTAACCACTCTAAGAACCCAGATAAGATGATAAGCATAAATGTTGAGTGAAAAGGGCCACCACAGTCAAGCAAGCAGGGAACCGGGAGGTAGAAAGGGCATTGGTAACTTTGGGGGCAAACCTAAGTGGTTTCCATGCAATTCTGTCTGGCCAGGTCGGGAAGCAAGCTCCAGACACCGTCTGGAAGATGAAAACCAAAGAGCTGAAGGTCTAGCCTGAAGGCAGGCTCAAAGGCAGGAAGGGAAGGAGAAAGATGGGCTGTCAGGTTGGAAGAGGAGGTGGAGAAGAGCAGGGCCAGACTCCTGGGGAAAGGTTATTTCAGGTCCACGTCCTTCCCTTTCAATACTGTGGTCTGTCAGGCTGTCTCCTCACTCACCCTGCGGATCCCAGGGAGCAGCGGGCAAATACCCCCCCACAACACGACCGCACCCTTCCAGGCCTCTGTCTGTCCTCCCCCCTGCTCTGTTCTCACGACACATACAGATTTAGAGTTTTCACATGCAGAGGTAAGAGGCAGGTGATGATAAATTCTACAAGTGGGATGCCTAACTCTTTATTATACCACCTTTCAGGTAGAAAGCAAATTTGTTTATTTTAAAAAGTTTGACAGTGATCATCTCTACGTTATGTTGTCCAGGAGAGCTCTAGGACGAACTCTGCTAGTGTAACTGAATCTTCGCACCAGGGCTGCTTTGTTTTCGAACAGTACCATTCCACCTGGCAGCAATGCACGTTGGGCCCGTTACCCAGTTCTGTGTTTCACATGAGCGGCAGGGGCCTTCCCATCATCCTCGTTACTTCTCAGGGAAACCAAATGACAGTACTCTTTTTAAAAATCCAAAGCTGTTATTAACAGTCTTACCCGCAGTGTGGTAATTCCATTAGCGACTACTCAGTCGATCACTCTGCGCTCATCTCCAGGGACAGCATCTCTGGCCTCGGAGCAATGCATTAAAAACAGTCGCTACCTAACTGTTGACACACCTCAGGCAACTGTTACATCACTTTAAGTGTAGGTTTTGCTACTTAAACAAAAATTCTTTGGAGGACTTCCATTCTGTTTGGTTTTAGGAAGGAAAATATTTCCCTTTGAATTTGTGGAACCCAAACCAGAAATTCAAGTATAACATTTTATTAAATTGAAGCTTTCTTGGTAATGGAGAGAACAGTTAATGGTCTTTAGCCTGCACCAATACATAGCCAGTATTTTCAGATTTCACTCATACCTGCCCCCCAACACTGCCACCAAACACCAGCAATTTTGTTTAATATGGAGGATTCATACAAACTTACAAACCATTGTGAAGCTGACGGAAGACAGAGAAATAAGCAGAACAAAAAATGTCCTGTTACCATATGTATAAAAAGCTGCATTATTTGAGGGAGCTGGCAGATTTATGGAGAGAAGAATATAACATAATTGTTCTACCAAAGCAATATTCTAGCAAACTCCTACTAAAAACCAGCCATTTGAAAACATTATTTTTTGTAATGTAATGTCTATAGGGCATTTAGAAGAAACACTTCTTTTTGCCAGTTTGGGGGGGTGAACACCTTAACTGGCAAATAAATATGCAGAACATGAATCGGGTCCTAGTACTGATAAATTATTTTCACACAAGAGGTGGTTTAAAAATTTAAGATTTGTTACAAGTTTTGCGAACAACATAGTACTGTTCCTTTTCCCTTTTCTAAAAATAAATACTAGGATAAGTCAGTTCATTTGGAAGAATGACTCTTGCAGCACCTGCACCAGTGTCACCTGAGGAAGCTGGTGCTACATTCTGGCCCCCACCCAGCAGCTCCAGTTCCACACAGGGGTGATGCCAGGGAATCTGCCTGCTAACAGGACCCTCGGAGCTGTTCCAACAGAGGTGGTCCAAAGACCACCCTCTGAGAAACATTATTCTGTATGTTCCCTATCCACACAGCTAATTGCCTCTCAATCTAATTATAGCCAATCTCAGCCACTCAGAGGCATCACCAGCAATTAGGACCTGTCCAGGTTTGTATTATATGATTTCAAGACCTATGACACGAGCACTTCCTGAGCAAATGAAGGTGCAGTGGTCACAGAATGACCCGCCACATCTGTGTCCCTGGAGGCAGACTCAAGGGCAAAGTGGCAACTTCTGCAGAGCTGTGATCAAGGAATGCAGGCGCTGTCTCAGCTGCCACATGGCAGGGCTCCTAAGAGACGCCAGGTGGGCCCAGACAGAACTGCTTGTGTTTGTGAGCCATTCTGGTGTCCGCTCCATGTGTGTTTGTGAGTACTAGTGTAAGGATGCACACAGAACCCTACATGGGTAAAGACCCAGAGCTCCTGCAAGAACTTTCTTATATCTACTTGACATAGAAAATTTATCAATACTTGCATCAATAGGCAATGCTCTAGAATCATTTAGAATACAAAAATAGGTTCTTTTAAACATCATTAGGACCCGGTAATAACCCAAGTACATTAAAGCAGCTGGGTTCCTGTGAAGCAGGTCTATTGGAACTGAGGGTTAAGTACAGCACAGGGTGTGTCGTCAGGTCCCCCCAGCCCGAGCTTCGGGGACTCTCTGAAAGCAAGTATCAGTCCTACTCAAACAGAGCACAGAATTTAGTATGGTTCTGTCTCAGACAGTACTCACCCAAATGATTGAGAGAAAGGTAAAATGAATGGTAATATTGAATATTGTATCTATCTTCAGATCTAATTCAAAAGAGAACAAACAATACTTCCAAGAGGGAGGTCATTCCCTGTTCAGCACAAGATTTCTCGGTGCGAAGCTGTTTTCAGAATGACCAATAAAATATTTTGGCACATCAACCCTTACAAAAGCTACCATTTCAGAAATGCTACTGACGCTTTAGCTAGAAACTCTGAAGATGAGGTATGAATGACAACCCCACAGCTGGAAGCAGTCATAAGATAATCAAGGACATCATCCACTGTCAAAGTCCAATCAAATCAACCACCTTCCTCTTTGCTCCGTGTGCCCGGAGGCCCCAAATGGCCTCAACACAATAGTATCATAGGAAAAGGTTTAGAGGAAGGAAAGTTCTATGCAAGACCTTGAATATAATATCTCAAGGTTCAAGAGATCAAATAATCAGAAACTGTATGAAGAGCAGAGATAAAAGGAAGGATGATGTCCCACAAAAAGTTAATGGAGAATACAAGATGTTAGCAGACTTAAAACAAGAAGCTTATGCGGTTATACACATTTCACAAGAACCGCACGAAGGTGAGCCATGGGCAGATGGCTTGGTTTCCAGCCCAGTGAGTGCACATTTGGCTCTCTGGGCAGGATGAGGCAGTCAGCTCTGCCTTTTAACACACACCGAATCTTCAAATGCACCTTTGGCTTTTCCTCCTTAGAAAAAGAATTACAAATTGGGCATCAAGACATCCGACAGTTCTCGAGCAACATTTACCACAGAGAGCTGCCTGTGCCTGCCTTAAAGCCCACCCACAATTTCATTTTCAATTAGCAGCTCCTCGAAAGGCAGTAATGAAAGCAGTTGCTAAAGAGCATTCAGATGTCACTGAAAGACTGCAAACCCAAACTGTAAATAGCACATTGTGAGTCGCCTGTCACCACCATCAACTCCCACGGGAATCTCGCAACATGTGGCTATCACAGCCATCTGCTCAGCTCCCCACCACCACCACCACTGCAAACCACACAGCCGCCCACCCACTCCCACCTCCCACTCACTACCTGTCATGTGCAGGCTTGTGTGGAGACGGGAGCGCTGTGAGCGGAGACTAGAATGCAGAACGCAGGAGGCTTCTTTCACATTTTGCAGCTAAGATCTGGCCACGTGCAGATAACATTGTATCATCACAAGAGGGAAAGACTTAAAATTAAATGAACACGAAATGTAGTTTCAAATAAAGAACCGAAGTCCTGTCAACCCCCATCAGCTATCAGAAGTGTAGTGTAAAGGGAAAACACACTCCTTCGGCTTCCAATCACCCGTACTACAGGAATTTATGGTGGACAGAGCTGAAAATAATTTCTCTGACTTGGTCCTTCTTACTCCTCTAACAAGAGATAGGACTTTTTTAAAAAAAAAAAATTAATGTTTATTTATTTTTGAGAGAGAGACAGAGCACGAGTAGGGGAGGGACAGAGATCTGAAGAATCTGAAGCAGGCTCCAGGCTCTGAGCTGTCAGCACAGAGCCTGATGCGGGGCCCAAACTCACGAACCATGAGATCATGACCTGAACTGAAGTTAACTCTTAACCGATTGGGCCACCCAAACGCCCCACAATATACAGAATTTTAATGGTTCTTAATAAAGTTCCCTGTACACACACATATAACACATTCTTATTCTGGGATTTAGTGAATGCCACTGTTTGCTTTTTTCAATGGAGCCATTTCTATAGGTCTCGGGATTGCTCAAGCATTTTTTAAATTGCAGCTCCTTTTCCAGTTCAGCCTGTTTTCTCTCTATAGGTTTTGTTTTATGAGGTGGTAGTCAATGTGCTGTGTGCTCTTTTAGTCAATTTTCACTATATTTTAATTAAAAATTATATGTCACTTGGGATAAGATTTATTACTGGCCACATCACTCCAAACATCTGTCTCACTGAAATCAAGTGATGCTTATTATCGGTCTTACCAACATGCAGGATGGATGGAATATATCCCAGACAAGCTAAGGAGTCAGGAGACACAAACCAAAAATTCTAGATCTCAAAAAAGAAAGAAAGAGAGAGAGAGAGAGAGAGAGAGAGAGAGAGAGAGAGAGAGAGAGAGAGAAAGAAAGAAAGAAAGAAAGAAAGAAAGAAAGAAAGAAAGAAAGAAAGAAAGAAAAGAGGGAAGAGAAGGGGAGGGAAGGCGAGGGGAGGGGAGGGGAGGAGAGGGGAAGGGAGGGGAGGGGAGGGGAGGGAAGAAATAAAAGAGGAAAGATCTGTCACTGTCTCCAAAAGCTCAAATTAAAAAAAAAAAAAAAAAACCTTCATGTAACCTGTTACTGTATTAGTCCCATATTTTCCAAACAAATACCTCCAATAACACACAACTAATTATGAACAGATACAAGCCTGGATTGTGAGTTCCTCAAGATGTTAAAATCTGACATCTTATCCTTATTTGAGTTAATCAACATTCCAAGAGCAGTTATAAAGCAAACTTTCTCCTCCCAACCTTTCATTATCTGTTTTTACTCCTCCTTCTGTAGTTTAGGCAAAAGGGAAAAACATAATGTGCAACTTAAATTCATCAGAAGGAAAGAGGATTTTATCTCCTACCTCAGTATGTAATCTTCATGTGACAATGCAATTTTTGAAAAAAGCAAATGAAATCCCAGGAACACAATGAACATGAAAGTCCCAAGTGTGAAATAAAAACGGTTTCACTGCAGCTCCATGTCTTGACACTAGCTCAGTGCACCTCCAGTCATTTAACCCGATAACGCATGTGTTTATGAAAGAGGACCTCGCAAGGTTCATAGCTCTTTTCATTACCCAAGTATGATCCCTAATTGCATTAATGTTTCAACGTTCTGATTTCCAGAAATCTTTAGGCTCTTGAGTCAAGCTGGATAAATACCTGTGTGATTTCAGGCTGGATTTCTACCCAAAACTAATTAGCCGGTCTTCAGAAATAGGACTTGAACTGGATCTATTTAATCAAAGTTGTCCGTTTATAAATCCTCCTTTGCAAGTTAATTTCTGCTAGAAACAATGTCACGAAGAAGTTGTCACACGATCTGAGATAAAGGATCAGCTTCTGGTAGTGAATGCTCTCAGTGGGACCGAGCACGGGCAGAGACAGACTGCTCCGGCAGGATGGATGGAAGCAGAGCTGGTAGCTTAGTCACCTGGGCCCTTCTGTGCCACCAACACAGCCACCCACTCCATGTAAGGCCAACGTGCAATGGCCATACACGAAGCAGAGGCAACCACGACAGCTCTAACTTTAAAGACTCAGCACCGGGATCAGTCCCTCTTCTTCCTATAACACACAACAGTACACATTTTGGGGAACTACAGTGTCAGCTATAAATCCTCCACAAAGTCTGATTCTACCACACTAGACTTTTGAAGAAAAGAACCAATTTCCACTCCTTATAAGCAATATCCACCCATATCAGCTTGTATAAAGATTTTTAACCACATAAGCCATTCTCATCAGCAAAGTTACAGTCTACCTGCTAGGCTCCTGAAATATTCTCAAATTCCTTTATTTCCTTCTCAAAAGACATGACGTCCTGTGGTGAGAAGCAATCTCAGTAGGTTGCCTCTTTGAGAAATCCCACCCTTAGCTGAATGCCTTTTTGGAACCTAAATTCAGTTAGGAGGCAGACTCTAGTTTATTCTGATGATCCACTCTGGTATCTGTTTGTTGTATGAGCTCATATGGCCTAAAAAGTCCTCCTCGTTTGGGATGCCTGGAGGGCTCAGTCAGTTGAGCCTCTGAATTCAGCTCAAGTCATGATCTCATGGTTTGTGAGTTCGAGCCCCATATCGGGCGCTATACTGACAGCTTGGAGCCTGGACCCTGCTTCAGATTCTGTGTGTGTGTCTCTCTCTCTGCTCCACTCCTGATCGCTCTCTCTCTCTCTCTCTCTCTCAAAAATAAATATTACGAAAAAATTCCTCCTAGTTCACTTAAGCCTATTTCATCTGGTTCAGTTCCTACTAGAGAGAACAGGCTAATGGACTAAATGGAAGTTCAGCAACACCAATTCTGAGCCAAATCTGAGAGTTCTCTTAAATCCCATTAACTTTTCCTCATTGCTTCTTTATTTTTAAAACTCCTTTGCTCTCCGTGTTTTCAACTACAAAGTAGTAAAATTTTAATTCCTCTCCTGTGGTCTAGAAGTGAGACATACTAAAAGAAAACTCAATGCCCTGGGAAGGGTTAAGCTTTACAAAAATGCTTCTGAGAAAGTCCTAAGTTGGCCAGAAGGTCTGGCATGGGTCACTTCATTGTGTCCTTCAGCGGTTTCACCATGACTTAGTCTTGCAGGTAGAGGAGCAGGCTCCTTACAGAGACGACCTGGGCATCCTCTGTTCTGGTCCCCACTCCCAAGTCTATGTAAAGAGGGGGACAAAAACCCTACCACACATCTTTACTAGTACTTTTTAAAAGCACTAGCTGAAAATAAAAAGCTAAACTTGTTTGAATACAATGTCTGAAAGTTCCCATCATGAGAAAATAGTTCTGTGTAGGATATATATAAGCCTAGGGGGTCAGAAAGACCTGCATTCTTTTGTAAAAGTTAACTTATTCCTCTTTTCACTTTTAAAACCCCCTTTGGAAATTAAGGAGAAGTTGAAACCTGCCATATAAAAAGTGCAGCCATTTTAAAAGACAGCCGTCAGCTCAGCACCCCCTGCATCAATATGTATTCATACTTAAAAACATAATCCAACAAGTAAGTTCCACCGGGGTGGTTAAGTGCCAGTTAAAAAGCTTTCTTTTCCCAGTATGAGAAAATATCACAAGAATTGAGGTTTTATAATCAGGCAAGAGAAGGAAAAAGCAGCTTGATTTTAGAACTACACATCTCTTATAAAAGTATATAATTGCACTCTCCTGGTAAAAAGATTAGTTGCCTTCAACAGATTCTCAGAAAAAAAAATCCTATTATTTCCTCTCCATGAAGGAGTAACATCTTTCCATAATTACAGGAAAGCTGTGCATTAAGGTGCCTGCTCAGGAAGTACCATTTCCTAATAAGATGCAAACCTAATCCACTCTCACCAAGTCAAAAATAAAGATGAAATTCTCACCTCCTACGGCCCTCTTTCCTCTGTAGTTCTTCCGATTATAACTCCCTCACTAAGAGGCACTAAGCAACAATCCATTAATTTCGAAATTCTCCTCAAGGACATTCTCATCTCAAGGCCCCCTCCCAGCTAAGATGGTCACATTCAGCTACTTTATCTGGTGGAAGGCAAAGGCAAGGGAGAAAGTAACTGTGATGTGTCCATGTGCCCAGCATGACAGGGAAGCAATGTCCAGTACTGTTAGCACAAGCTTTTGACCCACTGCTGTGGCCCCTTAAGCACCTGTGTGTGTCCCCTTTTATCAATTATCACACAACAGAGAGCACCTGTCTGGGCAACACACATGTAGCCATGCCTCTGCCTCCCACTTCTCTCTTTTAAATGTCTTTACACAGACTATCAATTAGAGATTCCAAACAGAAATTATCCTCAGGACCTCCTATGGTCTTCCTTTACAGACCTTGAAAACGTTATGTACCTCTGTGTTGTTCATAAATTTAAAGACCCATGGAACTCAGAGAGAGGAGCCTGAAATCACCTAGGCCAAACCCCTCACCTTCCAGATGAGCAGCAAGACACACTGATTTGTCCAGGGTTTCAAAATAGTACATGTTATTCTAGGAAGACTATAAATGAAAAGTATTAGAGCTTTATTTCAGTTATCAACTTCTGCTTCTCTTCCTACTAGAAAAATAACACTTGATTTGGGGAGTATATTTTGGCATCAACACTGAAGATAAAAAAACATCACTTGTTTTGAAAACTCTTACATAGACCAGAAAGGTACAACTGATTCATTCCTTCCTTCTCCAGGACTCATAAGGAGTGAGTCAAAACAATTGCTTCAAATATTTTGCCTAAAATAAGGATGGCTTTGACTTCAAATACCCTTTTGCACCAGAAGAATGACCATTAGAACCAAAAGTTACTTGAATTTGAGACATTGAGTCCTTTTTTGATGATCACCAGAGGATGAGACAAAGAAGAATTTTGAGCACAGAGAATGGAAAAGTCAGATGAGGTCTGGGATTAGAGAGTAGAGGATGAGGAACCACAGTTTAGTGTAGACTCAGGATTAAATCGGATTTTTGTCTGGAAGTGTAGGAAGGCTTCCCCCAACCCTGTTGGGAGGAGGGCCTGGGGAAGTGGTAGCGGTCACACTGTAGCCAGCGGGAATAATGACCTTTCTCACATACCTCATACAGAGAAGTGGGTTGGGAGTCACATATACCACAGGAACATCACCTTTCATAGACCCTAGCCCTTCCTTCCTCAGTCCACTCTCTTTTCAGAAACAATTATTAAAAAAGAAAGAAGGAAGGAAGGAAGGAAGGAAGGAAGGAAGGAAGGAAGGAAAAATGAAAGGAAGGAAGGAAGGAAGGAAGGAAAAATGAAAGGAAGGAAGGAAGGAAGGAAGGAAGGAAGGAAGGAAGGAAGGAAGGAAGGAGAAATCTTTATACAAATGTGGTTGCTTTCAAACTTTCTAGCTCTTTCTCTGCCCTGTGAACTTGGTAGTTTATCATGTTTCTTTTTATGCCTTTATAGGCCATTTCTATAGCCAAAGTCACTTCCTATGACTTATCTACTCACATAGTTCCTAGAAATACTTCTAAGATCTCCTACAAGCTGTGACCTGGAGTTTTTGTTCTCTTCATGCCCAATCCTTATCTCAAACAAAGGAGGCAGAATACATAGGGAAAATAGAGCAATACAAAGAAACCTGGGTGTCGACCCTGGCTAGTGTTTCATTGTGAGTGGCCTAAGACAAGTCACTTTACCTCTTTGATATCTAGTTTCCCCATCTGGAAAGTAAACATCTTATCACCCACTATCCTTGTGAGAGTTACAGACCATATAAACTCCCTCGTTACTGACTGTGACACGGTATGCTTTAGATAAATGTTAATAATCACTGTTGTAACAGCAATCTGGCATTTCATTTCAGGACACACATGTGCCTTCAGAAAAGGCCTTCTTTTCTGCGTGTCAGATGTGGGGACACTTCCCTGAGATCCTTCTGCGTGCACGCTGACATCCATCACTCTGGATGTTTTCTCGGCAGTGCAGCTCTCATTACCCATCAGGTTGAGCTGTGACCCCAGATCTAATTACAGAGGCTAGATCATATTGACACTTTCGGTCTTTCCAATCTTTTCACTAAAAATCATCACCAAAAATTCACTTCTGATGCTTTAGAAGAATGATTTCCAAACTGGCCTGGCCATTATCAGATAGGAAACTTCTAAGACCACCGAGTTCTGTGCCTCCCCTCCTAGAGATTAGGTCCTAAGGAGGGGCCAGAAATTTGTGTTAATGACACTCATAATAAGATTCTATAATCTGTGAGGTTTTGGAAACACTGTTTTCTATGATCCCAGACTTCTCCCTCTGCAAAGAAACATCTGCAAACCAGAAATTACCTGTGCGGCTTCTAATTAGCAGCACCTGCTCTGTGAACACACTCCCTTCCTCTGCTTCCTTCCAGTGATAGTCTATCCCACCCAGTGGTCCCACCAGAAACAAACAAAACACACCCAGGACACAGGTAACTCAGCCGGCACTAAAGCCTCTGGATTTGTGCAGAAAAAATTGCCATAAACAGCTTCATTTCTCATTATTAATCTATCTCATGTGGGGATTTCCACAGGCAGAAAGGCTCCCCAAATGCCAAGAGCTGTATTTTCGTGTGGATCACTGAAACCTAATTATTAGCAGGACAGCAGGCCTACCACCAGACTCCCATACAATCAGCAGATCTCAAAGCCGGTCCTGAATTAGGGACTATGAGAACAATTGAAGAACTGAGAGGCAAATTCTCCCACACGCCACAATATTTGAGCTGCTCTGGAAAGCATAAATCTTATGTCTGCCTGGGTGCAGACAACCATTTTTAGCACCTCAGAACCTCGAGATCCACCATGCATGTGATCACACCTGCCCGTTCCATTTGTCCCAATTAAAGGTCTCTGCCCTGCCAGCCAGTCTGCCCCACACGCCGGCAGCACCAGCACTGAGCTTTGCTGCAGTGAGCACGTCTGACGACAAGGGTACCAACGCTGGAGTTTCAAACATAACAAAAACCCTGAGCTTGGCTTGTGTATGGCAACTCTGCGGGGCAACGCTCCAGCAGCCCACCAAAGACGTCTTCTCCACCTGTCAAGAAGAACCGCAGAGGGGCAGGTAGCCGAAGAAGGGATCCTGCAGCCACAGAAAAGGACAAACCTATGCTTCCTCACCTGTCTGAGTCCCTTCGGCATCTTCTTCCTCTTCCCAAGGTGCTGGCAGAGATTGCGGTCATTCTCTCGGTCTGAGCTGTAGTGGTGTGGGTGGCTGAGTCTGCTCTTCTTAGAATGAAAGGCCAGGCCGTTGGTAAGTGCTTCTCGTTTCTTCTTGGTCAGAGGGGTCTGGCGTTTCTCCACACGTTCCTGAGGCTTAAGTGCTACATCTTTCTATAGAAAATAAGAGAAGGAAAGGGAAGTGATGGTTATACAGGTGTCTAAGGTCACACCCAAAATATAGGCTAAATGGGGTTACAGGAAGGGAGGGGGAAAGAAGACAAGCAGGATACGAGAATACTTGAAACTAAGAAACACGGCTCTCAATTTTTCTGAATCCCTAATGCCACCACAAATAGATCCTTTCGATTATTGTTGGGCAGAAAAGTCAACAAAGCACAAAGCATCTGTCCATTAAAAGCGATTTCACTGCTTAGTGGCTTTGAATGTGATTTTCAGCTAGGTCCAGCACACAATGACATTCCCCAAGGAGGCTCAATACACTCACTTTCCAAGTTGGTACGTCAATTATGTTTCAGAAAAGAAGTACTAAGTGCATGCATGATTTAAAAAAAAAAAAAAAAAAAAAAGGCAAAAGACTGAATATACCAGGGCCAGGTGGACATGAGCCAGCAAGAAAGAAACTATCAATTCATATGATTAAAATGTTTCCTTAATGCATTATATATTTTTACCACAAGTTCCTCTGAGCATCCTTAATTCCCAGTTCTTTGCAAAATGTAACAACAATATTATCACCAAGATCTACAGCAACTTTTCATTTAATGCTGTGTGTGGTTGGGGTTGGGGGGATAGAAAGGGTAGGAGAAGGGTAATGGATGTCCTGGAATAGGAAGCAGCATCTGTAGAGACTAGAGGCGGGCATTTCAGGCTATAAGATCTAGCGAGCTTCGTGCCTGCAGACAGCTCAGAATCTACTGAAATATTAAAAGATCTGGGTCCCCGGCTGGACACTGACATTATTTGTTAGAGACTTGAAGTACACCACTGGTAGGATATGAGTGAATGTCCTCTAAACCCTGAGAAATGCTGTATACATTAAGCACTGAAATTAAAGAAGATTTAGCACTCAGTAGTTTGTAAATGAGTGGATGTGTTCCTATTTACACAAAAATGCTCCTTCATGGAGCCTCACCCCCATATAAATAAATTCTGTTTCTGTGGTCCTAAACAAATGTACATTAAAACAAACAAACAAAAAACTAAAATGAAAGCTTCCCTTTACCCATTTCTCCTTAAAAATACTTCTTTCTCTCTTCCCCTCCCCTTCTCCCTCCTTCCTCAGCCCCCTCACCCTCTCTCCTCCTCTACAGTCCTCTGTCCCTGGGCAGTTCTCTATCCTACCTGCTTCCAATATCCAGCACTGCCCGCTTCACATACACACGGCTCCCCGAGCTCGTCCCCAAGTCAGCCAGGGCCAATAGTGTGGGACCTGGGACCTTTACACCTGCTCTACCTTGGCCTCGAAGCCTTACCTTCCACACACACACAGCCACTTCCTAGTTAAAGGACTCTTAGCAGGGCTGCCCACTCAGGAAGACCTTTCTTATAATGCAAAGCGCTGTTCTCAGTCATCACATATTCAACAAGTATTCTGTGAGCACCCAGTCCATATCAAGTACAAATTTAGCATTGTCCTACAGGCACTGGGAAAACAATCCTGCATGGAAAAAATTCCCACCTCACGGAGCTTAAAATTTAGGGACAAATACTAACCAAATCACACAGATATTTCACTGTAAACTGAACTATCTGCTCTAAAGGAAAGAAAAAGGGAGCTAAAATGGGGGGGAAAATGGTCTCATCCAGCGAAGTGGGTTGGTGCTGAGGGGATGACTATCGTTTGACCTACTTCTGAAAGTCTGAGCAGAGAGAACAGCTTGTGCCAACGCCCTGAGGCAGCTGGCAGCATGATCCCTTAAAAGAATCAGAGCACAGACTAAGTTACCATTCATCTCAGTAACCCCGATGCTTCACGTACAGACTCGGGCAAATAACAGGTGGTATGTACATTTATGTTTGCAAGATAAATAAGTGAGACAACTGGTCAAACCATCCGGACCTATTAAGCCACAACAGTGACTTAACAACACCCCAAGCTGGCACTAACATAGAGTGAGGCAAACTGGGAAATTTCATCAAAACAGGAAGCCAAGGAACCTAGTAGGCATTGCTGAAACAAGATCACAGCAAACAGCAAGAAATCCCAGAAGGGGTGAAAGGCCTTATCCCTGGAGCAAGAAGACGTCAAAAATACCAATCTCCTAAGGCAAATGAGTGGCTTCTGGCCTAACTTCTACCTGCTCTCAGTGCAGACGATCTACCTTCTACCGCTGGAGAGCAGCTCTCCGGGGGCATGGAGGATGTGGTGGTCATCGTTTAGGGGACAAGCTGGGATAGAAGCGATCACATGGCCATTGATTCCACAGTCCTGATCAGAGCCTTGTACACTATGCCTACCACGTGGTGAATGTTCAATAAATGTCTGCTGTATTTATTCCTTTGTCCAGCGTCCACTACCACAGTCAGCTATATCAGACATCTGCTCGGCTCAGACTACTCTGCGTTTAACATCACGTGCAACCAAAGCAGTCAGTTATCATGAAAAGACTGAGAAGACACTCAGGAATGACAGCAATGCTAGCAGAAGCAGCCAGGTGAGTTCCATTGTGGACTGCTTCTAAGCAATATGCTCGATTGTACTACTTCTTCTAAGAGTAATGTATCAACTCCCTGCGGCATGTAAAAAAAAAAAAAAAAAAAAAAAACACACACTCCTCTCTCTGTCACACAACCCACCTACTGCCCATATTATATGCATGTAGAGTATCGGATTAATAAACAAATGATACTTAATAATGTATCAACTGTGCTTTTAAAAAATTATGCCATTCTCTTTGGAGACCAAATCTCCTTTCATACTGAAGGTGCTCCAAAGTATATTGAAAATTATGTGCAATTCCATACAAATGTGAATTAATATTTATGAGAGTATGGTGTAATTTTTTCCAAATCCATTTTATTTTCATGTAGCATATTAATCAAGGCATTCTCACCGCACCACAGAATAGCTACACAGAGCAAATGGACCCCATGCCGTGACATTAGCTTGTAAGAGACCTGCCGAAGTCTTAGCAGCAGCAAGTACAATCATCTTAGTTCCAATTAATATTGAGATTTTCAACTCTGGAGGGTGTTGTGGGGGGAGAGGAAGAGAGACAGGATCAAAGTGTGTGTAGAGGTGGTGGCTTAAGAGGTAAGAAGAAATCAAGAGTCTTTAAAAGGTTTTTATTATATAAGCGGTTTATATTTTCAAAGACTAAAAATTACCTCTATTCTTTCAAAGATATCATTTTATTTATAAATTGCTGCATAGACACTTTGGTATAATTCTTGAATAAACCAGGCTGCTGTTTATTCATTCCCTTTGTAAACATTTGCTGGCTGCTTGCTATGTATAAAGTAACATAATCATGTAACATCTCATTGAATGGTCTTGGAGGAAAAATGACAGAAAAAAACTGTCCACTATGACCAACAAGAATCAAAGACAAACAGACCAATTACAAATTACTCACCTTACAACATTCTAAAGAGCTGTGCCCGTGATTACATACATGTGTCTGTGTGCATATATCCATTCACCAACAAACTATGAGCAACTAATTTAAGAATTTCCTTAAAGAAACCTGGGTGGTCTACAAAGCACCGCTATAATATGAGACTGAAACTATGTGGTTTATAGAATAAATTTTTACCCTCAACAAATGATGAGTTGTTCTGCTAGCATCAAAGGCCAGTTGATTCACTTGTCTACCACGATATAGGCCAGCAATTTCCAGACAAAATGAATGTCCATCTGAATTACCTGCAGTGCTTTTTGAAAACAAGGTGACTGTGCCCCATACTTGGCAAAGGAAGCATTAGCAGACACGCACTGGGAGGGAGATTAGGGAGGGCGGAAGAATGAGGAAGGTATCTGGAAAAAAATGTTTTAAGGCATTCATTTGACAATCAGGGAACCAAGCAAGAAAGCCAGCCAGCCAACAACAGAAGGCAGGCTAGGAAGTAAAAAGATTTAGACATATTTGCTGGCAATAGAGGGGGTAAGCACACAAGCCATGCATAACAGATGGGAATAGGTTTCATGAGTAGTTGAAATTATGCGATTTTTAGGTCACTGGTGATGGAGGGCAGGGTCACAGCGGCACACATGCAGAGTGGCTCAGGAGACTCACGATTTCCTTCAACACCCAGGCTTCTACAAGATAGGTGATCTTGCTCTTGACTTTCCCTTCTCTCAAATTATAATCTCTCGCCAAAGCCTTCTCCTGCCACTCCTGGATTTCAAAATGAGATGGTTCAGTGTTGTGCAGACTAGGGGAGAGCAACAAACTGCAGATGAAGCACTGTCTCGGCGGCGGGGCTGCATTTGCTGATTACAGATGAAGCCAGAGACAATAGAAAATGAGGGCACAATTTGCCTGCCTTGCATGAAATAGGTTTTAGAAAGAGAGTCTCCATCTGATTTTTCCAATCGAACTAATCTGAGAGCAGTCTATCACTCACAAAGCATCTGTGGTGTGTGTGTCTGCACGTGCCCATGTGTACGTACGTGTGGGAAAGAGGGGCACAGCGTACACAGAACCTCTTCTGTAAGTTATTTGATCTTAGGAACTTGCAAAGAAATAACAAAGAAGCCAGGAGAAATAAGAAAAAGCACCTTTGCCTGTCACCATCAAAAAGCATTCATGGCTGTGTCCTGTCATTTTAGTTTGTCGAGTCCTTTGTTGGATTACTGAATTGCATTTGTACTTATTTTCAAATGGCTTTACAGACGCTGATTCCATCTCTTCCCTGTGCAAATGAAGTGAAAGTGTTTACTGTGATCGTAAAAAGTGAAAAACTAGAAAAGAACAAAACATACAGCTCTTTCAAAACCTAACTCTACAGACATGGTGACACTAGCCCTTACTCTGGACTTCAAACACACATTCAGAACCTGAACTTTTCAGTAAGGAGACCATGTGTAGGAATTTACAAACAAAATAACCAATACAGCATTCAAAAATAATCCCTAATTCAGAGGGCCCTGGGATGGCTTAGTCAGTTAAGCATCCGACTTCGAATCAGGTTATGATCTCTAGGTTCATAGGTTCGGGCCCCACAGGGGCTCTGCATAGGTTCAGAGCCTGGAGCCTGCTTCAGATACTATGTCTCTCTCTCTGCCCCTCCCCTGCTTGCACTCTCTCTCTCTCTCTCAAAAATAAATAAACATTAAAAAAACCTTTTTTATATAATAATAATTCCTAATTCAAAAAAATTCAAAAAAAAAAAACAAAAAAAAAAACCTACTCTTTACCAGACACTCTGCCACTCATTAGAAATATGTACGAAAGGATCCCTGAACGAAGGCTGTTTAGTGGGGGTCCAGGAGACAAACCAATGGGCTATCACAGTGAACTGAGTTAGGACAAGAGTAACTACGGGGCCCCACACAGCCTCCTTTCACACTGCCGAAGGATAACTGTAGTCCCATACTGGCATGAGGACAGAAAAACAGACCAATGGAACAAACAGAGTACAGGAACAGACCCACATATAACTGGGACAACTGGTTTTTGGCAAAAACACAAAAACAATTCTGTGGAGAAATCATCTTTTTTACACATGTTGATGGGACAAGTAGTATACATACATGTGTATGTGTGTATTTTGATTCGGGGCGTCCTGGCTGGCTTGGTGCCACATGTGACTCTTAACCTCAGGGTTCTGAGTTCAAGCCCCATACTGGGGGCGGAGCTTACTTAAAATAATAATAATAATAATAATAATAATAATAATACTTCTGATTCATATCTCAGTCTGATTAGAAAAATTAAGTAAAAATGTAACATTAACCTAAATGTTAAATCTAGAACTATACTTTTTTTCTTTTTCTTTTAACTGTTTATGTATTTTAGAAAGAGAGAAAGACAGAGTGTGAGCAAGGGAGGGCCAGAGAGAGAGGGAGTCATAGAATCTGAAGCAGGCTCTAGGCTCTGGGCTGTCAACACAGAGCCCAACACAGGGCTCGAACTCAAGAACCATGAGATCATGACCTGAGCCAAAGCCGGACGCTCAACTGACTAAGTCGCCCAGGTGCCCCCCAAAACTATACAACTTCTAAAAGAAAACAGAGGAGAAAACTTGTGTGACCTTAGGTTAAGCAAAGATTTCTTAGACATGATGTCAAAAGCACAATCCTTAAAAGAACAAAGTGACACATTAAACCTCATCAAAAATTAAAACTTTTGCTCTTCAAAAGACACCGTTAAGAAGATGAAGAGATAAGTCACAGAACGGAAAACTATCTGCAAAGTGCATATATCTGAGAAAAGTTCTGTATCCACAATATATTTTTAAAGCTCTCAAAACTACATAAAAGGCAGGGCGCCTAGGTGACTCAGTCAGTTAAGTGTCCAACTCTTGATTTTGGTTTAGGACATGATCTCATAGTCTTGAGATCAAGTCCCATGTCGGACTCTGCACTGAGCAGGGAGCGTACTTGAGATTCTCTCTCTCCCTCTCTGTCTCTGCCCTTCCCCCACCCATTCTCTCTCCTTCTCTCCCTTTCTCCCTCCCCTCCCCACGCACACACACAAAACAAATAAGTTAACATTTTTTTTAAAACCGACATAAAAAGAAAACTAACCCAGTTTTTAAAATGGGTTTTTGTTTAAAGATTTGAACACTTAACTAAAGAAGACATAAGGGTGGCAAGTAAAAGATGTGAAGAGACACTTAGCATCAACATCATCAGAGAAATGCAAACTAAACCCACAAAGAGATGTCACTACCTATGTATCAGAATGGCTAAAACGAAAAGGATTCATCACACCAAGTGTGGGCAAGGATGTGGAGGAATTTTCACACACTAATGGGAAGAGTGAAAAATGGTGCTGCCACTTGGGAAAAACAGTTTGGAAACTTCTTTAACAGTTCTAAGTACACCTGCCATATTATCTAACCATTCTACACCTATTTTCCAAAAAAAATCAAAGCACATGTCCACAAAAAGATCTGCACATAAGTATTCCTATCAGCTTTGTTACAGCCTAAAATCGGAAACAACTCAAATGCACATCAACAGATGAACACACTGTGACATAACCATTCAGTGGAATACTACCCAGCGATGAAAAAGTGGCCTCCTGATACATGACAACTTGAGTAAATCTCAGAATAATTATGCTAAGTAAAAGAAATGAGTCACAAAAGAATACATTTTGTTCGATTCCATTTATATCAAATCAAAAAACAATGTGGCCCCCTGGGAGGGAGGGGCAGGAAGAGGTTACAGAGGGACATGAGGAAACATCTGGATGGATAAACCTATTCATGGTCTTGATTACGACAATGCTTTCATGATTATACACAGTGTCTTATGTAATATACATAGGTATATGTACAAGCTTAAGATTCATGTGAAAACTTATCAAACTTTATACTCTTCATCCATGCAGTTTACTGGTCTGTGAATTATGTCCCAATAAAGCTGCTGAAAAAGAAAGGGCAACACTTGCCATCACACACAGCTGGTGTACCACCACCACCAATAACTGGACTGCATTCAACATCCTCCGAGAGGAATGCATCTTTCAGATTCCTGAAACGAAGGGATGACCACACTGTGGAAGGTCTGGCCTCAGCCCATAATGTGGCCGTGAAGTTTCCAGTGGAGAAGACTCAGCTGCCGACAAGTAATGCCTCAACCAGACCAAGGTGAAGTGCCATCTTCACATCATTTTCAGTGACGAGGTGGAGTTCACGTTGTGCCTTCTTTCGTCACTTCTATCAATCAATCATTCACAGGCTAACTTTTGGTAAAGTCTTCCTAGCTTTCTTTCAAGTACTCTGGTTAGCTGTTTGGCCACAACCTCTCTTATCAACATTTCAATCAAAAAGCAAACAAAGAAAACATAAATACATTTTTAATGTTCTTATGTGTAAAAAAAATTGAGGCAGCTTATCAAAATATATTTATTACATGATGACACACAGGACATAAGGGAATCCAAATAGGGAGAGGAAAAAGGGTTTAAAAAAAAAAGACCAAGTATAAACAAATTCAGTATATAAAAACACCTGTCAGAGATGCGGTGCCATGGTCAGAGGTGATGGGTAAAAAAGAAAAAATAAAAATAAACAACCCAGCCTCTTGAGAAGCTTTCCTAAATTCAGTTACAGGATGAGATCACAACTACCAGCTTAAGTGAGATTTCTGCACACTCTGTGAAATGAAAACGTCCCAGCAGCCTCTCATTCCCATAGATAATTGAGAGTTGGCTGCTGTTAGACCTTAACACTCTCAAAGTGGTTGAGTCCCTGGCAACTAGATGCTATTGCTTAAAACAGTTTAGGCTCTTAGCCCTGAAGGATTCCTAAAATTGGATTACAGTCCCTCCAGATAATCTGAGAAATACAGCATGACGAAAAGGAAACCTTTAAAAAAAATTTTTTTTTTAACTCCTCCATAACAGCAACATTCTGAAAGCTGAGCACAGCATGACTGAGGCAGAAAATCTCATCAGAGAAGGCTTAAGGGAGATAACGTACACAAAGAGTGAGTCCAAAAAGGGGAAGGGAACCACACAACAGAGGAGATCATAATGGAAGCCAGAAGAGGAAGCAGGCACACGCAACCCTCAGGCCTTTCCACGGGCCGGAGCCTGGTTTGCTACCTCAGCAGAGGCAGGCAGAGCACCCAAATTGCTCTCGGTTTTTGATCCACTCTGGTCACACGCACATTTGAGAGGATGTATGATTCTAATGATGTGTAATTCTTTTAAAAAGCCATTATGCATTTTTTGACTAGGCATTCCATGCAAAAAATGAGGAAAGGGTTAATTAAAGTTGTTGTCACATGTGGCAAAATAATTAAATTAGTAACTGGAGCCTCTCTGAAATACTGAGGTTTGGATCCACGGGGATGGTGGCTGACTCCCTCATCACCCCTGAATTCCCTGCAGAGAACACAGTATAAGGCACACGATAGTCGGTTTCTGAACAAATGAATTAGAGAAATGAGGACACCACGAACGTTCTTCTCATTCCACAGCGTGTCCCACCAGCCTATGAATCCCACTACTCCTCCTCTCTTCCTTTTTCAGATTGCCAGGTAAAAACCTCCCAGCTTACTATTCAATGATACCCCCTCAGCACATCGTGGTAAGACCACGCGTGGCTCAGAGGTGTTGAGCAGATGCCTCGAGAGAGAACGCGGATCACCTAATTAAGTCCAAGAGAGGATAAAACAGCAAAGCAGACTGACTAGGAAAATGTCACATCCTATATTCATCTTTGCGGCTTCATTTCAAGGCCAAACGACCATTTACCAGGTCTTACTACCTCCTACTTTCAGAAATGTCAACTCGTTGACACTACTATCCAGATATTCCAGATATGGACCCTGACTGCCAGTGAAAATTTCTTCATATCCAGATATTGATCAAAATGGTAACAATGTTCCCAACTTCTCCTCCCTAGGTATTTACACACTATTCCATCTATACCTTAAATGACCAATGTCTCTAGAAATATTCAGCAATTAGCTTACTAATTACACTGTAGTTATTGGCAGCTGGTGTGTACAGTGGTTATTCCCAGGCTGGGAGGAGTCCTGGAATCAACAGGTATTCCAGCTTTGCTGTGGGAACATGATCTTCTCTGGGCTTGCATTGTCATTATACAGGGAAAAGCAGAGGAGATGAGGTACATACCAGAAATCCAACTTTCAACATGGATGGGTGTCTGGCCCTAAGTAGATCTTTCATTTACTTAGAGACGGATACAATATAACTATTCATTTCACTTTTCTAGCAAGGGTGAAATGAAATTAACCTCAGGAGAAACAGAAAACGAAATAAAGATTGGGATTCTGAGCCATGGAGGGGTCCTGCATTCCTCTCTGCCACGCTATCCCAGCTCTGATCCTCACTCTTCCCCTACCCCTTCCTCAGAAGAGAGAAAACAAATTCCTGATGTGATACCAGAATCTTACGGAACAAAGGAGAGACCACTAATACCTAGCTCTGGTTTTAAGAAGTCAAATCTAAAAGAACAAAATAAAATGAAAAGTCACATCTGCATTAACAGGGGGCAGAGGGAGGACACCTTGGTATTTGCTGCAGTTTAGGGCTGGCCATGCTGTCGGAGAAGCAGGGGGGCGGCTGGAAGCGGGGAGCAGGGAACCACTTAGAGAGGCCCATTTAGGAAAACAAAATCACACACACACATGCGAGTACAAAGAAGGCACATTCTGTCCACTCAGCAGACAGGAAACAATTTTATGAAAGGTAATTTAATGTTTAGGACTATTCAGTGACAGGAAAAGCAACTTCTGGCAAAATTCATGTTATGCAGTTCTGAATACAAATACAGGTTCATACAGCATATTGGGAAGGGTATGTGGAGGAGAGACAGTCCCTTTATGGCTCAAGTTTGGTTCAGACAGGTTTCTGGGGAACAATGAAATAATTATTACTTGAATAATAATCTGTAACTTTCTCCCAACTTCCCAGAAACTGTAATCAACTTCCCATTGGAGATGAGCAGGCATTCCTTGACTTAGAGACGTGATCCAGAGAACCACCAAGCACACGTACACATAAACCTTCCCACAGTCCAGTGATAATCGTTACACCTTTTCTCAAACTAATTTTAATGGGCTTCTAGAGGGGACAGAAACCAATCTACGCCAGCATCTATAAATTTAGGGTCCTCCATGGGATAATCTCTTAGGTTCTGTCAACCTCTCTAATGTTATCATCCTGGGAGGCCATTTTAGCACATACAAAATGGTCAACAAACGTAGCTTGGAGTTCACTGATTCAGTTGAGGTTTTTCTCCCACACCGTATTTTCATTTTCTAAAGGAGGAAGCTGAGGGTAAAGCCTACCCTCATTCCCTAACACCAGGTCATTATAACCATATTTGTGTCATGATTATGACCTTTTTGCTTGAAAAAAATTTTACGTTACAGTATAGTATTATCTCATTATACAATCCTTCTCCTCACCTTCACTTCCCCTCCAAATCATAACTGGGGAAAGGCTATACCTCTTATGTCAAATATCTGAACTCTTCCACAAGTATTCAAATCAGCAATAAAAAGTCTAGACAGAAGTAAAACTTTGACGCTTTCTCCAAAACTGACAATTTTCACCATTTTATTTCAGGAGTGAAAAGTGGCAGAGAATGACACCTTTATGACCTTAAAAAAAATACGAAGCTACATAAACGCTCCAGACCCTGAACCCCGCATGTTCTGCCTGTGTGGGTAAGTAAATATTGGTGGATAACGAGCGCCGCTATAAATACGCACAGGTGCCAGAGGTAGAATTCCCTGTCCAGCACATCCTACAAATACTCTGTCACTAAATAAGACACACACACGAGTTTCACGGAAAACCTCCCAAGTCGTGGAGCTTGCTCACACAGCTCCAGCCTGTGACCCTGCACACTCCTTCCCTCATCACCCCTGGCCCTCCACTTCCGGTTTTATCCATAAAGGTTCTCTTTGCTTTAGCATCACATGGGTAAAAATAAATAATTTTTTCCTATGTTTGCACAGAACATAGGAAAGTGCTTAAGACAGACCCACTGACCTGAGACACAGACTAAATAAACTCCAGCTATTTCTGCCATGAGCAGAAAGTAGACCCTACAATTACAGCTGAAGGAAGAAAAGCAACTGTGCTTTCCGCTGGCGACTACACTGACTGGAGCGATGACAGGTTAGTGTCCACCCATGTAAGGGAATCAGGTGCTAATTCTGAGGCAACTCTGTCACGCCAAGATGGTCGGACTTTTATCCAACTTCCTGAACGAGCCACATGCATGTTGCTATAAGGAAGCTTCCTATAGATAGATTTAGTGACGTTTAGGTACTTATTGGGTCTATCAGATTTGATAATGGAATCAATCTTTTCCTTTAGAAGCTGCGGGTTAATGGCAAAGTTTATTAAACTGCAGGCAGTCATTCAGAAAAGATCAATAGAGACATGATTACAGAGTAACCAGAGGATTAAACATGAGATTTATCACAAAATTAAACTGAATTAAATGTTCTCTGATAGCACTTGAAGTGCTGTCGATACCTTTAACTCATAATCTAGGCTTTCTGTGTTTCCCTAATAGGCAATAGGGATGTCTGATTTGAGGAGATGACTGCTATATCAAAAGATAAGCCATGGAGATTTGCTCAAAGCACTGGGAGTCTCTTCTGAAAATGCTCCCCCATTTTTAAGAAGCGGCATCTAATTTATCTCTAAGAGTGGACCACAGTTAACTCAGCGGATTTGAGTTACTAAGTGCACACCCCACTCAGTGCGGCCCTAACACGTGCCTGTGCGTGCTCGCAGGCATGTGAGAACCAGTCTGCAGATGACATACTTTAAACAATTTCCTTCTCTTCTCTCACATAGAAGCATGTGGTGTGACACTGGGCCTTGGTCCCATGAGGAAAAGGAGCTGGAAAGTATCATCTGATCGTAGGAAAATCAACCTTTCCTCATCCCAGGAGGATTTCTTGATGCCACCACAAGCCCGGCAAATTACATTCATAAAGGTGAAATCCCCATCACAGCCTATGAAAGGGGAGCACAGCTTAACAGACTAGCAACGGCACATACACTGGGAATCAGTGCGGGAGTCAATATACATGACGGCTGTTAAAACTGACATCGATACCACAGCGAGAGAGAACAGCTCTGCGGGACCTGAAATGATAAAGGCCAGGCCTGCTGTGTGAGCTCAGGAGGGTGTGCGCATGAGCAGATGGGCTGCTGGGGAAATCAGTCTTGGGGCCAAAAATCGAGCCTGTGGTTTTAAGCTCTACCTTAGATGGCAACATTTTTAGAGAGACTTCCTCTATTCCTTGTCCAGTTGCTACAATACTGCGAGTATACTTCATCCCACAGATGGCATCGCCCTGCCCCGGTAAGCAAGCAGCAGGCTCTGGTGATTTCAGCAGTAATCCAATATGGCAGCTCTTTTGTAAAAGCGGGTAGAGCTGGGCTGGACACAGGATGCTAAGGCTGATACTACCCTGCAATCCTATCATCCCCTCGTCGGCAAACAGACTGACACCAGAGCAACCACTTTTTTTCTCAGTAGTTACCCAACCTTACAACAGTGCTCTGGATAGTCCCAAATACTTCTCAATTCCTCGGGGAACAAGGACGCCATCCTGCCTGCTGAAAAAGGGACTCTGCGCCCCTTCCCCCTAAAAGCTAAGGCTGCTTTTAAGGACACAAAGCCAACATTTTTACGTTCAGACTCCTTTATTGACAGCAATCCTATCAATTTCTTAAATTCTTGCCCACAATAGAAACTTAATTCCAAGGAAACGACAATACTTCACTGCTACCCATACTCTGTTTTCATTTCCCATTTCCTCTTTTGTGTCTTTGCTCAACTAGTCCTGACACAACCAGGTGCTTTGGTGGCAGTTAGATCTGGCCTTGAGCAGTGGTGTTGCCATTTTGTGGCTTTGTGACTTTGAGTGCATCTCCCTGCCATTTTAAGTCTCCATTCCCACTCGCGCAAGATAGGGATAGAGTAAGGAGATTCAAGGGTAAAGTCCTGGTTATTTCCCAGCATAGACAGTAAATAAATGACAAGTGAGGAATTCTTCTTCCTGACTAATATAGCCAGGTTCTTAGTCATTATAAAAGGAAACTGACAGTCATGATAAAAGACTGTATTTGGCACTGAGGGATTAATGGTGGGATCTGTTCTCCATCTATCCTCAAGACTGTGTTTACGGAGTGTCTTTCACTGCACCAAGTAATGTGCTGCATATTGTATTTATAATACTTCTTTTAATTACCACAATACCCTGTGAAGCCTCAGTATTCTCATTTCTATAAAATGGGAGCTAATTATGGCACCTAACTTACAAAGCAGCCATTAGGATTAAATAAGCTAATACAATTTCTGGAATATACTAGAGTTAGTCATTTTATTACTATGAACTGACCTGACCACCCTTGTACTCATGATATACCCACAATTTCAAAGACCCACCATGTAAACCGTTCATAGAGACAGGCAAAAAGAAGGCCTGAGAAAGCATTTGCCACTGATGACATCATAAATCTCTTTTCAACTGCTTTACCCCTGCTGGTTTTCCAAATGAGACATCTGTCCATTTCCAAAAGGAAAATAAATACACAAAATGGTTACTAGATGCAGTTCAGCATGAAGAGATTACCTACAAAGCTTGCTGCCAGAGCCTAACCTTGAAAGAAATGGGTTTCTTGGACTCTTATTAGGGAATCCCTCAATGTGCCATCCAAAACCTTCCTGCACAAGGCTTAATGGAACAGGGGAGATGGAAAAAAGAAGGGGGGGGGAGCTCTCCTTCCCAGCTGAGCACTGACACATACAGTACCGTTTGGGAGGCAACTTTATGTGCTCTTAGTAGTAGATTAATGAATGTAATTACCTAGCATTGTGGCTGTGAATGCTGCAAAAACTATAATTTATAGAGTGCTGTAAAGTTCTAATGTGTTTTTATGTCCATAAGCTGCTTAACCATAATCTAATGCATTTGTACAAGAACAGCCTAAGTGGCTCTCAGCTGAACAGTGAATACAAGTGTCTGAACCTCAGCGATTCTACTCGTACGTCTTTATAACCCAACCCCGTGTGGTAAGCATCTGAGGGAAACAGCTGCTGAATTACACAAATAATTCTAGAGACAGTGACAAGGCTCTCTGCCTCTCGCACCATGAGAAGAGTTTCTGGCTGACAAGGGCTGCAGGCCTTAATTACATGCTGCGGGGATTCCGCATGTGTGTTTGGTGGGTACCTCTTCTCTCCATACCCACCACCCTCTCCTCCAGTGTGCTGGCCCTCACCCCTGCCCTGACGGGGGGGGGGGCCGGGGGAGTGGGCAGTGTAGCAAGGAAGGGCAGTGAGAAGAGCACAGGGGGAGACAGTCCATCTCTCTGAAAATAACCTACCTGACTTCCAGTTTGGAAAAAGGCTCACCATTTCCAACTTTTCCTCTTTTCCTGCCATTATATTTTCAAGGAAAGAGAGGCAGAGCTCAACCAGTCTTTGACGTCTAAAGCAAATTATCCTGTAGACTGCCTAAGTCAGAGTTTGAAGCATCTCGTTTGATTCTCTAGATAGATGCTGTGACGATGAAGAGGAGGAATGATGGTGGCCATGCCGGTGGCTGATGCATGCTGCAGGACAGAATGGCACCTCCACCCCAATCCTGTGAGTAGGTGCTACTGACAACATTTTCTAATGAAAAGACTGAGGGCCAGGATTCTAAGTGGCAAGGCACTTCAGCTTTTCACTCCAGAGCCTATACCAAACTCACCAGACAAGTTACTCAATGTTTTTTACATCTGGAACATAGATATAATCATGGCATTTTACCTTCTAGGACTGTTGTGAAAAATCAAATAAGCAACATATGCAAAGTGCTTAGTGTCAGGACCTAAGCAACACTTTGTTCACTGGTCAATGGCACAATGACGAGGGGAGACACCCCAGATCCTGCCTCTATTTCCTATAAGCAAATATTCAGTCTCAAACATCTGTAAGTAGGACTTCCAGAGATTCATCCTGGAACACAACAGTACCAAACAACAGGTAAGGCAGCAGCATCAAAGTATAGCCGGACAAGTCCCACACTACCTCCCAAAGCACAGTGTTGAGTGAAAGGCTCTCCCAGGGGGCACACCTCCCAAAGGACCCTCAGGTCCTCAGATGTTAGAGCCAAAAAAAGCCACTGCAGCAGGAATCCCCACTTTCTCCTCTTTTCAGTAGCAGTGCCATATGGTTACCAGTGAGTAAATATTTTAGCACAACTGAAAACATAACAGCTTCAGGAAAACACAAGGCTAGGAAATCTTCAGAGCTCTCGCCTGAGTACAGGAACACAATGGCATTACATCAGTGGCCATGCAGAGATGAAGAGCCAGCTCTAAGACACACACTCAGGATAAATTAGTATCATGGCTAGTAAATAATTGATGCTTTTCCTAGTTAAAAATGTATTGCTCTCCAGCATTCATAAGATGAGATGTGATTTGGATTCAATTAAAGCTCTATCCTGTCCAAGGGAAGAAACTCTGCCTCTCAGAGAGAGCCATGTGGTGCTTCGTCACTTCTCATGCCAGACTGATCTCTGGAAGCCTCAAGATCCGTCACGTTCACAGGGATGCTTAGGCAGTAGCTACACGTCTCTCTCTTCGAACAGGAGAGTAGAAGAGAACAAAGTTTAAAAGTCAATAACAGAAAGAGGAAAGTATTTCCTGCATCCTGGAAAATTAGCCCTGACCCTGGATACGAGCACTAGTTTCCACTATTTAGTCTAAAAGAAGAGGGGGTGGGGTAAATAACCACTTCCTGAAAACACTGCCATGGTCCCAAAAAAAACCAAAGCTGGGCACAATAAGGCTTTGGGATGCAACCAGTTCCTTCCCCTTTGCCTGCCCCCATCTCGAGCTTTCCCTACTACAAACCACTGTTCACCAGAAGCCTTCAAGATCACTTCCTCAACCGCAGTTCCAACCATTAAAAGATAGTCGCTAGCCACAAAGACGTTCCCAAACTTTCACTAGTTTCTCACCCTACCGGCCACCACCTCTTGTTTGCCTTTCTCATCTCACAGTCAATCTAGGTAATAGGACCCTGTTTTTCACATTCTCTCCACCCATCACCATCCCACATCCCCGCCCTCTATCTAGTCCACACGTGTCCACTCACCTTTGGTCAGCACACTTCTATCTCATGACTCCCTATAGGAAAAGCTCATGGCACACTGCCACTTGCACAAAACTGATGGTTCCAACTTCCCCCATGCCTGGCAATGACTTGCTGTTATGCCTCACACATAACTCCCTCCCCATCCACAAGCCTTAGGGATGATTGCTCCCTTCCAAGCATGCTTAGCACTTTCTGTCTACACCAGTGGTCTGTAAGATGTTGCACTGGAATAAGGTAAGTCTACATAAAAATGTCTATTTATATGTGTTCTTGATTTCTTTCCATTTTTAAAAATTTATTTATTTTGAGAGAGACGGAGACAGAGAGCAGGGACAGGGAAAAGGCAGGGAAGGGGCAGGGAAGGGGCAGAAAGACAGGGTGAGAGAGAACCCCAAGCAGGCTCCACGCTATCAACACAGAGCCTGACATGGGGCTCAATTCCACACACCATGAGATCATGACCTGAGCTGAAATCAATAGCCAGACATTCAACCGACTGAGCCACCCAGGCGCCCTTCACGTCCTTCTTTAATAATTTCTACTGTTACATGTTTTATGATCTATACTACTTACCCATCGGCACATACATAAAACTTTTAAATGAATAAAAAAATATATAACAGAGGTGCTTATTGTAAGTGTTTTTGCCAATAGGAGCATATCAAAAAAGTTTAGAGGCTTCTGGTTTAGACTTCACAGAGGGAAGCAAGCACCTTGGTGGAAGAACCATTTCCTGTACTCCTTTAAATACTCAAAAAAAAAGTCACTAAATAATTAATTGATATAGTGAACAGACATTACACATCACAGCCTACGGACCCAGGGAAGGAGAAAAAGGGTGCACTGTGAAGCCAAATCCCAGTATCTGGTAAATAAATACATCATCTGGCTGTTGAGAAATAACCACATTTAGTGGCTGTGGTTAATAACACTGTATGGCATATTCAAAAGTTGCAAAGAGAGTATATCTTAAAAGTTCTTATCACAAAAAAAAATTAACTATGTACGGTGATGGATGTTAACCAGATTTGCTGCAGTGATCATTCCACAACATACACAAATATCAAATCATTATGTTGCACACCTGAAACTAATATATTATATGCCAATTATACCTCAATTTAAAAAATGTGAAAAAGAAAGAGCTACATTAAAAACAAGTGTCAAGGGATCACCTTTGGGTATTAACCATGTAATGAAGTCTTCAGAGAGGTGCTAGACCTCTAGGTAACAAGTCCCCAGCCAATTAGCAGCCGCCGTCAAACACATACGTATTATGTGATCTGGCCCATAGATTTCTTTTAACAACACAACTGGAGCTTGCCTATTTCAATAGGATACTGTATTGAAATAGAAAAGCAAGCAAAGATGTGATAATGCTTGCTCACCAACACGTGTTTCTCAAGAGATAAAATAAATCCAACTTTATCCTGTCACAGAAACACCCATAGCCAGATAGGTCTGTGTGAACTGCCATTTCACTAGGGAACCTCAAAGTTGCTACTGCCTCATGGATACTGGATAGAGGCTTACTGGAAAAGAAATTAAATTCTTATTTCAATCCCTGCAGTAAAGTTTTTATGCAATTCCCGATCAATCAGGTGGCTTATGCAGTTATTACGCCTGCTAGTTCTAAAATAGGAATCCCTTGAGGGAGAAGACTATCATACATATACCAACTCTCTCACAACACCACGTCTGGTCCTTGGTAGATGTTCAATAGAAGATCATTGTACGAACACTGAAAAAAATTTTTTTAGTCTAAAATTCAATATTTTCGATTATAACTATTTGTGTTAATTTGCACTGATCAAGTAAATTCTTAATTGCATCTAAAAGGCAGAGGGTCAGCCAGTACATACATTCAAAAAACAAATCTGAAATCAGAAATCATCAGTTGATTTGAACAATTAGGTGTGAATGACTGCTTGCTGACGTACTCTTAGACATAACCATGAGAATGTGCACAGTGGCCCAATGTTTCCCCCTTGCAAGGGGTTGATGGAGATGGTCCACAGAGGCCATGGTCACTACAAAGAGACACATTTCCATTGTCCCGGGGCTTGAAGGTCTATACCTCTAATGGAAAGTACTGATGCTCTCTCTATAAGGTTAAACCAGACCACGTGGACTGTGTTTCCTAAGATGATGCTAAAATAGGTCTCAAGTGTTCAACATCTTCTACACAGAAAGTATAATGTGTCTATCAAGCTATTTGTATCACATAGAGACTTGGGACTGTTTATGCCCCACAAGATCAACATGAAAAATGGACCAGAACTGAGCATGATAAATCTTTTTAAGCCTCTTGGGTCTTGTGTTAATAATCTGATGAGGGCAACCACAGTCAATTTAGCAATAATAATAATGATATTAATGTCCGAAAATTTAGCACTGTTTGCAATCTAGCTGAAACAGAAACAAGAAACAATTTCTATTGTGATGCATAGGTCCAAAAGCCTGGGTGGCTCAGTTGGTTAAACATCTGACTCTTGATCTCAGCTCAGGTCATGATCTCGCGGTTGGTGGAATCGAGCCCCACGTTGGGTTCTGTGCTGACTGCACGGAGCCTGTTTAGTATTTCTCTCTCTCCCTCTCCCTCTCTCTCTCTCCCTCTCTCACTCAAAATACATAAACAAACATTAAAACAAAAAGTGACTAAAGTAACTATTCTCCTCAGTAAAGTACCAAACTAGTACCATTTAGATGCAAAGGAGAGAAAATGATTCTTCATACACAACCATGACCAGGACTGAGCATCATGATTCTCTCCAGTATTTGAGAAAGGTTGACCTAGACTTTCAAAAACATATATATTTATTTGTTATACTGTCAAACGCGTAGATATTCAGTGCAATAGTTTTGAATGGGGAGAGCAAAAAGCTCATTCAGGAAGGACTGGGGTGGAGAGGTAAAGGAGGAATAAATATGGAAAGCCTAATCACAATGGATTTAATCCTAACTGGTGTCTGTGTCTCCGGTCTTTCACCCTCTTGCAGGATTGGTGACATCTCTGAAGTGCAAGTCTAAATGCTTAAAACTTTCAATGGCTATCCATTGATCAATTCTAATGATCTAGGCCATACTGTGGCTCTAACCTCATCTTACCACCATCTCCCTTACCTCCTTCCCTCTGCACACTTACCCTCCAGATATACTAAACAATTGTGAATTCCCCAACTGTGCACCAAGTGTCCTTCGCTCAAGTCTCTTTAAAATTATAACTTCCTCAGGGCACCTGGCTGGCTCAGTGAGTAGAGCATGAGACTCTCGATCTCAGGGTTAGGAGTTCAATCCCTACATTGGGCATGGAACTTACTTAAAATAAATAAAAATAAAAATATAATAAACCTTTAAAATTGTAATTCCCTCTGAACACAACATTATTCCTCCCTAGGCCACTCAACCGCCTCAGCTTAGCTCTCTCCTACTTAGATATAAGAACACTTGTTCTTCTTGTATTATAATTTCCCCTTACTTCTCCATCTCCTGACCAGTCTATGGACCCCTCGAGGCCAGGGTCTGAGTCTTCTTTGCTATCATACCTCCAGCACCCAGCTAAAGGAACTGATAGTTATTCAGTGTCAGTAAACATTACATGAATGAATAAACTTTTTCCTCAAAGAAGTAACTACTCCAGGGACAAGTCGGTGGTTCTGGCCACTCTCTGACATACTCTTCCTGGAAGGTAGAAGGACCTTATGTATGATATTCTCATCAGACCCAAGTCATTCCCTTAGGGTGGGTACCATTACTATTCTCTGCAGTATTTCTAACAAATCAGCACATATTTTAGGCTAAAGAAATATATACCAATCTCAACAAAGAATCAATAAGGGTAGTGATACTACCACCAGCTCACATTTATGACACACTTACAACTAACCAGGTACTGTGTTCATTTAACTATACCTCACTACAACCATCTATATTAGGAACTCTACTTCTCCCACCATACAGATGAAGAAACTGAGCTTCAAAGATGTTAAGGCCGTGTTTCTCAACCCTTGCAGCTTGCTGAATCTTCCAGAAAGATTTTTTAAAAAAAAAGGCATAGACTCCACCTAAAAGCAACTAAATCCCAATTTCTAGGGGTTATTTTAAAGTTCCTAGGGTTGAGAACCACTAGGTAAGTTGATGTGACTCAATTTCCCCAGCTTTTTTTTTTTTTATTTTATTTCCTGTTTTTGAGAGAGCGAAGGAGACTGAAAATCCGAAGGAGGCTCCGCACTGTCAGCACAGAGCTCAACATGGGTCTCGAATTCACAATCCATGAGGTCATGACCTGAATCAAAGTTGGATGCTCAACCAACTGAGCCACCCACGTGCCCCATAAAATCCCCCAGTTTCTATCTCTATGCAGACAACCTGAAGTCAGTCTGATTCCAAACCCAGGCAGATCTGTTAAAGCACTACATTCAGTTAAGCTACTTCTCTGAACTTACAAGTCCTGGAACATTTATTTTTTCTCTTCAAAGTATGAGCAGGTGATAGCCTCTTGATTAGTAAAAGGAGAGTCTCTTTAGAGTATAGATTATATCAAGTGCTACCCTGAATGTGTAAATCAACTTCATGGTTCTCATCTGAGACAGCAAAGAGGGCTCTTTTGCTATTTTAATAGCAATTCTCCTCTCGTGTGTCTTCCACGAGTTCTACTTCCCACTGGTCATTGTGGGGGCTGCAATGGACCATAGGATGTTACTCCACCACCATTTAATTAAAAAAAAGAAATGAAGAAAGAAGACAGAGAGCCTATTTTCTCAGGAGTCACTAGAAGCCCAGAATTTTCATCAGAAATGGCAGGTCAGACAAAAAAAAAATGAGTTCTATAATTGGGGTGGGGAAGGCCAAAATTTTTAAAGCCTGTTTTAAAATGTTTTAGATATACCAGTATCCCAAATACATCAGAAACCAAACACGGAAGCATTTTAATTTCAGTGCTTAGAATAAGATCCAGGCTCACATTCAGGTATAATATTTGATACTGATATATTAAGGACATATCCAACATGACAAGAAAGAAAGGAGACAGAAGACAACATTTAAGCAAATTGCAGATAAAGGGGCTAAAGGCACAATGGATTAATGTTCTAACCTCTCCTACCTCTGAAACACAGAAAGTAAGAGATGGGCCATGCTTTTCTCAGTGTGGAAACAGGAAGAGAATGTCAGGATGGGTATTTAGGTCTTTGACATGCTTTCTTATCTATTAAGTTCAGGGCCAGTTTCCTGGGTGTGCAACCTGTGCCACTGCCCCGTGTCCTGTACTCAGAAGGACCAGGCACCTGGTTTAATGATCTGTACTCTTCCCTATGAGCCTGAGGTTTGTCAGCAAAGTCTGATGAGACAGTGGAACATGTGTGAGTAGATGAAATTTACACAGCAGGTGTGCCTGCCATTCTCTGCTGCCCTGTTTGCACCTAGCATGCGTGCTTCCCAGTGAATACAACTGCATGAACACGGGAGCTCACCAAAACTTACCTTACAAGGTAAGCATATTACATCTATGACAAAGTAAGAGACTCAAACAGTCCTAGAGGCCATATTTTTCTCTTTGAACCAGAAAGTGGCTTAGAACATAAAAGGAGGCAATGGTGTCCTATGAATTCTGACCTCAAAGACTTCATACTTTTCCTTTTGGGAAGAAATATACACAAAGGGGAAATTTTACAAAACAAAGGAAGCAATATCTCAAGTCAAAATTAAAATATATCCAAATTTTAATTGCCAGAGGGCAACTAAAAGTACTTAAAAGTGGGAAAGAGACTAGCAAAGATATCAAGGTTGATGGGTTCTTAAATAAGACTAAACAGACTTTTCTCCATCCACATTATCTAGTACATTCAAAAACATATTATAGATGCTTAATAAAACCTGGTGGAACGTGCCTTCCATAACTTCTCCTACAGTTGTGCAGAATATCATTTTCCAGAGTCTTTGGCTTGCATTATTCAGAAAACGCACGTTCCAACAACTCCTGCCCGAGCATTAACAGTGCACTGCTTCAAACTCCGATGTTCGTAGTGGCTGAGCGGCTTCATTCAGAAGTGCTTGTGTGAGGGCAGTGACTGTTACTCACAAGAGGAACTGAGGTATTTTACAGGCATGCACTGAACCAGAGACAAATACCTCTTCCAGCACAATGCACAGGCACGAGGACAACTCTTCATTTTCCAGGCTAGCAGAGGGGAACACTGGTGCACTTACTCCTAAACTGCCTAATACCCCATCACTTGTATTCAAAAGTCGCTCCAGGTAGTGGAAAGAGCAATGGCCCAGAAGGCCTAAGATCAAAATTTAAGTCCTACTTGATCTCATACAAGTCATTTCACCTATGAGAAATTCAAATTTCTCATTTCCGAATCGTGAGACAAACCATACCGCTCCCTCATAGGTCATCATGAGAAGCACATCAGAATGTATGCACAAGCCTGGTAAAAAGCAAAGTGTGGAACGAATGTTGCAGCATCGTTATTAAGCTTCAGAGTAGTTGTAACGTGTTTTGAGAGAGATTTAGCTTCATAATTAGCTTTATCCAGATGAGTTGGAGAGCAGAGGGAATCTCTGCCTCATATAAAAACTTCAGGACAAATGAAGAACTGACTGTCTTTATCATCTAAACAACTGGGTTAAGGATCTTCATTCAGGAACAACTACAAAGTTGACAACTACAAAGAACTAGCTACAATCTACAAAAAGAAAAACTCTACTCAAGAACTTTAACATTCAACATGTGACACATGTTTATATTGTACACAAACAGGTGCACAGGGTACAGAGTCTCATCTCGGAAATGAACAGCACCTTCTCAGAAAGCAGAAAAGATAAGGCTGAATCCTAAAATAAATGAATAAATGGTGCCAATAGCCAGTAGAAGCTTAGAGTGAATTAGCATGTATCTATCTGACTTGTGAACTTTATATATAAACTCTTTGACAATTTGTCCACAGCAAGGGAAACTTTAGGGGTACTTAACATACAATAAACTTCGATTTACTTCTTTATAACATCTTCTCAAGTGTGAAATTTTATTCTAAATATATGCCTGTGTAGTGCCTATTTATGTAGTTGTCATCTGTGGTGCTAGATAAAATGCAGAATTGCCCACCTAATTTCAAATTTCAGATACAAATTTCAAGCTGCAAGTCAAAAAATTGCATGGAACACACTTAACACTAAAAAACATTCTTTGGGGGCGCCTGGGTGGCTCAGTCGGTTGAGCGTCCGACTTCGGCTCAGGTCATGATCTCGCAGTCTGTGAGTTCGAGCCCCGCATCGGGCTCTGTGCTGACAGCTCAGAGCCTGGAGCCTGCTTCAGATTCTGTGTCTCCCTCTCTCTCTGCCCCTCCCCCACTCATGCTCTGTCTCTCTCTGTCTCAAAAATAAATAAACATTAAAAAAATTTTTTTTAATTCTTTGTTTAAATTCAAGTTTAACTGATGTCTTATATTTTTATTTGCTTATATTCTGGCAATGCTGCCTATTTCAAATTATTCCTATTTGTTTCTTTTAGGCAAAAAAACATTTGTTGGACAGGGGAAAAGTGTGAAGCAGGGAAGATAGGAGGAGTTAAAGACGTTAGCCAAGAAGAAAAGATTTTTGCCACGTAGTCTTAACTGAGATGAGCACAGCAACAAAAAGAAAATGTGGTTTTAGAACTGGAGGCCCAAATCATCTAATTGGAAGGGAGTTTAGGTAAGGGCAAGAGGCCAAAAGGGGAAATGCTTTACCAAAATTCACAACCACGACATCACTGCCCAGGGGAAACCAAAAAGGGGAATATATCATCAACCATAAAGATAAAGTAACAAAGTGGGAGGCTTCTGCAGTTCAAGAAAGTGAACAGTTCTTTCTAAAGTAAAACACCTCCCTCGTGCTGGTCACCCAGTTTACTTCTATTAAACGGGCTGCAATATAGATCACTTATTAAAGCATCCACATCCACACATAGATGGTTTAGACTCACTGTAAGTAGGAGAGCAGAGACGGCAATCAGAAGGCCCACCCTTCTAAGAGACTCGGCCAGGTAGCCCAGGAACAATGCATCACAATCTCCCACCATACCCTTAGAGTCGGCCTGCCTCCTAGACTCCGTCTCCACAGTCAGCTCAAGGAGTCAGGATTCTCCTTTCATAGCAGACCCTGACCTGAGACCGCTCAGGGTGACCCACAACTAAGCAGATGAAATGGTACTCCTAGTCCCCACAGCTCCACTGTGCCTCCATCCTCTTCTACAGACCGACCAGGGTAGGTCTGAGGCCACCAGCAGAACGTGCTGGACACTAACCCTCGCAGAAGATCCCTGTCTCCAGGACTTCTGTATAGTGCTCAAGCCTGCTAAAGAACCACTGAGTGACCCAGGAGTCCCGTTTCCAGGCTGACGAAGCCCCGCCACGTGAAGCATCAGGCTTCAACAGAGGCCGATGGTCCTGAACCCAGCCTGCTAACTCAGGATCTAAGTGCTCACTAGATGAGATTAAGGCACAGCTGGGTAATCCCCATCTCAGGCTATACCAGGAAACCACTGCAGGGACAGGAACAAATCCTTGTGTCATTTCTCAATCACAGCTGAAGCTGACCCAGACCTTGTGCTCTTACCTCTCTAAAGAGCACGGACTTGACAGAAGACTGAAAAAGGCCTAAAAAATGAACACCAGAACCTCACCTCACCTAGGTTTCTCAAACTAAAGATGCTCTAGCACATGTGAAAGGGCTTGTATAATTGTTTTATCAAGTACTTCCAACGACATAGAGAATTTCAAGTTAAGAGACCAAATTCTATTGAAAATACAAAAAGAATAAAACGGTCCCTGCTATCACAGCAATTACAAACCAGCAGATACATAAGATCCATAAATAAATACCTGCACTATGTGACAGGTGTCCTAATAGAAGTATAGTGACCATCTGCTCCTAGAGCAGGGAGAGTGCACACCCCTGGGTAATCATGAAAGGCTTCCCGGAAGCGGCTGAGCTGTCCTTTAGCTAGGACAGGATTTTGAAAGGCTGATATGGAAGAATGAGGAAAACAGACCAAGCACCTATAAAGGAAAGTTAGTAAAAGACAAGCTTGGGTTGCTGGGGGAGGGAAGTGGCTGCTTAATCACTAGGCCTAGAAGTTTGGTCTTATATGTCAGGCACCAGGAGGCCATGGAAGGCTTGTGAACAGTATGTTGAAATAAGCAGACAAGGGGCGCCTGGGTGGCTCAGTCAGTTGAGTGTACGACTTCAGTTCAGGCCATGATCTCACCGCTCATGAGTTCGAGCTCCACATCAGGCTCTGTGCCTGCTCCAGCTCAGAGGCTGGAGCCTGCTTTGGATTCTGTGTCTCCGTCTCTCTCTGCCCCTCCCCCACTTGTGCTCTGCCTCTCAAAAATAAACAAACATTAAAAAAAAATTTTTTTTAAGAGAAAGAAGCAGACAAACCTAGGACTACAGGAAGGTTCTGGGTAAAGATACCATGACCACAGGAGCAGTCAGGAGGCTACTGAAGCTCTCTGCACGTGACATGTAAGGAGGATCTGAACAAAGCAGGTGGAAGGAAGGAAGGACGGACAGACAGACGGACAAGGCACTCATGAGAAGCAAAGAAAGCGAGAAATCTACAAATACCAATACATGTTTTTAACCAAAAAGACACAGAAAATGTAGGCATCATTACTGAGAAGAAAGAGAGAGTTCATTTCATCTAACACACATTGATGTTCTATGGAAATTTCCAGAAAGAAATATATATATATATATATATATATATATGGATATGGAGTGGGTAAAGAATTTTTTGACTGGAAATGAAAACCGGGACATTAATGGCATTTTGGTAATGGATGATGTGCATTGATGAGGTCTGCAAATGAGAAGAGTTATTAGCAAAATAGAATTCAGGGCAGGGTGCACAATTAGGTGGCTTAGAAAAGGAAGTAAGACCAGAAGAGAAATGGCCTTGTCAGGAGACATGGGTAAAAGCAAAAGAAAAATGTGATGTCACATAAGGTACAGAAAGAAAACATTTCAAGGAGAGAACCATTAACCCTTGTCAAACATTATAGAGACTCTGTAACAGGGGAAGAAGAATGAGAAAAGGTCCATGGACTAGGGGAATAGAATGTCTCAGGTGAGATTTTATCCATACTGACATCAATGACCAGAGCAGATACCACCTGAAACTAAGAACCATCTGTGTTCGAAACACATTCAGAAATTCTGTACAGCACAGAGATTACAACATCAAAAAGATAACAGTAAAAAATAAATAAATAAAACCTCGGGACGCGCTGGAAACAGGCCCAGCCACGACCTGGAAGTATGCACACTAACCGTGAGGGCCAAAGAGCATGTGCACCGCCCAAGCCAAAAACCACAGACACCAATGCGGTCTCACAGAAACCCTCTCTGCTCTCCCAAACTCCTACTCCCCAATAGCCTTCTCCCACCTAGAAGTCACAGTCATCAGGCAAAGCAGTGCATAAGATAGCACAATCTAAATATACAGTGCCTTAAAAAAAAAAAAAAAAAAAAGCCTGCCATACTAGAATATTCCACGTGCAAGACATAAATCTTCTGTTCATTCGTGTCTGACTGAGTTAAAAACACAGTTGAAGGCAGATATATGAACTTCCTATCCACCCTGCGGGATATTGGTAATATAGAGAGTAAAACTTACATAATGTGTGTACAGAGGAGCAGATGGGTCTTCCAATAAGTGAAATACGATCCTACACATTTTTTTCCCTCTTCCACTACAATTTTAATTCACTAGTTGCCTTGTCTCTTTCCAGGAATATTCTCTTTTTATACTCAACTCCCATCTATTTGGGTAGATCATTAGCATCATCACAAATCATGGCTTCAGTGCCAATACAACAGCACTGTGCAATTTACTGCACGGCACCTAGCATTAATGCCCCCATTATCTGATTTGAGGAGTCATTATTTCAAATATTTTAGATAAAGTATGTTTTCCCTCTCAGTATGCAGAATGATAAATGGTTTGCAAATAAATGTGAGTGCCTCCACTTAGTATGCCAATGAGTAAACAATGCTCCTGCTGCCTGGGCCCCCTTTATTATTTGAGTCCTGAAGAAAGTGTTCTGCAAACAGCATGGCTGCAAGATGACATCTGTGTGTTCATTAATGCATCATTTCCTTTGCACAGAAGCCCCGCAACTGAAATTTAATTCTTATCTTTAATTGAGCAAAATTGCTTTCAGATGACGAACTGAGGAGGGGAGCCACACCCTGGCACCGGGCAGCAGCAAGGGAGAGCTGTGCCATCCCTTCGCCAGCATGGAGGAAACAGCAACAAAAAATTGAGTGTGAATTGATTTGCTTTCACTTGGCTGCACTGTGGAAGAAAGAGAAAAAAAAAGAAGAAGAAGAGGAAACAATTTGCTCTATTACAGTTATTTCCTAAACAAAGTGAATGTGGGAGTATTTGAATTTAAATCCCACAGCCAGCTACCCAATACTGGAACAAAGTACGGGTTACTGGAGACATGGCACCTGCTTGAGATGCTCTAAAGCCTGGTTTGAAGGCAGAAAGATATATTTGGGTCTAATAACTGTAATGCCTAGTGGGGGCAGTAATTTCTTTTACTTGGCACTCACACACTCCAACCCGGTACTTCTTCCTGGCATTAGAACCACACAGCCCAAGTCAGCGGTCAGCCAGACTCACAGGGCCGCAGGCTGCAAGCCCAAGCAGCCCACAGGTTCGCAAGCAGAAGCCAAAAGGTCTCTTGGTCAGTTTCTCCCCAAGAGGCTACCGGACTTCAAGGTATTTTTGATCCTTTTTATTTCCCAGGCCTTCGTTTCAGTGCTCCCACAGTGCACTCGGGCTTAGTGTGGAAAGGCACACATATTGCCTCCCAGCTCAGGGGCAAGGCTGCCACACTACTCAATCCAGCTGTGGCCACTGCAGTAGACTCTATAATTAGGAGGAATCGTAATCTAAACTTTTTCTGTTTTAAGTCATACACACAGGAATACACAGATTCAGAATAATTACTTAGAATATAATTTCTGTCAATGGCTCTTAAACTTTTGGGGAATCATAAAAGTCTCTGAAAATATGAGAATCTGATAGACAAAATAGAATTTTAGGAAAAAAATGCACAAGTAATGAACTCTGCAAACCCCCTAAAGCCAACCCTTGCCTCATACAGTTATACAAATGCATACGTTTATTCACATACATATGTGCATACACATGCACATGCATACGTGTATGCATATATCCGGAAGCACCCAACATACCTCCAGAGCTCCCATGTCTTTGGAAGACTCAAGTGACTACGTGTGGTAGGTCGGGGTTGTCCCTGAGCAGAGTGTCTCAAAGTCCCTTCACAGACAACTTCCTAGCTCAGGAGGCATTGCTGCAAGCATCCTTGTAAATAGCTCAGGGCTTGGCCTCACCAAAACAGGACTATCCATTCAATACCAGGCTCCAGACCTCGTCCTTCAGAGAATCTTAGACCAAGTCCTGCTGCCTTTTCACCTCTCAAAGAAACGAGTGCATATGACTCAACTAACTAACAACAGCAACAGACAGTACAGAGCGACTGCTCACATGCCACCAGACCTCCTCTCCAGTGGCCCCGGATCTACCAGTCCTTCTCCCCAGGGATCCTCAAGCAACAATAAATCACATAATTTATCTCTAATCTACTTTGAGACAGTAACGTTCTACAGAAAAGACCAAAATCTCATGCAAAACTGTGTAAGGGGAAACTTCTGACCTCAAAATGAGCAGAAGAAATTACTGGACTTCCTTTCAGGTGAAGCTGGAGCACTGAGGAGTGTCTCATCTGAGAATGGCCAAGTACCTTAGTCTTTAACTAGACTATTTAGCAACTCCATAAACTGTGTGTAGATATGCAAATAACATCTGTCCTCTGGAAGAATAACCCTTCCCCTTCCCCTGAAAAAGTCAGTATTGTGTTCATTTGACATTTTTTTCAAAATTCCTCTACTCCATATAAATTTGATTGACTTCTCCTTTGAACCTGATGTAACATCCACTTGGTTCTCTCATTTAATAAAAAGTTAAATAAAACCTTTGATATGTGTACATTTAATACATGTATGAAAATCATGACTTTACCATTTTTTGAATACTATTCTTTTAACTATTAGGCGTTAAAGAACTTAGGTTCAAGAAAGAATAAAAGCCTGTGTCCAGGATTCTGAATTCTAAAGGACACATGTTTTCCAATGGTAAGCATGAGGCGGTAACAGGACTTGCAGATGCGAAGTGAGTTAAGGAAACAGAGCATCCTTTCCAAAGGACACCATCTTTAATGTTCACTACAGAAGCCCCGAAATGAGATTTCCAAAGGTCTTTTTAAAGAGTGTCCAGTGTTAAATGCAGAATCATGTGCGAGACTAAGTAAAACCTTGATTATGAGGCACACAATTCAAGAAAGCCAACTCAACCTTCCACGAAATAGCACACAGCAAACCGACTTATCACCAAAAGTCTAATAAGCAGGTTATTCAGCCATCGACAGAGGTAGGAAAAGGCCAGAAGAGTAGCCATGTTGGTATCCTTCTCCTACATCTGTCCTCGGAAAGTAACGAAGACCAAACTTTAGGAGTGGCAATGCTAGGAGACTCCAAGGAAAGCTTCAGAGGTATTAAGAAATAATCATTTATCTGAATTAACATTCCACTCCAGATGAGGTAATTAATTAGGCAAAAGAAAACAATCCTTAGTACTTTGCTCTGATAATTAACAAACGTTAAATCTGCCATTGGTAATTTACTACACTGGGAACAGAAAATTTCAATTGTTCAACCTCAACCTGCAAGCCTTTTATCTCCTTGCAAGCTTTTTTCAATAATCCTTTATCAGCTGACATTAAGGAAAGTACAAAAGCAGTGGGGCACTGCTCAAGATGCTTACTTAACCTTTATAACTGTGAGATGGTACAGTGTGTGCATTTGTCAAAGTGACAGACTGCTTTATAGGGAACATCCACAGACAAGAGAAAGCAGCACCATGTCCATCCAAAAACAGAGAATAGCATCCTTCCTGTTTTCCTAACCATTCAGCACACCCCTGTAATTCTGTGTTAATCCCTGCACTAGGAGACAGCCAAACTCCATTTATAGGTCCTTTAAGCACTGCTTTCAGAATATGGTAAAACTTGGGGCGGGGGGGATGAGGGGGTGTAGCACCATTGCTTCCCGCTCCCTCCTACAAATCAAAGGGAAAGACATATTGAGTCCTGCTTTTTTAGTAACTTGAAGCCCTGCATAAAAATCTGTAACAGTTTCAGCCTGGGAACCAGCTTTTTTCCCCCCTTTTAAATGAAGCTGCACTGCCTGTGAGATGGGTTTTGTTTTGGCTGTTGCCTCAGTTATACTTTCAGTGAGTCAGTCACCAAGATTTTGAGTGCTATGCCCATTGCAATGAGATATGGGCCTTTGATTTAATAAAATCACGAAATAAACTTCTGAAGTTCTTTCATAGGAAAAGTGGCATCATAATTATTAATATCATGACAAATGTCATGTCACCTAAATATGTATTTGTATAAAGCAGTGACATGGCAAGAAGCAGCATAGCACCCTCAGGACCCTCTGAAAGGAAATACACTCAGGGTGCTAGCACGTGGCTCCTGGTGAGGCAATGGCAGAGAGTGCTCACTTTAAAGAAATCCAACATTCTGTTGGATTTATGCAGGAAAAATTTAATCAACATATACCCCTGTGTTTGCTATAGCTCCTTACAACTGAATCTAAAGCAGGAAATAGTGAAGAAGGAGCAGTGTGGGCAGAAATGGAGCCAGTGACAGATGGACCAGCTCTCAAAGTAGAAACGCCTTGGTTCCATGATAAATTGTGATCAGGATGCGTGTGTTGGGGTAGAAGAGGCCTGGGGTGATCTGGCTGATAGTGACATAAAGGCACACATACATAGAATTTTATCAGGCTACCCCTTAAGGTTAGTACACTTTTATTCTGTTACCTGTCTTAAAAACGTAATGGTTCAGAAGAGGAAGTTTTTAATCCCTAAGGTCAAGCAGGGTGCTCCTCCCTCATCATTCAGGTGTCTTCATGGTGTAATAGAAAGACCGCCACACTGAGACTCAGAGCATCAGGCTCTGCATCTCACTAGCTGTCTGTCCTTAAACAAGTGCCTCTTCCTATCTGTACTCAGGTCATCATACTGAAAATGGAGACAGGTAACCTGAAATGTAGGCTCCAGGGCCCTCAAAATGGCAGGTGAACCAGCCCTTAGAACTGTTTGTTAGGCAGGATAATGTTCTAGAACGTTTCTGAATTCAAGCATCTCTTAGTCCCCTGCTGCTCCCATTACTTATACCTGTCCAATTCATTCACTTACGCCACCTGTCTAACCCCAGGATATATGTGAATTTGGGAGACCTGTCTCAGACCCTCAAAGTCACTTCCAGCCTTAAAACTCCATGATTTAAAGTTCAGATACTCCACTAAGAGTTTTCCTCACTTTGGCCCTGACAGGCTTACGGAGTAGAGAATTTAACAGGGTAACATCAGAGCATGTATTGGATGTGGAATTTTCCGGTAACAACTTTCCTGCACAATCCAGATAACCAACCCTCTTTCTCTCTCTCTCTTTTTTGCATGTCTATTTATTTATTTTTGGAGTGGGGGGCCGAGAGAGAGAGAGAGAGAGAGAGAGAGAGAGAGAGAGAATCCCAAGCAGGCTCCATGCTGTCACCATGGAGCCTGACGCAGGGCTCAAACTCACCAACAGTGAGATCATGACCTGAGCCAAAATCAAGAGTTGGACACTTAACCAAATAAGCCACCCAGGCATCCCCTGACCAGCTCTTGAAGTCCACTAGCTGATGACAAACTCTTCAGCGTACTTCTAACCTACAAAGCAGGCATCCAAATGAGATGAAGTTTTAATGCTTACTTTTGGATAAAGATGAGCATGGAAGTGACAACAGTCACTAACTGATGAATATGGATCTAAGAACAAGAACCTCTGCTAGTTACTAAAATAGCGTCTCAGTTTGTCACCTTGTCTGACATGTCATCAAACTCTCAGGTCCCTTTCCAGATGCATTAAAAGAAAATTATCTGCAAAACAGGATACATGGAAGCTAAGTTTTTTATTTTAACTTAACAATGAACTTTAATATGTCCACAGCATAAAGTTCTTACATCCATCATCTTTTTTCCTCTCCTGACTTCTTTATATCTACTTCTGTTTAAAATTTTTTTCAGTAACTCTTAAAAGACTTCCACTGAAAAGATTTCCCACTGAAATATTTTTAAACCTCCTTTGTTTCTTTTGAAAGCACAAAATTCTCAACTTTTATCCAGCTTTTAACAGCTTTTACTCTCATTTGGTAAATGTTGGTAATGACTGTCTTGACAAGGTTCTCTGCCTCAATGAACACAATATTTGGAATGATGAAGATGCTACAAGCTTGGACCCTTTCTATATAATATTTAAAGTAATAGTCCTACTCACTTGACAACTGCAATGATTTCCAGGAAGTAAGTAAAGCAGAAACAATTAGTACCTACGTGATGTCCAGTTCTATACAAGGCACTGTCAGGGCAAAGAGGATAAATCTAAGCCTCAGTCTCTGACCACGCAGGGCTTAAAATAGGTACCAAGACCAATTCCTCTTGACTACAAAGAATAAGACAGACCAGGCTTTTACTGAAATCTTTTTTTAGTCAAGGGCTGCAGTCCAGATGTTCTCATCCGTCTGTACCTTCACTTTTCTCCCTCCCTCCCAAGGCTGAACCAGGTAGTTCTGCCACCATCTCTCCTAGAAGCTAGCTCCATCAGAGCACCACACGGGCAGGCAGCAGAGCAAAGGTGCAAGTCCATCATCTCTTCTCAGAATAAAGAAGTTCAGCAGGCGAGGCATTTGAATCTAACGACTGAAACAAGATTTAGGACCTACTCTGAAGTTAAGCAGAATGCCAGAGAGAAAAGACCTTGAAGGTCACCAACTCCAACCAAGTCCAACCAAGTCCAGTTTCCACTTAGAGGAAAACTAAGTGGAAGTGACTATCCCAACAGTCAGGACAGGCGATTTTTAGTTCTGACTTAACTGGAAACATAGTACGCATGCAACAAAGTATTGAAACTTTTAAGCTCCAACCTCATTTTTTTAACCATTACCTTTAAATCCACCCCGACCCACTAATATTCAGGTAACTGTCTTAACAGCAGCAGCAACAATCAAAGCTTCTCCTACTCTGAACATATAAAGATGGTATTTTGTATCAAACACAGGCAGGACATACACTCTGTGCCATTTCCTGGAAGTGGTGATAAAGTGGCACTGAACTGTCCATTCGCTAGGTCCTTGTTTGGGCCATCTCTGTGAGAAGGCTGGTTGGGGGTCTGATGAGGAGGTGATGGATGAAGAATAGAGCCTGGCTCATCGGACCCCACATCTCTAATACCTGTGCTCAGTGAATCAAGGAAATGCCCAAGTTGTCATCAGACTGTGCACAAGGCAATACGTAGGCCTGGGACTGGCCAAGAATTCACTGCTGAATGAGTAGCCTGATTTCCCCTTCATCAGAGACTAAGAGAAAAATCCCTTAGCATATCGGGGCTATTCATCACCTACGAGAAATATCTTATCAAACAACAATCCAAAAGTACAAATTCAATCCCAACCACTGAGAAACAACATCGTGTTTATTACTGGATATACTTCTATGGCTATCTTAAAAATCAGATCGACTTTAGCTGCTACATCCTTCATCTCGCGGGATGCTATGCGAACTTCTGTAAAATAAACTAATGACCCATATCTCCAGGACAATAAATACACAAAATTTTAAGCACTCACAAAGACCCTACTTTCCTCCCTTGAAAGTCCTAAGTAAAAGCAGTGATAACCTGCCCTATTGTCAGTAAGAAAACAGTGTTCTGTCTTTTCATTGTCTCCAAGAAGGTTTAGCAGGCAGGTCTAGCGCCAGACCCGTGAGGGAGAAGTTAAGACAGCAGAGATAGCTCACTGTGATTTGGCTGTATCAGCAGGACCCTCATTTGCACAACACTGTCAAAACAGGCAAATAAAAACCAACATATAGTAATAATACCTCTTAGGGCTCATTTCCAGGCTGCCTGCTTTGTTTCAATGCAGCATGCAAGAGCACGGGTTTCATTAGACATTCCAAAGGGGCTGCTTAGCTTGGAGGAAGAGAGGAGGAGCCCTGTCAGTGTTTGTCTGAATAGACTGCACATGTCTGCCTCTCGACAAATCCATCATTCCAAGTGCCTAGGGCCAAAGGAGCGAGGCAAAGGACTTAAGGATTACTATGTGCACAGAGTCTCATTGAACTGATTTAACCAGAGAAAAAATACTTCCTCCATCCTTTCCTCTGGAGCTGTGAAAGGCCTAGTTTTTTAAAGGGAAGTAGTAGTTCCTTAAAGAACAAAAATGTGAGCATTTCAAACACTTGCAAGTCCATGTCCACTGTGTAAAATGCCCCAATACACCACCAATCAAAGGCAACACCACCAAGGGAATCCATGGAAGATTCCAGGGCTAGCACTCACTCAGCTGATCCAACTGTATATTCTAGAGAAACAAGGGTTACAGCAACAATGAGAGATTATATTTTTTGTCCACAAAGCATTGTCCTACACATGATTCCATTGATTGATTTGAAGTTTGATGCAACTCATTACCCAACTGAGAACACTGAGGCTGAGAGTAGTTAACTGACCTGACAAGGCCCTACAACTAGTTAGTGCACTGAGCTCAAGTCTGTAATGAGATGAGGAAACTATGAGATGAAGGTCAATCAAAACTAGAAACCCAAGGGTCCGGAAGATCTCCTACATAATACGAAAAGGACAGAGGTGGCAACAGGGAGGCAGAAGGTAGGAATAGGGAGAAGCAGGCAAAGGCACTAATCTTTCATAATAAGGATGAAAGAAACCAAGCTAAAAACTGAGTAGAAGGCACATTAAAATGTACTTCTCAAAGCTGAGCTCCCAGGCCCCCAGCTGGGGATCACTTCCCCACTAATGGGGTCCAAGTTGAGGCCATCAAGAAAATTAAGGATACAGAATAACGAATTATCTAAAATCCAAGAAGTGAGAAATGGCCCCAACAATATGGAACACTTAGACAGAGACATAGACAAATCTTACTTATTCCATTCACTCAGAAGAAACACTGGGGAAGCCACAGACAAGCTAATTGTGTCTCAATCCAGGGGGGAAAAATTTTTTTAAGATGAAATCCATCCTACGGCAAAATGAGCCAAACAAGGGCCCCCAGGACTCTCTATCTCTGATGACCTAAAGTAGAAGCTGGCTGACAAGTTATTGAAAGTAAAAGAGCAGAGGCTGGAGGCCTGGTGAGGGGCTCCAACAGTGACAGCCCATAAATCTCAGCCCTTCTATTTCCTTGAATGAAAAATAAAACCAAAATTCTGAGGCGTTCACTCTAAGTCTGGTAGTTACGCGGACTATGACCAACATCTGAAGTCTAAGAAACAAACTGATGTGGATTAATGAAACGATTTAAATCTTTACATAGGTCAATCTACACCCAGAGATGCACTACACCTTCGGAAGCATATGTGATAACGATGAAACAATACTGCTATTGTTCTTACCATCCCATCAGACAGCAACAAAAAATATCATTAGTATGAATCCCAGGAGATATGATAAAAAGGGCCCAGGATTTCAAGTTAGAAGGCTGAGCTCTAGTCTTGCATCTATCACAGTAAGTCACCCCACCTCTCCAGGTTTCAGGCTTCTTGTCTATAAAAGAAGTGATTTGGGAAAATATATCCTTAAGGGCCAATCTAATAATAAGAGTCTACGATTCCATAGCAACGAAATAGAAAATACTAATTCCACAACTGCAAGACCAGTTGAGTACTTAGCTTACTCATGAGCTGTAATCTTGGATTTGTTTTTGAAGCCAGCTTTCTTCCTCTGCAGGGGAAGCTTTAGATCAGGCACATGATGGGCTCCATAGTTACAGAGATGCTGCCAGAAAATATGGAACTCCCAAGTCAGACATGCAGGACAGTTTATTCCTGACAACAACTGTAGGAGCCAGAGTCCCAGCAGGTTTCATGCTGGTTCCATGAGCCCCAACTCCCAAGGGTGCAGCAAAATGGGCCAGACGATACCTGCACACGAAGAGCCCTTCCAGGAGAGCAGCCCTCAGTTTCAAGAAAATGTTCTTTGCAAAGAAAGACAGTAGACCTCCCAAGGCTGTTTGCTATATGTTCACAATCATGGACTTGAGAAGCAAAGATTTGTCTAGGATGTCTCTATTTGCATTGAAAAATAAACCATAGACATGGGTGTACCTAATTTGAGAAGATTTGGTATCTTCCTAAATATTAAGCCAAATTCCTTCTCACCAACACACATGCTTTCTAGAGGACCGCCCTCCGGAAATTAAGAAAAAAAGCATAAAATCTTATTGAAGGCTTAGAAATGGAAAGATTCCTAAGAAAGATATAGCTAAAGTCACAGAGCAATCTCAAGAACAAAGAAACACATCGTTACTGAATAACCCTGGAATCTACCACCGTGATTATCAAACAATAGTTGCTCAATAAATAATTGCTGAATAAATCACTCAATCACTCTCCAACAGAGAAGTGAGGAAAAATAACTACTTAATCTTTCAGAAATAAAATTAAAAGTGACACTAAAGATGAATCAATTGGGACAATACAGTCACTTGATCACATCTTATATTTTGCCAGAAACATTAAGAAACACCCAAACACACTTGCAGATAAAACCACTAAGGCATTATGAGGTAGCAATACTGGATAAAATCTAGGTAATACCTTTTCCCTTTTGTTGAAACAAACAAACAAAAATAATAAATGCTTAAGAATACTGACTAGGTCTTAACCAACAGAACAGACTGCTTTAAAGAGTTGAGCTTGACAAAGGAAAAGAGAAAATACAGGGAAGAAGTAGAATGCAGAAGCTAAGAGCATGAGCTTTGAAACTCTAAGAGACCTGTGTTCAAACTCCAGCTCTGCCACTCACGAGCTAAGTGACTTCAGCAAATACCTGCCTCTCTAAGCTTCTATTTCTTCAGCTGCAAAAAAAAAAAAAAAAAAAAAAGATAACAGCACCTACTAGGCTGAATTTGGAAAATCACAGCACAGTGCCTGGTAATTACAAGGTGCCAAATAAATGGTTCAGTATTTACACTTGATATTACGGTTTTCCAACTGAAAACCACAAGTTTGAGTAATATCTCTGTATGGAATACACAGGAGAGAGAGGGAAGGCTGGGCAGAGTGGTGTCAGGAAGAGAGAGAATCTGTGTGGATTACCATTGTTTTGTGGGAATTTCATAAAACATGTAACTCCCGCTCTAGAGAAAGGTGACTTCCATATGCTGCTGAGTAATAATTGATGTCTGAATAGAATTGAAAAATCTAATTTATTATCAACAAAGTATCTAATTTATTATCAATAAAATATTAATAGTAATTTAACATTTTTAAATAAGTAGTTCCAGAAAAATGGAACAGATGTACTTCTACCTATTACCTCTGTTAAGTACAGTGAAAAGCCCTAGATATTACATATAAAACAAACATAAAAGACTCTGGACTGCAGAGAGAAAAGGCAGAATGGCTAGTGGCCTTGGGGACACAAAGAACGTCAAAATGATAAGTTCCCTGGGCTTTCTTTTTGCCTTGCAAATTCCAAACTAAGCACCAAAGAAACTGGGAACCCAGAATATCAACAGACACAGACAAAACAAATCCTGAGAAAAGCCTGCTATCTCTGGCCAAAGTACCATGAAAGATGCAGACTAGCAAGACAGAAAACATTTAGATAATGCTTTACTACAGCCAAACACAAGGGAAGGGAAGGGGGAGGGGGAGGGGGAGGGGGAGGGAAGGGAAGACCTGAAACCTGTGAACCCCACGGGAGGAGAACCCAGACTTCCACCTATGCCACAATTTCTTCTACCTCCCATCCCCCACTGTGACACCATGGTGGGGGGCAGTGAACCCTGTCTGGGGAGCCAAGACTTCCATCTCTGCCTGGTGAGAACAAACCACTACCACCTCCCCACAACCACATCAGTGTAATTTAGACTTACACCCCAACCAGGCATCCCTCCCCTTGCGGGGGGTGGTTTCAGAGGAGGTTTAAAGGAAAATCAGGATTTTCACCACTCACTCATCAGTTTTTCAACAACCCCACACCACAGGTTATCAATAGAGGCCACATGGGGAGCAGCACCTTCCCCAGCTGAGCTGGTGACAGCAAGAGCCTAATGAGAAGCCTGAACTCCTACCCACAGCCAGCAGTAATAAGGTGGTGCCTCACTCCCCCCACCTGAGTAGTGTCAGAGAAAGTCTAATAAGACACAGATAAATAAGAGACTCACAATATCCAAAATGTCCATGTTTTATAAGTCACTCATCATATCAAAAGCCAAAACATTTGAATTTAAATAAGAAAAGACTATTAACAGGTGCTAACAGTGAGATGGCGGATTTCAGAATTGCCTAATAAGCATTTACAAACAGCCATGATAAATGTACTTCCACAAGCAACCATAAACACACTTACAATAAATGAGAAAGAAAAAAGTCACAGAAAAGCAGAAGATGTAAAGAAAAGCCAAATGGAAATTTTAGAACTAAAAAGTATAGTAAGTAAAATAAAATACCCAAGGACAGGCTCAACAGCAGAATGGAGAGGACAGAGGAAAGAATCAATGAGCAGGATAGAACAACAGAAATCTGAACAAAAGGGATTTAAAAACACACACAAAACACAACAATTTTTTTAATGTTTGCTTATTTTTGAGAGGCAGAGCATGAGTGGGGGAGGGGCAGAGAGACCCAGAATCTAAAGAAGGCTCCAACTGAGCCACCCAGGCGCCTCAATTTTCCTTCTATTCTTTTCTAAATTATGTTTGAATGCTGAAGCACAGCTTGTCACAGTCATACATAGTGCTCGATATATATTAAAAATATTTAAAATAATTATCTTTTACATGAGAGTTGATAAAAGTCTATACTTCACGCAAATCGGTAAAATATCAAGATAAAAATTGTGAGAATTTACGTGCATAAAATGCTACACCAGGACACCTACTAGAAAACTCTATCAAGGGGTATCTGAGTGGCTCAGTCATTTAAGCAACTAACTTCAGCTCGGGTCACGATCTCATGGTTCATGGGTTCGAGACTTGCATTGGGCTATGTGCTGATTGCTTGGAGCCTGGAGCCTGCTTTAGACTCTGTGTCTCCCTCTCTCTCCGCCCACCCTCCTCACTCATGCGCTTGCCCGCTCTCTCTCTCTAAAATAAACATTAAAAAAAAATTTTGTATCCTGCAACTTTGCCAAATTCATGGATCAGTTCTAGTAGGCTTTCGGTGGATTCTTTTGGGTTTTCCATGTAAAGTATCATGTCGTCTGCAAAAAGTGAAAGTTTGACTTCGTCCTTGCCTATCCTGATGCCTTTTATTTTGCTTTCTTGTCTGATTGCTGATGCTAGGACCTCCAACACTATGTTAAATAGCAGTGGTGAGAGTGGACACCCCTGTTGTGTTCCTGATCTCAGGGGGAAGGCTCTCAGTTTTTCCCCATTGAGGATGATATGAGCTGTAGGCTTTTCATAAATGGCTTTTATGATGTCTAAGTATGTTCCTTCTATCCCGACTTTCTCGAGGGTTTTTATTAAGAAGGGATGCTGTATTTTGTCAAATGCTTTTTCTGCATCAATCGACAGGATCATATGGTTCTTATCTTTTCTTTTGTTAATGTGATGTATCATGTTGATTGATTTACGAATGTTGAACCATCCCTGCAACCCAGGGATGAATCTTACTTGATCGTGGTGGATAATTCTTTTTATATGCTGTTGGATTCTATTTGCTAATATCTTGTTAAGAATTTTTGCATCCATGTTCATCAAGGATATCGGCCTGTAGTTCTCTTTTTTTGCTTGGTCTCTATCTGGTTTGGGAATCAAAGTGATGCTGGCTTCACAGAATGAGTCCGGGAGTTTTCTTTCGGTCTCAATTTTTTGGAACAGATTGAGGAGGATAGGTATTAACTCTGTTTTAAATGTCTGGTAAAATTCCGCAGGGAAGCCATCTGGCACTGGACTTTTATTCGCTGGGAGATTTTTGATAACTGATTCAATTTCTTCACTAGTTATGGGTCTGTTCAAGTTTTCTATTTCTTCCCGTTTGAGTTTTGGTAGCATGTGGCTGTTTAGGAATTTGTCCATTTCTTCCAGGTTGTTCAATTTGACGGCATAGAGTTTTTCATAATATTCTCTGATGATTGCTTGTATTTCTGAGGGATTGGTTGTAATCACTCCATTTTCGTTCATGATTTTATTGATTTGGTTTCTCTCTCTTTTCTTTTTGAGGAGCCTGGCTAGAGGTTTATCAATTTTGTTTATTTTTTCAAAGAACCAACTCTTGGTTTCATCGATCTGATACAAAATCAACGTACAGAAATCGGTTGCTTTTCTTTACACCAACAATGAAGCAATAGAAAGAGAAATAAAGAAGCAAATCCCATTCACAACTGCACCAAAAACCATCAAATACCTAGGAATAAACCTAACCAAAGATGTAAAAGACCTATACGTGGAAAACTATAAAAAACTTATGAAGGAAATTGAGGAAGACACAAGGAAATGGAAAAACATCCCATGCTCATGGATTGGAAGAATAAATATCGTTAAAATGGTAATACTACCTAAAGCAATCTACACATTCAATGCAATCCCAATCAAAATTGCACCAGCATACTTCTCAAAGCTAGAGTAAACAATCCTAAAATTTGTATGGAACCACAAAAGACCCCGAATAGCCAAAGTAATTCTGAAGAATAAAACCAAAGCAGGAGGCATCACAATCCCAGATTTTAACCACTACTACAAAGTGGTAGTCATCAAGACTGTATGGTATTGGCACAAGAACAGACACATAGACCAATGGAATAGAATAGAGAACCCAGAGATGGACCCACAAGCATATGGCCATCTAATCTTTGACCAAGCAGGAAAGAGTATCCAATGGAAAAAAGACAGCCTCTTTAACAAATGGTGCTGGGAGAACTGGACAGCAACATGCAGAAGAATGAAACTAGACCACTTCTTTACACCACTCACAAAAATAAACTCTAAATGGATGAAGGATCTGAATGTGAGACAGGAAACCATCAAAATCCTAGAGGAGAAAGCAGGAAAAAACCTCTTTGACCTGAGCCGCAGCAATTTTCTATGCGACACATCTCCAGAGGCGAGGGAACTGAAAGCAAAATGAACTATTGGGACCTCATCAAGATAAAAAGCTTCTGCACGGCAAAGGAAACAACCAACAAAACTAATAGACAACGACGGAATGGGAAAGGATAATCGCAAATGACATATCAGATAAAGGACTAGTATCTAAAATCTATAAAGAACTTACCAAACTCCACACCCGAAAAACAAATAATCCAGTGAAAAAGTGGGCGGAAGATATGAATGGACACTTCTCCAAAGAGGACATTCAGATGGCCAACAGACACATGAAACGATGCTCAAAGTCACTTATCATCAGGGAAACACAAATCAAAACCACACTGAGATACCACCTTACACCGGTTCAAGTGGCTAAAATGAATAAATCAGGAAACTATAGATGCTGGCGGGGATGTGGAGAAGCAGGCACCCTCCTACACTGTTGGTGGGAATGCAAACTGGTGCAGCCGCTCTGGAAAACGGTGTGGAGGTTCCTCAAAAAAATGAAAATAGAGCTACCCTATGACCCAGCAATTGCACTGCTAGGAATCTACCCAAGGACACAGGAATGCTGATGCGTAGGAGCACGTGTACCCCAATGTTCACAGCAGCACTTTCGACAATAGCCAAATCATGGAAGCAGACCAAGTGCCCATCAACTGACGAATGGATAAAGAAGTTGTGGCACATATATACAATGGACTACTACACAGCAATGAGAAAAAATGAAATCTGGCCATGTGTAGCAACATGGATGGAACTGGAGGGTATTATGTTAAGTGAAATAAGTCAGTCAGAAAAAGACAGATACCATATGTTTCCACGAATAGGTGGACTTTGTGAGACTAAGCAAAAACCAGGGGGAGGGGAAGAGGGGAAAGGAGAAAAAGACACAGAGAGGGAGGGAGATAAAACATAAGAGACCCTCAAAGACTAAGAACAATCTGAGGATGAGGGAGGTGAGGGAGGTGAGGGAGGTGAGGGAGGTGAGGGAGGCGGGAGAGGGGGTGACGGACATTAAAGAGGGCACGTGTTGGGATGAACACTGGGTGTTATATGTAAACCAATTTGAAAATAAACTATTATAATAAAAAAAAGAAAAGAAACATAAAAAAAAATTTAATCTATCGAAGAAATACACTCAAAAACACTGTAAGAAAAGAAATCAAACTGAAATTCTGAAAAATGATCAAGTAACTTAAAGCAAGTTGGGAAAAAGAGAGAAATAAACATCAGAGACAACAAACAGAAAATAAAACAAAACAGGCAGGCCTAATATGTCAATAACTATATTAAAAGTAAATCATCTAAATACACCAATCCAAAGACTGGTACAATGTATTAAAAAAAAAAAATCACCCAACTACCTATATGATATCCGTAATAAGTTTACTTCAACCATAATGATAACGACAGGTAGAAAATAAAATCGTGGCAAAGATATACCATGAAAACAGTAGCGAGAAGAAAGCAAGAGTATCTAAATTAATAACAAATAAAGTAGATTTGAGAACATAGAAAATTAATAGGAACAAAGAGGACTATTCCATGACATATAGGTCATTCCACCCCAAGAAAAGAATCCTACGTGTATGTGCCAAACAAAAGAGTTATTAAAATGTGAAGCAAAACTGACAGAACTAAAAAGAGAAAAAGACACACAATTATAGTTGGAGACTAAAACATCCGTTTCTCAACAACTGATAGAGCAACTAGACAGAAAATCCCCAAGGAAGTAAAAGAATTCAACAACATCATCAACTAACAGCAGGATCTAATTGACATTTATAGAATACTTCACTTGATGAAGCAGAATACACATTTTTTCTCATATGACCACAGGAAAAAAATACCAAGATAGACCATATCCTGGGCTTTACTACAAAAATTTAATTTTTTTAAGTTAAAGGACAAAATCATACAGAGTGTGCTTTCTGACTACAATAGAAGAAAAGTAGAAATAAATAACAGAAAGATAAAAGAAAAACCTCAAGAATTTGGAAACTAAAGAACACACTTATAAATAATCCATAGTCAAAGAAGAAGGCTCAAAAAACATTAAACAATGCCCTACACTGAATGAAAATACAAAATCAAATTTATGGAAGCTAAAGTGGTGTTCAGGGAAAATGTATAACAATAAATGCCTACATTCGGAAAGAAGGTAAGCAAACACTTCCCATTTCATTTTATGAAGCTGTAGTATTACCCTGATGCCAAATCCATATAAAGATAGTATAAAAAATAAAATCACAGACCACTATCGTTCATGAATACAAACACAAACGTCCTTAACAAAATATTAGCGCATAAAATTTACCAACATGTAGAAAGAATTCTATATCATGAAAGTAGGGTTTATTCCAGGGATGCAAGGCTGGTTCAATATCTGTTTATTTATAACAGCCCCAAACTGGAAACAATCAAAATGTCCCTCATAAGTGAATGATGAACCAGTTGTGATATATCCATATCATGAACTAAGCAATAAAAAAGCATTAACTATGGTTGGTATAAGCAGCAACTTGGATGGATCTCAAGGTCATTATGCAGAGGCAAAAGGGGAAATAATCTCAAAAGGTCACATATTGTATGATTCCATTTAGGTACCATTTTTGAAATAACAAAAATTATAGAGATAGAAAACAGATTTACCCCTAGCAGAGGATAAGGGGGTGGGAGGCATGAAGGTACTATAAAGGGGAGAGAAGGTACCACTAGGGAGAAATTTATGATGATAGAATACTTCTATATCTTTTTTTTAATGTTTATTTATTTTTGATAGAGTGAGAGAGAGCATGAGCAGGAGAGAGGCAGAGAGAGAAGAAGACAGAAAATCCCAAGCAGGCTCCGTGCTGTCAGCCCTGAGCCCAATGCAAGGCTTGAACCCATGAACTGTGAGATCGTGACCTGAGTGGAAATCAAGGGTCAGACGCTTAACTGACTGAGACATCCCAGTGCCACTGCAGTAGTGATTACACAAATCCACATGTAAAACTATTCATACGCATTGTACTGGGTGAAGGGTACCCTCCCTGGATCTCTCTGTACTATCTTTGCAACTTCCTGTGAACCTGTAATTATTTTGAAATTTTTAAATAACGAAAAATAATGCAACAGATTCATGTAGCCTACACAACTTGTCAAAAGTCACAAATAGTTCTTGAATCCTGGTTACCTAGATCCCATGTTTTTACCTGATAGCAAAGGCACTGATTCTGATGCCTCCCCTTTCACAATTATTTGATAAATAAAGTCAATGGTGTTGAAAAGAGGAGAAAAAGGTCCACTTCAAATGTAAACATAAAAGTCAAATAAAATAGGCTAACTTAATTTTGCAGACAATTGAACGTCAGTCATGCTGGATATATGGTTTATCTAATGCTCCTTCCCTAGACAGTCTTAAGATAAAAGGCAGGAGGTGGGGGAAATGGGACTTGTATTTCACAGAATCCTTTGAAGTGGAAGAAAAATGTAATCCAATAAATATTGCTTTGGAGATGCACATGAAGTAGCGACCGATAATGACAGGGTTTACCTGGGGGCACTGTAATTCACATGGCTCTGGGTACAGGTGTTTCCCCTAGGTACCTGTGACAGTTACCGCACTTGAGAGGGCATGGGCATCAGGCAAGCCTCTGCACACCCCCTCCTTGCCCTTGTTTAGTCACAAGCCTTTAAAAGAGAACAAACATTTAATTCCCTTGTAAAACAGATGAATGCTTTATAATTTACTAGCAGCTGCTGGCAGCAACGCACTCTGCTCTCATATTCCTATTAAGCAAGCTGTGGCTGATTTATTAAAAGCTCAGATACATCAAAACAAATGACTGAGACATCATTATAGTACTATTTACAACCCCTTAATGGGGTTACGGGTAGGGGCAATGCAATACAGACTGCAAGCGGCTTCCCTTCTGTTGGAAGGAGCTGTTTCCCTGGAATGGGAGCTGCCATCTCGGGGGAAAAAGATCCAACCTTGGATGGCAAGGAAGTGGGCAGGAGCCCATCCCTGTGAGGGAACCTGTGGCTTATAGCACACCGTGGGACCGATGACAACACTCTGACCGTCCCTACAGGCTTATAAGAAAAGACACTGTGCCTCAGTTTCTCTCCACGTGGAATCAGAAGCTTCCATCTCCCTTGCCCACTTTTATTCTCCAAAATAAATCTGGGAGGAAGAGACAGGTCCTTGGAGGAAACAGAAGGAAGGAACACGGAAGAGGATTACATGGTACTTGGGGAGGAATAGGGCAGGAGCAGGGCTGTTTTCAGACACTAGAGACGAGGTGCTGAGTCAGGCCTTGGCAAGCTTGGAGCCCGCCAGCTTCCCCTTCTCTGTCCTCATCCTTCATTTCTGGCTCCCTCCTTGCTCTCACACTGAAGTGTCTTTTGCTCACTTTTCTACCCTTGCCCCCTTCACAAAGTATGACCCCAGCAAAGGCAGATTCTAGTCTTTTATTCTTTTGTATCAAAGTAAGTTCACAGGTCCCCATTCCTAGGGGCACCAGCCTTTTGAACAACAAATCAATCTAAGGGAAGGGAAAAGTAGGTCACTGACGTGGGGCAGATTGAGGAAGGCCACACAGACCCCGAGAGATGTACTGGTGCCGAGGCTCAAAGGTGAGTCCTGCTTCAGAGGCTCTAGTGAGGCACAGCAGATGCTACGCTCTGACCTCGCCACGTTGACAATGAAGTGCAGTCTTCACCGTGACCCACAGTGAATGATGGAATCTACTTTCAGCAGACAGCACTGTGAACTCCTCAAAGGCAGGGCACCAGGTCTCATTTCTCTCTGGACCCCCAACACTCAGTGTGACACCTCGAGGACTCACTCAGTCATGAATTAATGAATGAATGAACAACACATTAACAACTGAACCCTTGTTCTAAGGGTCTGGTATTTTATAACTTTTTCATCTGTACATAGTATGTTCTAATAAGCCAATGTGAATAATAAGACAGATAATAATATTTCAAAGCAACTATACATGTACTAGATGGAAGAAAGGGGGTTGGTGAGAGAAACACAAAATCACCTTAAGTGTCACTGCAAGACTAAGAACTTGAATTCCCCAGATTTTAGTCTTGCCTCAACCACTCTCTAAGCATACCATGTTGCTCAAATTACTTAGCCCCAAATTGTTTCCTCACCTGTAAAATGGGAATTAATAAAGCCTAGACCAGAAAGCCGCTATGGAGATCAAATGAAATAATGCCTGCTTACCATAGTACCTGGCACACACAGAGAGCTCAAAAGATGTTAATATTTATTATCAATATCACGGACTCTGGGCCCACTGCCAGGTACAAAATCAACGAAAAAAATAATAAGAGAAGTCCAGCACCCCAAGTCTCTGCAAAGTCACCTTCCAAATTCTGTTCTTAGAAATTTCAGCTGACTGCAAACCCAATAAAAGCCTCAGAGTAATGAGATTGCCAAAAAGGCCAATGAGATCTTGGCTTGCATGATTATTCTTCCAGAATAATCATGGAGTTATCAACCATTTCTTTTCTCTGCACTCTCAGACGTCACCTGATTGACAGTGGCAAGCTTTGTGAGTAACGGTATGCCTAGAAACAGAACATAAGCACACTTTTGACAAAAGCCACTGGCAAAAAGAAGTAATCCCAAACAGCCTTGAAAGAGATCACAAAACGAGAGTGAGAAGCGACGGAAGGTCATTTGGTCTAAACCCTCAGTTTGTCAAGAGGCAAGAGGGACCCAGATGAGTGAAGCTCCTCATCACGGACTCTTAAAAACAGGAAGTGCATGTCATTCACTTTTCCTCAAGTGCCTGCCCAGAAGCAAACTGTCCACAATTAGTGTCAGAACGAACCACGACCAGGCTTCGGGAACACCAGAAGGTCTAGCAACTGCATCGGCAGCTGCCTCTGATTGGACTGGTGGAAAATGGAGAAGAAGAAATACAGACGAAGAACCTGGGAGCACTGGACGACCTCAGCTCACCTGCAGGTCTGTCCAGGGTCAGCACCAGCCCCGCCTGTTGTGGTACGAGTTCACCAGCATGACTTTAGAGAACTGGACACTCCCTTCTTTTGCAGACACTCCTCCCTGCTGTGATTTCTCTAGGAATAAGCCAAAGTGGTCAATTTTCCTTTTCCAGATTGCTTCTGATTCGTGCCATTGCAGTCACTTACAAACGAAGAATGCACTAAACACCCAGGGACATCAGGCTGGTGTGTACTTTCACTTCACACTCAAAGGCTCACGTGAGAGTATCAGTGTGGCAGACAACACCCCCTCCCCTTCTTTGCTAATGACAGAGCCCTGAGTTTAAGAGGGAGGCAAATGTACCCTGCCTTGAGATACCAAGCATAAGTGCTCCAAGCTAATCATTGTCACGTTGATGTTCTCTTTACCACTAGCTGGAGAGGGGGAGGATGTGCTGGTAATGGGACCCAAGTCTGGTCAATGAGGTGTAAGGACAAATCCCTATGCTGGCTTCTGGGGACCTCTTCCTCCCTGCTAACAGAGGAACATGTATCAAGGAGATTCTTTTCCAACAGCATCCTTCCTTCTTGTTTTGAATGCTGTAAAGACATTGTTCTTGGAACTATGGCAGTCATCCTATAACCATGAGGTCATAGCCTAAAGATGAAATCTAACACACTATCAATAGCAAAGAGAAATGAAAAGATGAACAGAGCTTGGATTTTTGAATCTCTGAATCAATCCTGGGGCCTTCTGTTCCTGACTCTTCGTCAAGACACGTGGTTAGTTAGGATTTCCATTACAACCGAAAGCATCCTGTTTGTGCCCATTTCCACAGTCCTATATCTGTTTCGCAGGATGGGCAAAATGCGTTTCCAGAGACTTAATAACTTTATAGGACTGAGTGAGGCCATGTGCACAGGTCATGATGTTATGTAAGATATAACACAATTCAGGATCAAATGGAAGAGGAGTGGGGGAAGTAAGATTCCCAAATTCCAGGGCTAAGATCTACCCACAAGACTAACACAATTCAAACATTCCAGCATGCTCTAACAAACAACAGATCTGGAGGGCTGAAGTCCCAGGGGTACAGCTTGTGTTCTTGAGAAACCCTGAGTGTTTCACTTAGTCAAATATTATGCTTCTGCTTTTTAAATATTTCCATTTAAATGTAGATTTTGACCTTCTCTCCAATGAAATATTAATAGGAGCATAAAATATATATTACTCATCATCTGAGAGAGGGTCTCTTTCCAGTGTCTGTCATGTTTCCTCTCTGCTGTCTTGACTTCTGAAAACCGTGACAGTTTTATCTGCATAACCCATCTCTGCCAAATGCCTCACTGAATGACTGAAAGCTGTAAGACCACATCCTCCTCAGACACATTTTGGGTTTGTTTGTGTGTGTGCCTGTGTAATTTCTTTCATTCAGTTTTCAGTAGTAAGATAGGTTTCCTTTATAGCAATAGTCACTTAAAGGCTGGGTGGGCAAAATGAAAACTGTCTCCAGCAATACAATGCAAAGGAAGGGCTAATTTAATTTGAAATATCTCCTCTCCAAATAACTAACCTACATTAAGATTAACTGGGATTTCTAGTTCTTTCTAATAACTGCAGCCCATTAAGTAGAATAGAGGCGTTTTGGGGGGGGATCACAAATTATTCTACTCATTTACTTTTATCCTCTTCATTATTCAATCAGCCAAATGATGACTAGCAGAACAAGTAGAAAAAAGGGATTGGCCGATATGTGAATTTTTCCTGATTTATTTATCTCTTTGTGTTCAATAACTAATCACTCTAATACGAAACAAAGACATAATTTAATAAACCACTTCCAAAGCTAAACTGTCTCCAGCATTGACTGTTGACATAAAAAGGAAAATTCTATTCAAGAGTTGAAAGACCCAGGTTGAGGTCTTATGATCTTCTTGGTTATGAAAATTATATGTAAATTACTAGAAATCTCTGAATCTCAGTTTCCTCATCTCTAAAATGGACACACACACATACTTACTTTGCAGTTCCGCTGAACAAACTGATTATCATTTGAACTAATAAGCCCTCATAAGGTTCCTTCACTGAGAAATGAAGCATCTTGGAAACTGGCCTCGAAGGGAATCTAAAATACTAACATTCCACCTGTTACTGTGCAACTAGGTCAGCTGGCAAACACTGCAGGCTGCTCTGCCCTGGGTATCACCATCCCCACTCATTCTTTTATTCACCTACTCACCATTTTCACTTATTCAATAAATATTTACCGCACACCCATGAGGCACGTCAAGCAAATACTGTTGAACAACACACACATTTCCTGCCCTACGGGGATTTCTGATCTTCCCCAACTGACTTCCTCAACTTTGACCCCTTGTGTACAGCTGTTCTTAAGAACTCTGCTCTACGAACAAGCCCTTACGCAATCCCTTCCCAAATTCTCACCACTCACCATCACTGTAGGATGCCCCTCCATCTGACTTCTAACTGGAGAAACCTAATTTATGTAGTTCACTCTTGAATATTTTCATCTAACTCTCCTTCATTCATTGATCCACGAGATATTTACTGACCACCTCTTAACAGCTCCATTAGAAGACACGAGGTCCGGGGCGCCGGGGCGGCTCCGTCGGTTGAGCGTCCGACTTCGGCTCAGGTCACGATCACACGGTTCATGAGTTCAAGCCCCACATCGGGCTCTGTGCTGACAGCTCAGAGCCTGGAGCCTGCTTTGGATTCTGTGTCTCCCTCTCTCTCTGCCCCTCCCTAGCTCATTCTCTCTCTGTCTCTCTCAAAAATAAACATTAAAAAAAAAAAAGAAGAAGACACGAAATCTGAAAATATCATTCAGAATGACTACTCCAAGCCTGTAACCTACCAGTGAATCACAATCTTGGTTTAGTGCAGACAGCCCAGAGCCACCTATCACTGAGTTTGAGGATACCAAATACAGTGACGAGGGGTCCAAATGCAGCCCTCTGCCCAGGCTCTTCCTGCACACCATACCAGTATCCACCTGGTACAGCCTCCATTATCATCCTACACACACAGCAACGCTACAGTTATGCCTCCATACCACTCTGGGGTCCATCTCGGAGTAAACCCTGGCCATTATGCCTAGCTGCCAGTGAAGTTTTATACTTCTCTGATATTCTGAGCGGAGACAGGCAGCCAACAGAGGGCCAACTATTAGGGATTTACTGCCATTTATCAATTTTTGGCAATGCTACCACTGCACTTTTAACAGAAAACATCTGATACAAGTCCACAGTCCTATAAACTCAAACATTTAAACTTTGGGGCACTGACTACAGGCACAGTCCCAGTTAAAATACATCCAACACACCCAAGCAGATAAAATAAGGGATACTCACTCATATGGACAATGGTTTAGGAGTTGGAAAGTTTGAACAAACTGAACTACTTTTGAAACTCTTCCTTTGAAATTTCCAACAGCAAGATGGGCCACAAAGAAGGACAAAAAACATCCCACCACTTTCTTGTCATATACCTCTGTGATCAGAAATGAATAATCCATTTTAATCACCCACTGCATAATATCAGTATAAGTTATAGAAAACTTTGGATGCTTCTAAAAATGAGCTCATTTTAAGACTCTGAAGCAAATTCTTAAGGAGGATCTTTTAAACAATAATAGGCCCAATACATGCATAGTGTTCTAAGATGTCTTTTCTGAAGACAACGAAATTAACTGAGACCTGTTCATCTGGCTACACATCAGTTACAAAAGCAAACTCTCTCAGACCAGGATTTCACTCACTTCTTTGTAAGTCTTTCTTTTAAATCCACTGAATTTTTCCCCAAATCAAAGCGTACTACTGAGATATCAACAGATTTCTACATAAGGTATTCTTAAACACCACCTAGGTTTCCAGATAAGAAATTTTACGTAAGGCATTCTCAAACAGGAATGCAAAGATGAGCTAGAACTCAGGAACTGCACGCAAAATTTTCTGGGAATCCGCACGTTTCATGCGTCAGGTTATTGTCAAACATGACCCACTGTTCTTTATGCTGAATCAGGAACATTAAACTGAGCTATTGATTCACAGAGTCACCACCATCATAACAAATAATAATATTTATTCAGCATTTAGTTGGTATAGGCACTTATATGCTGTGTACTACAGCTTAATTTTTATATGCTTAATTTTGTCACTTATTAACCTCAACAACACTTTGTGGTATTATTATTACAGACATGGACCATGAAAAACATTAAATTAGAGACTTAACCCAAGGCTATGCCTTGACACAGTCAATGTCTGAATCCAAGCTGCCCTTTTTTGTGGTTGGAGAAAATTTTCAAACATATTACAAATATGAAACAAAAACTCATATGACTACTATTTAGTTTCTAACTTGTTCACATTTTGCCAAATTCGCTTACACTACATACTCGACTTTTATTTCTTATAGAACTATGTGAAAGTGATTTGCACATATCTTGATAATTTCATGCTGAAAATTTAATAAACATCTCCTAAAAATAAAGGCATTCTTGTAACACAACCTAAATACAACTTTCACACCTAACACATTAACAAGTCCTAACATAATCTGATATCCAGGCCATATTCAGATCTTCACGACTTGCCCCCAACTATCTTTCATAGAAGTTTTAACTTTCAGTCTAAATCCAATCAGGATTTATGCCACGCATTTGGTTGCTTCATCGGTGTCTTATAATCCACAATAAGACCCAACGCAACTGTTTTTTCATGACAATGATTTTTTGAAGAGATCAGAGAGACCAATTATCTTGAGAATATCCCACATTTTGGATTTATCTGATTATTTCCCCCTAGTGTAGATTAATTTGTCTCTCTATCCCTTGTATTTTCTGTAAACCTGATTAGAATTGGGTTCAACATATTTGGCAAAACTACTCCTTGGTGATGCCATGTACTCCATGATACGTGACATCAGGAGGTGTGTGCTCACAGGCCATGATACCACTCGTGATGCTGAGTTTGACAACTTACTTAAGGTGGTGACCACCACTGTAAAGGCACACTTTCCCTTCTGCAAGTGATGTGTGGAGTATTCATCCACACTGTTAAGATCACTGTGTTCCTCACACCCTTTCACCTAATGGTTTTGCCTTCCACTGATGACCCTTGCCCAAATCATTTTGCTACAGGTTCTGATATTCTAGGTTTCTTTCTGATATCCTAGGCTTCCTTCTGTATTTTATTTGCTAGTATTATTTTGCAAACCAGTGCTTTCCCTCATCAATCGTAGAAGAACTACAGTTTCTCATGAAAGGGCAGGGTGAATATTTAATTATTTTCCCTTAATTTATAAATTTTAGAATAAGGAGTTGGCATAATTGTCATTTCCAATGGTGGAAAGAGTGTCTCTCCTTCTCTCTCCCTCCTCTGCCCTTCCATTTTTCTGTCCCTCATCACTGGACTCATGGTTTTTATTCATTCAATGTTTTACATTCAATTGCAATCATTCTTCTTAATGCCCAAATTGTCTGAACTCTGACCAACGGAAGCCCCTTCAAGCTGTGTTCTTAACCACCACGCTCATTTACACTGAGGAGAGCTCACAAAACTATACTTATTTGCTTAATCTTAGCGTCCTGTGGGCTTCACAATGCTTCTCCTAGTGGAGCACTTAAGAAGTGTACGTTTTTATGAAGCACTTCCTCTACAGATATCAGACATTTTATATTAGCACTGAACAAATGAAACAGCTATTAATAAACTCAAGGCTTGATGAGAATCTTAATCTGAACAAAAGCAATAGACACTAATAACACATGCGGTTTAACTCTGGGAAATGCCTTTGGAATATAAGGAAATTCCTTTGTTTCCTCAACAATCCTCCTCTAAAACAGGCACATAACCAAAGACATTATAGGGATCAACTAAAAACTAGCGACAATCAGGAACATTTGAGTTGGGGCAGAAGGAAAGTGTTAGGGGAGAAGGGGTTTTCGAGAGCACATATTACCGCCCCCCCCCACCCCCAAACACACACACACAGAGCTTCTGGTCCAGCAGAGAATGGGCACTTTCAACAAGTTCCTAAATAAAGCTGAAGCCGCTGGCGCCCTCTGGGATCACCCTCAGGACCACTGGCCTAGATTCCTAAGCTTAGCCCTGCTTTATCCTCACCACACTCCTGGGCCTTGAGTACTTCACTCTCCTGCTACGTTTCCTCAACTCCAAAAACAAGACCACTAATGAGCCAACAAGGAATAGACCTCAGAGACCCTCAAGTGACTCTTCTGGCCTGGGGCCCACTGTTCTTGCATACGCCCACACTTCTTTTCTCCCCCAACTATCTTCACAATGGAAGAAAACGTTTAATCTGGGGGAGGAAAGGTCTAAAAATTAAATCTTTGGTTTTTTTCATAACTGTCAAAAGGGATATGAGCTTCAGACTGATTTTGTTTTGCTTTGTTTTGTTTTGTTTGGCCAAACTAGAATCCCAACTAAGCCAGCTTTATTCCATTTCTTGGAGACAGACCAAAATAAGATCCTGGTATAGAAGATGTTCGGGGGTCAAGTCACAGTCAACCTTTTTGACCTCTAATCTACATCTACAGTCTGGAAGCCTAGAGAGTAATTCAAAAAAATTCAACCAACATTTACTGAGCTGCTGTTAAACAGTGTTCCACACTGTAGACACAGAGATAAGAGTGGGTCACAGTCTACTGAGTGAAACAGAGCCAAATCAGGTAATTACAACAAAAGTAATGTGCAGAATGATGACCCTGGGGCACTATACAATGTCCAAGCAAAGAGACAGGCAGTGAAAGTCAGCAATTCACTGCCCAATAAACATGCAGATCACAGTGGTAACTCCAGCCCAAAGATTTCCAGCAGGCAAGGCGGTTGATGCCCCCTTTAGAGTCTTACGAAGGCTTTTTTCCAGTATACACCTGATTCTGATTACCCCCAACAACCCTGCAAACCTACTCTAGCAGCTACAAAAGTTTCAGAGTTTACTCCAAGTGTATACAGAAGCAGAGAGAATGGGACAGATCTGACCAGAGATATCTGTTCCCTGTTATGATTTTAATTGTGGCCCATATGAAGCTCATGACCCTAACTAAAGCCAGAGGTTTTGGGGGTTTGCTTGTTTGTTTTGTTTTTTGAGAGAGAGCACGTATGAGCAGGGAGGGGCAGAGAGGGAGAGAGATAATCCCAAGTAGACTCCAGGCTCAGTGCAGAGCCCAATGCAGAGCTCGATCCCAGGACTGTGAGATCACGACCTGAGTTGAAATTAAGAGTCACTAGACCGCCTGAGCCACCTAGTCACTCCTAAAGCCAGAGTTTTAAAGTTATGCCCCATGTGGTTTTCTCAGAGGTCACAGGAAGGGCTGAATACCCCTCCTCCTAGCTTGGGTACAAATTCCAGTTCCATCACCTGCTAGCCCTGTGACTTGGGCAAATGACTGAAACTCTCTATACCTCAGTTTCCTCATCCATAAAATGGAGATGATAATATTGCTTATCTCATAAAGTCACTGTAAGGATCAAATAAAGTATACACAAACCACCTTGGAAAGTGATTGGCTTCAAAAGTATTAGTGTTATGGCTCTTATCACTATCATCGTCATCACCCTTTTAGACATTTTTTTTTCATCTGTAAAATAAATACAGGATCTCTAAGAATCATTCCAAATTCAGAACTCCAAGTTCCTAAACTTCAGGTAAACACCAAATATTGGCCACCCAGTTTTGTCAATCATACAAAAATACAAAAGCTTGATTCAGAATATAGGAATATATATATATATATACACATATATATATATATATACATATATATATATATATATATATATATATGTTCCTTCTGTCCAGTTGTCAAATACCAGCTCCCATGTCAATATTTGCCCACGTCCACAAGATTCATCAAACAAGAAAACCCATGCTACCAAGAGAGTAGAGGAAAACAGAGAATCTGTTCCAGGGCTCTTGCTGTAGGCACAGACCATCTGAGTCCCCTGTTCAATAAAGATTCTCAGCATAAACAGCATAAGAGAAGCTACATCCCAGGGAGGCTGGTTTGCAAGTTTCCATTTTATGCCAGATTTAACCAGTCAAAGTTAAATGGAAAACATGTGTAGTATTAATAAAAGGCTCAGTGTCACTTTATTTCTTATGTTAAAGCACAATCGATGATGCCAGAGAGAGCTAAGAGCTTTTAAAATACACCATGTGGTCCCTTAACAAACATGATGCCTCTTGATGAACACTTCTCTGCTGGTGTCCCCGGCAAATAAGCAAGAACACACAGCAAATTGCTACATGCGACAGCAAGCCCCCATTTCCCTCTCTGACACAAATGGCTCAGCAGTGACTCATGGCACGACCAGGAGGCAGGGAGAGGAGGGGCGGGCAATTGCAGACTCCTCTCAGTGGGGCACTTAGGGGGATAATGGAGCAGGAAGCAGCTGGAATCATCTTGGGCCTCCAGAGCAGCATAAAGAGAACAAAAGGTAACCAGGAGAGAGACATCTAGATTCAAAGGCTGGCCCTACCAAGTTCTAGGGGGATGACCTTGGGCAAATTAACCTCTCTGAACATCTGCAAAATAGAGCAAAGTGCCACTCTCCTCCAAGGGTTGTTGTAAGGAACAAAGGACCAGTGACATGGATAGCTATCATCACTGACAGCTTCTTCGTTACCAGGACCACCATGCTATGTGCATCAGTCTCATGGAATCCTCATAACGACTCTGAGGACCTGGATTATTAACATCCCCATTGTCAGATGGAGAAACTGAGCTCTGTAGTCCTCTTAGCCAGCAGCCCAGGCCAGAGGCTGATCCTGCATGGTCTCTATTCCATTAAGCCTTTCTCAGCAATCCCAAGCACAGTCAGGGTCTCTTAAGGTACATCGCACAGGGTCCCCTAGTAGGGTAGTCACCACACTCACAAGAGCAACGACACCTAACATTTTCTATACACCAATCATTGGTTTCTCTCACCTATTCTCCCCACTACGGTGAGCTCAAAGCAGCGAGTGTGGCTGTCAGACTAAAATCGTTCCCCATCTTCACGCCAGGCACACCATCATGCTCAATACTCCTTTTGAGCAATGAAGTGAATGCCACAATAGTTATTGTTGAAATTTTCCTTTTTTTTATCCCTAGGATTCCAAGTATTTGGACTGATTAAAACAGAGTTCATTTGTGCAGAAAGTGAATGCAGGGTGTTTCCTGAGTACCTGTGGCAAGGCTCTTTGTCATGCACCGCCCCTAAGGAGCTTAGTCTGTTAATTTACTCCTCAGTAGGTATAAACTAGAGTGATTTAACCATACAAGAATCCATTTTATCCAAACAGATTAAATTGTGGGCTTTCAAATGGGGATGCAAAACAGAGGGGTAAAAATCACAAAAGGATTTACCGCAGATTACCTTTACAATGAATGTCCCTAAATCCAATTTAAATAATTCAATATACATAAATTGTTTAGAATGCAGTAACTTTACTACATAAATATGAAACTATTCTATATTTTGTTCATGTCCAGGTACTATCTTCTGTAAATTCATCCACACCTGATTGTTCCAGAAATGTGACAGCTGTCTCCTGAAACACACAAGGCAAGGGGCGATTCCTATTCAACAGAGATGTCACACCGACACCCACCACAGAACAGTACCTCGGTGCATACCTTCTCAGCCTGCTTGAGTACAAGTCTGTTTATATTATACACAAGAAAAGTAATAGTTTTGTCTGAAATGTTCAAGTCAAAGAACAAGAGCAAGGATAGATGTATAAAAATGTATAGTCCTTTGAACCCAGGTCATCACTTTGACATTTCCTACCGACACAATTATTTAAGGCTATCTGATGGTCAACTGAAGAGACAGACGAACGGTGGCTTGTGCGGGGTCCTTCCATCGGGCAGGTCAATAAATCTTGGCCAGGAGCTGATTCGTTCTAGGACAAAGCGGCTGCTGCTCAGACTGCTCCCACTCTGAAACCGCCTGATCTCTTTACCTTCTTCCCAATAATCAGACGGCCACCTGCGCACCTAAATGGATAAGCACCTTCCCCTCTGGGGGGTTATTCAACACTTCAAGGACCCTACATGATTCCAGGAAACGTATTTGTCCAACCAATGACTTTCTCAAAACACCCAGTCCCTGCACTGAAACTCTTGGGAACAAGTGCTATTCACCCCAAATCAGTCTTGAGACTTTCTCAAACTCACTGAAATCTTCCTTCCACAGCAGTCTAGAAATCTTGCTCTTGTCACATGCCTGGGTTAGCGGGCAATACAGGGAAAGGCTGCAACAGCTATGGTGGTTTGGCGGGGGGGGGGGGGGGGGGGGGGGGGGTCTCTGGGCGCAAATCTTCAACCTCGAATCAAAAGAGCTATCCTAAAAGACAGGATTTAGTTCTGTAACGTTTTCTCCTCACCAAAAATCCCTCTAAACTTCCACTAACAGGGATGGGAATTCATCTTTGCCTCGTGGCCAATACACCCTAGAGGAGTGGGTTAAGAAAAATCAGAAGATCAGAGTTCTGAGATCCATTTATGATATATGCCAGGAATATGGAGAAGGAAAACTGTCACAGACATGCCGTGGATTCTGTCATCTTTGTACCAGCATCTCCTCCATCCTGGGCTTTAGATGGGTTAACCTACCGTGGAAATCACTTCATAACAATGTAAATTAAACAACATGCTGTATGCCTTAAACTCATACGATGGTGTAGGTCAATTATTTCTCAATAAAACTGGAAAAAAGAATACCACATTGCTTGTCTGTATCAACAAATTATCTGTATATATAGACACTTAACAATGCTTTAACATTATTCTATGTGTACGTGAAGAAATAAATATGTGAATGCTTGTTCCCACATACACATATGAATATAGCTGTTTCCATTGCTCTGTTTAGAATTTAAAGAATCTTTCTATTGAAGTTCACACTTTATATTTAAATCAAACTTTTCCTGGTATATACCAATCTACATTATTTGCTTTATTTCTACCAAAAAATACACTTGTACAAGTAAAGGTACTAGACTGACAAGGTCTTGTCTCTTAAAACAAAAAAAATAATACTATAAATCTCTTTTAGAAAGGATTTATTTTCATTCTCTTTTCTTTGTTTCCGATCACTCTGGATGAGTTCTATGCCACAGGTGCTCTCCGTGGCTTGCTCTCCAGCCAACTGATTCTAGAATTAGTGAGACTGAAAATGAACATAAAGGAAATCATCCACGGATCCAAAGTTCACTTTGGATAAACACCCCCCATTTGGTTAATTCTCAAACTATACAAGATTCCTGGCTCTCCAACAGAGAGAAGTGAGAGAACACAGAGGAGAAAAACAGGGAATAGTGAGAAAACACAGAGGAGAAGAAAACTGAAGAGGCAGGGAAGACAGGGATGAAGTAGAGAAGAAAACAGAGGAAAGATATGAATGGAAAAAGTAAGTAAGGGAGAGAAAAGAAAAAGTGGGAATATAATATAAAAGATGAGAGCAGGAGAAAAGATACAAAAAAAACAAAAAGAGTTAAATTGGTTTTGCTTTATTTGGTTACAGTGATTGGTTGCTTCAAGCCCAAGCTCAGAAGCAAATTTTATGAGCTTCTCTGGATCTGCCACTTCCTTCTGTTCCTTTTAGGAGCCCGGCAGCGGTAATGTTAAGGGCCTCGCCTATCACAGAGCTTTCTATAAAGTAGTTCTTGTTTGAAGTCTGCATCAAGGCTGGGTTTGAGTTTCGGGCCTTGCATGCTAGCTGCTACACATAAGGCTGGGATTATGCTGGCGGGAACAGAGGAACACACAGAGAATCTAACACGCCACAGCAAGTAGAGTTTATCAGATTAAAGTCATAAAGCAGAAATTCCTCTTGTGTATTATTTCACAGAGCCAGGATCAAGTGATTCAACAATACTTATTCTGTTGGAAACGAGGAAGGGAGCCTGGGTCTTTCCTAAACCTCCCTCCAGCATGAAGGGTTGGCTCAAAAAGCTTTGGAAACATCCCGACTATTTTTTTATTCAGGTAAAGAAGGAAAACTAGGGAACCCCACCTAAAACAGAAGTCCAAACTGGGGTATAGAAAGGTAATTCAACCTCACTTTAAAACAATTTCAATCCTAAGAATTAAAGGCCTTTCATTGTATACACGTGGGTGAAAGTCTATTGCAGTCTTCCTAAGTCCAATGAAAGTAAACTACAACATGCTAAAGCTAGCCAGTCTGAGAGAAGAGTGAGGGCAGTAACAGGGTACAACCACACGGGTATTTGTTTAACAATGAGAATAAGGCAAAGCAGTTGGTAAAATCATGTATAAAGAACTTAAGAGGGGAACAAGAGATTGTTCCCCTACCCATGGGCCTAGAGCAGTGATTCTCTAGCTAGAGAATTTCATGGCATGAAATTACACATGTATTTATTCCCAGAGGTTCAGATTCAATTCGTCTGGGATGGGACCCATACATGACAATTTTTTAAGACTTCCAGATGATTCTATTTTATGAATGTGGACATGATTTTTTTGTTGAATAAATGTTTAGTGTAATTACTGTGTAGTATAACACACTTACCATTCCCATATTCAAAACCACCATTCCACTGATGCTTGCTGTCACCTACACTTTTCAGTAGACGAAAATACTGTTTCTTCAGAGGAAGAAAATACTGTTACTTTAAAAATGGAGGAAACCAAAGAAATGTTTAAAACGCAACAGAAGTTAAATCCAGTTCCAAATCTCACAACCTCAACCAATACGACTTCCTCTGGAAAAGAAAGGAAGATACAGATTTCAACACCTAGAGGCTCTTCTAAGAATTTCAGCACAATGGCTATCTTAGGGACTACTGCCACTGACTCAAACAATCTTCTGAAAATGTCATACAAAATACTATTGCTGCTTAGGGCTGCTGAACCAACTTAGCAAATGAGTTAAAACTCTGAAAATTAAGTCAGTCATAAAGCATCACTTAAATCTATCACCATTTAAACCATGTCAAGGGCCAAAGCCAAGTACCTTTCAATTATGGAGTAAAGTGATGTAAGTAAGGATTTTTACTTTCAAATTCTATACCTCACTCTCTCAACACCTCAGGAGAGAAGATTCAGGGTACGATGGAAGCCTCTTGGGATTTTTCATCATCAATATGGATGTTTCTATTTTCTCCGTGCCACTTCGGGCAGGTTCTCTTTAAAGGTGAGCCACCTGGGATCCATCTGACGCCCAACACAGAGGCACAACACTGTCATAGGACTCAAACAAAGAAAAAAAGGAAGAAAAGAAAACCCACATTCTTGACAGGACAGTAGGCTCCTGGCTTAAGGAAGGTAAGCCATGGCTTTGAGCCTCAAGGCTCAGACTGATGCCCAAAAGACAAGACGCACGCGGGTCTTTCCAGACTCTCTGGTCCTCTGGAAACACCAAATTATCTACGCCAGAGACGGCAGGTGCTTCTAGACCAGGACTGGCCGCTATAGGACGCCAATCAAGAAGCTGCTCAAACTGGTTGATCCTTGTTATTGTTCAGATTCTGGAATCTTCAGGATGAAGTAATCCTGGGATTCAGCATCTCATTTCCAATGATGATGTTCCAACGCCTCCACCAGAGCAGAAAACTCACAGAACAAACCTTGTCCCTAACTGTAATCGCACTTTTCATGGAGACCGTTTTTACCTTCTTTTAGAAGGGGAATAACTTTCAAAAGAAGCAAAATGCAAAAGAACGAAAAAGATTCCAACCTTTTTTTTTCCTTTTCTTGGCTGAGAAAAGTGAGAGGAGAATCATAGTATATAAATAAAGTATTTATGGATCCTAGAATTTCCCTGATTGAATGCTGATTACAGTACTGTGATGTCTAGGAAAGTCTTCCTTTCCTGTCCTTTCACTATTAATAAAGGGTTTCTGACTCTCAACCTCTGAAGGGATTATACTTAGTTCAGAGATGGGAAAAGGAGATGAAATCATTAGCATTCCTCAAATCAACACTTTTAAGTCAGCTTCAAAACTCTCCTCAGCAATGAAAAATGACTTTCCCCTAACTTAAGTGCTCTGTTAATGCATAATTCTAAGTTCCCAATGCTTTCTTTCCTTGTGCCCTACACACAAACCAAAGAAAAATATTCAAGCACCTGGCTGGCATTTAGTAAGGGCTCAGTTAATGTATAATGAATGGATGAATGAACAATCAAACAAATATGATCCATTACAAGGTACATGGGGCACTCCTTTAAACTAATCAGAAATGTTTCCTCAGCAACAGTGAAATCAAAGGTGGTTAGCTACTTACAATAAGGATTAATACAGATTACTGACTTGTTAAAATAACCAAAATAAATAAAACCAAATAGCAAAAATTAGAAGAAAGATACACTTGATGGAGCACCATTAGCATCAAAGTTGGATTGGAGCTTCTTAGCAAAGCAAGAACAAAGGGAAAATATATTGGGTTATTTTGTCATTTTTCTGACAATAAGAAACAAGAGTTTATCAGGGATTTTTGCCTCATACTGACTTTTAAGAGTTATTTATCATGTCAATTTTTACAGAAAGGATGCTGGGAAGTCCCAAACAACCTTTTAAATGGCTGCTTTTCATCCTAATGGCCTGTCCCCTTGCAATGGAGAAAAGTGCCAAAAAAAGTGATACGAGAGCAAAGTACAAGAACACTGAACAGTGCACAACGTTGTGATATGGACAGTTCTTATACTAACCAGGAGCATAACACACAGGCAAAAGTATTTTCAATATTTTCTGATTTTATCTCAAACCATCTTGTGAATGAGTAAGACAGTATATCAGTTAGAATACACTGGACTGTAGGAAAACAAAAACTCAACCAAAATACCTTAAATAAGTACTGGGTGGTGCAGCTGGTTGAGCGTCTGACTCTTGATTTCAGATCAGGTCATGATTCATTCCCAGGATTGTGGGATAGAGCCATGCATCAAGCTCTGTACTGAGCATGGAGCCTGCTTAAGTCAGTCTCTCTCTCTCTCTCTCTCTCTCTCTCTCTCTCCCCCCCTCTGTCTGAGCCCCTCCCCTGCTTGAGTGCTCCCTCTAAAGTTTCAAAAAAAAAAAAAAAGAATTGGTTTTCCTCACATATAACAAGAAGTCCTGGGATAGAACGAGTGAGTCTAGGTTGGTCAGTTCAGCAGCTGAACAAGATCATCAAGATCTTCTCTATCCTATACTTTCTATCTTTCTTTCAGCTGTTCTGTCCCCTGCATGTTGGGTTTGCCCTCTGAGGCCAGCTCGTGGTTCAGAGACAGCTGCTGCCACCTGCAAAGCAACACACACAGACAACTGCCAGAGATGAGAGTTGTACTTTTCTTCTCTCTTCAGATGCAAGGACACTTTTTTCCAGAAGCATCCACACAAGATTTCCTAATGTTCAACTGGCCAGACCTGAACCTTTAACAGCAGCAGAAGTGGAATTATCACGACTGGCTTAGACTAATCAAGATGTATCCCTTGAACTCAAGTCCACATGGAACGTGAACACCTAAATGAAACTGGGGCTCTGCCAGCAAAGATGAGGGTGAGCTGACAGATTTAGGTTGATATCTCCTACAGAGAGAAGATATGAATCCTATTTCCCAGACAACTGATCAAGTCCTCACAGAATGTTTATTATTCACAACCTGTTCTGTGTGACAGGATTTGCAGCATAGAGGTTTCTACAAGAGAATTACTATGGAATGCCCTTGTCTACAAAAGAAACAAGACAAGACAAAAAAACAGAGGAGAAAGGAAACCATGCCATGGGGTTCCTTGGTGAGAATAAGCACAAACAATGGCCACCGCGCTCCAGAGAGCAGAGAGCAAGCAGCCTCAGAGACATTCCGCCCGAGACTCCAGGGTTAGCTCAGCAAGATAAATAAAGGACAGAACAACCCTTGTCTCCTCCCATGAGACTTTAAAAGCCCGCTGATATCAACCAAAAAGAAAAGCTCTGTTTATCGTCATGAAGGTGAGGAGTCCAACGCTTACATCCCTTAAAATGGAAGGAGTGCGTTCCCCTCCCCCTCTTCAGTCCTCCTGTTTTAAGTCAGAAGACTTCACGGAATGTTCTAACATGCACTCTATGCTTAAAATTTCTACCGACGCAGTCTACCGCAACCATCTTCAGAATGCACTGGTTTCCGTCTTCCCCCTCTTTAATGGTTACGACCACCTCTGTCGCAGAAGTTCGTCGGGGCTGGAGAGAAACGTGCGGCACTAGTGCGCAAGGGACGCAGCTCCCACATTTGAGATCGTCAACCCTGACTGCTGTCATTACATTCAGGTAGAATTAACAACCTCTCTAGCGTACAGGAACCAAGAAGCAGAGCAAGGCTCTGCTTGTGGGGATATGGCGGGGTGGTGTGAATTAAAGGGAAGAGAGAAAACAACAGGATGGAATGATAGAGCACTCAACCCAGGCAGCTCTTTTCAAAACTCCCAGCAGCCACAAGCACGTCTCCATGAGGGATTTCTGGGGAGAAAGGAAAGCATTTCCCATCCAGGCACACCACGTGAGTAGGGGAAACACTGTCTCCCGAAAGCTAAGAAATTGATAAAGCTCAGTAGCTGAGCTACTGGCAAGAAAAAGACCTAACCGAAGCTAAATGGGTGTAGATGCTTTCCCCCTTAACCTATGTGGAGTTGTATTTTTAGTCTAGATCTCTTTAAGACGGAAGTAAAGGTAAACAGTCCCCTGACACATAGTAGGCACCCCATCATCTGTTGGATGAATGAAAACAACCCACAAACCACCCCAGAAAAACTTCACCTTCTGAAACTGAATGTATTAAGCTTTCAACATTGTCATTCTAAGCAAATAATACAGGCTAAGAAAAATACTTTGCCTACAAATAAAATACTGTACTTGAATAGCCACACTTACAATAGACTAAAAGTGAAAGTAGGCTCCTTGGCAGGACAAAAATCACAACTGTTAATAGAAGATGACACTCTCTTGACTACGTCAAATGTACATTTCCAGCTATCAACTGCATTCTGCAGAAGCAAATGGCAATATGCTTAATATTAATGGAGTTACACACACACATGCACGTGAGCAAGCACACACAAATGCAAACAAAGGAATCAAACTACAATAGCTATAGGACAAACAGAATCCTGAGATGCCATTAGTCACATTTATAAGGTGTTCTAATCCCAGCAAAAGCACTATCCAAAGCTCAGCATACTGAAGGAATTTACACTCAAAGGCTCACCTCTATCACTTAAGCCAGGTCACTCAACCTCTGAGCCTTAAATTTTTTTTATTCATAAATTGGAGAAAATAGGGACTTGCTAACCCACAGCTTTGTGGGAAATGAAAACAACCTCTGGATAAAAAATTAACACTAAACTAAATAAACTGAAATATAAAGCACTTACAAGGGGCTTCCCTTGCTTAAAAATGTCTGATACTGTTCAATCTACAAAAGCAAAAAATAACAGTTTATCAAACTCCCAGGCCATGTTCCTCAGAGTTCATAGAATTCTCCCTTTATGAATAACTATAGCTGCAGGCTTTGATGCAATATGGGTTATCTAAAAAGGAAAAAAAAAAAAAGAATAAAAAGAGGCCCCAAATCCCCTAAACAAAACAGTTATTTGTGTTTAAGAGCAAAATTGGGCAACAGAGAACCCATTTCCATTGGTGTACAGAACCCACAGCACTAGGAAGAACTAGGTGCTTGAAGAGGTAATGAGAATTACCCCTTTACCTGTTATTTTTCTTGTACACAGAAAGCCCTTGTTATCTAATCAAAGATCACTTTTATGACTCAAGAATTTCAAAGCTAGCTGTCTTCCTCCTTCTGGAACGATAAAAGTATCTGCTTATGGACCTGCTCCCTCATGGACCAGAGAAAAGAAAAGGCTCGGGGATTAAGTAAAAATGACCAGCTGGTAAATCTGGGCTCAATTCCATTATTTTAGTCATCCAAGACACGTGCAGTGGGGGAGGGGTGGAAGTGGGCATGAGTATAAGCCGGCACTGGATGGGCTGCGGGGAGACACAACCGCTACCCTCTGCACTGCCATCCCGGCACAGCTGCACCACTTGGCTGTGGAAGTGAGCACTGTGGTGGAAGACAACAGGGCTACTGCTGAGAAAACACCAGAACTGTTCTCATTCCATTGGATCTTCCATCGAAAATCCTCTCGGATCTCAATCTGATCAGACACTAGACTCGCCCGAGGAACGGTTTTAAAACACCAATGTCTGAAGGCCATAGTAGAGCCACTACAGAATATCTGGAATGGTGACCCCAGCACTGGGATCCTTGAAAGGCTCCCTAAGTGAGTCTAACGTGACTTCAGGGTTGAGAACCACTGTTTCAGGTCCTTCTGTCTCAGAGAGATCTCTCTTATATCAGCAGATGGCACCAGAGGAGGTCTGACACTTAAAGGCAAGGTGGCTTGTTCATAAAGGTCACAAAAGTTAACATTAAGAAGAGAACTGTCTATTTACTGGATAAAGAGAGGAATTCCTTTCTAGAGTAGCCCAGCCAATCTGTGTCAATAATCCTATTTCCTGAATTTAAGTTCCCATCACACACAATCAGCAGTGGAAAGGAGGTACCAGAGTATGGCAAGTGTATTTTCTGCTTAAGGTTCAACCTCACCGACCTTGTTTTTTGTTTTGTTTTGTTTTGTTTTAAACGTTTATTTATTTTTGAGAGACATAAGACAGAGCATGAGCAGGGGAAGGGCAGAGAGAGAGGGAGACACAGAAACCAAAGCAGGCTCCAGGCTCTGAGCTGTCAGCACAGAGCCCGACGCGGGGCTCGAACTCACAGACCGTGAGATCATGACCTGAGCTGAAGTCGGCCGCTCAACCAACTGAGCCACCCAGGCGCCCCCGGACCTTGTTTTTTAAACCAGTCATTTGCAGTCTTATTTCACAGCCTCCAAAACAGACTCAGCCTCTAACTGTCCTCCAAAGCAGATCAGGAAATACACACTACATAAGAAGTTGCAAAGCTCGGTTTCTCAAGGAACTGCCCCAGATTTACAGAGTTGAGTCACAGTGAGAGCCATGGCCGCTGGCAGAGCCAGATGCTCACGTCCTGATCTGGCTGCTCCCCTTCCATGGCCTTATCAAAATGAGGGGAAAGGTGGAGATGTTCAAAGAAAATAGAGATGCCCAGGTGGCTGGTCCGGCATAGCAGGTGCTCTGAACTGAGGTGTTATGGAGCTGGTGGAGAGGACACAGTGTAACCCAACCACGACCAGAAGTGAGAAACCGAGCACTGGTTCCTTCTGTTCCTATACAACTGATCCTTCTGCCACAACAAATGACTCAAAGGTGCATTCCCACAAACAATGATGATGATTTATGATATAATTAAATGGCATATTTATTAATGTTATTTATTGATTATATTCAGTGAATAAGCTAACACTCAATAAGCATTACATAAGTAAATCTTACAATAGCTCTGTGAGGTGGGTACTGTTATCTCTATTGTGCAGATGAAAAAACTGAGGCAGAGAGAAGTAAGGTGTCAGTCAAAATAACACAGGTAGGATTGGAAATCAGGCTGTCTGTTCAGAATACACCATTCTCAACTCCTCTGAAGGCACTTGACGGAATCCCTTCAATATCCTTCATGCCCATTTCTCTGTCACTGTTCATTTGGAACACTTATAATTTTCCCTGTGTGACTGAGACCCTCCTGCCTTTTTCCCCACCTAGCAATCATAAACATCTCCAGTACTTAACAAATACCTCCTTTTATGTGTACATGAAAGTCAACGTCATGATACGGTTTTGGATGAGCAGAGTGAGCATGAGCTGAAGTGATCCCCAATGTAAGGGAAATGGGGAGACCCGGCCTGGCACAGCAATGTCAGTCTGACGTGTGAGCTCCCCCAATAAAAACCGCAGGCACCAGTTACGAACACAAACCAGTAAAGGAAGATCTGCACTAACCACACGAGCCACCTACTAATCTGCTGAGAGACTCCAGTGCTGTGAGACACAAGTGCGGGCATCTTTTCATCACTGCTGCTGACACACAGTTCAACAAAAGGGCTCCTTTCTAGGGCTCCTTACCTAAACAAATTCCCCATGCCTCCCTGAGAGTCTACACTGAGTGAAGCTCAGAGTCCATGAGGCTTGCAGCTTAATCCCACAGCAAGTCAACTACTATCCAACACAGTCTCATTTCCAGGGGTAACCTGACACCCAACACTGGTTCTCCACAGCTTCTGCTGTGGAGGGGGGAGCAAGGCGGACACAGCAGCACATGGCACCTGAGAAGGTGTGGGAGAGGAGGCAGAGGAGGAGTAGAGTTGCTGAAAAGGAGATTCAGGTGTGGAGAAAGGATGACAGTTCTGCCTATCTCCTAACATTGCTAAGTACCAATATGCTTGCCAGGAGGTGGAGCTAAAAAACAAATAGCTTAGACTAAACAACTCAAAATCCTGGTTTAGCCAAAGTCTTTCCTTCCCCCATTTCCCTAGGATTCCATTTTGGACTTATTCTTGTTCTTTGCATAATGTGGGGACCTTTGCAGGAAGTGAGCTGATGTAATCAACAGGACCTGGTACAGTTAAAATCGCAACCTTTACAGCAAAGCACAAAAGAAGTAAGAGCCATGCACACGTCCTCAAGGGACCAGGATTCACAGACCTGCCTAGGCAAATACTGGATCAAAGACTCCATTCTCAACTGTCAATAGAGAAAACAGCACAGACCTTGTGTCCACGTTTGGGTGGGGCAAGATTCTCGGTGTCCTATGCTGACGCTCTGTAAGATATAGTTCCACCAAAGGAGCATTCTCTGCTGTTGTTTCCCTGTCTCTTAACACCTCCTCCCAGCCTTCAAGACTTCTGCCAAGATCAACAACTGCCCAATTCTAAACAAAACGTATCAATCTCTTGACAAAGTTTAGCATCTAGAGCAGAAAGGGCACAGGCTCTTCAGGCAGACAGATTTGAGTCAAATCTTAAATTTGCCACTTCCTCGCCACAAAGCCTCTGTATCTTCTGCAAAAATCAATCTCTGTATCATTAAAATGGTGACAGTTAAGATCTACCAATGGCAGTGGTAAGGAGTTTATTAAACTATCTATGGAAGTTTACTGGTCCCTGTTTCTTCCCTCCCACTGTCAACCACCATGACTCCTCACACCACCATTTTTCTAGAACTGCACTAGTTCAAAGCCTTGTCGTCTCTCATTCTTACAACGAGAACAGCCTCCTAACTTATCTACCTCTCTCCAGTCACTGATGCCCCTCTAATTAGATTCATGAAATAGAACTCTAACCCTGTCACTTTTCTGTGTGGTAAGATTCAGTGACTCTTTTCTGCTTTTAAAGGAAAACAAAAACTTATGGGGCTTCAATTTGTACTTCCTCACATCCCCACCCCTCTGGATCCACCCCCAAGGGAGACCCCAGATCCCTCTCTCCAGGATACACAACACACTGCACAAACCCGGGGCCCTTTTCCTGTGTAGGCAGCTTATCCTTTCTTACACAGAGTTATCCCTGTTTTTCATGAGAGCCACAGACCTCCCACTTTTAAAGCAGTGGCCTTAGGCGAATAAAATCCTCCTCTTGAGATCCTCACTTTATGAAGCCTCTCCAGGTACAAGATCCCTGGCCCCAATGAACTGCACCCCTGCCAGAGGTGATAGAAGAGATGAACTCGCACTAGAATCCAACTTGCAAGGAACTTTTTTTCTTCTTCACAAAACTGCCTGAGTTCTGTACTTGATTTTACATTTATTTTTCTTGGCTGGAGTTTGTGAGTTCGTGTTCTCCCTATACTTAGCCAAGCTCTTTGAAGGAACAGACGCTCGCGGCCTCATGTGCACTCATGTATGCCGCTCTCTCGCTTTCCTGTTCACTCCTCAAAACCTGGCTGCGTACCCCCTCTCCCCAGAGACGTTACCTTGATGACCTCTGCTCCCTCCCTCCCCTGACCTCTTTCACAAGTGACAGTTCAGTCCAGCATCCTGTGGTACCTTATTTTTTCCTTTCCTGTGCCCTGCAAGCAAGCAGCCCCTAATTCTATGTGCCTTCTTTAGTCATTTGTTCCCCTAGAAGTGCTCAACCTAAAGCAAAGGTTCTCGAACTTTAGCAGCATTCTGAGGTGACGCCTGAGAATCTGCAAGTCTAACAAGTTCCCAGAGGATGTGATGCAACTCACCGGGGACCATACTGGTGGCACCACTGACTGACACTTCCGTCTCCATGGCCAGATGGAAGGCACCTTTGGAGCCTGGAGCGCATGCTTCTTTTGTATGTCACAAAGCCAGGCACAGAGGAGGTGCTTGATAAAAATCACAATTGACTAACTGATTGCCTTTGTATCTCATTCCTTCACGCCACTGTGGTAGGGTTTCTCCTCTCTACCCACAAGGGTCCACTGTGGAGTGCCACTGGAGAAACAGCTCTGAACCAATCCTGTGCTCATATTACTTCCAAGCAACACCATCTGATCGGAGCAGACGAAAGCACACCTCATAAACTCCATGAAATGTAGCAGCAATTACCCTCATGGGACAAGAAACTACATCTTAGTTGGAATAGTCTCCTTTGATAAATATGGGGCCTATCCACCCCAAGAATGGCTCATACTTTAATTACAATAGAGATAGTTCGCTTATAATAAAGCTCTCTAAAGATGCTGTTTCTTGATAACTTCAACAACCACTAGCTTACACAGGCAGTCCAGCATACCTGTCAGCTCACAGGGATCCGATTGTTTCCTTTAGCAACAATTAAGCAACAGCATCAGGGGGGAAGATGACGGTTGACAGAGTGCCTAGAATTTCCTGAAGAAATGATTAAAGTATCACTGAAGACAGAAGGCATCCGCCTGTGCCTGTGTGTCCCTGAATCACACGTTCTCACTAAAGTTCCTGAACTTGAACCTGGAGACCATTTCTCTGGCTCATTTCCTCGGGCCTGTCTGGAAATGGGAAGAAAGAGTGAGAAAGTGGTAACAATGTCAAGAAAGGTGCCTTGGTTTGGCTCAAAAACTTCATTTCTACTTAAAGAGGAAAACACATCATCACTACTTGGGTTTATTCAAGGTGTTGCCCCACTGGCTTTCATTCAAAACCCACTGCCATTAAAAGCCACTTAATTAAGTACAAAAGGCACCCTTGATGGGTCCCACTGTCTGTTTCCACACTGGAACTCCAGCACAACCAAGCTCTCTGCCTCTGTGCTTGCTAAGATCCGTCTCTGCGGGCAGATCAGTTGTTCCCAAGGAAAACTGAGGAGAGGGACACTTTTTCCCTACTCAGCAAAAATTCAGAATCTACTTACTAAACAATCAAATTTTACAAGGCACTGAAGTGATAACCCCCAAGCAGAAAGCCCATGAGGCAATAAATATCTTATAAACACAAAGGTCACAGACCCAGGTGTTTATGAGCACAGAAGATGTTTATGGCTATCCACTTGGCTGGAAATTTGCTCTCGAGCTTACTCTCTCTTCTTTATCACCAGCTACATTATTATTATTCTCCAATTATTTTTGGAAAATCCAAAGCAAAGAGGACTATAAAAGAGCTTTATGAGACTGTTGAGCCAAATCAGTATGCCAGAAACAAATCAATGCTTCAAAGAGTTCTGAATACAATTATAGGCAAACAATAGTCCAATGTGTCTAGTAATCTCCCTCCAAACCATTATTGCATAGATTAAAAGATTACAGATACTCCTCTCTGCTCTTCCATATTAATAGTGATATAAAGCACATTTAATAAACCCAAACTGCCACAGCCCTAAGTTGGATTATGGGTCTGGTTCTTCATAAACTGACATGTACATGCAGACTCAGTTTAATAATATACAATCTCGGGTCAATCAAAATCTACCCTCACCAGCTCTCTATTTATTATCGCTTTTGCCACAACCGGCACCCAATCAGATGCTGTCCTAAAACTCTCTTGGCTGGCAGCAGCACAAAAATCTGCACAGCATCAGCATAACAAGTGACAGGTCTCCCCATCAATTACAACTCTGAGGGAAAGACGGCTTCAGCGGGGACATAACCCCACAGTCACACACCACCTTAGTTTCTGACGGACCATCAGATCAGAAAGGAAGCTGTCATCAATGGAGAAAAGGAACCCAGCTCCTCATTAGCCAGGGTTTTCTTTTCTTTCCTTTCTTTTTTTTTTTTTTCTTCAACATACATCAAGGAATAATCATGGGCCAACTCAACTCTGACAGCTCCGTATGTAAATGGCATTTAAATGCAGGCAAACAGCTCACAAACAAAGAGGCTGCAGCGAGGGTGCTGTGCGCAGACCCACGCAGGCCTGGCGTCCACGATGCAGGTCTCTCTAGGGTTTTAGCTCCCCCGAATGACCAGAAACATCATGACGAACACAAAGATGTTACTATGAGCTGTGTGTATGCTGCCGGGGTCCACAGACAGGTTCTCCTGTAGGAATGGAGGACCATCGGCCTCCTGGACCACCCACCTCCCCAGACAGGACTCTCTCTCCAGTCTGTCTCACAGTTCCACCTCTGCTCAGACACTCTGCCCTTTTGCAGCTCATAATTCAAATTCTAAGTCCTTGCAGGTACAATTCCAGGCCTACTTCCACCTCAAAGTCCACCTCACTCACCAGCCTAAAGGAATCCACTTGCCTCTGATCTCCTGGCACTCACACGGAACATGACACACCAAAGCAGTAGAATCTGCTTTGTCCTGGGAAGTCCTTCAGTTGTTAAATACAGGTCTGATTTCCCCAAATGACCACCAGGTTCCCTTAGCCAGACACATTCTATTTCTCCTTCCTCCCTCACAGGATGTACACAAAATCCCCGTAAGACCTGGTACATGAAATACCGCCTTCAGCAAGGAATGAATAAAACAGGATGTTACCACTGGAGAGTAAAGCTCCTAGCGAGCTGAGTTCTTGGCAATTAAAGCATAAACGTTCCTTCCTCTCAGCTTCCCCAGCACCCTTAGCACACTTCAATTCTCAACATCGCACACAGCTGTTGGTTTTCTGGTGTCATGTTTGTTTCTCATATCAGACCCAGGGATTCTCAAAAGCACAGCTACATCCTAGTTTGTCTCCCCAGTGATGACAAATCAGACTGAGCTGATGATGATGATGATGGTGGGAGTGGTTGGGAGGAGAAGGAGGAATGGCAAATATTTACTGAGTATTTACAATGTACAAAGCACTTCGCAGCAGCCTTGCTAGAAAGGTTCTATTGCAATTACTATCATCATTTAACTGATGAGGGAACTGAAACTCCAGGTTACCTGAGGTCACAAAGCTGTCTGCCTTCAAAGTCCACATCAACCAAGTATCTCCTGAACAGATGAGAAATGACACACTTCGAATGTGAAAGTAACTGCACGTGAAAAAGCAGTGGATTTGGAGTAAGATTCCTGGCCTAGAACCCTGGCTCTGTCACTTACTGGATAGGACACCACAGCTGATTCATAACCTCTTTGGCCCTCGTTTTCTTTATCTACAAAATGAATGGGGCTAATAAAACCTATCTTGTAATTCTGATGTGAAGAGCAAATACTAGTGAAAGCTCTTGGTAAATTGTAAAGCACTCTACAATTATCGGTCGGCTCGGTCAAAAGTGAGCCCTTTATAAAGAACCGAGATTAGTACCACATGACTTCTGACAGCAGACAGAATGGAGCAAAAAGGCATGGCTGACAGCAGCTGGGAGAGTCGTGCACCCGAGCCCAAGAGCACACCAACAACATGGAGAAGCTACTTGTGTGAAGCTGACCTTCCTTTCCAGCACTCAATCTACACTACTCAAGTTTCAGTTCTAGTCTCACCAAAAAATCTGGTCTTAGCCAGAATAATAGAGTTTAACAATTAAAGGAAAGTACTACCCCCAAACTGGTTTAATCTGCTAATATTCTTCTATTATGTCTGGGGGGACGGGGGCAGAATGTGAGTAGATGTTTCAATTTCCAGTGGCTGACGGAATGATCTAAATTCAACTAAAATTAGTAGGATTAAAATGAATTAATATATGTTAAATTACCCATCACCATTCCTAAAACATAGATGACCAAAAAATGTTTCCTTCCTCCCTTTTAATGATCACCATGAAATAAAGCTTTGAGATGTCAGAACAATCCACAACACCCGTCTCCCCAGGAGAAAGCTTGCCTCCACAGTTAACAGCTTCACTCAGAAACTGACACCTCTCCACACTCAAACCCAGGCATCATTACTAGCCTTTGTAGTGCTTGGATTTCAGAGACAAAAGGTTTGGCCCATCTTTTTCACTAGGAAACTGTGCAGTAGATAGCATGACCTCTCTTGGCTAGTTTCAGACTGACAGTACCCATGCCCAAACACAAATTACTGCCTCCAACAGGAAGTCATTTACTGATAGGGGCCTCTTAGAGTAAACAGTGTGAAAAATAGTCAGGAATGGCTCTGTTGTCCTTCACCATTTATACATAGAACATACGCACAGCTGAAATGTGGAGGTCATTATGCCAAGTTCCACTTAAGTATTTAAAAAAAAAAAAGGCTGTAAAGAAGTCTGGAGAGACGAGAAACAGAGCAGAGCGTTTCCTCCAACACATTAAAAACTACTTGTCTTGACCTTGTTTCTTTCCAATGAAAAGATCTATCACCCAAAGATGACTTTCAGATTAGTGCTTCAAATACCTTCATCCTTTGAACTTGGCAACTTTCTCCCTTATCAAACTCCCTCTTAAGGATGTATCATCACGTCCATAGGAGAAAACTCCCGAATTTTAGTAAAAACAGGTATGTTAGACTATGTGCAAGATGTGGGGTAAAAGGCAACAGACCTATGCCTTTGCAGAAAACATCCATTTTCTATCTACAGAGGAGGGCAAATCATCTATACAGATGTCACACAGAAGTCTTTGATGTCTTAGCACATCTTGCCATATCACTTGATTATTTTATAAGATGGAAGCTTAAAACCATGTCACAAGACTAGCTGTAAATGTCTTTATGGCAAAGCGAGGGTAATTTGCAACTGAGGTATCACTGTTTAAAAAAAAATAAATTTTAACTGAAAAATAATTGGCTTCTCTCTCCATCTCCAAAAAGGGACCTAGCTCAATAAAAGAATGCCTATTATTCTTGAAGAAAGGAACTGCTGCCTTTCATTAAGATGCCATGAATGCTTTTCCTGTTGGCCACAACACTGTCAAGGGCGGCACATTCTTGGCAGACCCTGCAGCATAAAGAGGGCAGCCCCTCCTCTGCAAGCACCAGCCCCCAGACATCTCCAGAGTGCACGCTCCACTCCCTCCATGCCGCCGGGCACACACTGTGCACACACAAAGTTCTTGCAGATTTTTCCAAGTGCCAATTGAGCCTCCAAGTGCACATTCACTGTGCGGGCTGAAAGCAGGGCTGTAGGTGACAAAGGGAACACGGCTCCCATTCTGTGGAGTCCTATTCAGTACACTGGGTTAGGAGAGGCTCCAGACTGTGCGGGGCTCTCTACCTCAGAGGCCCTCACCCAGGGTGGCCTGGCTGGGAGCTGGCCCCTCACGGGTACAGCGGGAGCGTTCCACACAATGGGTCCACGTCACACAGACACCCTGCCAGCCACACACTTTCTTTCCTCTCCAGCCCAGCCCAACCCTGTCCACAAAGCACTCTTGTGAACACATCTTCCATCTTTTGCTGACAATATATCTTCTTTCCCTCATTTTCTCACTCCAAACTGCCTGAGTAGAAATCCAGGAGAAGTAGCGGGCGGGGGCAGGAGCATCACCAGTTCCTATAAGGAACTTAGGAAAACAAATGACGTGGTTCAGCCTTTCACAACATTTGTATAGTATTTACAAGGTAGACCAGTGGGGCTTCGAATGTATGGTGCCAAGAAAATGTTAAAGCAACAAAAAGTACGACTCCCTAAAACTGCAGAATCTTTAAACCAGAAATTTACAATGGGTTTTTCTTGGCAAGGAGAGCCTCAATGGAATAATGGTGAAATTGTACTTACTCTGAGAATGTAAATGGAAATACCACACTTGCTGGCACAGCCCAAAATCTCAATTGCCTGGACTCAATTGCCATTTTCATAAATGCAGTCCCTGTTGAACCACAAGCAGGACTGCGAACCACCCCGAGCCCAGCTGCTGACTTGTCCCTTTTTCTGTTTACCGAAACCCCTACGTGCCCACAGAGCTGCCCCAGCAGACACCTTGAGTTTCAGTAGTGTCTAAGTCTGATGATTAAAAGCAGGAAGGCCTGGACGTTTATTCAGGCATAGCATGTCAAGCACAAGGCTAGGTGCTTTAAATATCATTACAGCTACTTACAGGTACATGAGAATGACATGCCAGAGTCAAACCATTTTTAGACACTCCCCTTGCCCCATATAACAAGCCTCCACAACTGGAAACTACAATGTGTAAGAGTAAGTAATAAGAAAGCCTCTAACATGTTCACCTGACACAATGCCAGGTCCCTTATAAACAGCATCTGACTTACTCTTCATAATAATCCCACATAGTAGGCATAATCTCATTTATTTAGTAATCTACCAAACAGAGAAGGACAGGCCAATGCAGCCTGACCTGACATCCAACGCCTGAGCCACCATCCCTGTACACCACAGTCTCCCTCCAAGTCTGCCAGACTCGCTGGCCAATGCTTTCTCATGCCTTCTAATGATGTTGTAAGTGCATGCCACATGCCAGCCATGGTTCTAGCGTCAGAGACACAGGTGAACCCAAACCCAAAAAGGTGACACAGAACAGGGACTGAATGAAGTAAGAGCGTGAGACACGTGTACATCTGGGAATGTTCCAACAGAATGTTCCAGGCTAAGAGAACAATAACGCAAATGCTCTGAGAAGGAGAATGCTTGGCTTGGTTTAAGAACAGCAAGCAAGCTCCAAGGTTAGAGAGGATTAGTGGAGGGACAGCCGGAGAGAAGGTGGGAGGCTCCAGACCACGCAGTACCATGGAGGCCACAGTGACTACATCTCTGAATTGCATTCTCAGTGAAACGGGACTAGTTGGAGGACTCTGAACTGAGGAGTGACATGATCTCAAGGACATTTTAAAAGGACCACTCTGACTGCTTGAGGAAAACTCTGCAGAGGTCAGCTGAGAGGCCACCGAGGCAATCCAGGTGAAAAGATGATGTCAGTGGAGGTGAGGAGAAGGTCTGGGCTCTGTTCAGTCTGGTTTTAGCCCTCGATGGCTGACAAAATCATTCCCACTCTACCCTCAAAATAACCTGGATCCAGAATCACAGAGTTCAAAAAACCAAGCAAACATTCAAACGGGCATCCGTAAATGAAATCCAGTTGAAAGTTCGAGCGCAAAGAAATAGACCCACTGACAGCATCCTTGAGCCAATGGTGATCCAGCACTTAGAAAAATATGAAATGTTTCGGCAAAGCATGGCAGGGAGATAAACTTTACAGCACCACCTTCCAGGTGACCCTCTCTGTCCTCCAGGTACTCTCACCATATTTGGCAACCCCAAAACCCAAATTTATCATGCAATTCAATCCATACAGCATCAGGTTTGAAAAAAGCTGGGAGGAACCTGTGCATCTGTGGTGAATAAAAAATGGAGCGCCCCTCTCCCAGCTTGCCAAGTGCAAGAAGTGTTTTTAAGCCTAATACCACTTGTTCTATGCTGGTGTGTTTTGGTTTTGCTTTGTTTTGTTTTGTTTTTTTTTTCTTCCAGAAAGACCTTAATTATCATGCTGAAGGGTTGAAGAAAGATGGCTTTTATGTGGTTTTATCTCCCAAACACAGTATTGTCATGGGTTTATTTATTTGTGTTTTTACAGTAACACGATGCTCTCCTGTAATTGAGACTATTATGGAGAGGGCTGGCATGTGTTTTCCACAAGATTAAAGGCAATTTCTGTTTTCAAAGCCAGTACTGCTTCTTGGAAAACTCCTTTCCTATGCTAAACTAAATCCATGAAGCCAAAATTCTACATTCACCTGGTCTACATTACAGCGTTGCTAACAGGACTAGGAGAGACAATTTCATTCATGCATTGATTCAAGCAGTATTCACTAAACCCCTACTGCACCAGGCGCTGTGGGGGTGGGAAAATACAGCACAAAATAAAACAACAGTTTTTGCCCTCTAGAGGCTCTGTATCCAGAGGGGAAAACACATAGAAATGACTATGCTACAAGGCAGGCTGTGATAAGAGCTATAATAGAAGTAAAACAACATACATTGGGAGAACAGGGAATGAAGGATTGATCCCACCTGGTGGGGAGGGGTAGTTTTGGGAAAGGCTACAATGTGAATAGGACCTTCAAGTCCCATGGGCTTGGGAAAGGTATTAAGATAGCAGGCACAGGAGAGAGAAAAGGTAGGGCAATAAGTAACTGAAAAATCACCTGAAGGGCTTTGAGTCTGGATAGGGAGAGCTCAGAGGTAATGGGGTACGAATAAGATCAGGGAGGGGAAGGCTTGGAGCCAGTTTGTGGCGGCTCTTCCTTGACTGAAGACTTTGGGTTTGGATGTTCAGAGGGCACTAGGGAACCATTTCAGGTGCCCAAGGAAGAAAACACGGGGCTATTACAGGTCAATTACATGCCAGACACATGCTAGGCATCCACAGCGCCTCTTACACTTCACAGTGATGAAAGAGGGTGGCCAGTATGAGCCCCAGAACACAGATGGGAAAACTGGGTATTAGGTCAACTTTTAATCTGTTCTAGATTTCAATCCAGTCTTCCCAAATCCATGAGTCCATACTTAAATATTCTTCCAGTGAGGCCTGTAAGATTTCTTTTATGGAAAGTAACGCACAGTGTGGAGAGTGGTGTGGAGTGAAAACACTGGCCAGAGAACTACTGGAGATGTTCTCAAATAAGAGATGCAGAAGATATGAGGGAAAGATGAGACACGCTTCCAGGGTGTGCGACTCTCTCTAACCTGTGAGCCACCTCCACCTCTAGCGGGTATATACATGCTGCGGCATCAATTATATGTAAATATAAAAATCTTGCTTTAAAAGATGTTTTCTGAACGTGCTGAGTTGTGGCAATGACAGTATAATACTGTCACCTTATTTCACAGCATGCTGTCTAGTCCTCAAAAAGTTACCTAAGTTAACTCTAGACAAACCTGTTTTACAAGTGAACGAACAGAGGCTCAGAAAGCACTGATTTACCCAAGGTCAGGCTGTCAGTTCCTTCGGAATCTCAGGCCACTGCCGTTTTTCCCTCCCTCTCCCCAAGAAAGGATGCTATTAGTCATGTTCTAACAGAGGAAAGATCAAATGCAAAAACAAGACCTTTTAAATGCAACCCCTACCTTCTTCCTCTATGTCTCTCAAAACTCTTCTTCACCTTCATCAATGCTACTCTTACCACAAATCAGATTCTGAGTGACAGCTTCTTGGGATTAGTCCTCTCAAAGAGACTGGGGCTCAGGCAGGAAAGAATCTCTCCTTTAGTCAGCAGCTATTATGTCCCAAGGGCTTTCCATACATCATTAATAACTATAACAGTAATAGCTATTCAGTCTTAATTATGGGCCAGGCACTGCACTAAGTATTTTAAATTTTACCACAGCTAATCTTCACATGAATCATGTGAGGCTAGTAGTTTGTTTTGTTTTGTTTTTGCAGATAAGGAAGCTGAGACTTGGAAATGTCCAGTAATTTGCCCAAGAGGACATAATTAGCAAGTCACAGAACTGAGGCTTGAATCAAAGCCTACTGTGTTCTGATGCCAGTGCCCTCGGCCACTCTTTCGTGGCATCGGAGAGGCAGGCATGCTGGGGGCATGCAGTGTGGGGAATGTCTGAAGCAGCAGCAGCGGGGACACAGAGTCATTACGATTCACCTCTTCAGTGACTTTAGGGTGCGGACTTTATCTGGATGCTGATCGTCAACCTGAGCATTTTAAGTAGGTTAGTGACCTGGTCAAGTTTGTATATTTTAGGAAAATCCACTCTGTTCTCAATGTACGGAATTGATTTTATTGGGGCAGGGGTAAGCCTGAAGGCAGACAGAGAGAGGGGTTAGGAGGCTTTGCATTACTCTAAGAAATAGCTGATGAGGGCAGTGTGAACCAGCATGCCTCCTAGGTGTTCAATAAATATTTGTTAATTGCGATATTGATTGGTTACAAGCAGAACAATCTGTTGTACCTATTGGGGCATGTCAGCTCTAACATGGCTGTTCAGTTGTGTGATCACAGACTCTGGGTGCAGTGCTCTCTCACACTGAAAAGGCCTCTGTCACAGCCAGTGTTACGTTACTTCCTCTCTGAGGTTTCCATCCCCTAACTGTGTGCTTCTGCTAATTGAGGAACTTCTGATGAAGTGTGAGGCCCAGGTTGTGAGCATCTGTATTTATTTGCCATCTCTCTTTGGGGCAAGGAGGGAAGGAGAGAAGTAGGGGAGTAGTTGGTACCTTGATCTGAAGAGGAGTTATGTACTTCCATGACGTGCATCCTCCACTCTGAAATAACCGACTACATTCCTTGGAATCAAGGATTCTGAGGATTAAGAGCAAATGTTGATGGGAAGGCAAGAGAGTGCCGGCTCTGATGGAGGAGAAGAGGGCCTGACTGCCCAGCAAGGAGTGATGTCCCAGTCAGAGGGGTTCCAGAGCCCCCTGATTGTTCTTTGCAAGCTCCTGGTTTCGTATCCCTCATCTCTCCTAACAGAAAGCACGAAGCTGCAGAAGCCAATGAACCAACAGGACCATCAGACATTGCTCAGCTCACCCTCAATCTGGAGACAAAAACCTCAGGTTATCCTTCCACCTTGCCCTGCCAGCCATGTACTTAATTTCTTCCTAACTGTGAGCTTAAGCTCCATTTTCAGCTACTGTATAACTGAGGTCTAACTAGATAGCTGCTCAGACCCCAAAGGCTAAATTAGAGTGGGACCCACATGACCAGACGAGCACCAAGAGCGAAGGGGCCAACCAGATAAAGTGAAATCTGTGGAAATTATTTATCATATTTTCTAGTTAGCACCTGATTTAGTGCCTAAGCATAAACCTTAAATATTTAGAACACTAAATATGTGAAAAGCAGTTCTGGCTTCTTAAATAAACTGGGAGAGTGCATTATAGTATTCATTTACTTCCAGATTGAATCATTCAGCAAATATCACCTGAATACCCAGTGATTCTCTATTTTAAGTGAACATAGAATTATCTGGGGGAATGTGTTAAAATGCAAATCACCACACCCAGAGTCTGACTTAGTAGATGTAGAATCAGGTCTAGTATGGTGATTAAAATATGTCCACACATCCTTTAATTCTCCTCCCTTCCATGGTCGAGTCTACTTCTCCTCCGCTTGAGTGCAGGCTGTTCTTAGTAACTCACTTCTGATTAATAGAATGTGGCAGACATGACAGTTTCGACTTGCAAGATTAGGTCATTTGTCTCTCTTTTAAATCATTCACTCTGGGGAAACCAGAGGTCATGTTAAGAAGTCTCTTTGGAAGTCCATGTGGTGAGAAATCAAGGCCTCCTGCCAAAAGCCAAGTGTGAGTGCCATCTCGGAAGTGGATTCTATAGCCCTAATCAACCATTCATATGACAGCAGGCCCAGCCAACACCTTTACCACAATTTCGTGAAAGAATCTGAACAAGAACCGCCCAGAAGTTCGACCCACAGAAACCATGAGATAATTAGTAAATGTTTGCTGTTTTAAGCTGAGAAATTTGAGGGGAATTTGTTATATAGCCATACGTAACTAGTATACCTAGAAATCAGCATTTTAAATCTCAATCTTGGTGATTTACAACAACAAAAAAAATACTCACAGTTGACAGAATCCAGATGTTTCCAATTTTGTGTGATCTTTGTTAAAAGGAAGAAAACAACCAAAAATAAAATAGATTGTGTTCATTTTATTTGAGCTCATTAGACCCAGGACTTATTTCATTTTTATGGTATCCCTATGTAACCACTATGGAGACAACATGAAGTCCATGAAACTAAACATTATGAGAGCAAGTTGGTCCATCATTTATCATAAATATTTTAAATTTCCAGCTAAAATTTACACTTGGTAGTATAATAATATATCGTAAAGATTTCCTATTTTAAATGCAAAATTTAACTTTACATTCAGTATAATATTATACAATAAATATTTCTTGTTTTAAAATGCAAAATTTAATTTTAAATGCAACATTTCCAGATTTGAAGTGCAACAAGAGTAGTTCTTTAAGGAAGAACAGAGACTCCTCATCCAGGAACCAAATACGATGAAGAGTCTGATAAGCAAGCACATTCTTGTAGTAAAAAGCTAACCTATGATAATTCTTCAACTTAGAGTCCCATGGAAGCAAGGGCAATGGATGAGTACAGCAGAATATGACAATTAAAGGCAAGGGCTCTGGGATGAAATTGCTTGGGTTTAAATCCCATTTACAAGCCTTGTGACCTTGGGCAGATTGCTTAACCACTCTCTCTGTGCCTCAGTTTCCTCAACTATTACATGAAGATAACAAACCGAGCTCATAAGAATGTGTAAGGAGTTACGAATCAACACATGAAAAGCCCTTAGCACAATCCCTCATACACAGAACCACTAAATAAATACAAGCTATTATTATATTCCGTCTCAATATCATCTCCTAAACCTCTGAATGGATATCCTAAGAAGCAAAAGTTTTGATTTTGTCCTTTCTTGTCTTTCTTCTGTGGCTCTGAAGCTGGTGAAAGACCTTGGTGGGATTCAGTCAGAAAAAAGAAGAGTATCTGTTCATGCTGCTGACATGCTATCAACCAACATTAACTTAGTGCTCACTGGGGGCATCACATCTACATTTTCTAAGGGAAATAAGACTTGGCTCTGCTTCCTACATTTGTCCCAGGAGGAGAGAGCTCATTGCTACTGCAATTTTTAGGATAACTCCCAACTTGAGGGGAACTGACCTACGTTCCTCGGTTCCTTCTCTACACAGGTTTGCAAAAACCTTGCAGAAGAGTTTTCATTTTCTCTGTGTCTTTTTCATAGCCTTTCTCCCTGCATATGGTCTGGTCCACACACTGTTCGGTGTTCTCTTAGAGCTGTACTCTAGTCTTGCACCACCTTACTGTGAGCATTTGCCTCAGAATATGAAGTGTCTCCCACTCTTTATTGGATTTTTTTTTCTTCTGGGCAATCAACACAAGGAAAGTCTGTTTTTTCATGTATTTTTCCCCTTGTTCTGATCATCCCCCACCAGGCCAGTCTGTCTAAAGTAAATATAGTTCTCACAAGGAAATTTCTCTTAGGGGGCAGAGGTGAAGTATGTTCTCAAAAATGCCAACAGTGAGGGGCACCTAGTTGGCCCAGCTGTCTTGATCTCAGGTCAGGTTCCTGAGGTCTAGCCCTGCATTTGGCTCTGCGCTGATGGGGCAGGGTCTGCTCTGGATTCTGTCTCTCCTTTTCTCTGCCCTTCACTTGCTTGTACTTGCTCGCTCTCTCTCTCTCTCTCTCTCTCTCTCAAAAAAACATAATAAATAAACTTGCTAAAAAATGCCAACACATTTTTTGAGCAAAACACTTATACAAACATAAAGTTGGTGAGTTTTGAAAGTTTTGCTACGTAACCTCACTGTATCTGTAGGTTTATCTAGCTGCTACCAAGGCTACTACATAAGTCTCCACAGGGCCCTGGGCTGAGGCTATGAATGCTGTACACTGGGACATAGCCACAGCCCATCCTGACATCAGCCTTCTGCATCTGACACTCAACTGCACCAAGAAAGAGTTCAAGGGAGACATTACTGTTCCCCTTCATATAAAAGTTAAAATATCAGGGATGCCTGAGTGGCTCAGTCAGTGAAGCATCCAATTCTTGATTTCAGCTCAGATCATGATCTCATCGTTCATGGGTTCGAGCCCCATATCAGGCTCTGTGCTGGCAGTGTAGACTGTGCTTGAAATTATCTCTCTCCCTCTCTCTGCCTCTCCCCCGCTGGCTCTCTCTCAAAATAAATAAATAAACTTAAAAATATATATATCAACTACAGCAAGCTCAAGAGACTAAACAGAAAAAAACTCCTGTCTGTGCAGCAATTCTTCTTTTTTTTTAATGTTAAATTTATTTTAAAGAGGGAGAGAGTGAGAGAGAGCACAAGCTGAGGACGGGCAGAGAAAGAGGGAGACAAAGGATCCAAAGCAGGCTCTGCATTGTCAGCCCAAAGCCTGATGTGTAACTCAAACTCATGAGCCATGAGCTGAGGTCAGATGCTTAACCAACTGGGCTACCCAGGTGCCCGTGTGCAGTGATTCTTAAACTTGAGTGTGTGTCAGAATCTCGGGAAGGTTTACAAAGTCTAAGACTGTTGGCTTCCTCCCACCCCACCCCCAAAGACTTCCGAATCAGGAAGTCAAGATGTAGCCTTTAAATTTGCATTTTGAACACATTCCTATGTGAAGCAGACATTGTTGGTCTGAGGGCCACACTTTGAGAACCGTAAATCTGTGGTAAAGGGGTGGAACCAAGAAATGCTGCAACTTGAGATGTGAGCAATGTGATGACAGAATCTGCACAATTCTTGGAAACGACCTGGGTCTGTTACTACCCATGTAGTGGGTACCCACTGGAGGCCATGATCCGGTATTCTGGCTCTCAGCAGGGAATAAAACTAATAGGTCAGGAGAATGATAAAGCAAAGTCTGGGTTAATAAGTTTGTATGATTTTATTCTTCATCAAAGGCATATAGATCTATCATAGCAACTCTTTAGTGACTCTTGGAGTGTGGGGACAAAGGTGACACTCCTAATCTACCCTACACTCAGTATTCTAGAGCCACACAGGAAACCAAGTGAGATACTTCTTTGACAGGCTACAGAGGCCAATAGGAAGCTCTAATTCAGTATCAAGGGTAGAGGAAGTTTCACACAATGGGGACTGAAAGCTTGCACTCCCCATGGGGGACAGCTGCAACACCACTGTAGTTTGTGAAAATCCAACTAGAGTAAGCTACAGGGCTGTGCTCCATACATGAACAACAGTCACAACTTCTCCCCTTCTATTTCCCTGTTTAGTACGGTGTCGCTGGAAAACAAAATTTAAAGTGCTCTGAAAAATGTCAACAAGCCCCAAGGAGAAGAGTGTGTGCCATTGTGTTAGAGTCCTCCCCAGCAACACCTGTGAGCTGTTGAGTTTAATTAGCTTACAGCTGGTACTGACTACGCATGGGAAGTCGGGGTTATTTTTTTAATTACAACTCTATAGATTGGGGGCACCTGGGTGGCTCAGTCAGTTAAGCATCTGACTCTTGATTTCGGCTCAGGTCAGGATCTCACGGTTCATGGGATCGAGCCCTGAGTCTGGCTCTGATAGTGCAGAGACTGCTTGGGATTTTCTCTCTCCCTTTCTCTCTGCCCCTCTCTGATTCGCACACATGTGCACTCACGCTCTGTCTCTCAAAATAAATTAGTAAACTTAAAAAACAAGTCTTTAGGTTGTATTTTGTGTAACTACCAACAACTAGAAGGACTTTTCTTTGGTGGGCAAAGAAAACAGACATTGACCAGGATGGGGAAGGTTCCAGAAGAGTGAAGTCACTATACAGAAGCAAACCCAGTAAGTGGTGGAATCCTGGTAGGGATCAGGGGCTCTGAGATGGCCCCCTTACAGTCACATGCACAACCACCAGAGGGTGACCACATGTAACAAGTAGCAGCACTTATTCAAGTGTTATCCCCAACTGGTGCCGTTTGGAGTAGACTGCCAAAGAGAAAACAGCACACAGTACATACATCAGCAGTTTCAACGACAGGACAGTATTCCAAGCAAAGCAATTCCTAAGGACAGTCATGAAGTGTAGCCATTTATAATTCTGCTGAGACACAGATCTGATTATTGCCTGTTGTAGGAAGAGCAAGAAACTGCCCAGTCCTGCACCCACAGCTGAACTTAGCTTTGTCACTTGCTTTTAGTAGGCAGGCATACAGTAACTGTCGTGGAGTGAGCAACTATTTGAGTGACCATAAATGACCATCGGAAAAAAAAATGTCAATGAAATTTGAAAGGATGATTAAATTACAATGTTTATGTCATGAACAGTCAACAGATGATTCTCTGAAGAACTGTCAATCTGCAGACAATGCAAATACTCTTTGCACTGGAATATTTAAGAATTCACAAAGGATTTATCCCTAGGTAACTATACTATTCCCTTGGGTCCTCTAGCGGCATACCCAGGCCAAGTCCCAAGGGCAGTAGAACCCCAGACACAGACTATAATCCAGAAAAAGAGAACATTGGAAAAATAAGATGTTGGCTCATTCACCCAGAATAGACAAGCAGTCTGACCAGCAGCACTCAGTGACATATGCTACAGCATGCCCACTATGAGCCAGCACTGTAAGGTTGAGAAAGAAAATGCAAGTTCCTCTCTAGTTGGAGAGATAAGACAGCTGCACAAAATAAGCAATAAGATAAAATTTCATTAAGTAATGAAATGAGTTCACAGGCAGTATTATAGGAGAACAGATAAGGAAACCATCAAGGGGGGCAGAAGTAGACAGAAAAGTCCTTCCATTATCAGCCAAAATAAGTTATCGGGTCCCCATACCGGGGACAGGGTGATAAGACCTGTATAAACTAGTTAAACAAGAAATATACCCTGCCCTCAAGGAATACAAGCTCTGAGAGAGGTGGTTCCACCACAGACTAGAGGGTAAGTACAGATAACAGGGCACAAATTCTGACCCACAAAAGAGAAAAGAAAGGTTCCAGGAGGGCCTTTTCCATCGAACTAAATTTGTAAGAAGAAATAAATGCAGTATCCTTAACATAAGTATTCAGGCTAAGGAGTTAGCCAGAGCAAATGTCCAAAGACAGGAAACATTTACAGATTTAATAAAACACGACACTTTGATCCCAACCTGCTGGTCTGGTTAATGTAATAAACATGAAGGATCATGAGTACACTCCAAAACTCAGGCATACATCCTACTTCATGGCCTCCACACCTCAGGTCTTGCAGATACCCACCTGCTCACTTCTGCACCCCATGTCAGTCGCCTCCTACAGTGTTGTCTTCTCAGTGCCTCCTTTCCTGGCCACTGAATCTAAAACTGTGCTCCCCATCACCTCCAACACAGACTGCAGTACTTTCTGGGTCTCTCTCCCCTCTTTCATTTTCCTCCATGATATCCACCAGCTTCTAACACTAAATACTTTACTCATTGATCTTTCTTATTGACCGTCTCTACCACTAGAATGCATGTTCCCTCAGGTCACATAGTACTGTGTTTCTGTTTACTGTGGAGCATCTAGAACAGTGCCTGGCACATACCATACCAAAAAAAAAAAAAGTGAATGAATGAATAAATGAATGAGTGCATGATGCATGTTTGAATTGACACCTCTGAGTTTTTTCAGACTGTATATAATGTAGTAAATACTTTATTTACATCGATTTTATATTTTTTATAGTATATAGATATGTCAATCAAGGTATTTTGTCTTATTCACAGAAAATTTTTCCCAGCACTAGGCATCAACAGGTACATAAAAGCTTTTGACTTTTTATTTATTTTTTTAGTGTTTATTTTGAGAGACAGAGAGGAAGCAGGGGAGGGGCAGAGAGAGAGGGAGGGAGACACAGAACCCGAAGCTGACTCCAAGCTCTGAGCTGTCAGCACAGAGCCTGATGCAGGGCTTGAACTCACAGACTGCAAGATCATGACCTGAGCCGAAGTTGGACGCTTAACCCATTGAGCCACCCAGGCACCCCAAGCTTTTGATCTTAAGTTCCATTTCCGTTCTGTTTATTTTTAATCATTCTTTCTCACAGAACCCAGCAGTTAACCCTAGCAATGTGAATTACCACCACTGGAATTGCCAAGCACATCCTTGCCAATAATCCCATTAACTGGCATATATTGTTTCATTAGGTACTTAACTTTATTCAGTCAAGAAATGTTTATTGATAACCTACCATGCCCCACACCTTATGCTTAGTGATGAGGAAACGGTGGTGTGCAGGATGACTGAATCCTTGTCCTGGTAAAGCAGACAATCGGCGGGGGGGGGGGGGGGGGGTGGAGTGGGGGGGGCGATAATAATATGTAAGGACCAAAAACTAAGATAAAAGTTACTCTAGAGGAAGTGAGGAAACCATGGAAACATGCAGCAGGGATGTCTATCCTAACTTAGGAAGAGTAAAACATGTGTCACTTACACATATTTATCTAAAGGATAAGTAGAAATTAGCCAAGTAAACAGGTGAGGGGGTTGGAAGTACTCCAAACAGATGAAATATGAACAAATGAGAAGCCTCAGAAACAAAAACACACCTCAGCAGGAACAATGCAGGGAGGGGGGAGCAGCAAGATCTGTTTGTGGCTGGAGAGGTGGCCAGAGACTCCATTAGGTGGGGCCTCCTGAATCACAATACTGGAATCAATTCACATCAGAGCCTCTATGCCCCACGGCCTGTGCCAGCTGCCATCAGGAGAGCAGAGCTGACTCAAACCCTGCCAGAATTCCTGAGCTTTGGCACACTCACTGCCAGAAAGACTGAAAGACTGGGAATTAAGGCTGCTGGGGAAGTGAGCATTTTCTAAAAATACCAAATCCGAATAAGCATCTGGGCAAAGGCAGCTGCACAATCTCACCCCAGCGGTGTGCCCCGATGCTAGGGAGACCTGCACAAATCTAAAGGTAGGAGAAGACATCCAGAGGAGGGGCGGCTTTGGAATTCTACACTAAAGACAGGTCTGGTGATCCCAGACAGAATTATGGCTTCCTCACTCCCACAGACTCAGCTGCTCTCCTCGCTTTCCCTGCTGCTCTGATTTTATTCATTCAGCCTCGGTCCAGCTGCTGAGTCTCAATTATCACATTTTCTCAAATGGTCTGCACTCTCACTACCTAGAGCTTTGAGTAGGAGCTTTCCTACAGCTGTGACAGGAACAGATAACCCCGACCCCTGCGAGAGGACAGGGAGCATGCTGACCTGGAGTGAACAGTTAGAAACAAATTTCCTGTTAACATGTTTATCTGACTCACCCTGGTTGTACTTAACTGTTTCAGAGAGTACATGCTCAATAACCAGGATACTGAAATACCCTTTTAAATGCATGCTTACAGATATATAAGCTATTAAAAATAGCTTTTAAATGCATTTTGGTAAATGTCTAATTTTTCATTATTCTTTATTAGATTTCTAATGAGAAAAAAAAGACTGAGGCACAATAGCAAATATTTGGAGATACAAATTAAAAACCCACCTCGAAAATCTTCAAATTCTGATAAATTCCATGTCTGATTATAAAGTTTACAGCCCCTCTGATTTAAGTCACATGAAAATTGCCAATGTGATTTTTCCAAGTATTAATTGGACCTCTGTCAACTTAGTAGTGGCCCTTGAGCAATATTTCACATGTCCAGGTAAGAAGTCTCAGGCTCAAGTACCTACTATTTCTAAGTACACACGGTTCTCCAAACTGGCTGGGCCTCAGGGGCACCAGGAGAACTGGCTGAAAATGCAGACCCCCAGGTCCTACAAGTATACATTCTCATCCAACTGGTCTGGGTTGAGGTTCCAGAATTAGTATTTTTAACAAGTGCCACAGGAATTCTAAAACTAGCAGTCTAAATTCTAAACCTGCCATGATCTGGGATCGATGGTCTTCAAAACAAGTTCACACTCCAGGGAAAGTATAAATTGATCCTCTGGGGTATAGGAGGACATAATTAGATCTTCTACTTTTAGTTATTTCTCCCATCCTTATGTAGTTTCTAATATATATAGTATATATATAATGTATATATTGTATATATAAAACTTACACATAATTACTTAAAAGGCCATCATTACTTAATAAGTATATTGGCACTGCATGATCACATTCTTCTTACAAGAAGTAATACATAATAAAAAAAATCTGAAGCCCACAAGACCACTTTTGCCCAGAACTACAACCAAATACTTCAGTGCCCCAGGAGAAACGGAAGGCAGGCATAGGAAACTGAAAGGGTAAGAAGGAGTGATTCAGCAACACAATGTTTAAAAAACGCTCCAAAAGGAAAGGCAAATAGTAAGGTGAAAAGAGCCCAAATTATGCCCCAACCTTGGAGAAAATCAACTGGGACATCGCCTGTTTCATACGGAGAAGGAAGTGGTGAAGTGCATGTTCTCTTAAGGTCCCCCTAGCACGAAAACACCTGTCCCGAAACGCTGATGAAGAGATACCCTGTGTGCAGCAAAGATGGATGGCCCATGTTATACCTCACAAATTTGAAATAGGGCGACAAAATCTAGAAAACGCCTATCATGCAGGCATTCAGTCCATCACTAGAATCATAAAACATTAGAGCTGCAATAGCTTCAGGGCCCCCACACTTCACAGATAGGGTAAATGGCTCAAAGTGAAGACTGGTTCTGTCCAAGGAGCCCCAGGCAGCTAGTGGCAAAGCCAAATCTCCCGATCCCCAGAGCATAACCCCGCTGCTATACCAGTCTCATTCCTTTCTAAAATAAAGATTCTTTTTAAGATGCCAAAGGCCTAGCTTTCTGAAGATAAAAAATAAGGTCCATTCATTGTTCTCAAATATGATTTATGTTTGTAACCTTTAGAAAGAGAAAAAAAAATGTTCTGGGATTTGTTTTGCCTCCTTCTGTTTCTTTTTTTAAAACTTGAGGAGCTGGTGAAGACATAACCTTATACTGTAGAAGAGAAAATTTAAGAGCTTCTTAAATAAGGAAGCCTAGTAGCGATCACACTGTGATTATCAGTGAGGCTGCCAAGAGCCCATTTGAGAGCTGAGGTCTTCTGGAACACCACAAATCCCCAGCTGCCTCAAAGTGCAGGCACTTCCTGTATCTCTGCAAGACTCTGGAGACAGGCAAGGTCAGTCTTCCTCCCTGCTTTGCTGCATATCCAAAACTCTCTTTAGTGTGAATTTAAAAGGATGAAAAAGAAAAAAAAGAGCTTTTGCTCTTTCTAGTTCTGCTGAGGGAACCACTGCCCTCTTACCAGCCAAGAAATGCTGAGTGGACCACATGACAGTCCATGGTCAAATTCAGGATTTGCACCTAATCTCTGGCAGAAAGCAGCTCCTTAGATCTAGGGAGTCCGACCCCATCCCATGAAGGAGGGATGGGGGGTGGGGGGAGGGGAGGGGAGGGCAGGAATCACTGAACTCGTAAGAAATCCTTCAAATGATCCTCAGGCATATGACCTTTTGAGAACTACTGATTTCCAGACAAGAAGGCAGTGGCACCTAGGCTCTAGAAAATACTCCTCCCTCCCCCCTCACCACCATCCCTGGGCAACAGAACACCTTCCCTGAAGAGGTTACATTCTGGGGGTGGAGGTGCAAGAACAGTATCCCGAAATTAAAACTTAGAGAATCCCTCATTCAAAGTGGAGAGAGGGAGTAAAGTAAAATGACATTCACGACACTAGGCAAGGTGCACATTGTGCACACGGCATCCTCTCAAAAATCCTTCACATTCAGATGGACTTGAGTTAATTTGAAATTTCTAGGGCGATCTGGACTAAAGCTAGGCTGAAGCAAGTTTTATCTCAGACACAAAGATTCTGATACCAGGGCAAATGAGAGCATAAAGACATAATATCGCACCATCAAAGCAAGGGGAAAGAAGTCAAATATACTTACTATTAAGGACTGATACTCCTAATTACACATGAAGGCCAATCCCCAAAAACCGTTCTGCCAGGCCATACCATACTTCATTATCCTTACTCATGTTACCACTATATAACTAAAAATAATGGAACTGCCTTTCTTTCCAACTACTCCGCAAATCTGTCTGCACCATCCCCACAATTGTTTAATTTAGTGAGGTTTGGCCATGTATGTTTTTCTACTTCCAGATCACACCACAAAAATGTCCATTTCTGGGAGACAATACAGGAGTGTGCAGTCTCTTGCCTATTTTGAACTTCTGGTCCATTCCATCAACCTCCAGTTAGATTACATCATTTCCCTGAATTGTCTCCTGGCTGCTGAAGAAGAGATGTGAACAGGAATAGAAAACGTAAGGTGTCATGCCCCGGGAATCTGGGAAACATCCACGGCGGCTGTTCTCAGCCCACCCACAGAAACCCTGAAAGTTAACGTCTGAAGGGCCCTCTCGAAGTAGTGTTGGAACATTTATAGCTCCATAAACTTACTGTTTAATCAAGGTAACTTTATGCATGAACCCAAGCTCCACAAAGTAATTAGGTGGAGAGGAGAACAGGCAGGCATGCTTCAAGAGCTAATTGGGTCCTGTTTATAATGAGCCATGTAAAATCACAGAACAGGAAAACCTGCCTGTGTGTTCTGGCTCTAACCCCTCTGCCTCCCATGACCAGCAGTAATATATATGTGACAAGCACCCTTCTCATCAAGATGGAGATGGAAAGCACTAATTCACCAATGTTTTTGGTTCCAAATTAATTTCCCATCTCCTCTTCTTAAGCCAGGTGGAATCAACCTACAGAAGAAATCTTCTGTCTTCAATTGCTAGGTCTATTTCAGTTGTCACCACTCTCATTCACTTCCTTGTTTTATTGTGCTTTGGACCATTAAAATACCTCCTAACTGTTCTAATTCTGCAAATGATTTATTTTTCACAAAGTTGTAAAAGTAACTTCCTGATGCACATCTTTCACCAAGGCCAAACCCTAAGGGACTTCTTACTGTCCACTGATCCTAAAATCTGGAATCAAGTCCCTCTACGATCCAGCAAAGCCTCCCTTTCCAACCTTTTTTCTTCTGATAAATTCTAAGATTACAAAACTGGAAGTCAATGGGCCAAATTTATTTGTCACTGTATCTTCTTTGCAATGATGAATAACAGCAACGGAAATAGAACAGCAGCAGACACCTCAGAACTTCCTATGCTCAGGCACTTTACATATGTTAATCTCTTAATCATCACAACTCTGTGAGGTTGTTACTATTACCATCCCCACTTTAAAGAAGAAAGAAAATGAGATTAATAAAGTGGAGGGGCCACTATAGATTCTGTACTCTCAGCTACTATAGTGCACTACCTTTTCCAAAGGGATAGATTGGTGGGTGGATGGATGGAGAGAATAATGGATGGGTGAGTACATGGTATGAACTACTTATGTTTCTGAATACATAGTCTCTATTCTAGTAATGAAGAAAATAAGCTCTCTCCTGAACTCTGATGGTTTTTCTATCTGTAACAACAGACAGAAAACCCTGCTACATGGACCTCCCCTTAGGCCACAGGGCTGCACAAGCCCAAAGCACTTTTCAAGACATGATCAAGCGGCTTTACCTTTACTGTTACTATCAAAATAGTGACATTAAAAAAAAAAAAAAAAACACAAGCACCAAAGATACAAATGAAAAATACCTAATAAGGAGAGGCTTGGAGGAAGGAAGAATAAATGAAGTATACGAGCTGTGCATATTTACAGCACCTGCAAATTAACTTCCTGGAAACAGCAATAAGCAGATAAAGTACCAGTCCTCAGTGGAATCCGGCACAAAATGGATGCAGCTGCAAGAGCACAGAAACATACACACTTCAACTTGCAAACATCTGCCCCCAGTCTGGCCACCAATTCTCCCACACCACCCTCCCAGGAATGTAACAAAAAGATAAGAAATATTGCCATAGTCTTGCCTAACATCAATACCTTCCAGTCACTCTGGCCCTACATCACCTTTGGTATTCTTTTACAAAAGATAATTGCCAAAGAACAGATGCCAAGAGAACATACAAAGCATGGCACAAGCATGGAAGGGCTAAGGCAATGAGTCTTGCAAAGGGAAGCAGACCTGTTACCTCCTGACTTACTACCGCCCTGGGAAAGCAAGAAGTTCTCAGTGCCTCATTGCCCATCTTCGTATGAGGTTAGAAGGGGTTCTAAAGACAGTACAAAAACATGATGACTCCCAATTACTTGGCGGAATGTTTTCATCCAATCTTACCTAACCAGGATAATTTTCCCTCTGCACTTGCTCCCAAAGTCCTACACCCCACTGAGTTGAGTGGCACACTCCAACCAGAGCTTCCACTCTCCTGCCTCTAGGCCTCTAGGTCCTCTAGGTCCATGCCCCAAATTGCCTTTCCTTCCAGCCTGTCCCCCTTCAATATGACAGCCTGCTTATCCTTCTGTATCGGTGGCTCTCAGCCTTGGCTGCACATGGAAATCATGTAGGAAACCTTAAAAAATACGGGTGCCTGTGTCTAAACTCCAGAAATTCTGATTTGATTGCTATGAGGTGTGGCCGGATATTAGGATTTTTTTTAATTCCCACCCCCACACACATACTCCCCCAGGTGATTGTAAAGCACAGGCAAGGTTGAGAGGCACTACCCTTGCACTGTTTCCCCAAAGAAGACTTTGGCCTGCCTAGAATGAGCTATTTCTACGTCGTCATTCCTATAGCACTTTGTTTTTACTTCATTTTTTGGGAAGACCCTACCATGTGGCAGGTTACAGCTAAATATGCCTGCCTGTAACAGGCTGAATACACCATTAGAAAACAGCCTCTTAAATAGAGGCTGGAAACTGTGTTTTTACTTATCTATGTCATTCCCCTTGGCACAACACTTTAGCCTCAGCAGCTACTCAATAAATGTTTGATGAATTTAATTGACCTGCTGGTTTTATCTACTTTGCCAAAAACATGAACAGTGCTACAATTTTCAATGAGTTCCCAGTGGAATCCGCAGGTCATAGATGAGTCCACATTCGCCTCTTCCCTAGCAGGCCCGAAGTAAAACACCAGGTCTGGACCTTCCTCTTCTCTACCTGCTATCCATATGGGTAGTTAAAGCTGCTAACAAGCCCAGTCTTGGGAAATGGAACCGATTAAAGCAGGTATTTTTGCCCAAGATATTAATGATAAAGGACTTAGGAGACTAAACAATAGGTCCATGTTTCAACAGAACAAATTTCAACACAACACATCCACTGCAACAGTCCTGCTTCTGAAAGTGAAGGGCCTACCTAACGTAGTGATTCTCAGAATCTGTCGTAAATAAGAATCCCTCAGCTGGTTGTCCAAAATACAGATTTATAGACCACGAACCCTCCCACGCCCACTACTAAACCAGGAGACGTCCATTCAGGGCACGTTCAAGAAGCCCGGGAATATTAGAGGTTCGGCAAGCTCCCCAGGTGATTCCAATGCTGCTGACAGACCACACTTTTACCAACAAACGGTGGCCCCAAAGCACTGTGGATAATCCAGTTACTTGGCCTTATAGATTCACAGAGTATCTTGGAGGAAAGCTTTCAGGAAGAAGGGATAATCTGCAGTACTTGTATCAACAGAAATTATTTGGGGTGGGTGGGAGATATAGGAACAGTATACCTCTAAAAGAGTGTCTACTGTGATGTTTAAAAACGGTAACAAAAAGTACTTGGCTCATAGTAGATAATCAGTAAATAACTGACAACAATAATTATCCCTTTTAAAACTTCCTTCTCTGATCATTTTATACCCAGTGTTTCCTGGAAATCAAGTAGATGGAGATATTATTATTCTTAAAAGACTTTTCCCTCTAAACTTCGTATTAAAGAATAGCCCTGAGCCCTATTCCCTACTCCTCAGGGCCCAGGAATGCCTGCCAGCTGCCACCACCTACACATTCCCCAGCCTCCCACCCCACCCCAAGAAGGGCTCAGCCAAACTAAAGGACCTGCAGGTACGTGCAAGTTCTCAGGCAGTGAATGGACCAGGCACAAACTGTGCACTACTTACCTGTGGGAAACAAACCAGAGCTAAGTCTCCCAGAAATCAGCCTTAGGTAAGGTAAAGATTCATACCTCTGCAACTACACTGTTTGTTGAAGGCCTGGAGAATTTCCCGGGCCAGCCTACGTCAGTTAATTTCTAAAGAGAGAACCTGTAGTCACATCTAAGTAGCTGAGAATTAAACCATGAAAAGACCCAAACATTTCTTGACCTTGGCAGCTGTTCTACAACCTCCCTTCTTGACTCTAGTCAATGAAGCAAACCAGCTCCTTCAAATTCAATACCATTCTCGTCACCTTCCCATTAAGAAAAAGCAATTCCCACATTTTAGACATAAATTAGAAGCCTTCCATTTTGCAGACATATGAAACGACGTGCCCACACTCCACAAAGAGAGGCCAAATCTCCAACACCTAACTAAATACAGGGAGATGATTTGTGATACTTAAATATAATTACTGTGCTATATTCAGGTTTTTAATCTCATGTTTTTCAATTTCATTATGAAATTACAGCCCCAAACCTCTGGACACAATAGCGGCATTGTCGCTGTAATCATTACCCATGTTACTCAGAGGGAACACACAGCTCTATTGGAGGTCACTTGCCAAGCGCAGGAAATGCAGGACTGCACAAAGGCATCTTGCTCCAGCTGATCCCATTCAGTCTAGAGAGCACGGAAAGATTTAGGAGTCTGAGCAGATGACAAGATGTCAGCAATTTAGGGCCATTATTTTTAAAAAGCATGCTTAGGGCTGAGTTATATAAATTGAAAGATAGCAGCAGAAACCATGAGGTCATCCTGCCATTTGAGTTAGTCCCACACAGATCTCTGTTGAACAGAAGGGAAAAACTGGGGTGGGTTCAGATTCATGGAGCCAAGAAGTTAACTGGACGGTGAGAATAGAACAATGAAGCCCAGAGAGGGAATAACTGAGTTACGTAAACATGGAACCCAGTCGGTGCTCAGGATACAGACAACCCCAGGTGAGACTCAGAAGCACAGCGTTTAGAATTTTAGAAAGAAGAACTTCCTGGGGTGCCTGAGTGGCGCAGTCATTTAGCATCTGACTTTGGCTCAGGTCATGATCTCACAGTTGATGGGTTCGAGCCCCATGTCGGGCTCTATGCATCTGCCAGCTCAGAGCCTGGAGCCTGCTTCGGATTCTGTGTCTCCCTCTCTCTCTACCTGTCCCCCACTCACACTCTCCTTCTCTTTCTCTCTCTCTCTCTCTCTTTCTCTCTCAAAAATAAATAAACATTAAAAGAAAAGAAAGAAAAAGAAAGAAGAACTTCCTAAGTAAGTAAAAGGAAAGGTAATTTAGGGATGTGAAAGCATCTCCACTAACAGCCTTTACAGAATAAAACATCACCTGGATCAGTTCTGGAATATTCTTAGCGGAACAAGTCGGTATTACACTTAATAATACTGGCTATGTGCTAGGCACTGTTCTAAGTACTTTATGAACAATCTCATTTAATCTATTAAAACAATCCTAAAAAGCAAGTATTGTAATTTCTCAGGTGAGAAAATGGAGCAGCAGAGGTTACAGCTTGCCCAAGCCCAAAAGAACCAAAAGTGGCTCTTAACCAGAATACTATTACCATATGGCTCCTACTATATGCTTTCACTGTGATTCAGCTCAAGATAATTCTCATTCATATTCTCTTTCTCACTGACACACTACCATTATCCCACATAATGTGTATTCAAAGACGCATAATTTGGAGTGTGATAAAATCCAGATTACATAAAACAATGATTCTTTGATGTCTCAGCCCCTTGAGATATATTCAGTTCTTCTTCTGTTCTTCTTCATTTCTTCAAAAATAAAATAACTAATCCTATTAAACAAATACTCACCCACTGTCTAGTCTATCAAGTTTGCAACGGGTCAGAGAGTTTAGATATTAAATCCAACAATGAAGGATGTTTTAAACTTCAAAAAGAACCAGAGAATACACAAATATCTCTTGTCTCACTAGAGAGAGAGCTGGCATTCTCCCCAGGCAACAGCCCATCCAGGGCCACAAAAAATTCTGAGCTCCAAGAGTGATCACAATGCATCTTTACACACGTGACCTATTGCTGTGAAAAAAGTTTACTCCTTACCTCACCCAACATCCTATATCCTCCAAAGGCCATGACTGCTTGGCTAAGGCTGATCCTAAGCTGCTTCTCAATAAAAACTTTGATTCTGGTTCAAACACTCCTACAGCCAAGAAAAGTGCAGTGGTCCCAGCATAAATATAGGTTTCAATGTTCCTAAGAGAATGTTAATGGAAACTCCATGGACTTCCTTAAATCAACAGCATGGAATAAGACTGTTTTAGGATTAACTATACCTTTGAGAAATGCAGCTGGGGTTATTAACATTAACTAAACATCATCTAATACACTGGTCCTCAAACCTGAGTAACCTTTGTGATCAGTTTTACAAACTACTGACGCCTGGGGCCCACATCCAGAGATTCTGATTTAATCAGTCTAGAATGCAGCCTGGGCACAGATACTTTTATAAGGGCCTCAAGTAATTCTAATGTGCATCAAAGTTTGAAAAACACTGTTTTAATGGAAATTGTCCACCTATTCTGTTTTTCAGGTAAAAAGGTACAATCACAGGACATTTTACAAAACTACACAGGCAGCAAACTCCACATGCTTAACTGCATACACTTTGTAAAAGAGGCCTTAAAGCTGTACCCTCAGAGCACCTAGGTGGCTCAGTCAATTAAGCATCCGACTCTTGATTGGGCTCAGGTCAGGATCTCTCTCAGTTCGTGGGATCAAGCCGCACGTTGGGCTCTGAGTTGATGATCCAGAGCCTGCTTGGGGCTCTCTCTCCCAATCTCTCTCTCTGCCCCTTACCGTGCTCGTGCAATCTCTCTCTCTCTCTCTCTCTCACTCTCTCTCTCTCTTTCCCCCTCTCTCTCAAAATAAATACACATTAAAAAAATAAAAGCTGCACCCTTGATGTACACAGATTAGACATCAAAGTCACCCACACAAAAAGCTCTGTATCTTCTTGAAAACTCTTGTTGATGGCATTACACATACATCTGTTTAATGCCCCTTTTCCAAGGACCTGCATAAACTTCTATAATTCAGTTTTAAGAAGAGTCTGCATCTCCTTAGAAACCTGGTATGTTTCCTGTTCTTGAAAAATAAATTTAAAGTACTCTATCCTGTTTCCTTTATAAGCCTGAATGCTAGATGTGTTAGAGCTGAACCAAATAGCTAATTAGAATATTTGTTCTCTAGTTGTATTTGACCCTCCTTCTGTCGCACATTTTGATTATTTTTTTTCAAAGGAGCACAGTGTGGAAGTTTCTTTTTTGAAACTTGCTTCAAGGCCACTGTGGGAATAGACAAAACCAAAAGTTATGAATGGTCAAGCCCATGATGGCTGACTTTAGGGCAATCTCTTGGGTGTCTCTCCTCTTTAGTTCCTTGGACTTTCCACCTTACGTGGATGCTTCTGTTCTTAAAAGAGTTGCACGAAACCAAGTATCCCAGAGGCTGAGTTATACTCAACAATACCAGGGAACCCTACTACAAGGACTTTGGAAACCAAATAATCACTTCTTCCTTTGTTTCCCTGTATCTGAGATTCAACGAGGGAAATTTCCTTAGGTGGAAGCCTGCCCAGACATCACAAACTCCAAGTCTAGTCTCCAACATGGCAGTGCCGCCCTTCCCCTAAAGCCTCTATTTTTGTTTTCCCCAACCTGTTACTCTTGGCAAAGTAACTTCCACCTTCTTCCTTTGTATCCTCTTCCATATGGCTGGAATTAATGAGCCTACAAGCTGGGGGCAATGTCTCTCCACAGCTGTCTTTTCAAGCAATTATTTAGAGACAGAGAGGAAGTCATTAACAATCCTGGGAGTCAGCCAGAGACAGCTCTGCCACACAAAACACTCAGATCCCTGGGCCAAAAGGTCATTTTGTTATTGGGGGTTAGTTTGGGATAGGGTGGGGTAACAAAGTAGTACAGAGAGGAAGATAAGGGAGCTGGCAGGTTTTCACTATACTTTCCTGACATTTTCAGCAAGAGCAATTTCTTCTGTGCAAAAAAGAATAGTCTAGCTGCACCAATCACGAAATCATTCAAGAGTGACTACAGGCAAGAGAAAAAGAATGCCAGGGAAAATAATGCCTCTAAAAAGTCTGTCTTTTAAGGCCAAAAAGCTGCCTAAAACAGCGGTGAAAGTTCCACCTCTTTCCCAGGAGGCTGGAGACATGGGTAAGACAGGTGACAAATGTTAAAATGGCAGTTACTACAATAAATGTTAGTGAGTCTATGTAAAAGTATGCCTGACTGGTGAAAAACAAAACATTTTATACAAAGGGCTGGACTCCTTGTGCTAAGTCTACCTGCTCACCACACCAAAACTGGCCTCGGCAACACCAAATTCTCTTGAATGCCTTAGAGAGACAGCCTGCTGCTGCTTCTAGTTAGTTTCTCGTCTTGGATAAAACTAGGCTGTCTCTCTGTGAATGGAAAAGAGCTCCTAGATTTTCTTCATTTGTTAATAAAGCCTCATCTTTCTTTTCCCTTCTCCAAATATAGATCACATAGAGACGTTTTGAGAAACTAGTCAAACTTGGGAACTCGTAATCTGATTTTAAAACAATGGTCAGGAGTTAAGACAGTATCTCTATGAACTCCAAAGTGTTGTAAAATCTTCAGAGATGGAAAGTCCTGTGACAAATTTAACTGCCATGTCCTGGATGAGATGTGGAAAACTGGAAGGAGCTGAGTTCTAATTTTACTGATTACAGGCAGAATCCTAAACTTTAGAATCTTAGCCTCCTCTCTGTAAATGAGGCCAACGCTCATCTGATAGGCTTATGTTTCTCAAACTTCTTACAGCACAACACAATAAAAATACTAAGTGTGATTTAATATACTCTGATATCACCTATTTGATTCCATTTTTAAAAAATGCTGCCTGTCACCCAGTAAGGGGGTAAGAAATGCTGTGTTAAAAAAAACCGTTGTCTTGTGGAACAGATGTGATTAGATGTGATCCAACAGCCTACAGGAGGGCTATGACACTTAAGAGTTCTCTTTTCATACGATCTCGTCTTCCCGAGGAAATGACAGACACAGGCCTCGTGTTTATCCAGGCAATGCGGAGACTACAGTGCACCACTCCGTCCTCTCAAAGTGGAAAGCGGCTGCACTGGCTTCTGTTGTCGACCAGCCACCGAGTGAAACCGTGGCTGCCGGGACCCTGCTCTTCGGAAGGGCGTCTTCGTTACGGTGCCGGTTATCACTCACTTCATTTCAGATCCCCAAGCTCACGTATTACAAAACAAAACAACGACAACAACAAACCCTGGTGGACATCTATTTAGAGAAGGAGTCCCTCAAACACACAGAACAAGTTCATGAAAAGCACACCCTAAAAACCTCACACTGTCTTAACACAATCTACATGAAAAGCAACTAAATGATGAATTCTAACCCAGCTAACAAAGGCTGCCACGCCCAGGTATAAAAAGAGAGGATGCGTCCCTGGAACACCCTCAAAACTTTATAAAGAAAACAAATTGTTTTAAGTTTCTATGCATGTTAACATCCCATAATAACTGAAGTATTTTAAATATTTTAGGTAGGGGCACTGGGTAGCTCATTAGATTACACGTCCGACTTCAGCTCAGGTCATAATCTCACGGTTTGTGGGTTCGAGCCCCACGTTGGACTCTGTGCTGACAGCTCAGAGCCTGGAGCCTGCTTCAGATTCTATGTCTCCCCCTCTCTCTGCCCCACTCACACTCAGTCTCTCGCTCTCAAAAATAATAAACATTAAAAAAACATTTAAAAAAACATTAAAAAATAAAAAATAAATTAAATATTTTAGGTAATAAAGACCCTGCATTGTCTTTAATGGCTATTTATTTATTTATTTTATGGTCATTTTTAAGAAGGCCTTCCATGATCACCACTTACTGAAATAGCTGCCTATTCCATTTTCTTCCCTGTTTTTTTTTTCTTTCATAGCATTTATCACAATCACCATCATAATAAATCTATCTTCGCCACCACCCCTCATGAGAATTGAAGTGTCATGAGGGTAAAGACCTTTTATGTTTGTTTACCACGGCATCCCTAGTTCCCAGAATAGTATCTAGCACACAGTAGAAACATAAGAGATAGTTGTGAAATTTACTTAGTGAATTAAACGAATAGAATGTTGACTTCAAACCCAACAAGCCACATGCCTCCTCCCTCCACCTCCTCCATGGTTAGGAGAGAATCACAGCAAGACAAGCCTCTATTCTCTGAAGGCATCAGCTGTTCATCATGCCACTGCCTCCCAGTATCTGTTCTTTCTTCCTCTACATTTACAAGTAACAACTCCCCAGTTCCCCTTGGCATTATTCTGGGTCAACCAGCTGCTCATTTCCTCTTAATGAAACAAGAGACGGTAAAATTGAAACATGTCTCACTGATGCCACCCCTTCAGAGCCCATCTAAGGCTGGAAGCCCTCAGCTAAGCTCCTCACCTCCCAAAAGAAAAACAGCAGCAAACCCCAAGTAGAAAAAGGCAAAAACAAAGCAAACCTAAACTTTCTGAACTGAGGTCCTCCAGCATAACTAAAGACAGCTTCGTCTCCCCCTTCTTCTCCTTTTGAAAGACACAGCTGGACCTTGAGAAAGAGAGGCTCTCCTCTGGCTGGCTACCCCAAGTTGTGAGAGGAAAGAGCATGCCCTGGTTTTAGATTTTTCCAACTGATTTCTCATTAGAACTTCAATCACCCATCTGGAGTCTCTCCAAAACTAATGTTAAAGGGCCACATAATCTTTCGTACAATAGCTTGACCAAGCGAGGCCGAGAAATCTCCTTCTTTCCAATCCTGTGTGGCTGGCACTTGATGCATTTTGAGTAGTTTAATGCCTACTCACACTGGAAAACATGCTCAAGTGTCTGGGGGTGGTAGCTAAAGGTGGGAGGGGGCTGTCATAGCAGCAGAATAAAAGCAAATCACCTGGTAAAACAGGAGATGAATACATAAATCCAAGCAGAGAATCTGAAGTAGAAATGTATTACCGACTAAAGAAATCATTACAAATGACTTATACTACAAATTGGCTTTAAGAGACATCTCAGTGTGCACATGTATTCCCTGCTGAACGGTGATACCTATTCAAATGATCAAAAACAGTCCGTTCTTAAATTCAGGATAAATCCCAGACCTCAGAAACAGCAAAGGAGAAAAAAAAAAAGTTCAAAGGCAGAAAGGCAGTAAACGTTACTCTCAGGACCAATCTCTCTGATATGCCTCAAGCTTGCTAACAGCATTTTTATGCCACAGGCATGCTACTTTCTTGCCCTCATTTTATTTCACAGGAAGTCCTTCCCTAACAGCCATGGAATATCGGAAAGAAGAAGAAAAGGGGAGGGCAAAGGATTCAGCTCTCTCCTCTGCTTGGGAAAGACTCAAGAGCCTGGAAGGATGCTGCTAAAATCAGTGTGGGCACAACAAACAGCAGCAGCCAACAAAACTGAATCCCAGGGCGACTGTGCCAGCTGGGAACCACTCTGTCGCTGGAGAACAAGCAACTTAAATGCCCAGCGTCCGGCTCAGTACAAACCATGTGGTTACAAGGACAGAGGCGCAAACCCCTCCCGCCATCACCACAGACCTAGTTCCTCCTGAACTGCCTTCTAAGAGTCGTAGTGTAAAAGCTGTCCTCCCGCTACAGTGAACGTTCTCATCTCCAAAGGATGGCTTGCTCTCACATAGATTCTCAATGAGGCACAGGACAGGGCCACCAGGGCAGTGGCGCATCAGGTCACAGCAGGTTTGCAGATGTCAACTGGGATAAGTGGAGCAAAAAAAGGATGTGCAGCACCCTCTTGAGAGGGTCACAGGGATTACCCTGCACACGCGGCAGGCCCAGCACACGAGGGAGCGCCCCAGCATGTGGACTGTAGACCTGGGCGTGGGTAAGAGGTAAGGCCCAGGGCAGGGACAACTTTAAGCCAAGGCTGATACACAACTACTCCATACACAACTAGAATCTTATTACTGAGCTAAATATTTAGAGTCTGTTTAAGAAACTCCATGAGGCCTTTCAGAAAAGGGACTTTACTCTTGTGGGGCTCTACACAGTAGAGCTAAAATGCAGCCAAGTTTAGTTGGCTGCCCAAAGATATGGCAAATTTACACACTATTCCTTCCCAACAGAGGATGCTCTCTGAAAGTTACTCAGAGTGGGTTGTAACGCAAGATATGATTTCTTTTTTTCTTCTTTTTCTTCTTTTTAACGGCAGATTTCCCTCCCTGATTAGCTTTTCCTAAAATTAAGAGGAAAATTATCTTTCAGTCCCTGGGTACATACTAGCCAGGGAGCCTGGGAATCTGTAATCTGGGAGCCTGCTGAGGGAAAGGTCTCTGGAACTGAGTATGTTTATGAGGCAAATAATTGAGAATTGGCTACAGCTACAAATATAGTCCCTCTTCTTCTGGTGTGGATCATGCAAAAACTGACCAGACTAGAAGAGACCCTACAGGTCAATTAGTTCAATGCAAGGTCCTAAAACCTGGGCCCCATCTCAGACATACCTGACCCAACCCACAGAGATAGCATCCAAGAGCCGGTATTTCTAACAAGCTCCCCCAGGTTATTCTGAAGGTTTAGAAACATGGAGTTAATCTTCTTGCCTCCACGTACAGACGGGGAATTAACAAGTCCTTCCACTAGAAAGCCCGTGTGCAGTGCCCAACTACAGGCCTCCACGCCAGGATGGTAACCTGAGAATGACTGACCCAAAGGCACTTGTTCCAGCAGCCACACATGGCTGACCAGAGAAGGGCAGCCAATTCTCAGCTCATAAGCAAGTCCCTCTCCAGAGCTTGGTGTGTGGCCTTTGAAACAAGTGGGAAGGGAAGGAAAGAAAAACAAACAAATAAAAACCGGCCATTGCAGTCTACACTGAGGTTAGATTACAAGTAATGTGGTGAAGTGAAGCGCTTCCAAGAGACTGGAAATCGTCTGATAGAGGTGCCTGTCAGTTCGTGCAGTATAACGAGCTAGTAAAACTTTAAACAAACAATTGTTCTAGCTCTCTGCCAACAGGCCACCATAGGCGGGGCAGAAAGAGAGCCTTCTGCTTAGGAGTGCTGGTTTCCAGTACGGAAGCCAAGGCCAAGCTGTGATTCACAGCGCCCACTGCCTCCAGGTGTTACCTGCTGGTGCCCCCAGCCCATGCACAGCAGCTCCCACAGCCAGTGCTATTGCTGTTCCGTGTTCCTCACTTGCCCCCAGACCCACATAGGCCCCCGCTCTACAAAGAGGCACTGTCGTTACTCCTAAAGCTGGTGGTAGTGGACAGATGTATTACCAATAGAAGGAATCTGTTCTAATATTATTTTTCATTTCAAGAAATTAAAATAATAGAATCATTTTTCAACTCTCCGAGTAATTCTTAGAAAAAGCCATAACAAAGTATAATCTTTTCCTGGGCTATGAAGATAAAGTCTTGAATTCAAAGTTAGAAAAGTGTAGCTTCGTTAAGGACTAGTATGATAGAAAAGGCTAAATTGGGGAAGACGCAAGATCCAGAGTCCAGTCCCAGCCTCGCCGCTGTGAAATTAAGCTGGTTATGTAACCCTGCTAGATCTCAGTTTCTCCTTTGGGAACATGGGAAATAGGAAAGGGAGTAGGAGGAAATGATCAAGTCCTTTTGACTTTAGAAATGGGTTTCTAATTATTTAATTCATAGCTTTGTGGAAAGCTCTTTAAATTGCAGTTGAAACCAGTATCTAAGTCAACCGGATTAAAATCCTATCAACCCCAATTAAAAAGAAAGAGATTCTCCATGCCTGTTTTGGTCTGGTTTGTTGCTTGTTTTCGAAGGGATTCAGGAAAGGTGATGAGGTGAGAGTGGAAATCATGACAGTCACTAATGATCTCATTTAACTCAAGCAATGACACTCACCAGTGACCGTTTGTCCCTAGATTGTGCTTCTGTGCATTTACCACTAAACCCTGATGCAAATCTTCCTTTCAGGCTCACTCCTGTGTGTAGCTACATCCACTCGCAGCTCTATAAATAACAACAACCAGGCACACAGGGACCAGCCACCTGTGAAATTAGCATCAAATGGTCTGATCAGGTTTCTTTAGCACCCACCTCCTTTTTGCCCTGGGCCGAAAGTCCAACCAATGCAGTTAGACCAGAGTTGCTTCAGGCTTCCCCAGGACCTGTGATGGAGAGTAACCACTATCGCCAACAGCCATTTCACTGTACATCATTCCAATGGGCTTTAACAGACAGAGGTCACAATTTTAACAAGCACCAACTCTCCAATATTAATTTTATAACTCTGGGCCCTATGAAATCTATTACAACAAAGGCTCTAGTAGTTCCAAGAAATTAAACACAGACCTATTCTTACAGTGCAAGTTATTTTATAATCAATTAAACTTAATAAAATTAAAAATAAAATTTAACACTGACATCTAAAATTTGATGTGGCTCAATACCAGCTGGAATTGAAAAAGAAAGACATCTTTAGATCATAGGTAGCTATGACTAGTACCCATTAACACAATATATTTCCAGCTATATTTGTTGCATTAATGTTCCTTTATTTCGAATATAACCGATTTCTTGCCCAAGGTGGGAACTACAGGAACTTTTTTTACAAAGCTCCTCAGGAACAAGCTCTCCCTGTCCTTACTAATACATAAGAGCATGATACAAAAGACCACTTTGCTGAGTCATTCAACAAACATGGATTAACTGAGCAGATGCTATGTGTCAGGCTCATTGCCAAATCGGGGGTGGGCGGTGTCCATGGTGAACAGAATTATGTTTCTAAAACTGTACTAGCATTCAGATACAATGAATACTGACAACTATGTGTAGCACTGTACTTTATACATGAAGAAACAGGCCTAAGGGGATGAAATGTAAAAACAGCAATCATTTCCCAAAGTTTGGCTTAGCTTATTGTTAGTCCACAACCCCTAGCCACACCTCCCTCCAAATACACACATATTGAAGTCTGTTTGAATACAAACAGATTTCTGTCTACATCAGGAAGGGGGAGGCGGTGGTCAGTGAATGCTTATTATTGATGGTGGTGACAAGTGCTTGAGTCCTAGGCACTGTCTCCTTGCTGAGTGGGAAACCATGACTGAGAGCTGCTCACAAACTCATCAGCCTGTCCCAAGAAACAACTAGAAAACAGGCTGAACTTGCTCACAGTATTACCTTTATAAGAATGCAAATCATCCCTTTCTCTTCCCTTATCATTCTCTAAGATCATGCTAATAAATCCTGTGGTCTCTCCACACCCCTACAGCCCAGGGTAACATCATCTATTTCTCAATCCTAAATTCTACATCCCCAACATGTATTAAACCAGTGGGTCTCAAGCCTGACTGCATATCACAACCATCTGGGGAGCTTTAAAAAAAAAAAAATGCCTGGGTCGTACTCCACAGGGATTCTGATTTAACTGGTCTACAGTGGGGCCCTGGCACGGGTGCAGCAATGTACAGCCAAGATTGAAAACCACGGCATCTGACCACTGTTCCTCCAGCGTGATCTCTTAACTAGCAGCAGCAGCAGCAGCATCTAGGTACTTGTTAGAAATGCAAATTTTCAGGACCCAGAAAAAGTGAATCCAAAAATCTAGGTGTGGGGCCTGGTAATCTGTATTTTAACAAGCCCTGACGGTGATTCTGAGGCGCACTAATGTTTGAGAACCGGTATTTAGACCATCTAAGAATTCTAAAGAATTATTTTATTGTTAATTAACTTTTAAGACATTTTACATCTTGCCTTCCCTTTAGATGATAAATCCTCAATAACAGAAACTTCATTTATTTATTTCTATGTATCTCTGCAGTCAGTACTGTGCCTTACACAAGTAGGTCCCACATTAGTATTTATTGGCTTGTCATCGGCGGAGTCTCCATGTGGAACACAACCCACCCCCTCCCTGGAGAAAGAAGAGAGCCCTGGATGAACTCCCATGAGTGATCTGTCTGCCGAAACCTGAAGTGCAAATACCCAAGCCCACTCCATATGGGTCAGCTTTCTCTCCTCTCATCCAGACAGTCTCTTCCATTCACTGAGTGTTACAAGGGGATGTTTAGAAGCAATTACCCTGAAGTGGAAAGTTTTCTCTAAAGTCTGATTTTTAAAAGAAAACAGGGGGCCACCAGGTGGCTCAGTCGGTTAAGCGTCTGACTTTGGCTCAGGTCATGATCTTGCAGTTTGTGGGTTTGAGCCCCGCATCGGGCTCTGTGCTGACAACTCAGAGCCTGGAGCCTGCTTTGGATTCTGTGCCTCCCTCTCTCTCTGACCCACCCCCACTCACTCTGTCTCTCCGTCTCTCTGTCTCTCTCTCTCTCAAAAATAAACATTTAAAAAAAATTAAAAAATAAATAAAACAGAAATCATTTGAATGCAATTCTATATTCACCAAAATTCAACACTCACTGATCACCTACTGGATGCAAAGCACTCTGCTGGAAATCGTTAAGGATACAAATATGTCCTAGGCATCAAGCCCCAAATGCCTCACAGTAAAACAGGGGTGTCTACAGGGCTTTCTTCTGAAATTTAGCTTTCCAGGGAAAATGTTATGTTGTTGTCTGTATAAAAGGGAAACGTTCAGAGGAATTGCTCGAGAAATGTTAGCTGCTTCTACCACGACCTGGGAGCAGCTTCTTCAATCAAACCAAAGTATTTTCTTGAACTGTAAAGTGTACAAATATCTTTTAGAAAGACATGTAGGTAATACAATTTGAAATAAGCACAACTATTCCACTATGTGCACCACATACACACGTACGAAACACAACCAACTTGAGTATTTGGGACTAGAAACCCCTGAGTGACCAATTAGAAGATGGCATGGGGTGGGAGGAAGATCTTCCGCTTATTAAAATGTCCACACACTGGCAGGCTTCCCTGCTTCCCTTACGGCCACACAGCTGGGGTCACCAAGAAATGCCCACAAGCCGAAGTAAGACACACACCTCTAAAATTCCCTTTAGAGGGGCGCCTGGGTGGCTCAGTCGGTTAAGTGTCCAACTTCACCTCAGGTCATGATCTCACGGTCCGTGGGTTTGAGCCCCGCGTTTGGCTCTGTGCTGACGGCTCAGAGCCTGGAGCCTGCTTCAGATTCTGTGTCTCCCTCTCTCTCTGACCCTCCCCTACTCATGCTTTGTCTCTCCTGCTCTCAAAAATAAATAAAAACATAAAAAAAAAAAATCCTTAAAATTCCCTTTAGAGACCACACCTTCAGTTCTCCTCCAAAATGCGGAGTTGTTTAAACCACTGAACAGGAAGTAAATGCAGGGGGTGGGAGGGAAAGGGTACAATGGTTACTCAAACCACCACTTTCCCAGCTTAGTTTTGGCCTCTGTAAAAGAAGCTTCATCAGGGATGGGAATAGGGGCCACCCTCCTGAGGAAGTGTCTGCCTCAGCCCCAGTTAATTCTTCTTTTCTTCCACAGGTCAAAGAACAGAGATGCTGGAAAAGGCTGTACATATCACACATGATGAGAACATGGAGCACTGGGAAACAGTATCACCAACCAGAAGTCTCCAAAGAAAGGCAGGAGGGAAAAAGACAGCCAAGCGCCATTGTATTCCTTCCTACCTCACCTCCCCCAGGGCTGTCTGAGGCAACAGAGAGAGGGACTCCTCACTACTAACTTGCTCATCCACTGAGCGGCCTGGAGTAGTTTCACAGCTGTAGGGCTCACGGATGCCAACAGGGGAGGAAATCCGAAAATACCCTTAAAAGTTCCCTGATAGCCACCCCCTCTGCCATACTCAAACCTTCCTCGAATACCTTCAGAGATGTAGGACTTACATTCTGGAAAGCCTTGTCAGAATGTTCTTCAGGAAACAGGGCCATGATGTGTTTTTCTATTCTTTCTTATTACTAGTCCTGGTTCTACACGAGGGAAAAAAAAAACTAACTAATCCCTCTTAGAAACCACAATCCACATAAATATTTGGAGAGAGCTATTGAGTGCACATTTTTCAAGTGTTACCCCACCCACCCCACCCCCCGCACTGATGCAGACTGAAGATTCCCAATGTGTTTTTTTTTTCTCCACAAATAATTCCCTTACCAAAACACCAACACGATTAGAGGCTGTAACTGTGTCTGACCTCCTCTGACACTAGTCATCTGGTGACTGTTACCGTGACACACACAAAAACACGCAGTGGAAACAAAGACCAGCTAAGTAAGCACTGAGTACTTAAAAAGACTGGAGACAATGAGAGTGACCCAAGGAAGGACCAGATTCAGCTCTGGCTTGGACAGGGGAATCCCACAATGTATTCAGGGAGCGAGAATACGCCCTACAAAGGGCCAGGCTCTGGCATCTATTATTTAAAAGCAGAGAAACCAGATGCAGGGTATTTCCGAGAGTGCAGTATCAAAACAGAAAAGCTATCAGGAATAACATATGGACACCCAGTAATGTCTTGCTTTAAATCTGATACAGATTCAAACGATGACTTTCCTTCTAGCACCCAGGTAGGAATGCTGACTGCTCACAGGGCCCAGGCGGGAGACACAGGCAGCTGACCTCCTGATGCAGTTTCAACCAGTTCTGCTCCAGGACAAATGATCCAGCTGCTTCGAAAGCTGTGCCCTGGGATGAAAACATTCCCAAAGACGGCTCCCCTAGCCCCTCACATCCAGCCTTAGCCACTGTGCTACACTCATCTAGGTGTCTCCGTCAGACCAAGCTAATGTCCAGGGGACAGTACGGAGGGGAAGGGGGCCTGACTCACCCAGAGGTTGGAAGTAGCCCATCCGTCGGGGAGAACCCATGGGTTTCCTGGCAGGATTTAAAAACCCAACCTAAAAGGCAACATGTAGCCATTAGGTTAAATAAGGCCAAAAGGAGAGGCCAAAAGCTGTGACACTGGGTTAGGAATCATCTCCCAGCCCTGTTGAGAGCAGGATGTTGACAGAGAGTACCACCCCCAGGGAGGTACTGATGAAAACCATGAATGTCAAGGCGGCAGCGGCTTGCACAAGCCAATGTGGAATCCATCCTGTCATCAGCCAACAAGAGGAAACTGCCCTGAAAAGGAATGAAGAGAAAGGTACATATGGCCAAGTAGGAGAAAACACAAGGACACACCACAGTGTGGTTTATGACCCAGCTTCCACAATTTACAGCTTCTGAGGATGCCATGTAACACTCTTTACAACATTACCCAACAAAAAACATACAAAAAATTATTTCCATGTGGGGATAATACACTTAATGGTTTCTAATTATGTATTCTGTTTATTCTGCAAGTACTTATCTGGTAATTTATAATTTACCAGAACAAGTTTCTATTTGCACAGATTTCTAACAGATTTATATTCTGAAGAATTCATAACTAGCCTAGTTTACTCTAGAGAGATCAGGAACTCTCAAGGGCCACCGGCCACATCAGAATCATCTGGGGCATTAATTAAAAGGAAAAAAAAAAAAAAAACTTGGACTTCATCTTAGATCTCCTGAACCAGAATTTCCAAGGATGAACACCAGCCCCTTGCACTTTTTATAAATCAACTTTACTGAAGTGTGATTTATCAACTCTAAATATATACTTTGATAAGTCTAACAAATGTGTACATGACAATCAAAATACCTAATATTTCCATCACCCTCAAAAGTTCCCTGTTGAGCCCATATATTTTTGCTGACATTTCATATTTTTAAATTTTATTTCAAAAATATTAATAATAGGGGTACCTGAGTGGCTCAGTTGGTTGAGCGTCCAAATTCTGCTCAGGTTATGATCTCTTGGTTGGGGAGTTCAAGCCCCACATTGGCCTCTGCATTGACAGCTCAGAGCCTGGAGCCTGCTTTTCTGTCTCCCTCTCTCTTTCTGCCTCTCCCCGCTTATGCTCTCTCTCTCTCAAAAATAAATAAACTTTAAAAATCCTTAAAACAAAAATAATTAACAATAATTGCTTGTTAGAAGTATTTTTATGATGGCTGCTTTAAAATTCTTGTCAGAATTCCAACATCTGATTCATTTCAATGGTAGTGTCTGCTATGGACTGTTCTTGTCCATGCTGTAATTTTCTTGGTTCTTAGGATTTTTTTATTGTATCCTGGACATCTTTAGTTAGCAAGCAGTGTCCCTGTTGAAATGTAGCAAGAGGGCTGGGTGAGTATGTAGATTCTGCTTCCTCCTGGTCCTGCCAACACTACCCTAGCAAAAGTAGAACACTGAGTCACCTAGCCTGTTGCAGGCGGTAGGGTGGAAATTCAGCTCCCTACTTGGCCTGCTGACACCTTCCCAGGAAAAATGGGACACTGCCTAATTACCTCCAAAAGTGAGGGTGTGATCCCCTAAGTCTCACTATCACCAGGGAGCGGGAAGAGAGGGCTGATTCCTAAGGCTTTGTTGCTGTGGGCGTGAAAACTCACCGTGAAGGTGGACCTCACTGACAACACTGCCTACTTTCACGCAGACGGGAATGGAAGATCAGCACCCCGCTTGGCTCTGCAGACACCACCCCACAAGAGAACTGAAGCACACTGCCTGCTTCCAAGGGGCAAAGTGGAAGCGGAAGATCAACTTCCTGCCTGGCCCAGCTCAAACAGTGGGGGCTGGGGGTATGATTTTTCACTTGATATTTGACTATAGTTAGGGAAAAAGATTTTCAGTTCTTAGCCCACCGTTTCCCCTGGCCTTTCCCGGGCTTTGTTCTTAGAGTTTTTTTGATCTGTGCCTCCTGGTGATTCTGGGTTGGGACGTTTTTATAGCACCCTGTCCAAGATCTATGGGAGTCAATAAGCAAACCCAGGGGACTCACGACACTGCTCCTCAAGTCCTAGACAAGCTGCCCTCTTGTTTCTACCCTTCTGAGACATCATGTGCGTCTTTGCTTTATTATGTCCAGGGTCTGAGGTATAAGGGAAAGACCTAGGAGAAACAGGGCTACTCCATTTTGGCAGAACTGGAAATGTCTAGCCATTAGTCTAAAATGCTCTCTGAATGATTCTGATGCACCAAGAGATTCAGGAACTGTTACACCATTCTAGAGCATCAGAGAAAAACCAGACCAACTGGGAGCTCAATCAATCAACTCCCCAATTACAGCTAATACCAACTAAATGCTTGCTATGTACAGATACCATACTAAACACTTCCTTATAATAACTTTTATGTGGGTATTATTTTCATCTTCATTTTCCACATAAAGGAAGAGACGCTCTGAGTTTAAGTAAACAGCCCAAGGTCACACATCTCCTATAGTGTAGCAAGGATTCAAAACCAGACTGTTGGGCTCTCAGAAACCACAATCTTACACACTCTTCTCTCTCACAATGCAAGGCTTATAAAGTCTACCTTTATGCGTGTATTTTTAAAATGTATTCAAACATGCTAAAGCATTATCCTACAGTAATAAATAAAGTCAAGAAACACAGGAATAAAAAAGGATTTGCCTTGGGCTATAAATTCAGAAACTCATTGACATCCTCCCTCGAGTGAGTGGTATAAACCATTAAGTCCTAACTCCTGGGTCTGGCTTTTCATAATCTGATTCCAGCCGATATTTTCAAAGTTAATTCCCACCTTAAGACTGTAAGTTCCCCAACAGGAAGGCCCTTATACCCCTGTCAGACTGTACAGTTGCTTATAACCAACTCCGTAAACATTTATTGAACAAATGAGAGAGGGGAAGAATCCAACAGAGAGAACTAGAGTAACACCTCAGATGTAGGGCAGCCAAAACGGCACTGGACTAATGTGAACACGTCTGAACTGACCCTGGGTCTGACTTAACCAGTTGTGCATAGCCCAGGCTCTGCAAGTTTCAATCATCCAGAGTTTGGACAAGATCACAATTCTGGATTCAATCCGGCTTCCTGTGCCGAACAAGAGGGAGGAAGATATGGGGACTCCATTTCTCTCCCTTCTCGGTGAACTATTAGGGCACCTGGCAGACAGGTATGAGGTGGACCTGAATCTAAAACTCCTGATCTCTGAGTTGTATTCCCAGCTCCTAGTCCTCCCAAGACACCACTGTCCCTCTGTCCTGTTGATCGGTCTTCTTATCTATTTGGTAAACTCCTCACTGTGCTCCAAACCACCCTCAACTAAAGAGTCCTCCACCTTCTCCCCACACCCCCACCGAGTTAACACCACTTCTTCCATGCTACCGCCACACCCAGTGCCCTTCTACTGCTGCACTGAGACCATCCACTCAGGCACCACTGTCCACACTAGACCATGAACTCCTTGACAGCAGACTTACTTACTTCGTACCCCCACACTCACCACAGTGCCTGGGACCTAGCAGCACTCGGTGCATGTTTTTCAACAAGAGTCTTATTAAAGACGAGTACTTTTCCCTCTGGAATGCCAAATCCACATTCTCACCACACCCCTCTTTGGATACTTGCTAATGCTATCGGGAACAATACTATTGAAAAAAAGAGCACAAAATGGAATGGCAAAGTATCAAAGAAAACTCTGGATGCGTGTAGAAAGACCTCTGAGTGCCTCAGAAGCTTTCGAGTAGTGGATGGCAGCTTATACACTGACTTCCAGAAGCCGTGAGCACGCTGTGGCCAGGGTGACTGCAGGGGGAGGTGTCCTCTGTTCTCCTTGCCCCCGGGGTCTGGGCTCTCCCCAGTTCTCCGGCACAGAAATGCATCTCCTTGCACTCAGGGGTCGGCAGGTGAAGCCACATTTCCTCTGGTGATTTACTTTAAAGCCAACTGACCATTAGACCCTTCAAGCAGCAACCTATTTCTACCTCATGTGAGATCATCTTTTTCAAAGTACAACTAATTGGTGTTAGTGAGCAGATCGGTTTTACATTTATCCTCTAACTTTAAATGGTGCCATTAAGTCCTTCTAAGTGCAGCTGAGAGAAAGTTATTATGCTAAGTAATGAGAGACAAGCAATTGGCCTGGAGGGGAAACACCAGCCTTCTGTTGTTCTCTCCTTGTAGGACTCAGAAAATCCTTGCCTTATGAAATACTCACCCCTGAAATTCAAAGGGCTTGTATGTGGCATCCTGCAAATGACTTGAGGGGAACAGGACAACTGCCTCTGAGGCCATGGACCCTGGCTACACTCTACGTGTAGTGCCCTGGAGCTCAGGCCCAAGGGTCCAGGTGGCTCAAGCCAGAACTACTGGCTCTAAGAGCCAGGAGGCTGGCACCTCCAAACACCTCAGGCAGCCAGGAATGTGCCCTCTGCCTGTTTTTCTGGAAATCCCTGTGAACTCAGGGTTGAGAAGAGCATTCTGATTATTTAAGTAAACCCGCATAAAAAAATATTCACACATGTATACCTGGCACATTACAACCTTTTGCTAACTGTCTGCTAAATGATTACAAAGCCCACAGGTTCTATGGTTCTCATAATGAAAAAGTGTAAAAGGTGCTAACAAAATCACCTAAAATAGATCCAACTAATATTTGAAAAACCAACCAGGGGTGCCTGGGTGGCTCAGTCGGTAGGCGTCCGACTTCGGATCAGGTCATAATCTCATGGACCCTGGGTTCGAGCTCCATGTCAGGTTCTGTGCTGACAACCCAGAGCCTGGAGTCTGTTTCGGATTCTGTGTCTCCCTCCTCTCTCTCCCTCACACTCTTTCTCTCTCCCCCTCCCCCGCATGCGCTCTGTCTCTGTGTCTCAAAAATAAATTAAAAACAATAAAAAGAGGGGCGCCTGGATGGCTCAGTTGGTTAAGCGGCCGACTTCGGCTCAGGTCATGATCTCGTGGTCTGTGAGTTCAAGCCCCGCGTCAGGCTCTGTGCTGACAGCTCAGAGCCTGGAGCCTGCTTCTGATTCTGTGTCTCCCTCTCTCTCTGCCCTTCTCCTGCTCACGCTCTGTCTCAATGTCTCAAAAATAAATAAATGTTAAAAAAATTTAAAAAAAAACAATAAAAAGAAAAAAGAAAGAAGAAAAACCAACTGAAAAAACACAAGCATCAAAACCAGAGCCTCTCAACACAAAGATGCTCGGTATACACTGCTCCTACATGCTCTGCCAGGCTGGGAGTCCCAGATGAGAATTAACACCTCCTGTTTCACCACACCAGCCATTTGGAAGAAGACAACGATTCCAGTCAGGTATCTATTTTGTGCTATTTAAGTCTGCATTCATACCACACGGACCATCCACCACAAACACCAACTACGTTTCCTATAATAAGGAAAGCAGCTGATAAACACTGGGACACTCTCTGCGGCGGCACTGCTCTGAAGGTTTAACACGCGTCTACCCTTCACCACTATCCTTGGAAGGAAGGACTACAACTATCTCCATTTCTTAGCAAGAGCTTCATTCATCTGGACCCCCCTAACATAGCTTCCGTATCTTTTTTGCCTTGGCTTATGTCCCTCATTTATTCTCAATAATCGATTTCTCTCTGAGGGTTGGGAGAGTGGAGCAACCAAGGACTGAGCAGTACACCACCTGGTCACCCACAAGCTCTCCTCTGCATTGTTAGTTCCCAGACAATACGCAGGCAGCTCCCGGGGAAGGAGGGGAAGTAGATATAAAGGCAAACACATCAGAACCTGAGGAACAATTAGGTCTCCAAGCCGGAGAGCCAGCTATTTCCAGCTAAATGCAGAATGGTACATTTCCATTGCCATTAACTTCAGGAAGATTGCGGCTAATCTCATTGAATTTATAAATGAAACCCACTCTGTGAACATTACATAAGTCACCCCTCAACCTCTCGCTTCCTGGACAGCAGTCAATACTTGGAAGGCAGTCAACTTCTCTCTCCCCGCGGAGCAAGAACAGAAATTCCAGTGACGCTGTGTACACACCAAGAAATATTCACTAAACTTGCCTATTTGTGATTTTATCTCCACCTAATTACAGCTGAAATAATATAATATGATTTATGCTCCTTGTTCAAGTGTGACATATTTAATAGATTATTCAATATTGGTTTATCCAGCTATGTCAGACTGACAGTAGCACTTAATGTTAATCAGGGGGATGCCTATCTATCAATTTTAAGCTTCATACAGTTCAATGAAATTATCAGAGTTGCAAGACACCATCAATATGTTTTGATCTGTGTGTCAAGAGACTTGGGATGTTTGTTAATTTTTCCTTCGTGCACTTTTTTTTTTCTTTTCACTGCACAAGATGAGGGCAGGAGCATAAGTGAGCACAAGTGCCCACCCATGTTTCATGGTCTGCACACCCCAAGGCCTGGTGTACACAGATGGCCTGGGCTTTACCTGGAGCCTGAGACTAGCTAATCCCACCAAGCCTGTGCTCCTGTCCATTCCCCTGTCCTTGGGAGCTACCTAAAACATGGGCCCCTCCTTGTAGTAACCTGTCTTTTCCAGCCACCTCATTCACCTCATCCTTAAATTTCCTCCTCTGGGATCCAATCTCCCTCAGCTCCTCCCTCCTAACGGAGGCACCTGTGTCTCTCATACCCCTTCCAACAGCACACGACCTTCTCTGTGGTCCAGCTTGCACGGCTACTCCCTCCATCCCCATTGCTAACTGCAACCTGGTTCTTTCATACAAGGACTCGGTTTCCTCCCCAGGTCTTTCTGTCATTTTATATCTCACAAAATGCAGGTCCAAAGCTGGAGATGTTGAGTGTGTCCTAGCTCACAAAGCTGTAACCAAACCACAAGTTCACTAATCTCATGGAAAAACAAGCTGACTACCTGCATTTGAACTGAGCAGATACCCTCTCTTCTCCATGTCTGTTTTGTTAAATGCGTTGGTTACCCTAAGATTAAATGGGGTAATATAAGTAAAGTGCTGAGCAAAAGAAACAGCACGTAGTAAGTGCTAAATATTTTTTAACTTACACTTTTTCTTTTCTTTCATTTTATACAATCTGGCATAAGATGGTCAGTGGCTTGGATGTGGTCAAACAGCTATTTGGGGCCATGTTCATGATTTAAACCTTTAATCCTACCAATTCTACTCAATCCCACTACATTAATCACCAGTAGACAAACCAAACAACTACCAGACAACTGTCACATACACAGTGCTATACCAAATCCCTCACAAGGTCCTGAGGGAGAGCAGTAACACTGAAATGTGGCACTACAGTGAAGGATAAAGTCTAGTAGGAGGGACTGTCATGGATAACTACAATCCAATTAGTCAGGTACAATGACAACAATACCTCAACATGGGGCACAAAAGAGGTGGTGACTAACTTGCCCCGAGGTGGTGAGAGGAGGGAATCCGAAAAAAACCTGAGAAAGTTTCACAAAGTAACAGTTAAACTGGTCTTGGAAGATGTGGACCGAAAAGGGCATCAGGCAGCTGGTACAATATGTGTCTCAAAGTAGATAAAGACTTTTAATTATCTGAAAGGAAGACTTTACGAAATGGTGTACTAGCTAAATAAGCTCTTGGAGGGAATGTACCTGCTGAAAGCAGCTAATGACCACATCCACAAGTAGGACAGAAAGACTGGGCAGGCCGCTACACATACGATAGTTTGGTCAGGCTGGTCCTCCCCCTTCCTGGCCCCTACTGATTCTACACAAAAAAGGAGAGAAATGGCAAATGACACTCATTTCAGTCCTTGGTTGTGTTGTATGCCTGAAGCCTCAGTATGGAAGGACTCATGTGGAAAAGAGAGGACTAAAACACTGACCTCAACTACTATCATCAACAGAGTGTAGAGAGATTCTCTCTCCCAGCACAACCTTCACATCCTACCACCCACAAACACACACAACTGTTTACTGCTATGACCCACAGGCAGCTCGCTTCCTGATCTACTCTTCAATTTTCCTTACGGTATATAGTAGTTCGGGATTATAGTGGGTAATTGCTTCATGTATTTTTCCAATGATACCACTCTAATGGCAGAGGAGAGGTTTGGGAGAAACACATCTGGAAAATTCCATCAGATTTTCTGGGAGAATGTCATTCCACCCCAACCTTGAACTGAGCACAACTGTGAGAAGCACGGCATCAGGTAAGTAACTGAGCTCAGACTTTCTACGATTCAACTTGCCTCTCCACTGTTTAGCCCTTTGTCCTGAGAAGGCTGTCCTCTTGGTCTAATCTAATGAACAGACACCAACTATCAAGGGCCAAAGTGAGCCATGTACAGTGTTGGTCTGAGCTCAGCGGTATGCTGGGGCAGATGAATGACTAAGAAACTCACCTACCCAGGGTCAATTCAAGGCAGCATGGAGAGCAAAGCAAAAAAACAACAACAAACAAATAACAAAAAAAAAAAAAAAAAACAATAAATTTAATTTAATTTAAATGAATTTCTTAAAAATCTAGCTACTTACGGAAAACAGTATGGTGTTTCCTCAAAAAATTAAAAATAAATTTACCATATGACCCAGAAATTCCACTTCTGGGTGGAATCCAAAAGAACTGAAAGAGGGATCTTGAATAAATATTTGCACACCTATGTCCATAGCAGCAATAGTTATAATAGCTAACAGATGAAAACAACCCAAGTGTCCAATGATAGATGAATAGAAAAGTAAAATGTGATGTATACACACAATGGAATATTATTCAACCTTAAAAAGGAAGGAAATCCTGATACCTCCTACAACATGGATGAACCTTGAGGACATTATGCTAAGTGAAATGAGCCAGCCACAAAAAGACATATACTGTATGATTCTACTTAATAAGAAGTACCTAGGGAAGTCAGATTCATAGAAACAGAACACAAAATGGCACCTGCCAGGGACTGGGAGGGAGAGGGGAATGGGAGTCGTTGTTTAGTGGGTACAGAGTTTCAGTTTTACAAGAAGAAAGGAGTTCTGGAGATTGGTTGCACAACAATGTGGACTGAACACTTAAAAATGGCTAAGATAGTAAATTTTACATTTTGTGTATTTTAACACACACACAAACACACGCACACAAACACACACACATTGTTTGGATTGCATACATACAACACAAAATTTCTAAAACTAAATTAAAGTGTTTCCAGATAACGGGGAGTAAGGGAAGAAAGGTGACCAGAAAAGACAACATAACTAGTGATAAGATTCTGGCCTAAGCAGAATCCAAAACTGCATGCACCTAATCAAGAGATGAGATCAACATTCTTAAACTATCAAGAAGACCCTCCTATTCCCTCCAAATTCCTCTGGGGAATTCTTAAAATCTATCTAACTACTAATTTTTGTTTTACAGAGAGTGAGCAGGGGAGAGGGGCACAGGGAGAGAGAGAGAGAATCTTAAGCAAGATCCATGCTCAGTGAAGAGCCCAACGCAGGGCTCAATCCCACAACCCTGGAATCATGACCTGAACTGAAAACAAGAGTCAGAAACTCAACCGACTGAGCCACCCAGACGCTCCTTAAAGTCTTTCAGAGGCAATGTGGATATACTTACATGGGCAGCCCAGAAAGAGGCACAGGGAGACCTGGTTGAGTGTGGGCTACAAAGCTGTGGAGGACAACAAATCCATCGTCTGTCTTGGGTCTGATTCCACGGGCCCAAATGTAACTAAGCATCCTGAAAGCCACAGCCTTAGGGCCAAACTGCTTCTTTCCTTGGCAAGCTTGAAACTCAAGGGGCTGTTTGTGCTTCTTCCAAAGCCCAAAGTCAAAAACTCATCAGTTTCCTAACACTGGCCTCCACAACCACATTCTTCTCATGCTGGCAATACCGTCACTAATGTGAATGGGTTTGGCTGATAAGCGAAGTGCAATCTTCTCGGTGCTGAAGTCATAGAAGTTTCACATGCGTCAAAGTGCCAACCTTAGAAAAGACAGTCCTAACCTGGCCAGAATGCCAAGTACTTTCTTATATGCTTCTCCCCACACACTCATCACTTTTATATTTTAATTCAGTACTTTCAACCCAGGTGTCAGCCAGCCAAAGTGCCCTCAATCCCAGCTGTCTTTACGAAATGCTGGAACAAGATCCACAACCAGCCAGTTCAGCCCTGCACCTCTTCATTCATCAGCATACAGACTCCCTTGATGGTTTAAAAAAAAAAAAAAAAAAAAAAAAAAACTCTCTGGAATAAACGCAGCTCCTCTGACAGACATTCATAATTCCAGAAGCACAGCTGGGCCTCCAGTGCTCATCCTAGCTAGCAGGAGCCCATGTGACATAAATCATGTTCCTGCCACTTCATGGCACTTCAGGAAATTACTGGCCAGTATTAACCTGGCCTAAACTGCTCAGAGAATTATCAAAAGCCATCTCATTTATGCTAGTAATGTCAGCAAGAACAGAATGAAGTCCACAGCCTTGAGAGGCTAGCCTTCTTATCAGGCCACCCAGTGGATGACCATGAGCAAGTCTTTGGCCTTGGTGCTGCAGCTTCAGAAGTTAGACAAATGAGACTCGCGACTCCAGCCAACCTCAAAAGCTTTCAAAGTCAGGATGAAAATAAACCCAGCTTTACATTCTTAACAAAATCCTGTATGAGCTCAATCAGGAATGCTCACTGGGTACCCACTATGTCCAAGGTACCATGGGGGTGCTACAAGGAATCAATCCATCACAGCTTAAGGCAGACAAGTTAAATACATCAGCACAGCAAAGCAGAACATAAAACTAGATCCCAAAGGAGAAGAAAAATAACGATGTTGCTACAACAGCAGCAGCTCCACATCCATACTGCCCTAAGAGCGTCCTGTATGCTAACGCGTGTGTCCCATGACCCTAGGAGGTGGGTACGTTTACTGTCTCCACTTCACAAATGAGGAAATGAAGCTACAGAATGCCAAAGCAATCTGCTAAGACCACACAGCCTCTGAGTGCTCAAGCCGGAATAAAACCTCAGAGTCTCAGTCTAGTTTGTCTGACACAAAATGGAGAGAGATAATGGCCAGTTGGTACGGTAGAGATGGAGGCATCTGAAATAGACCTAGACAGATGAGTGGATATTGTTACTAAGGTAGATATAACCAAGGATGCCTTATGTGCTTGTTCTTACAAGACTAGTCGCTAATAAACAGATGTAACCTGTGCTCACATTGGCCAACGCTGCCCTGGCTCCCACCCCTACAGCATGCCCTGGACAGAAAAATGAAATCCCAAGACCTGCAGGAGTTCCACCCAATCATCCTCAATGTACCACTGAGTGACAGTCCCTCTCATCACCATTCCCCTCCCCCGCCCCAGGCATCTTCCTCCAGGCTCTTCAGCACAGTGGAGTCATCACTCTGATGAACTAGTAAATTGTTCTGAGGTAATTAAAGCATCCTGATGAAGGTTCACCCTAAATATTTTTAAACCGCCTTATTAAAAGGTGTGATGCAAGTATAAGGTTGCATTATTATTTTTAAGTTCACCCTTTGCAGTCACTCATTTAGAGGTGTGAAAATAAAACTTGTGTTTCATTTCTCACTTCCCATATTTCCGCTTGATTAGCAGTGTTGTATCACTGAACTTTATGATGGAAGTGCATGGTGGGATGGGTCCTATATTGCAATTTCACACAACCAAAAATGTATTTCTTCTTCAATGGTGAGTGCTTCTGAGGCACAGGAGAGTAAAAATAGGCAATTCTTCTCATCTAAAACCAACTAGTTTATAAGACACAAGAGAAACTCAATGGCCTTATGTAGGCGTATGCTTCTGGAATACATACAGATTTCTTTATTGTTGCTCCTCTTCTTTTTAAACTTTGGGATGAGGTTCCATTTATATATGATTTTTAAAATTCTATCCCATAGCATTCTCTTAACTCTACTTCAAAAGCGAGGCCCCCACCACAGCAGATTCAGCAGCAAGTTTACTGGCAGGAGCCCATGTGTCACTAGTCCTTATGAAATAAACACAGCTACAACTTCAGTCCTCACCAGAGTGAGCGCTATAATTTAACAGCCTGCTGGACTATGAACTCCATAACTCACAGTTCTGAATATCTTGTATACCTTATACCCCAGGACGAAGAATAAGGTCTAGCACACAGTAGGTACTCAACAAATGTGCTGAATGAAAAACATAACTCCATCCACTACTTAATAAAGACCCGAAGTACAGCCAAAATTTTATCTAGACAGATAGTTGTCTAGTTGTACAGAGGTTGTAAAGATGCTGTGAAAGACAGCAGGACAAGAGCAGAGGTAAGCCCAAACTATTGGTCTTTGTCAGGGAAAACCTGGTCTTTGCCTGGCCAAATTCCCTACTGTGAGAGCAAAGAAGGTACCTTCAGAAGTTAATCAGGAGTTTAAAGAACTTCCTCAGTATTCAGAGGAAGCCTACATCCTCCAACCTCCTATTTGATCTCAATTCCACGTGCCTCCACATTTTCTGTAAACAATTATCCCTTCCCCTCAGTCCCCGACCCTATATCCCCTCCACCCCCACCACCCCTACACAATCAAGGAAATACACACAAATCACATATGAAGACAATCTCACAAAATGGATAACAGGACCAAACTACTTAACATTAGCACCAGAGAAAAGGCATTCTAATTCACTAAATCAATAAGCAATGAAAAAAAAACAGACATCAACATCTCCCCCAGCCAGTCACTGCCTTAGTAATGAGCAATATGTTTCAATTCCAATCACAGCCACAGTGGCCAGGCCAGACCCAAGACCTGACAAAGTTGGTAGGTGTTACATTTATATAGCAACACACCACCCAGGATGGCACAGAGGATCCCAGCAAATCCAGGCTAAATACCAGATACGCCTCATCCCTCTCAGGGCAAGGAAACAAACCACTATTGACCCAGGGGCATCTCCAGACAGCAGAAGCATGCATTTATTAGCCGTGCAAGTTACAGACTTTTTGATCCATGGACTCCAGTACAGCAAACAGATTCAAATCAGTAGAGGGGAAAGTAGAAAGCAACTCTCAGCATTATACCACTGGTTGGCCAAAACTGAAAAAAAAATTAGCAGACTACTAGGAAAATTTACCTGTATTCATGTCTGTTTGCAACCATCTTATATGATATTTTATATTTTTGACTTAGATATTAAGCCAAATAACTACAACTAAAGACTCAGAAATTGAATTTTTAGAATCTTAAAACCTACTTTCCTATTGATTTACAAGATTATGTTGGAGATGCTTTACTGTCACCTATATTATTTTCAATGGTCAGCAACTCTTTACATAAAGGATTTAGGTTTCTCTGCCCTCTATTAAGCCTCTCTAGAAAGCAGTGATTTATAAGTAAACGATTCAAGTATATTAAGGGAGCCCTTCTCTTATGGTCTGGAATTGTGGTTTCTCTGTTCTCATTATAAAACAAAGCTTCACTTAAAAGAATCCATCCCTAGTGAAACTATTTTGGTAAGTTTTAATGTCAACTGTGTTTTTAACAGGAAAAGACACTCGTATTTTAGCCAGGTCTTTATTGTTTGTGTTCATACCATATGATGAAAGAGAATTAGCAAGTATAACGAGAAAGAAGCGATTTTCATTTTCAATTTACTACTAAACATTTTTTTTTCTTTCACTTATTAGGCAAGAAATCAAAATGCATAAAATCCATGCTGAAACCAAAGCCTCTATTGAATGTGCTCTTCTGTACAACAGGAGTAAACCCTTAAGGACCACAAAGCCTGAAGACATGAAGACTCATGAGTCAGGTTCAGCTTCTTAAAGACATTCCAATCTTTGAAATGGGTCCTTTATTTGGGGCGGGAGGCATAAAAAGTGAAGTCTTTAGGGGCACCTAAGTGGCTCATTGGTTAAGCGTCTGACTTCAGCTCAGGTCATAATCTCTCGGTTTGTGAGTTCTAGCCCTGCGTTGGGCTCTGTGCTGACAGCTCAGAAACTGGAGCCTGCTTTGGATTCTGTGTAAACCTCTCTCTCCGCCCCTCCCACACTCACATTCTGTCTCTCTCAAAAAAATAAATAAATAACCAAACAAACATTAAAAATTTTTTAAAAAAATAATAGTCTTTAAAAGCCACAATATACAAGTCACCAAAAGAAGGGTCTCACTCAAAAGGACACCTGTTGGGGCACCTGGGGGACTCAGTCATTAAGCATGTGACTTCAGCTCAGGTCATGATCTCGCGTGGTTCATGCGTTCGAATCCCACATCTGGTGAACTTGAGCCCCACTTCTCTCTGATTCTCTCTCTCTCTCTCTCTTTCTCTCTCTCTCTCTCTCTCAGTCCTTCTTGGAATTCTCTCTCTCTGCCCCTTGCTCACTGCGCCCTCTCTCTCTCAAAAAAAAAAAAAAAAGAAAGAAAGAAAGAAAGAAAAAGAACCCCTGTTGACAGGCGCTGAGAAGATTTAACTGCCAATGACGCACAACACGCAGTGCACAGGGGTGACGTCAGATGTCTGAGAACTAGTCTCAAACTATCAAGGTGTTCTGCTGAATCCTCTCAGTGAGAACTACAGCATAACAAGGCTCCCAAGGCAGACAATCGTATGACCTTGGGCAAAGTATCCAACATGTCTGTGACTCCATTTTCCTATCAACAGAATGAACCCACTTCATAGGGTTATCACGTGGATTAAATAAGCATACTTGTAAGATGCTTATTACATATTCAGTAAGTGTTCTTAACATCCTAATTATTATTATCCTAACACCTGAATTTCTTTTTTTTTTTCCTAACACAAAGAGAAACCAGGCCCTAACTCCAGGCATTACTAATAACAAGGGTAAACTGTTGAGCTGAAAGGAACTAGCAAGCCCATTTCCTACCTTAGGATATAAGGCTGCATAATTCACCTCTTACCCCAGGGCACACAAAGCAGAAAGGCCTATCTCACCAAGTGTCTCTCCCTGCGAAAGCTCAGAAGCAGATTTAAAGAAAAAAAGTCCAAAACCTTAACAGCTGAAGGACAATTTTTAGGGACAATAAGGAGACTAGAATATTCACTGGGGCTTTCAGCAAGTAATAAATATGTCAATGAGCTTTTCTAAGCTCTGAAAAGAAACTCTTTGTTCTCTGGCTTCCCCAGTACATTTTCACTGAAAGGCACGCTGACCATTCCACTGATTCCGAGTTGGGAACCTAACATAGTGACGAGAGATTTAGTTTTCATGTCTACTCCAGATTACCCGAAGAGAAGGAGGGCAAAGCAGTGACCTAAAATTAGTCCCTGTGCTCAAGTCAGAAAGTTAACGATGCAGTGAAGTAACCTATCCGGAATGCTGGAACTACAAAATGGAAGGCTTATACATCTACACTGACTGATGAACAACAGCAGAAACAAAATGAAATCATCCTGGTGTCAGCCTTGTTCAGATGCTAAGTGCTTCAGAGACAGACAAACAAGCCCACCCAGGTTGTATTTGCAAAGACACATCATTCTCCAAGTCCAGTACTTGGGGAGAAAGCCAGCCTCAGGCTCAGCACCTCCATGATTACAGAATGACCAATTAAACCTAGCTATCCCTCAGCTGGCCCTAGGAGGCAACCGTCCTCACCCTTCAAGAACCAGACCAAAGACCACCTCCTCTGTGAAGACTTCTCGGACAAGCCACACTGACTTAGTTACATTGTGTCTTGAATACTCCCTGCTGTTCATTCAGAATTCTTTTAGCAAATTTGCCTCAGAGAATTATAATTTATGTTCTGTACTTCCTTGCCCTATTAGAAGGCAAAATTTGCAGAGAGGAAGTATATATCTTCTTTTGCTTTATACATCTGCTGAATGAATGAATGAATGAATGAACGAACGAACGAACGAACAACACAGGATAGGGTCTTAGTTCATGGGGTTAAAATGTGCACTTTACATAAAATGGCTAAAACCTACACTGAAGGGGAGGGGCATAAAGAAAATGAATCAGATTGTTTTTTAATAAACTGGAGACAAACAGTATGAGAGGAAAGGTAAGAAGAAAAGCCCACTAATCTCTGACTCATGGAATGTTAAATAAAACACTGGAATAAAAATAAGGTATACACTACTGTGTCAACATCACAGCAGAATAGACATTCAGCAGTAACATACTGTGTACTACCCACTTCTCTCTCCAAATAAATCAAAGGGATCTAATCTAATTTCGAGAAAGGACATATAAATGATAACTGACAAAACCCTGCCCAAACGGAATCTTACATGTCAGGTAAAATGCTACATAGAGACTCAGTTGGTTATGTAAATAGAAAGGAAAGTGAAATCACAGCCTGTCTTGCCAGCAATTCTATCACAAAACAGCAATCACCTCTGTCACCTACACAACCTCACTTCTCTGAAAGCCTGGTCACAAACAGAAATTACTTCTGGTCAATCGCGTCTCTTAATCTACTGAAATAGAAGCTTCATGAGAGCAGGAACTTAATTTTGTATATAACAATATCCCCAACACTTAAATAACGTCTGGCTTATAACACAGGCTGAATGAGTATTTGTTGAATGAATGAGGAAATGAGTGAGCAAAGGAGGGAACAGGAAGGAATTGAGGAGAGAGGGAGAATTTTCCTTCTTTGGCAAAGCCTGCATGTCTTTCTTTACACAAACTGCAGAGTACTATGGCAATTCGAGCCGATTTTCCCCACAATTTTGGTGTTTATAAAATGAAAAACAAAACAAGGGTTTTACTGTGTGTGTGTTTTTAATCAACCCAGAGCAAATACTGACTTTTAAAGCAAAGAATTAGGTACACCTCCATTTACTTATTCAGCATATGTTTCCATTCTGTCCCACGCTGTTCCAGGCACCAACACTATGTGCAGACGAAGGGACAGAAGAAAACAAGAGTAGGCACAGAAAAAGAAGACCTGGTCAACCTCACCGTCGACATCACTAGGGCATCTATCTACCTGATTTCCCGATCAAAACCAGCAGTCACTAGCAACTCAGCCCTGCATCGGGGCACAGAATTCAATTCTGATGGGTCTCATTCAAGATGAACAAATCGAAAAAGGTGACAAAAGCATAAAGGAGACAGGGAAAGAGGCAACGAAGAAAGGTAAGAAGAACAACTGGAGGAGTGTCTGGCCTACAGAACAAGGCTGATTTCATTGGAGGTTTCAAATACACAAAGGGTTTTGATGAGTTAATCCTGAGCATTTCCACGGCTCTCCTTTGTGAGGAAGGCCTGTGATAGGCATTTCCTTCTATTGACTTCAGAGATGCCTTCCTCAAGTCAGAAGTGAATGCCAATATTTTGCTTGCTGATATGTAAGCAAGGGCTTAGCATTTCTAAAACACAAATACCAGTTTCCTCCTTCCTAGGCTTTAGCAGGCTGTCTGTAGGCATTTCTTTCCCATCCTATAATTTCTTCTCCACCTTTGTTAAAAGCGTAAGCACATCTGCAAAGACTAAACATGACACTGTAAATGACTGTCACTTCCTTCCCGCCCCCCCCATACTCCCATATTCGGCACCCTGGCTACACAAACCAGCTCACTTCACCAGCGTCTTACACAGGGTTTCCATGGGGCAGGCGGCCACCTCACTACCTACAGCTGCTACCAGCCACACACCCACACATGCCAGCTGTTAGTTATCCTGACTCCATGACTCGTGGAAAGAAAGCAGAAGGTGGTTGGCGGTTGACCAAAGTGTGGTCTCTGTCTGCAAGGCTGGGTTAAATCATGACAGTGCATGGCACACAGGGATGACTATTAGCGAAATATGAAATCATTCAGGTTTGTAGTTCAGCATCTCTCCAATCCTCAGCCTTTACTATCCCTTCCCAAATGTTATCCCTCCAACTACCATCGCAAGAAGTCCAGTGATCTATTTTCTGATCCCACATGCCCAAAGCGTCCACCAAGTAAAAGACGAAGCTCTAAACTCATTCCTAGACCCCACGGTAACCAACGAACCAATGCATCCACTTCTTTAAAAAAAAAAAAAAAAGAAGAAGAAAGAAAGAAAGAAAAGAAAAATACCAGTAGCAATAATCAGGAGAGACTGTTAGACAAGAAATGGAGACAATACAATTAACACGGATTTCCCACGGTTCCCATCATAATGTTCCTCTTTGTGTCAACCCAAGTATTCCCATGGCAACAAATAATAACATTAAACTCAAAATCGAATAGCAAAAAAGAAGCTGGGTTAAAGTGAAAACTCTTCTAATTATTAAACTCAGCAATACAACTCTTATGGCAAAGGAAATTATTTATTGGTGAGATCTTTTTCAGAGACAAGTTTCCCCACCCTTACTCCAATCTCCATGCTTAATGAAGATGATTAGTTTTCGGTGGGAGTGACTGTTGTTTTAATTAAAGACTATGAAGCAGGAGAGAGTCAGATTATAAAGTAAACCCCAAGATACCACAATGCTCAGTGCCACCATCTCAGCCTCAGGCACTTGCCGTGCATACCATCTCCACTATAGCTTTCCTAATCTACCAACTAAAATACTGGATTTATAAAATGGGGCTGGCAAATTCTTCTTTTCTGCGAGACTACAAGCTCAAAATGGTCTGCTCTCCAAACCTCACCTCTGCCAGCCCTCCCCCAAACTGCTTGACAGGCGACCCTGTCAAGTCACTTAACCTCCCTGTGTCTCTAATCTCTCAGCTGAACAATTAATTGTGTTCCCTCATCTCATGGGAATGTTGAAAGAGATCACTATTAATAGACTAGTCCTTGCAAAGTTATTTGCTAATGCAAAACCACTGTATGAGGGCTGTGTCCTGGGGACCACAGTGAGGTATAATGGAAAGAAAAGACTCAAGGCTTGATGGGATCGGATTTAAATATCCACCCTACAACTTCTCAGCTGCCAGGGACCTCAGGCAAGCTACATATCCTGTAAACTTCAGTTTCTATATTTGCAGAATGGCAAAATATACCACCTTCCCCTTGCTGCTGTTGTGAGAATCGGATGAGCTAACGTATGTGGAGTACTTAAAGTTCCTGGCACAAAGCAGGCACTCAAATGTCAGTTTCCTTTGCACTTACAAACCTCTTGCAACTTCTCCTTGACACTCAGGCTGGCAATGCCTTAGATGAGCCCCACGGTCTCCCGCCTGAGTTTCTGCAGCAGGCTTCTATGTTCCTGTTTCCAATCTCATCACCACCCATCCTTCATCATCCATCTTGCTATGAGTAAGTGTGACCTTTGAAAATGCATCTCTCATACTATTCCCTGCTACTTAACATTCTCCGACAAATCCCTACATCCTACAGAGTGAAAGTCAAAAGCCTCACAGAGATAGAAAAGACCTTTCACTACTTGGCACTTGGTAACTTTAACCCCCACCTCCTCCAAACCGCCCTTCGCTGCTCTCACTACCATACCATGCTTGTCATTACTTCCTGGGGCCTCCCCAGGTGCGGCGTGTCGTCACAACGTTCTTTGCCACATGAGCTCCTCTCCCCACACAGTGCTGGGGTTTGGAGCTGGAGGCCACAGAGGGAGGTGCTTGGCATCCTGACTTTCCTCAGTCTCCTCTTCTGATTTCATTCCCTTTGAAGTCACCACAGGAGGAAAAGTAGAGCAAGGGCACTCTGCACAACAGCACGGTAGGCGGTAAGAAGCAAGACGGATCCGGCTCTGTCTTCCTAAAGGTCACTGGAAAGGATGTCACCGCTGAGGCAAAGGAGAGCAGGGCACTGTCAGACTGTAGGCGCACAGCAGAAACCAGTGTGGGGCATACAAGGGCTCATCATGAGCTCACCCACAGCCCCCACGCCCGGCCTGCAGATCTGAGAGCCTGAGCTCAGGTAAGACTGCCAGCTCTCCCAGGAATCCCGGAGCCCCGCGGTCTTGTCTTCTGGATACAAGCTGCACAAGCTATGGAATGGAGACAGATCTTCCTTGTGTTAGAGGGTATTTCCTGAGCCTTAACATTTGGCACAACACCACAACTGACTTTTGGATAAGCACTGCTGCCAAACTCAGTGATGAAAACACCACCCACAGTTCTGGAGTTCCCTGCCAACTTACAAAGGTCGTTCACAAACAGCACCCGTACTGAACCCTCACAACATCCCAAGTTACTGTCATTCCCATTTTATGGGGAGCAGAGCCTAGTTCCTCCCTGGACCTACCGTTCCTTGTACACTCAGAACTGTCCAGCCCAGGAGCCCCTTAGGAAGAAAATTAACGGAGCCTCTTTAGAACTTGGCAGCTTCCTGAATCACTCCCCTCGTCCCTTTCACTGAGCACAAAAACAAACAGACAAACAAAAAACAGGTCAACGGGAACAATTTCCAACTCACTGGCAGAAGGTAGGAAAATGTGTGTGTTACATGTATCCAGATGCACCCCAGATAGAACACACGAGAGCAAGCCAGGCAACCCCTGCGAAGAGGTGAGGAAACCCCCCTTCAGCACTTCAGTGCCAGGCACTGTGCTTCACATTCACCCTGCACCTTTCCAAACGTGAGGCAGCAATTACCATCCCCAACTTACAATGATTAAAAACTGAGGTGCCAAGAGGCTAACTGGCCGTACACCATTCAATGGAACCAATATCTAAACACTGGATATTTTTTCATATGTATTCCTTTTTTTTTTTTTTTTTTAAGTAAATTCTACCCCTAACACAGAGCTCGAACAAGAGCTCCCATGCTGTACCAGCTGAGCCACCCAGGTGCCCCACAAACCCCAAATATTTCTAAACTCTAGGCAGTACACAGTCCTCGTTCAGGAAACATGGCTTCCTTAGAGAAAGGTATGCTGGAGACACACAATTACAAGTTAACATCACCTAAAACATAAATAGCAGCCACAGGTCCAGCCCCACAGCACACTGCAGATCCAAAATACTCCACTCCATTTCTAATTTCCCTTCTAATTTCCTGAGAAATTTATTTTAGTTCCATCTCTTTTCCCATTGAGAAAGAATGCTTTCCTCCCTAGAAGTCATATTTTTCCATGAACGACCTGAAGGACTAGAGAGCAAAAGAACACTTACGAAATTGACAATTTTCTATCCTCTCAAAGATTAATTCACTATAGTTACCCACAAGTGTCACAATTTCAAAAAACCATTTTTTAACCCAACAATTATCCTGATCAAAATAAGTCTCACACAAGATTCTGACCTTAAATAGTGAGTGTAAGCAGCATTGATTAAAAGCCTTAAACTTATCCTTTTATTGGCAAACACATTCAAGGGCAGTTATTCACAGCATCTGGTTCAGAAATTAGATACAGAGTTAGCTGTAGATTGATTAGTACTTAGTATAAAGAAGAAAAAGACTAATTCCTGTATTATTCCTGGCTCAGCAAGCGACAGCCTTGGCTTAGATCCATGACAAGGGGCCCAGAGAGACTCCAAGCCCCATCTGTACAACAGGAAAGCTGGGCAAGCCAAAGCTGTGTTCTGACAAGTCGCGTTTCCTCCCACTGGGAGACTGAACACCTCTGCAGAGAATAAGGGTCCACCCCAGCCTGCTCACTTTCCCAGCCGGCAAACATCCCACTCTTGTTAGAGAATACATTTCAAGGAGCCAGTGCCACCTTAGCTAAACACAGAGAAAGGGCTCCTTAGCCACCATCAGGGCCCCGTCTGAGCATCTAAGGAGGAAGAATTAGGGCACGCAGTGAAGAAAGGCGCAGAGAGATAATGAGGCAAATCAGCACCTGTGCTGACTGACCACAGTTATGATAATATTTAACTTCTAGTGAGTACTGTGTGCTGGGTACTATCAGAAACTTTATGTGGATTAAATAACACACTTAATCCTTGCAACTCCATTAGATAAGTACGATCATATCACCATTTTTAAAACAAGGTACCTGATCAGGACACAGAAAGGCTAAGTAAAGCCCAAGGTCACATCCGGCCAATAAGTGGTGGGAACAGGGTTCAAACCTAGGAAGTCTGGGTTTCAGACTCTTATTATCCTAGACCCTATACCGTACTTCCTCAAGATGGTACCTGGCCATACAGTTGCCATAAACAGAGCAAGCATTTGTTATCAATTTCTATGTAACTAAAAAAGTTTGTAGGTTGAGAAACAATCCTGTAAATTCAACCACTAATGAGTTAAGGCCTGAGGTTCAGACTAATAATCCTAACCTTTCACCCACCCACCTCCAAAAAAAAGCATCATGTGAATTTAACAATTACTTTTGCTTTCCTGGTGATTTTTAGTTAATAAACTCTCAAAGAAGATGTACGATTCATTTTCCTTAAAAAAAAAGTTTTGGCCTGTACTGCATGCTATTATCCACGCTTCTTATCCTCTGATGCCCTCGCATTCTGTTCCTCTCATACCTTCCACTCCTGGTCATTACAGCAGAACAGGTTCTGAGGACTGGAAGCGTCAGATTTCTATTTAAGCCGACTCCTAATCTCTGGGTGACCTTTGACAAATAAGTACCATAATTCTTCAAAACTCTGTCCTCCCTAATCCGTAAAACAGAGATAACACCAGCAGCCTCTGTGGACTATCCAGTGAAATGATGCTTATGAAACACCTGGCTCATAACAGGCAATCGATACTTGTTAGCACCCGCTCTGCCTCCTCCCTTGGGTCAGACCTTTAGCCTGAACACCAAGAGCTCCAGGAGCCTCCACCTCTAATTTTCCCAGCTCCCCACCCACCTCGCCACACGATCACACACAAACCAACTGCAGGCAGCAACTTCTGTGTCAGCAAGTCTTAAATTTGAGCCTCAACAGAATGGGAAAACAAGTGAACGCACCAAATGTACTCTACAGGCTACACAAATGGGGGTTATTGTCACAACTTGAATATCTGCAAGGTACTCAGATTCCTTGTAAACTCCTCCTCATCCCCAGGCCCTGCATTCCAGATACTTCTCAACTTGTCTGTTCAACCAGCCCCTTCAGCCCCATTCAAAGAATCCAGTGTGGCCCATTCTTTTTCTGCAGCTCTCCTGCCTCCTCCTTTCCTGCCTGTAATGCCAGGGTGGTTTTTAAAACAAATGAGAATGGCACTCAGGAAGCAAAATGAATTCACTTAGCTCTGTGCTCCCTTCTCCCTTGCTGTTATTTATTTTTGTGTATTTCACTAGAAGCAACATTTGTCAACATGGCAGCCAAGAAGCCGCAAGCCAGGGAGAAGTGTTTTTGTATAAAACAAATAACGCAAGCAGTGCAGGAGTGGTTTTGAATAAAGCTGCCATATGAACGGCCACAAAGTGCAAAATGGTGAGCCCCTGCATTGGGCGCAGCAGCTGCTCTGACACCCAAAGAAATAAATACCTTAGAGGGGGGGAACTAAACTGGCTATTTACAGAGAAACTGACAGAATTTCCAACACATGATCCAGCAACAGCAAAACTGGCATAGTCTACAACTAAAAAGAAGATAAAGGAAAAAAAGTAGGGTCTTCAAGGGGGGAAGAGGGTGGAGGGACACAATAATGATGGACTGCTCAAGAGTACAGGGATGAAAATGTTCTAACACTGTGGTGACGCTTGCACATATTTTAGTAAATATACTAAAAGCTACTGAATTGTACATTTTAAGTGCGTGCATTCTATCGTATGTGAATTAGATCTCACAGCTGCTCAAAGGAAGGCGAGCAGAGGCTTCGCAGGAATGTAAGTGGGTAAAAAGGAAACATACCCTGAATCACCCTCCCTGACCTTCCATGCCTGAAATCACCAGCTTCATGCGTGTGTAAGTCCTGCACTAAGAACACTGCACATGCCATTCCCCTGAGTCCTAACAGTCAACTAACTCTTCAGATAGCATTCCCAAGTGCACAAGTGTGGACTCTAGGGCTCGGACACATCTAAGGTGACCCCGACTTCTAGTCAGGTATTTGTCTCCAAGGCCCATATTCCCCTCCACCTCACCTCAGAGCCTCCCTGGTCATGTGATCAAATCACTGGAGAACAGGGTGATTTTTTTTCCAATAAATAAAACTTATCCATAAGCAAATTGTTTAAGTGAAACTAAACTTGTCACAAGAGCTTTCTGATACACTGACCATTTCTCTCTATTCTTCAAAAGACACCAAGAACAGGCTTGTTTGGGGGGGTGGGTTGTTTTGTTTTTAATGTTTATTGATTTTTGAGAGAGTGTGGAGGGGGGGCAGAGAGAGGGGCAGCACAGAGGATCCCAAGCTGGCTGTGACCATAGCAGCGACCCCAACGCAGGACTTGAACCCACGTACTGTGAGACCATGACCTGAACTGAAATCGGATGCTCAGCCACCCAGGTGCACGAAGTCTGTTGTTTTTAATGATACAATCTTCTCTAGGAACCTGACTCATTCTATATGCAGTGCTATCCTCAGGGACTCCCAGGACAGCTGGGGCTGCCTGTTTGGCCCAAGTTCCATACTCATATTTTAATAGCTATTGTGTCTCTTCCTCCTGCAGTCACCAAGCATTCCTTATAATTGTCTATGCATCATCCAAATATAAAATGTCTCTTTCAACCCCTATATAGGTGATTAGGTAAGGAAGAGACCAGAGGGAGCCTCTTCAGTCACTGTTACCAAGAAAGTAAAGTTCAAGAGTTTTGTGAAAGCTTTTTGTCACTCAACGGCTTTTTCAATTTTATAACCAGGCTTTCAAAAGATGAATTTATCTGTCATACATCAGATCCATGGATAACTGAGATTTTATGACAATTAATAATGATTACTATTAAATCTGACTTTCATGTGACTTTTTATCTTTGCAAACTACCAGGCTACGCCAGCCTTTTAAAAATTACAGAGGTGGTCTCCCCACATACTTAACTTTCCCACCTACTTTATTCCTCTGTACAGATGCCTTATCCAGGAAAAGCTTTATCCTAACAGCATGTGAACTTTCCTGAGATAAGGAACATTAAAGCCTGTTTCTGAAGGGAACAAAGCTCTCCCTCCCAAGCTGAGACTCTGTTAACAAGAACCCTGTCCACACAAAATTTAACTAAATCAAATTTCATATTAAGAAATACATTCTATCTAGATTAGATTTGGCTTTAAAATCTTTTTAATTTGGAAAGAAAACAACTAACAGTGCTAAACTATCCACTACTCTACCTAGTACAGGCCTAGTACAGGCCTTTACAGACCCTGTAAAGTCTGCCTGCTTCACCCCCATTTTACAGATGGAAAAGTGGTCTAACGAAGAGCTGGAGCCTAGCCAAATACTCTCTCTCACTTTCTCTGTCCTCCCCGCCCCTCTCACACACACATTAAATGGCAGGCCTCAGCTTTGAACCTGAATCTGTGTAAGAGCCAATCTACTATTGCAAGGTGGTAAATTCTGAGTAAGCAACTTCCCCCGGCAGAAAACAGAACTGATAATACCTTGCAGGTCATCCTGAAAACAAGACAAGATCATGCTTATAATTGCACAGTCCAGAGCTTACATTCAGCAAACTATTCATGTTTTGTTTCCATCGCATCATTTTATACTTCCATGCCATATTATAAAAGCCAGTTGTAATTACTAAGAACTTACTATGTGCAAGGCACTATTCTAAAGTACCCCATCCAATGTCACAACACAATGGCACGAGTGGGATTCAAACCCAGGCAGTCTGTTCTACCCACTATTTTGTTAGGCAGAAGTATAGAAAGTTAACTTTGTGGGTTAACAATATCAGCTCCCATTCACTAAAGCCATGGTTCTCACAGTGTGGTCCTTGGACTAGTAGCACTGGTGTCACCTAGGAACAGGAAGAGAGAAACAATGCGAATTTCTTGGCACTTCCCCTAACCTCCTGAATCAGATGCTCTGGGGGTGGGCCAAGATTTCTGTATTTTAACAAGTGCATCACAGTCACCTGGAGGACTTGTTAAAACACAGATTGCTGGGCCCCAATGATACACATGCTTAGGTTTCTGGCACAGGCAAAGAATCCAGAGGATGCTCAAACACAAAAATGCTAACAACACCAGGCTCTGCTACCCAGCTCTAGCTTCTCTTTGGTCACCAGCCGTCTGCACTCAGCTATGAAGGTCGTGCCAGCCAGCCTCTCCCTGTACTCTCCTCCCGTCTCTGTCCCACTTCTACCTCCCACTCTGCTCCAAAACACTGGCATCCTTGCTGTTCCCCAAACAAGGCAAGAGGTACCCACTTGAGACACATAAATGTCACTTTAGAGAAGCTTTCCCTAACCTCACACTTCCATCCCAGCATACCCTTATTCCTAAGGCCTGCCTTATTTTTCTCCATAGAATGTATAACCATCAGATATATCAAACATTCACTTGTTTACCTGCTTGTAGCTTTTTTCTCCCAAGTAGAAGGTAAGTTTCATGAGGGCAAAGACTGTCTGGTTTCTTACTATCATAAAAGGCAGGAGAGGGAGGTACCTATGAAGTATCCATGACCATATGCTAAGTGAATGAATAAATGGAAGAACTCAGTTAATCCCAAATGGCTATCCCAATTAGCCATATGTCATTTAAAAAATGTTGATGCATTTAACTGGCATTGTTTTTCTTTTTATTACCAGTTAACACAATTGGGCAACACAACTTCCAAACCGACACAGAATACTTAAAATCCCATGTCTCTGAAAGAAATGCCATGTGCCATGGAAACTGTAAGATTACTTTTTTCTGAGCCCACACAAATATTACTTCCCCTCAAATGTAATTTCTAATTTACAGCTCCAAAAATATAATCTATATTGGAATTTGCATAAAACTCAACAGACCTGCAGCAAGATATTAAATTTTAAATTTGCATGCAAGAATGACCAAGTAATATTAGTCTAGCCAAGGAGATCGTGTCTGTAAACTTGAGAGCTTGCAGATGTAATGAGAAGAAAAATTGTACACTTCAATGAAAGCAAGCTGATTAAAATGCTCTGATGCAGTTGTAACAGTGCAAGGGAGGCAAAGTGCATTTCAAATTTCATAACCTGGACTCTGATAACACAAGATAAGATTCACTGCTCCAGAATAGGGCAATGGAGCATCCACTCCATCTGTAAATAGAACCAGGTGACAAAGGTAAAGAGCCTAAGAGTCTGGATGTGCCTCTCTGGCCCTATGTTCCCTGAAGAGCCCTTTGGAGCAAAGAGATACGTAACCCCCAGTGACTGACAGCAACAGCAGCATGGTAATGGTGCTAATCTCTCCGGCTGCACAGCCTGAACTATGCACTAGAAATGTGTGTGGGTGTGGTGCTCTGTTTTGTTTTATTATAAAGAATAAGGGGTGCTTCCTCTCGGGAACTCTGAAATGTAAGGGTGAATTGCTCAATGATCTCTTCTAAAACAACCAAGGTATGGGACTAAGCAGCAGCAATGTTTAAGGACTCAGTGGGGGACCCAAGACTCTGCTCTCAAGAAGTAGCGAAAGGCAGTGCAGCACTTTGCGAATGGTGATGCTGTCCCATGAGAAGAGCGTGAGTGTTCAACACATCAACGGCCAAAAAGGCGCTCGGAGCCTTCTGAGGAGCCTGTTTACACTGCTTTAGTCTGTTTTTTCTATTGGAGAGGTGGGGGGAATATTTTATTTCAAAGAGTCCTAGTGCTCTTAAAGTGTGAAAATCACTGGGCTAATGAAACAGATTCTGAAGAGAAGTCGGAATTGAATAATCAAATGCTAATCCAGGCATGATGCCTTGCTGGCTGTGTGACCCTGGTCTACTCCACCTCGCCAAGGACCCATCATCAATGAACTCTACTCCTAGATAATTACTCAAGAGAGATGAGAGCATCCCTATGCAAGGAATTGTATGTAAAGGTTCATAAGAGCTTGATTCATAACAGCCCTAAATTGAGGATAATCCAAACTTCCACCAAGAGGAGAATGCTTAAACACGCTGTAGGTCACCCATATGACAGGACACCACACAGCAGTAACAAGACCAGACTCCTAATACCCACCAACAACATGGATCAACCTCAACGTAATTATGCTGAAAGAAGTCAGATATAAAAGAGTACATAATGTATAATTCCATTTAAATAAAATTCTTAAAAAGAGAGCACTAATCTGTGGTGATAGGAAGCAGGACAGCGGGTGCCTGGGGCCAGGGGTAAGAATAGGGGATTAAGTGGAAAAGAGACCAGGGAATTTTGGGGGTGACAGAAATGTTCTATATCTTGATAATCGTGGAGATTACAATTCTAAGCTCACAGAACTAACTGCTGTATACTTAAAATGGATGCATTTTATTGCATGTAAAATTCAAGTTGAAAAAATATATGTCCTCCCTAACCCATGACAATGTTATTAAGGAACAAATGAGAGAAGTGATATGTGGAAGTTTAATACACAGGCACAGGGCTTAAGTAGGTAAAGGCCAAAGTCATTAGCAAACAACACATTTTTCATTCCAAGAGCCAAGAGTGTGGCTCAGAAGGCAGCCCTTTCTGTTAACAATGATGAAAGACAAAGTATTGGCACTTTCTTTGTGCCAAGCACGTAAGATTTTTATATCGTTACCAATTCATCTAATCCTTACAACAGTCCTCTAAACGTATTATTATTTCCATATTACAGATGAGGAAACCAAGGTAATGGTGAGGTTTGATAATTTGCTCAAAGCTGTAAGAAACAATAGAGAATGTGATTTTTGGATATATGAAAGCGAGTCTTACAGGTAGCAAAGTACAAAGCCAGAGGGCTACTTTCTCGCCTAAAGACAAATATAAAAGTACTACCTCCACGCTGAAGCCACCAGTCCACAGAAAACCTTCCCGGTCAGCAGAGCATAAGGTAAGTTACACAGGAGACCCTGCTTTTTTCATGGATTTCGAAAACAGCAAATAAAACAGAGACACTAGAGCAGAAAAAGTTGATAGCATCTGTATATAAGTCATAAAAGCAGTTCACAGGCAACACACAATTAGCATAATTAACTACCTGTCACGTGAGGCTTTATGCAGTTTTAAATGTCTTCTCGCCCAAACAGCAACCCTGAGAAACAGAATTATGATAACCATTTTATGTGTGAAGAAACCAAGTCTCAGGTACGATAACCTGCAGAGGGCACATACTACAAGCAAGAGATGGAACCCACAGATGAATCAGTTAGGTATCTTCAAAGATAGTAATGTTGTTTACATTTATTCCCATGCCAATCTCAGTGAAATCAACGTTTTGAGGAAATAACAGAAAAAGCAATGAAACTATGGACATCCAACTAAACCTAAGTTGTCTCCAACTGTTCCAATATTTTTCTAAGAACAAAACAGTCAATGTTACTTAATGAGCAAACGTGTGAGACACAATGCTAAGGGCTTTAGACATGAATTCAAGTAATCTTCATGACAGTCTAACAAGGTGCAAAGAAAAAAACCAACTTTCCACCTAGAATCATGTACAGGGCTGAACTATCTTTCAAAATGAAAGGCAAAATAAGGACAAATAAATAAAAAAGAGTACTTACTACCCATAGACACTCACTAAAGGAAATTATATGAATCATAAACAAAGAAACTGGTAAACATAAAGGTAAATCTAAAATACCACCTGTAAAAAGGATAAAACAGTGTCTAATCTGTATGTTTACAAAAAGGCAAAACTAAAATAATGAACTTGGTTGCAGGGAGGGAGGTGATCAGATGTCAAGGCTGGCTTCCTGCACTGTCCACAAGGGGTAAAATGGATTAACTTTAAGCACACTTGAGTGGCTCAGTCAGTTAAGCATCCGACTCTTGATTTCAGCTCAGGTCATGATCTCACGGTTTATGAGTTCGAGCCCCAAATCAGGCTCTGAGTTGACAGTACAGAGTCTACTTGGGATTCTCTCTCTTTTTCCCTCTCGCTCTGCCCCTCCCCTGCTCATGATGTCTCTGTCTCTCTGAAAATAAATAAATTTAATGAAAAAAATTTTAAATAAAAATTTTAAAAAAGGATTAACTTTAACGTACATGCAGTTTCATTTCAAGGGTATCTACTCCCAAAATACCAAGCGTATCCTCAAAACTTGCAGTGGGGGGGAGGTTGTGAAGTGGAATAAGAAGAAACAAGGGAAAATGGTGGCTCCAGGGTTGGCCAAGATCCCAAACCCATTTGTAAAGCACTACCGCAGACTGCAGACCGTTAGTTCTCAGGGAGGCACAGATGAGCCCGTAGGAATCAAGCTTGAGATTCTGGCTGGTCATCTTTTCTCAAAGCACTTGGTCTTAGGATTCAATCCTCTCTGGATCAAGTAGATGAGAAATCACCACCAGAAGCCACACTTCCATATGCCGTATTCTTTTCTGGCCTCTGTGCAGGAAACCGTCCCCAGCAGGCTTGGCGAGTCAAAGAAAGGGTAACTAGACTCAGAATTTTCTATAGCTGTTACTACCCATGTCCATCACTATTTTTAATTCTGGCTAAAAACTTAATGCTCTCCATGCAAAAAGCCCTCTCTTTTTCACAGCACAGGAATAGTGGTAACCTCACACCTGGACTCAATGCATCATTCCCCTACTGAACCCATCTTTGATTTAAGTATGTTTTTGTCAAGAATCTTTAATTATGTTTCACAATTGTGCCTTCCTTTCTTTCAATTGCCTAAAATTCAACTGCAGCGCCTCAGAAGTAGATTAAATAAAGATAAGTGCCTGTCAGTCAGAGCCAGGCTTCTCTCCCCCACCTCCTCTGGTTACTAGTTCCAAATGCTGCCAATCAAGAAAACTCCTGCAGTCGGCTGTCATTCACTCCCTTCTAAATGATGCTGGTCAGACTTCATTAGAAACAGTGTCGTGATCAAAAGCTACAGCTAATCATGTCCACAGAACATCCAAGAAGCAGCTGGTCTTGTCTAGCTGGTGTCTGGTACAATTCTCATTCCTGGAGAATGTAAGTAGGGCCAGCCATACCTCCCCGGGGCCAAAAAAGGTGGCCAGTCACGTCTCTGGCACATTCTAGGTTGCTGTAAACTACATGTCTTCTGCTGATTTTGCTCCCACCTCAATGGCCCATTAGAGGTAGTCTCAGACTTTATTAAGTCTTCCTAACCATGAAGACAACTGGGAGTTGAGCAGGCCTCTCGTTCATTAGCCGGTTATGCCACTGAGGGATTGAAGCCAAGCTGCTTATTTGTTTCTGATCCTCCAAACAGCAGGTTTAGCCTTCCCCCTACATGCGCACACGCAGCACGCACACACACACCACCACCACCACCACAGCATCCACACTCTCTCAAAGCAGACCACATACACTACACCCAGTAAATACTAAAGAATCAGCACAAATCTGGAAGCAAAAGCCTCAAAGATTCAATTCTTTCAACACAAATGCGTATCTTCAACTATGTAGACATACTGTTGTTGATGACATTTGTTTAAATGGAAGAGATGGAGAGAGGATTAAAAAAAAACACCGCCCTTTAAGTACTCAAAGAAATAGTAAGATAAAAACCAGGTAGAATTTGGCTTAGGTGATTAGGAGGTTTGGGTTATTGTTTTTTCCTTTTTCTTTTTTTTTTTTTTTTTTTTTGACCTTGCCAAACTCCTTACTCGCTCATTGGACTATCCTATCTGCCCCCAAGGTACAGTGAGAAGCTGGATAGCCAAGCTTCTCCACACCAGTGATGCTCAAAGTCCCACACGTGTGCATCCCCATCAGAAACCTGCTTCTGTCAACATGCAGGTGTCGAGTGACTCAGAGGTGGGCAGTCCACACCAGAAGGAGCATTTTCCTGGATTCGGAGTGAATCAGAAGTTCAGTTATTAGTAAAAGAAGTGGTTATTTAAATGTATGATTTCATTCTAATTAAAACTAATGGGGGAGAGAATCTGCATTTAGCTGCCTAGTAAATATCTCTCAGTTACTTTAAATATCTGAAGGGTATTAGCGAGGTAAGGTTTTCAGGACAGGAGAGAGGGATGAAGCTGGTAGGCTGCTGTCCCGCCCCATCACGTTACACCCCCCCAACCCAAGATCAGAAACTGTGTTTTATACTATTCTCCTTTCACTTAGTGCTTTGTAACAACCTCCACCCGTCCAACACCCCCAGGCTAGAACCTAATAACGCATTCCATCTTAGAAAGCTTAACAGCCGAGTACACCTAACAAAACCACCCAGGGACACCAGAGAGCATCTTGTATGCACATTAATAACTGCAGGATATCTGATTAGGAGAATGCAAAATAAGAAGCCATTAATAGCAACCCTCATCTCCCTCCTCCACACTGATTACCAAAAGAACAGCAGCAGCTGAATCACAGCTAAATCCTATTCACAAGGGACCTAGGGCAACAAAGAGGAAAAGAACCTTTAGAGTAGTGCTTCTCCAGGGAAGCTACTTTAAGTCATTTTGATTCTGGCGTCAATCATGCCTGCCACAAACCAATAAGCATGTATAACACAGGCAAAGACTAGATTCCATTCCCTCCCTCCCTCCCTCCCTCCCTCCCTGAGCTCAGCATAGTATACCCAGCATACTTAATTGCCCTGCCAACCAAATTGCTATTTGCAAGGCCTCCAGAGGAACTCCCAGTGTCCAGAGACACACAGACTTAAATGACTACCCTAAGAGCACAAGCAATGTCAGCCTTGGGATGGAACCTCTGGCCTCAGAGGAGCCTACTTGTGTGCTCTCAAAACAGGTGACTAACCATGTGAGTGTGAACAAATGGTTTACTTTCTCTGTGCCTCAGTTTCTTTATCTGTATGTAGCATACCTGTCCTCTAGTGTTACTGTAGAAATCAAATAAATTAATTCACATAAAGCACTATGCAATATTGTCTAACAGAGTAAATCATGTGAGCTCTCTTCTCTCCCCCTCCCGTCCTGCCCTCCACTCCCTCAATGCTTAGCGGAGAGGGCAGGAAGGAAGAAGGAACTGAAAAGGGGCAGGAGGAAGAGGAGGAAGAGGAGGAAGAGGAGGAAAGGAGGAAGAGGAGGAAGAGGAGGAAGAGGAGGAAGAGGAGGAAGAGGAGGGGAAAGAAGATCTATATGTATGCATCTAAGAGAGTTGCTTCGATCTACAGATACAGAACCTAATAGCCACCCCTGCCCTGTACTGAAATTTATCTCATTCCAAATTTGTAAGGTCTCTCCCTTGCAAAGCTATAGGCTTCCCCCTCCTGGCTTAACAGACAGTAGAAAGGACAGAATTCCCCTTTGCCACAAGGAATCTAAGCAAAAAATCATTAAGAGTTTCCATAAACCTAGTATTCTGAGATTGGTGAGGGATGTGTGAATTTCCAAACTTTCTGCAAGTCAAAACAGATTTGCTGGTGGAGAGCCAATGTTTCCAATTTGATTTGGCAGAATATACCCAGTTAGGATGTTCTCTCCGTGTAGTTAGCTATGCATTGTCAATGAGCAGTTTAGCTATCGACAACACCTGTTGCAATTTAATTTTAAATGTCAATGACTTGTTTGGGTTCACTGTAACAAGGCTTTTATAGATGACAAATAAGCATCCTAGAACAACAGGCTGAATGATGGAAACAAGAGGGTGAAGAAAATCAACAGGTGCCTTATATGGGGCTGTCTTTCAAATATCCCCTGGTGCCCTGAGCGGGGCACTCTGCTGCCACCAGGGGCGGGCTGGGGATCTGGGGAGTGTATCACTGCCACAACCTTCCTAAATGATGCCCACTGCTCCTAAAGGGGTGTGAGTATGAGGAACAAGCAGTCCAGTGGGAGGAGACGGGTGACCTTGAGAAAGGTTCTTTTACCTCTTTGCCTTGATGTCCTCGTCTATAAAATTAAGGATTTTTGTGAGGACTAAGCACATAAGCCCCCACCATAGCATACTGTATCTTAGTAATGGCTCTATAAATGTTAGCCTTGTTGTTATTCAATCAAGTAAATGGTTAGTACTGCTTTTAAAAGAAAAGTGGAAAAAGAAAACTTCACATGTTACAGCAAGGTGTCAAATTCAAAGGTCTATAATGCAGGACATTGAGGAAAGCTGGCTTACTCCACAGAAAAACTAAGTGGGGGTGGGGTGTGGATTCTATGATTCCACCGCAGAGGAGAAAACCCGGCCCTTCTCTAGCACACACCAGCTCTCAGTACCAGCTGGGAGCTCAGCGTGGAACGTGGTCTGGTGCGGCAAGACCTTCTAACTTCCCAAGAATAATCCCAAATCTGGATTTTTATGTGAAATTTCCTGGTTTTCAAATGTTGGAAACTGCCTCCACAATTGTTTACATACCAAATAGGCCAAATGAATCACAACCGCGGCCAACCCAGGCTCGTGGACTGTATGTCTGACGACCTCTCCTGTCCAGAACAGCCCACAGGACCTCTCTGGGAAAAATCCACCAAGAGTCCTTACTCATTTCCCATATAGGTGAAGCTGACCGTAGACAAAAACCATGAAAGGGCCCGCAGAGAGCCTGGAGTGTTCTCTAAATCACAGGACAAGAAGTGGCTGGGCCTATAGCAGGTGCTGCCTTGCTGACTTATGGCTTGCTCACTGAGAAGGGAAGTGGATGATTTATGAGCTGCAAAGGTGATGCAAAATGCTAATCAGCTTTAAGCTGACACTGGATAACACAAGCAAATTTACATCTTCTCTAAAATAATTCAAATGCTTCTCATGCATAATAACGAGCAAGGATAAAGATGAAGTGATAACACTTCAGAGGCTTCACAAAATATCCCAATTAATCTAGGCCATAAACCTACAACAAATTCCCATTTCTCACTGAGAACAGGAACATACCACAACAACTGAAAATCATGGGAGATACCCAAGTCAAATCTTCAGCCAACAGGTTCCCTGATTGGTGGGCCTAGAGAATTTCACTCTATTTCTGACATGGTCATCCATGCCGAGATCTAAGACTGAATCTTCGAAGCAGATTATCACAGACTTTCTAGGTCAGAAAGGACCCTTAGAAACCTGCTCAGTCAGCACTGGACGTGAGATACAAATGTCCTCCCCAGCTCTCATCCGACCACCATTTCAGTAAGCCCTGCCCTGTGAGCCAGACCTCAACACCAGCCGTCTACAGCAGTGAACTTCCTAAGGTCCAGCCCTTATGGAGCTCACAAACGCACTGTAAGGGGGCTGCACAGCCACCTCCGCTGAAGAGAACTTACCACACTACACTGCCATCTGCAGCCACTTCTGGGGAGTCCCAGGCTTCTGGCGAAGGGGCCTGCAAGTTCTGGGGACGAGACAGACTTCATCTGCGCATGCCCCTCAGCTGGCTTCCACCTGTGCACATCCATTCTTCTCTTATCAACTGGTAGTCTAAGTCAGATTTCTCTGGGGGGAAATAATAGTTCCACAGGCTACGAATAATGAGACGGTAAAAGCAGTATCTCATGAAGGCTGCCAGTTCCCTGGGCCCCCCCCACTGTACCTGTTTGTGTTCAGCCCGCACGACATCCACTTGTTAGTCCCAGGTCTGCTCTGTGGAATGACTGGAAGCATGACGCCTCCTCCACAGTATAACCCTGCAAGCATCTGAGGAGAACACATGGCTCACCTCCCTTTGACCTCAGGTCTGACACCCCACTTCCGTCCTTCACGATGACAGATTTGAGGCACCTGCTCTTCATTTGTTTGTCATTATGAATCCAAAAACTATGTACTCAAGTGTCTGTTTTGGCAGTGGTGTCCTCCATAAAGTTTTTCCAAAAAGTTCTATTAGAAGACATCCCTCACAAAAGCCTCCGTGTCAAAGACATGACAAAGGAGGAAAAAAGTATATCCAGGGAAAACTGGACATTCTGGAGGACAAAATGGGAATTTTCTGAGTATCAAATGTGCTTGATCATAAGAATCAGATTTCTGGGACCTATTTCCCACACAGCTAAATCAGAATTTCTAGGGAGAAATGCCAGAAAATCTGTATTGTTAAAAATGTCATGTGTTTTTCTTATCTATTACATAAATATTTAATCATAAAATGTCTATAAAATCAATAGACTAAAATATTACAAGAAAATGAGACTTCTTTTAGCACCTATAATTTTAATAAAATAAGAGGAAGATCCTCGTGACTTGTTCCCTCTCGACTGATTATGTTGGTTTCCACTTCTTCCCCTTAAACTGTCCCTGATTCCGCGACCCAAACCCCACTGATAATCGGAGTAGAATCTGATTTAATATAGCACACATTGGATACTCCTGCAATGAAACTGGGAAAGAGAAATTAGTGTGTCAGACAGAAGACTTTTTCAACTCAGAAGACCTCAATTTATATAAAAATCTTTTCAGAGCCCTCACAATCTCACTGACCATCTGCAGTCCAGAAATGAAGCCTGAAATTAGTGGTGCTAAGTGGTTACATAGCGCTAGATACTCTAGAGATGGGGGGAAAAAAAAGTAAAAGTAGTTTCTATCTTGTACTTGAAGAAGACCTACCATCACTGGGAAACCCCCCAGTAAGTAAGTTCTTAGACATTACAGGATGAAAAAATGTTAAAATAACAAGCTTGATAGCAATGATATGTGCAAAACCCAAATTTCTCCAGCCACAGCTTATCACAAGATTCCCACTATCTAACCCTTTATGATGCCACTCATCTCCAATGATTCAAACTCCACTGACAAAACAGACCTTTATTTACTTTGAAGCAAATACAAAAAACAAAAAACAAAAAAACACAGAAGTACTCAAAGCACCAGAAGACTTTTTTCTTTACCTATTTAAAAAAAACAAAAAAACAAAAAAAAAAAACCTAAATAGGAACAGTTATTACTGGCAGCTGAATCTACAACATCAGAAAAATGGCAACCTTCAAACTCCACACGTGGAAGAGCTCTTCATCTTAAGCTGAAAATGGGAAATTAATTTTTAAGTCTCTTGTCTAAGAGACAGCTTTTAAAAAGGTATTAACCTACATTTGGAGATTAATGCAAACACAGCCATCTTGTTTTAGTGGGTACAATCCAACTTTTATTAAGACAAAGACGGATTCAGAGTAATTAAGAGCTTGTCCAATATCCAGAATTTTATGACTCTAAATATTACCGAAGCTGGCATTCTTACCAGCTCTGCCTCAGAGCTATTGCATTATAAATCCTTGGTGGTAATGAAACACCAGCTAAAAAGAGCCTCAATAAGTCTCATTTAAAAACCGGCCTTCCCGTGGAGGACTCCCATGACTTTAATATAATGTATAGCCCCTCTTAGAACATTAATACTACTGGAAAAGGTGAGTGGTTTGGGATTTGCTACTAAGGGAACCCCAAAGAAGATAAACAAATGGCAGGAAGTGTGTTTTAACAATGCTGGATGTTGAGAGGCTCGCTGGTACCCAAGTCTAGGAACATGTTGCTGATTTGGGCAAGAAAAGGACAAAATACACCCACACTGGGTATGCTCACAGCAGTTTACTGTGAGAAACGTCCTTAACACTGTACTATCTACAGAACACAGTAGATCATGGCTATTGTAAACAAAACCAAAACAAAACAACGAAACCTTTAACAAGTTAACATCTCATTTTTTTAAGACAAATGTATTTATTTTGAGAGAGAGAGCGTGCGTGGGGGAAAGGTAGAGATTGAGAATCCAAAGCAGGCTCTGCACTGTCCGTATGGAGCCCAACACAGGCTAGAACCCATGAACTGTGAGATGATGACCTGAGTCGAAATCAAGAGTCAGACGCCCAATCAACTGAGCCACCCAAGCACCCCAACATCTAATTTTTTTAACTTTTTTTTTTTTTAGTGTTTATTCACTTTTGAGACAGAGAGAGACAGAGCATGAGCGGGGGAGGGGCGGAGAGAGAGGGAGACACAGAATCCGAAGCAGGCTCCAAGCTCTGAGCTGTCAGCACAGATCCTGACGTAGGGCTCGAACTCACTGACCGTGAGATCATGACCTGAGCCAAAGTCGGATGCTCAACTGACTGAGCCACCCAGGCACCCCCTAATTTTTTAAAAATATTCCAATGGGGTGCTCTCTTTTGTCACCTAAATACTTTCTTTTAATTGTGTCCAAGTTTTAGCCTTGACTACTCTTTTCTCAGAGGAAGGTTTCTTCAGGGTCATGTTCAAACCTCTCTCTATACCTAAAGGACTGACAGGACACTTATGGAATATGACCAAAATACAAACAACTGGTTATCATGTTTCCAGACCTCATAAAATCAGACTCTTGGATTCTAGGATCGTAAAGCAAGTTTCCTCTGTATTTAAAAGGCCAGCAAAGGGTTAATCACAGAGAGACTATATTATAGCTTTAAAAAACTCGTTCCCTCTCTGCTCTTTCATCAAATTTGTCACCCAGCAACTAAACTGAGGGGCACACCAAAGACTCCTGTGCCCCAGCCCCCATAGTAATTATCTGAAAGAAGCCAGTCATCTCCACCATCTCAGGAGAGAAATGACACGTCACCTGTGTATCTCACCATATCCCAAAGGCATAAACAGGACCTGATGGAATGGACCGAATGAAAACACACGCACTTCATAATTAGCAAAAACCAAGCTGCTTAACTGGCTGTTCTTCTCAGAGACATCCTTAAGTAAAAATTACACGCAATTCTACATTCAAGGAGGTAACACCCTTCAACCTCCTCTGTCTACTACGTTCTTTCCTTCTCCATAAGAAACAACATCCTCTTGCTAAAGGCACAAGTCTTACAGAATAAAAACTGTGCCAGGAAAAATAAATTTAAACTGAGACATCATGCTTTCTTTGACTATTCAAAGATACTGTCAGAATGTAACAAATTGTCTCTTAGGGGATTAACAAAGGTACCATTTTCCAAAATGAACAAAGGGTTTTTTTAATTATTATTAAATACTTCAGCTTCTTTTTTTTTTTCTCCATAGAATGACTTTATTTTTTACTCAAGAGAGAAATGAATACCTAGTATTCGGGCCTTATCTATTGAAAACTGACCACAGCCAACATTTTGGCATTGTCATGTCTGAAAATCAAATTGGAAAGAAAAAAAAATGTAAACCAAGGACACACAAAAATATATCTGTGGCCTGCCAGAAGAAAGAGTTGCATGGGAGACAAGGTTGATTCTGCTAGAGTCTTCCACACCAAGCCAATACCCCCGTGTTCACAGACTGTTGGGCCTCATGTGCAGCCCTCCAGACTGACCATAGAGACCACACACCCAAAATCCGTACGTAATTATTACAGATTTAGTTTGCTTCCTCAAGGTAGGATTAAAGCATTGCACCTGCTTTGACCCCCTATGTGTAATTATGCCCCACCTTTATGATTACAGGAAGTAAATATTCAAAGACAAATACCACAATATTAATTAGCTGGTCATAGCACACTGCATGACAACTAGCCTCCAAAGAACAATCTTCTTGATACTAACAGTAATACTTGGATGCATAGCCTTCCCAGTTGGGAGCCTCCAAACTCTAGTGAACATATACCTTCTAAGCACAGACTACTGTGCAAGACACGGTGAGGTGCGGGTAAATTTTTCTAATACGCTATACGTAGTACTTTACATTGCATGGATTAAAGTAGGCCTCATACGAAATGTGCCATCCATTTCACAGATGAAGGGTGGCCCTGATAAGCTAGAGATGGACTTGCCTACGGTCACTTAAATAATAAATGGCAGAACTAGATTTTCAACAGTAATGACTCTGTGGCCCAGCTCTGGTACAAGAACAACCCAGCTGAATAAGATACAACCTTTGTTCTGACCCGGGGTTTTAGAAACTGATTTAGATAAGAAGACATTGGCATGAAAGTACATGACAAATGCCAACTGAGTGTACATAAGCTGTACGGGTAACTAAAGGGAATAACCTCTTGAGGCTATGAATAAAAAGCCAGTGGAATATCTGAAAAACCACGCTGTACAATGAGAAACAGCATGTTAAAGGGCTCTCCACAGGTCATGAATGTTGTACAAATGTTCACTGTTAACACAGATAATAATACCAGCTACAGTTTACTTGGCATGGGTCAGGTACCGTCCTGAGCACGTCGCATACATTTTCTTATTAAACAACTCATCAATATTATCCCCATTTTATAACTGAGGAAATTAAGTTGGGGAAGGTTAAATGACTTAGTCAAGGTCACATAAATAAGTGGCAATGTTGGGTTAAACAAGTTGTTCTGTCAAAGCTCATGTTTTTTAACCACTATCCACACTGCCCCCAGTATTTCTATTTCCTGAAGTCATTTTTGTTATCTAGTTCCCAAAATCCTCACCAAGTACTCAGATCTGATTCACATACTGCATATTTCTGACAGATATCCTCAATTTACAGGGTTTGTTCCCCAATACCCAGATCCCAACATCCACAGGTCACAGGGTCGTGGTTAGTTTCAGATAAGAGCAATGACCCCATGTGGTCTCTAACTACTGAGAAAAACCCAAGAAATGATGATGCATACATACTAATCAAAGGTTACAGCTATTTGGTATTTTAAACACTTCTAACTGAGGTTCTTAACAATGCTTAAGAGAAGGCTTAAGTGCATTAAAAAAATTCTCTGTACATTTGTGATTCTCATCCCAGCTTTAAAGATGGGTAAACACAGACTTGTAGACATTACAGGAAGCTAAGATCGGAATTCTGGCTATTTCTATTCCTCTCCCCCAAGACTTGTGAAAAACGCAAGCTCCTGATTTAACCCACCTTTTCCTCAAAGCACTGCAGGTAAGAAGAGGACACACGAATCAACAGAAACCAAGATGGATCTCAGAAAGCTCTTTTAATTAAACCAAAGGAAATGGGGGGTGGGGGGCAAACAACAGAATCAGAGTCCCATCTCTCACAGGATGACAAGTTTGTTCATCTTAAGGCAACAGAAGAAGGAAAAAAAGAAAACGAAAAAATTCAACCTCATAAACTTCTTTATAATGAAAAACTAAAATAAAAAGGAACCGGGAAAAGTATTCATGGCAAACATTGCCAAGGGTTACTCCTCTAGGTACCATAAAAACTTCATGTGAGTTAACGGGAGACATTCCCATCCATAAACCAGTAAAACGCGAACGTAAATGAGGTTCAAACTAGTGCACAAAAACAAAGGGTGGGTACAACCACCTTTCTAGTGACACAGTATGAAAGAGATCTTGTAGCTTTTTATCACTAACAATATAAATAATAATAATTTTCAAGACAAGGACACCTTATATCACTGATAACAGTATACAGTGTAAACTGTACACTGATAAAACCCTTCAAACAAAAAGGCACCCTGTTAGTATTCTACAACTGAAAATGTGTCAAAGAAATTAAGCACAAATAAGCAGTTTGTGGTAGAATGGAACAAAATTGAAAACTTCCAACGTCAGAAGAATGTAAATCATGGCACAATTTGATGTACTATTATGCAGTCATTAAGTTATTAATTATGAAGATTATATAGCTATACAGAAATGGCTTTTTGCAATGTTCAGCAAAATATAAAACTATTTGTTACAATTACACGACCATCAAAGCGATGTGTGTATTACAGATAAATCCTAAAATAAAGGTATAAAAATGAGAAAAAAAGAAAGAATAAAGGGGATTTCTTAAAGAGGCATCTGTGAATGCTCTTCTCTCTTTATAATAGTTATTGGAAGAAAGCAGTGTGTGTTAATACAATGTTAAGAGAGAAAGGCAAGCGAGTCTCCTCACACCCTCTGCCCATCTGCTCCTCCACCTCGTGGAGAATGCAATATATTTATAAAAGAGTTAGAAGCTGCTAATATCAAGGCTCTTTCCTGGCTAAAATGTCTCACTCCTCACAGAAAAATGTGAGGTGTGGAGTTGGACATGGTATATTTGAATTCTATTAGGAGTAAGAAAATAGTACAATCAACATGACAGACACACAAAAATCTAAATTTATCACCGATGCCTGCTTTCTGTGTGCACTGTAAAATTCAGCTCACTAAAGGATTTTCCATGCTGTTTCTCCTAGGAACACACTCAAACATCCAATGTTCATCTGAATTTTGTAACATCCCATAGCAGGTAGACACCGGCTATTTTCCAGGGAGGATTTTCCATAACATTGAGCAGAAAGTTGAGATCAAAGCTCTGCCAGCTCTGACTGAAATTAATTCTCTACAGCTGTTTAGGGAACTTGTATCTCAGAAAGAGGGACTCAGCTGACTTGTTCAACCTCTCACTTCAAGAAGGAAAATGTGTTGGGGTTGGGGGGAGCCAAAAGCAAGCACCTACCAGCCCACAGAGCTTATATGTTCCCAAAGAGCAACATTATTTGATTGCAGTTTTTTGTCCCTTTTTTCTTTAAAGCCTTTTAGGGATATGGCACTTGTGACAGAACTACCTACCCAAGGGAAGAATGGATGAATCAATGTTTGCCTAAAGACATTAAAATTTAAAAAGACAGAGAACCTTCAAAAAGAAAAAAAAAAAAAAACCCACAAAGTGCCTATCCTGTTCATTGTTATGCATATTTCACAAACATTTCCCTAATCCAGGGGAGAGCTATTCTCTAAAATAAAGTGTTTATATGCTTTAGCAACCAGGAACATTCCTCTGATTTCAAGTTGCAGGTACTAGTTTTTGGGCTACATTTGTGGCAGGCTTAGGGTTAATGGCAGACAAAAGCAGCCCTCCAGCAATGGAGGTCCACGCGAGATGCAGGGAGGGCTTTTCTGGACTACACAGCTTCTCGTTCCCTCTCCATAGTACTCTGAGAACACACCCTCCTTCTCCACAATCATGGACAGTCTTCCATTTGGGGGCCCCTTAACGCATTCCACCAGGGTGAGTTCCACCCCAGGAATTCACTACTGAATTTGTTTTTTGGCATACCACACACCAAAACCCCATCAGGACATCAGTACTCAATCTTTGCTGCAGCTGGAATAACCTAGGACCTTTAATGGATAAATGCCTAGATTCAATCCCCAAAGATTCTTATTTAAACAGAATCATAGAGTATGGCATGGGTATCACAAGATTTTGTAAAGCACCACAGGTGTTTGTTTTTAAGAATTTGACAATTTGATTCTAACATTTTATCTGGAAAAGCAAAGAACCTAGAATAGTCAAAACAATCTCTGAAAAAAAGAACAAGGAGGGAGGATTCACACTCCTACAGTTCAACACTTACTATAAGGCTCACATAACTAAGTGTGCTGCTGGGAGGAGAGACAAATACACCCATGGAGCAGAAATGAGAGTCCATAAACAGAACCAGAGATCAACTTAAAACAGGCAACTGACTTTCCACAAATGCACTAAATGTATTCAAAGAGTAAAGGAAAGTCTTTCCAACAAATAAGGCTAGAACAACTGGATAAACATTATTTCCAACAAATAATGGTAGAACTGGAAAAAACATAAGGGGGCGGGGAAAGGGGGAGAGTGAATAACCTTTACCCTTATCTTACACACACACACACACAAATCTGAGGTGGACCATAAACTAAAATGTAGTTAAAACTTCTACAAGGAAACAAGAGAGAATATTTCTGTAAGGTAAGCAGATTTCTTAGAGAAGACACAAAAAACACGGAAACACATAAGGAAAATGTAAGATAAATAAGACTTCCTCAAAATTAAAAACTTTTGTTCATCCATAACCATCAGTAGGAAATCTGAAAAGGCAAACCATAGACTGAAAGAAACATTCTTATTACATATATCTGACAAGGGACTTGTATTCGAATATTTAAGAACTCCTATAAATCAGTAGCAAAAATACAAACAACCCAATTTTAAAATGGTCAAAAGACTTGAACAAACACCACCCCAAAAAAGGTAACGCTTGGCACTGTTAGTACAGGAAAATAAAAACTAAGACTATAATGATACACCATTTTATATCCACTAGAATGGCCAGAATTAAAAAGACTAAGAGTGGGTGATGGGCACTGAGGAGGACACTTGTTGGGATGAGCACTGGGTGTTGTATGGACCCAATTTGACGATAAATTATAAAAAAAAAAAAAAATGGCTCAGTTGGTTGAGAATCCAACTCTTGATTTTTTGCTCAGGACACAATTCCAGGGTCAGGGGATCAAGTCCCATGTCAAGCTCCACTCCGAGTGTGGAGCCTGCTTAAGATTCTCTCTCTCCCTCTGCCTCTCGCCTCTCCCTACGCTATCTCTAAAAAATTAAAATTAAAAAATAACACCACCAAATATTTTTGAGGATATTGAGCAGCTGCAACTCTAATGCAGTACTGGTGGGAATGTAAATTGGCACAACCATTCTGGAAAACTTCTTGGCAAGTTTCTTATAAAGTTAAATATAACACTCGCATACCTTATGACCCCACAATTCCACTCCTAGACATCTATGCAAAAGAAATGAAGACCTATGTCCATAAAAATACCTTGTACAATATTGATCAATACAGCTTTATTTTTAATAACCAAAAGTTTGAAACAACTCAAATGTCCATCAACAGAGAAATAAATGGTTAAACAAACCATGGTGTATCTACACAATAGAATACTAATTAGCAATTAAAAAAGAAAAAAGAACTGATGTATGCAACATCACAGAACAGTCACAAAAGGAGGCAAAACTAAGCTATACCAACAGCAATCGGAACGGTAGATACCTCTCTGGGGCTAGGAAAGGACTTACTGGAAAGAAGGGCTAAATAATTTTCTCAGGTGAGGATTTATGCTCTCTAACTTGATGGCTACGTGGACCACAGAGGGGTGTTTATTAGTCAAAATTCATTGATTCGTGCACTTAAGATCTGTGCATCTAAGATCTGTGCATATCGCTATGTGTAAATTGTACTTAAAATTTTTTTTTCAGCCAGGTAATTTCGATTTGTAGCTAAGCTGAGAACCAGTGCAGGGGCAGGGAGACAATGACTAACCTAATCTCTCTCCCTACTCTTTGCTCATTTGGGTTCTCCAATGGTGAGCATCACAAAGATTTGTTGTGCAAACTAAGACTGTCATTGTGTATACCCAATATTTTCACATAACACCCTACATACTGCACTTTGCTGCCCAAATTCTGAATGTACATTAACTGGATACTGAGAGACTAATCTGACCCTCGTATTTCCACATCAGTGTACACAATTTTGGGAGACACTGAAATCTGGGAAAGCTGGCAACTGTTTCCAGGGCACAACTTCTCAAGTACATAGTCCCCTCAAGTCTGAGCAGATAGCCCTCAAAACACCTACGCTCTAACTCTCACTTTCCACTGTCCCCTAAGACAAACCCAGCCCTCTGGCAACACTACACTTATATGCAAAAGGGGTCAGGTATCTCCAATGTCTTCATGTCAGTCTCTCTCCTTGGAATGCCAACCCTGCCTGTCTACAGGGCTTACACTGTCCCATCCTCTAAAGCTTCATAATCATGTCACCTCCTTCACGAAGGTTTCTCTGAGCCCTCTCCAAGCCGCAAATGTCCCTTCTGCCCTGCTCCCAAAGTACTTAAAGACTATGTCTAGCACATGCACACTATGCAGGAGACAATCTGCTGGGAACAACAGCAGGCCTATACTCTTATAGACATGTATCTGCATGGTAATAATATTTACTTTTCAAACTTTTGTGCCTCATACAGGTGGACTTCAGGAGAGCAGGGACCATCTCTTATTAGTAGTGGTTAAGTCTTGATTACAATAAGTGTTTGATATATTTCAATTGATTTTATAAATTAATACCACTACCATACCTCCTTTGCGCTAAAGTCGGCTGAGATACAGGGCCAAAACAAAACAAAACAAAACAAACAAAAACAAAGCAACTCTATGTGAGCTTATTTTAAGCCTATGGCAAAGATCTACCTGGGTATCCCTGGGAACTCTCGAACCTAACCTAACAGATTCTTTGTGGAATATTAAAGTTTAACAGCACTTTGGTTCTGTTCCTGTCCTGGAGGAGTCACAAAAAACAAACAAACAAACAAAAACAAAACAAAACACACACTTTAGTTCTTAAATCTTTTGATTTTACTTTTGATTACTTTCTTCTGATAGTATTTCTGTTAGCTAATGTTACAGAAGTCTGAGTAGTTGCTTGATATTTGCATGTCCAAATAACAAATTCCCTCTCCAGGCATGAATCCCAAAAGTGCTGCTCTCCTCCAACCAAGTCCTTTACCCAGTTACTCCACACTTCTCACATTCTTTTCAGTTGACAATAAAATCCAAGTCCTAGACCATAATTTGAAACTCTTTGCAAAGAGGGAAAAAAAAATACCACTGGGGGATTTTTGTGGTTATTAATATTTACCCCTAAGCAGTAACATTCGATCAAGTCCTTTTCATTCAGCTCAGCAAAACAAACCAGAAAGCTAACCAATTCCGTAACCTTGAATCCTGATGCTACAGTTTTGCCTTCTGTGCCTTTAAAAGTGCACTGTTTTCATTTCTCTGTAGAAGTGCTGATCCGGAGAACACAAGACAACAGCAGTGCTGTGGATATCACTTGGAGGGAAAAAGGAAACGTGAGAGATTAAAGAGACAACTCCCTCACAAGACCAACGATGAAATGCTTCGTAGTCTTTTGAACAGGAACTTCTTTGAAGTAACAAAAAACAAAACTAAAGACTCTCGCACAGGCCAAGGTCTAACAGCAGACTGTTCTACAGCACTCCCTACCTCGCAGAGCTCTTGAAAGCCAATGAAATTGTGAAATCATGGAGCCCGGAAGAGAAGAGGAGTCGAGAAATCATCTAATCAGTGTACAGACAAAAAACCTGAGGTCAGAGAGGAAAATGTGACTCACCCATGGGGATGTGACAATGTTGGTGGCAGTCGGGTCAGGGGTTCGTCCAAGTGGTCTGACTCCTGTTGAGTGATTTCTGCTCCCCTGCTTAACAGGATCCCTTGTGTATACTCAGGAATCCCCTGGAGAGCCCTCTGCTTGCTAGAATCAACGCAAGTCACACTGCCTCTGTAGTTCCCTCTTGGGTCCCACTCTTCCATTCCCTACAATGTACTGCAAACTTCCATCCCCTCTCCGGGTGGCTCCCAGACATTCCAGGATGCTTGGCTTGACTTCTGTCGCTGCCTGAGACCACCCATCCATCTCACTAAACCACCATTAGAGTGTAATGAGTTACTTCGTATACAATGCCAGTGGACTGAGGTGTGGAGCTCAACGGTCCATTACTTACCCACCGAATCATTTCTAGCACTCTGCCAGCAAGTCTCTTTCTGACACAGCAAGCAAAAAAGGTTTGGCTTCGTCCAGGATTCATCTGAGGATTTCTTGCAAATCCTTAGAAGCGCCTATGGCTCTGGGAAAGCCAGGACTAACACCAGCTAAAACTGATGGAGCACTCACTGTTTGCCGGTCCTTGAACTAAATGGCTTACATTTATTTACTCATGTAGTCCTCCCGTATCCTACAGGCAAGTGCTACTACTAGCCCCATTTTACAGATGGGGAAACTAAGTAACTCTCACTATTAAGTGGCAAAGCTGGAATTGGGACCTAGGCAGTAAGACTCTGGGAACTCTATATTAACCACAAAGCTATTCCGTCCTTTGCCTGAGTTAATACTCTACAAATGGGCGTATTTCGAAGTAATAATTATAAAACATCTCTTTCCTCCCCCCCTTCTCAAAGAGAGGAAAAGATTCCAAAATATAAGTTTTTCCAAATTTCCTAAAAAGGTCTCAGAGAACCACACAGCTCATGTAACATTCCATATATACACAAGACTACAATTTGGCAACTCCAAATGACCAAAGCTGAAGGGAGAGGCGGGGAAGCCTGCGGGAGTGGTGTGAATGACGAGGCAGTAAAGACCGGGATAAAGCGTCTGGCTGTCTGATGCCCAGCCGCTGGGAACACAGACTGCTGTGGCCCGCAGGCTGGCACGCAGGAGCACATCTCACGGGATCGAATCCTCCTGCTTGCTTCTGCACTGCTCTAGTCGCTCCCACCAACTGCTGAAACAGAGCGTGTTCTGACATGTAGAGTATCAGCAGCAAAAAGTCGCTCCTCTAATGTCTGCTTCAAAAACTGCACAGGCCACCTCTTGGAAACAGTCGTGTTTTTCTCAGGGTGTAAGTGGCTCTGACACTTTGGTGATACTATATTCCAGTAAAAAGCAATTCCAGATCTGTTTCTCTCTCGTTCTTCTCCCTTTTCTTCTTCTTTGTGTGTGTGTGTGTGTGTGTGTGTGTGTGTGTGTGTGTGTGTGTGTGTGTGTGTTTGTGTCTGTGTGAGAGAGAGAGAGAGAGAAAGAGAATATTTAAGTTCTACTCTCTTCGGATGTATTTCTTTTTTTTTTAATTTAAATTCTAGTTAGTTAACATATAGTGTAACGGTTTCAGGAGTAGAATTCAGTGATCCATCACTCACATATAACACCCAGTGCTTGTCACAACAAGTGCCCTTTTTAATGCCCATCACCATTCACCCCATCCCCCACCCACCTGGTTCCACGAACCCTTTTTGTTCTCTATCATTAAGAGTCTCTTATGGTTTATTTCCTTCTCTTTTCATACTCTCCTTCCCATATGTTCATCTGTTTTGTTTCTTCTCTGCCTGACTTATTTCACTTAGCATAATACTCTCTAGTTCCATCCACGTCATGGCAAATGGCAAGATTTCATTCCTTCTGATGGCTGAGTAATATTCCAGTGTATATACACACCACATCTTCTTTATCCATTCACCAGTCAATGGTCTTCAGATGCACTTATATTAAAGCAAAGGACTCCTAACATTACCCAATATTTGTAAGGGGAATTTTAATTTCCCAAATATACTGTTTCACACATCAACAATGTAAGCATATCAACAAAGTCCATCCTTGAAAGGGAAACAGAAGTAGAGGTAAATTTAATCTTCCAAGGTCACAGAGCTGCTAAACACATGAACTGGGTGAGGAATCCCATTAGTGCGCCAAGGCATTTTCCAATCAAGCATTTTTATTCTACGAACTAAAACAGCATCTTCTTCTCCTTGTGTCCCAATGACATAGCTTTACTTCTACTGGGAGGGGGGGGGGCGTGGACTGACAGCTGCAAAAATTACTAGCCATTGATTTTCAGCCACCACCTATACAGAGTATACCCCTAGGCATCTGTAAACAAACAGAATTGCTTTTTCAATCGTGGGTCCTTCAGTGTGGGGATCCCAAACTTCTACATTTCGAGTTGGGAAAATCATACCCACTCCTATATCCCCCCCCTACTTGTACACCCCTTCCACTGCCATCCACCTTCAGCACTACCTTTTGGATATTGATTCTCCCCTGCTTAAAGAGTTTGGGGCTCCAACCGCACTCATCAGGTAAACATAAATCAAAACTACAATGAGATATCACCTCACACCTATAGGAATGACTTAATTTTTTTTAACTTTTTTAAAATGTTTATTTATTTTTGAAAAAGAGAAAGCACAAGAGGTGAAGAGGCAGAGACAGAGGGAGACAAAGAATCTGAAGCAGGCTCCAGGCTCAGAGCTGTTAGCACAGAGATCGACATAGGCTCGAACTCACAGACTGCGAGATCATGACCTGAACCAAACTCAAACGCTTAAACCAACTAAGGCACCCAGGTGTCCCCAGAATGGCTAAAATTAACAGCACAGGAAACAACAGGTGTTGGTGAGGATGCAGGGAAAGGAGAAACCACTTAAACTGCTGGTGGGAATGCAAACTGGTGAAACCACTGTAGAAAACAGTATTTGAGGTTCTTCATAAAGTTTTAAAGAGAACTACCTACAATTCAGCAACTACACTACTAGGTATTTACCCAAAGAATACAAAAATACTGATTTGAAGGGATACATGCACCCTAATGTTTATAGCAGCGTTATCAACATAGCCAAACTGTGGAAAAAGCCCAAATGTCCATCAACTGATGAATGGACAAAGAAGATGTGGTGTGTGTGTGTGTGTGTGTGTGTGTGTATACATACAGTTATAAAAAAGAATGTGAAATCTTGCCATTTGCAACAACATGAACGGAGCTTATGCTAAACAAAAGAAGTCAAGTAGAGAAAGACAAGTATCATATGATTTCACTCATATATGGAATTTAAGAAATAAAAGAGATGAAATAAGGGGGAAAAGAGAGAGAGGCAAACCAGAAAACAGACTTAACTACAGAGAATAAACTGGGAGGCTGGAGGGGATGTGGGCGGGGGAAGGGAGGAAGGGTGACAGGTACTGAGGAGGGCACTTGTTGTGAAGAGCACTGGGTGTTGTATATAAGTGATGAATCACTAAATCCTACACCTGAAATTAGTATTATACTGAATGTTAACTGGAATTTAAATAAAAACTTGAGAAAAGGGAAAGAAAAGAGTTTAGGGCTCACCATTTCCCAAAAGGTACAAACCCCTTTCAAAAACGTACCCAATTACATGTCAACTATGTATCAAGCATTCTTGCCAAACACTCTTCACACCTCCCAGACCTCTCTGTCAGGTTTCACCACGCACCTGTGCTCCAACAGCCACAATGAACTTACTCAAAGATATCCAAACACAAAAACCATCTCTAAATCTTCCCAACTTCATTTAACCTCTTTTGTCAGCCTACAATGTCCTTCCTTGTCTTGACCACCGAACAAACCGCTGTACCACTCTGGACTTAGTTTTGGAAGGACTATCCTCAGCTTATTTCTCTAAGCTCACAGGACTCTGTGCTCAGACTATTAAAACTTTTATAATTATATAGTATGTTATGTAATATAGGACAGCAACAGAGCCCTACATTCCCCTTCCCCTTCCCAGCTCTTACAACTGTGAGAAGCACAGAGACTCCCTAAACATTGCTTTCACAAATTGTTATGGATCAGGTGCTAGGAATATAGTGTTGAGAAACAAAGTGCGCCTCAACTCTCACGAACTTACTTCTGAGGAAAGAAAAGGAGAGAACATTTAACAAATAAACACAAGCTTGAGGGGGAAAGGACTGCAATGAAGAAAAATAAAGCAGAGTAAGGGAAGAGAAAGTGCCTGCTTTAGATAATCAGAAAAGGTCTCCCCGATAAAGGTATTTCTAGCAGAAACTCCAATCAAGTGAGGGAGGGAACCCTGAGGTTAAGAGCATTCCAGGCAGGTGCGAAGCAATGGTGGCAGCCTTGGGCAGAATGCATGGCGTCCGGAGGCTAAACCCCATGGGGCTTATAGGACATGCAGCCCACTACTTGCACCTCGACCAACAAAAACTGACCATGGCCATTCTGCATCCCCTTTGGTGATGTTCCTTGCAGCCAGCCGGCCAGGATGACAACTGGGTGCTCTCGTGCTAACTGAAAGCACTGCCTGGTCTCTTGTTGCTGCTGTTGTCCGTGCAAATATTCCCCGAGCTCCTCAGTCTTCCACAGCTCGCTCAGGGTGAACTCCATTTCACCTTCTGTGGTTTTCCTCTAAACAAAGCCTAGTAAATGCTGAGGTCCTATTTCCCCCTTCTTCAAAACATTTCATAGCCATTGCTGCTGCAGTTCCCAAGAGATCTAATACATCTCCCTGCAACACGCCGGGCAGCCTGCTGTAACAGCAGCAGAAGCTATCTGACTTCTTAAGCAGAATTTTCCTCCCTAAAAAGCAATATACTGACTTCTTACAAAATTATGCCCATTTTTTTCCTGTTACTCTAAAGCTTCACTGCTACGTGTCCCTATAATTATTTCATTTCAAAGAAAAATACCTTTGTTTAAGCAAACCTAATACATGGACTTATGAATTTACTCAAGAGATAAATTGGGCATGACTTTGGTTATAAAAAGGATTTTTCACTTTAGAAAATGATTCATAATAGCATTACTATAAATGGCAAGCTCTCTTATTTCAGCCTAAATTTAGGAGTCAATTCTCACGCAAATCTTTGAGAACACAGCATGAGGTCAGGTGACGTATATCTGTACCATGAGATCTTTCCAAGAGCCAGGCTTGGATTCCCATCATATATTCTTGGGAATATTATATTTAACCACCACCAATTTGAAAGCCTATAACCTTCAAGGGTTGATATGTAATCATTCTATTGTGAAGGGTTGTAATTCCTAAAATGTATGCCTCAACTCCAAACAAAATGTCTGAAAGTTTAGTAACTATAAACCCACCAAACCAACCAATCTTCTCCTCCCTCCTGGCTGAGACTCCAGACTTATAATTGCTCAGGTGGCCAACCCATATGCTTCCATTTTTCTGATGCATATTACCATGCCACATCACTTACACTGCTTGCTGCCACTTCTTACAGAATTCTTCTTGGACTTTTTCTATGCTCACACTGTCTGATCATCAATTTGCATGTCAGTTCCTTTTAATTGGATTCCATCCAACCAGAATTACAGCTGCCTCTCTCTATGAAAGAATAAAGTGATTTTTTCCTTCAACAATGCCAGGGTTCCTACCAGGGAATCAAACTGTCACTCCACTTGCTATTAATTATCCTGAGCTATGCCACTGTTTCCCTTCCTTCATAAAGCCCTGAACCATATTCCTTCCCCCTGTGATTAACAGCAGTCATGATGATGCCTTACATCCAATGAACCAACACAAGAGGGGATTCCGGGCATCAGGCATAGATGACAAGCAATGACAAGAATACTTTAAGCAGAACATTTAACTAAAAGCAAAATCTCTTATACAAAATAAATGAATTCTGAGGTTAAAGACTTGTCATACATTTCTAGGGCAAAGGATCCCTCAACTTCTCATGGCAGTCCTTTGCGCTATCTCAATCCATGAGGTTAAGACAGGTTTCCTGACACCTAAATCTCTTTAGCCACAATATAAGCCTGTGATCTCTTGTTTCCGTGGTGATGGCAAAGATCTTACCAGCCTTCTCTGTATGACAATTCCCCAGGCATTTAAAGGCTCCTATTAAATCATCCTTCAGTCAGTCCCCACTGCCTCATGCTGTATCATACTCAGGAGAGTGACCAGGATGGAAAGAAGTCTCAAAACAGTTTGAAGTGAGACCCAGTTGAAGATATTGAGAATTTTTAGTCTGGATACTTGGGGGATATGATAGCAGTCTTTAAAAAAATCTCAAGGGCTTCAAGTATGAAAGAGGAAATTAGATTTATTCAATATGACCCCAGAGAGTAAAACAAGAAAGAACCGGTAGGTTCTACAAACTTGTAAAAAGATAGACTTCCCCTCAGTATGAAGCAGGCACTTCCTACCAGGAAAATGGAGCTGTTCAAGGAAGACATTATCGCCAAACCTGGCCACCCCATGTCAGCAAAGGTGGGACAGTCATGAGGAAGAGACATGACGGTGCATCTGCAAGCCCTGCAAGGCAGGCTGGCTACGCGGATCTCTAGCTTCTTTCCAACACTGAGAGTCTACAAAACTACTTAATCATTACATGTTTAGGTGGTTGAGGTTTTATCACAACAAAGAGGTGTAAGGCTAATTAAGGCAACGAATGTTAAGCCTCCTGCCACTAACTTACACAGGACACATTCACGTGTTACAATCCATTATGCAAAGGACTGTAGGGGGGCATTACACAATTTCACTTAACTAGGGGAATCAGCAAAATTTGGAAAAACTCCACACTACTGAGGAAAGTAGAATAAAGGCTCCCCAAAGATGTCAAATTTCCTACTTCCTGGAACCTGTCAATATATCATGTTACATGACAAAGGGGGATTAAGGTTATAGATGGAATTAAGGATGTTGGTCAGCAAATCTTAAAATAAGGGGATTATTCTGGGGGCACCTGGGTGGCTCAGTCGGTTAAGCATTTCAGCTAAGGTCATGATCTCAAGGCTCCTGAGATGGAGCCCAGCATGGAGCTCAATGCTAGGCATGAAGCCTGCTTAAGATTTCCTCTCTCCTTCCCTCTGCCTCTCTCTCTCTCTCAAAAAAAATTTTTTAATAAGAACAAAATAAAATAAGGGGATTACCCTGGATTGTCTAGATGAGCCTAATATAATCTCAACTCAAAAATTCTTAAATAGAAGAGGAGGATAGGACTATAAGTGGGAAAAGGAGCGATGGCATCATGAGAAGGTGCCAGCAATCTGCTACTGCTGGCTCTCAAGATGAAGAGACCACACACCAAGGAATGCAAAAGCCTCTAGAGGTTAAAAAACACAGGTAACAGACTCTGCCCTCCAGCCTCCAGAAAAACAGCCCTGCTGACAACTTGATTTTAGCCCAGGGAGACTCATGTTGGACTTCAAACCTATGGAACTGCAAGATAATAAATTTGTGTTATTTTAAGCCACTAAATTTATTGTAATTTGTTACAACAGGAAAACAGGAAACAAATACACCCACTAAAGACCCCGATAAGCCCCTACATTCTCAGAAAGAATGGTAACATTTGCTGAATGGTTTTAAATGACAATCTTTAATATAAACTTCAATGATAATCTTACGGATTAGTGGAAGTATATCCAGACCAACAAAAACTGTTTCAGTAATTAGCCTTTAGATGCCACATCTCACATTGCCTGATGCACCTGGTACATAATAGGCTCCCAATAAATTTTTGGTAATTTAAATTGAAGAGTCAAAGTTCAAATGCCTTCATTGGCCTCTCTCTCGTTGACAGGGACAAAAAGACTCTCATACTACCCAGTACGACTCTCTTACTTAATCACACCCGAAGATTAAAACAGTGGATAAGTATCCACTATCCAACTGCCCTGTAATTAACAAAAACAAGGACAGCATATATAAGTATGTATGAGAGAGAGACAGACAGAGAATAAGACCCTTTCAATCATCACTCCAGAATATACTCTAAAAGACCTACTTTCTTCCCAAAGCACAAACTCCACACACTATTGGAGGTGTATGGTTTCCCTGATGCTGGAAACCCTGAAGCAAAGTACATTTAAAATCACTGCTTTTCCCTTTTATTCTACTCCCTTCCGTCCCTTCCTTCTGGTCTCCATCCTCGACAATCCAGAACACTGTCCACTTCTCGGTCCTATTTCTCTTAAGAGTTATGGCCAAGCATGGCTCCATGCCCACCCAGGAGCGAGCAGCTGAAACACTATAAAGTTTCCGTAAGGGAAGGGGCTGCAAACACAGAGCTCGTCAGGCCAACTCCTCCCCTACACTCTCTGATGCCCACACGCAGGAAACTGGTGGCAGATGCCGCCCAGGAATGCTTTGTCAGCCAGAGTCAGGAAGTCACTCCATAGCCTTTGTCCACCAACACCTGCTTGTTTTAGTGGCTAGGATTCCTTAAAACTGCTTATACCTGGCCCCATAGAGGTATACATAGCCAAACAGTCTCCTGTGGCCATGTTCTTAATCAAGGCCCATTCAACTCCATTTAGATACAAGCCTGAGTCTGTCTGTCCTTCCTTGGAAAAGAGGGAAAAGACGTGGGAAACAAACACTTAAAACAGAGAATATGTAGTTGTGGGATAGGAAGACTTTTAAAGCAGTGAAACTTTTACACACACACATTTACTATTTGAACACCTGTATGTTCCACAAAGCTTTAAATTTAGAACTTGAGAAATGAAAACTGTCCATCTTATTATTGACAGAAGTCTCTCTTACTTTAAAACTCAAGAAAACTGAAACGCAAGGTCCCCAAGACTAGCGAGAGGTTTTTAGGGATCATTTCCCTCCAGGATCTCATAATAGACATGCTCTCTGGCCATCTGACAAACAAGTGCAGTGGCTACAAACGTGCTCTCGAGGGCCAGACTGCCTGGATTCCTCTCTCACCTCTGTCATCTACTAGAAAAGTTCCTGATTTTGCTCTATGCCTCATTTTGCTCACTCACAGAATGGAATGATTACAGCACCTGAACCTCACAAGTTTAAGATCAGACGAGTTCATACACATCAATCATTTAGAATACTGCTTGGCAGAAGGTAACTCTGCTAGTGTATGTGCGCAATCGCCACGCGTATCTGTCCCTCCCAGGAAGTTCTCATAACAATCCCACTGGGCACAGCATCATCTCTGGTCAACGGCCCCCTCAGCTCTAACACCGATCCTTCATCTCTCCATTCTGACCGCCTACCCTCACCGGACATAATCTGCTCAGTGGGAAGGGCTAGGACTCTGTGGTTTCCGATGGAAACAAAATGCACTTCAGGAAGAGCTCATTGAGAAGATGTTTCTCTAAGGAAACCAAGTAACCAAGTGTCCTCAGGCTTTCTTTCCCTTTCTGTGAACTGATGATCCCTGAGGAATCCTTCCACTACAGCACTCCACCAGCCCGTGAATTCTGTCCCCAACCTCAAATATGTCCTCAACTGCTTTCTGAGTAGGAAACACTGACAGTGCTTCACAAGCCACCAGTGGTCTCTCAATATAACCAGCATAAAAAGTGGTCAGCTCTTCAGCCATTTAAAATCTTTCTTTTAACCACAGTTGGAATTACAACTGCTCTCAACATTTATGGTATCACTGTTTTTGGCTTATGCCTCAAGAGAAATTATAGAAGCCAAAGGGTTAAACCCAAGCAGCGTAACATAGGTAGTCAATAATCTCCTATGGCAGATTTGGCTTTCTCTTTGGAAAACTTTGGAAAGTTTACCTTTGGAAAACTTAAGCAATACTGAAGGCTAACACCACAGAAGTTATTAATAGAAGGATGTAATATAAACATGAACAACACCAAAGAGAAGTCTCTGAACCTTGTGAATGAAAGCTATGTAAAAAGAATTATAAAATATATATGTGACAAGTATGCTGAACACTACAAGATGCTGATGGAAAGAAATCAAAAAAGATCAAAATAAGTGGAGGGGCATACCTATAATCATAAACTAGAAGACCCAATACGGTAAACAACGCTCCCAAAACTCACCTACAGCTTTAATACAATTTCAATCAAAACCCCAGGAGGATATTCAGATAATAAGTATGATGAATCTAAATTTTACACGGCGGGACACTGACTGGGGGGCTCAGTCAGCTAAGCGTTTGACTCTTGACTTTGGCTCAGGTCATGATCTCAAGGTTCATGGGATCAAGCCCCACGATGAGCTCTGTGCTGAAGCACGGAACCTGCTTTTGATTCTCTCTCTCCCTCTGTTTCTCTCCCCAGCTGGTTCTCGCTCTCTCAGAATAAACAAATAAACATTAAAAAAAAAATAATAAAACTTACATGGAAAGGCAAAGGAGCTAAATAGTCCAAACGATGTAGACTAACAATGGAGTTGGAAGACTCTTACTATTCGATGTTAAGACAATATAAAGCTACAGTTGGGCACCTGGGTGGCTCGTTGGTTAAGTGTCCGACTTCGGCTCAGGTCAAGATCTCAGGGTTCCTGAGTTCAAGCCCCACGTCAGGCTCTGTGCTGACAGCTCAGAGCCCGGAGCCTGCTTCTGATTCTGCGTCTTCCTCTCTCTTGGCCCCTCCCCTGTTCACACTTTGTCTCTGTGTCTCTCGAAAACAAATAAACGTTAAAAAAAAAAAAAGCTACAGTAATCAAGACAGTGTGATTACTGAAAAAGGAATAAGCATAAATCTATTGGAATAGAATAGAGAATCTTAAATAGATTCACACATACAGATACAACTAATTTTGACAAAAGTACAAAGGGAATTCAACAGAGAAAAGATGGTCTTTTAAACAAATGATGTGGAAACTGAATATCCAAATGAAAAAATAAATCTCATCCACACCTCACATCACACTAAAATTAACTCAAAATTAATCACAGACCTACATGTAAAATCTAACATTATAAACTTCTGGAAAAAACCTTTATGACCTTTGGTGGGGCAAAGATTTCTTAACTAAGACCCCCAAAATATAATCTATAAAATAACAAACTGGATTATACTTCACCAAAATTTAAAACTTCTGCCCTTCAAAAGACATTGTTAATGGGAACGAAAAGAAAAACCTCTACGATGGTAAATATATTTGCAAACCATATACTTGATAAAAGAATTCAGAATACGTAAAGAACACTTGAAATTCAGTAAGAAGAAATCCTTTTAAAAAAAAAAAGGACAAAAAATTTAAGCATGTCTTTCTCAAAGGAAGATATATGGACAGAAGCACATGAAGAGACTGTCAACGTCACTAGCCATTAGGCAAATACAAACTTAAACCACAGTGATATTCTATTACATGCCTACTAGACTGGCTAAACTTTTTAAAATATTGATCATACCAAGTGTTAGCAAGAATATGAAGAAACTAGAACTCTCATTTACTATTGGTAGGAATGTAAAATTATACAAAGACTTTATAAAACTGTTTGGCAGCTTTTTATAAATTTAAACATATTCCTGTCAGGGATACTGGGTGGCTCAGTAGGTTAAGTATCTAACTTCAGCTCAGGTCATGATCCTGCACTTCGCGGGTTCGGGCCCTGCGTCCAGCTCTGTGCTGACAGCTCAGAGCCTAGAGCTGCTTCAGATTCTGTGTCTCCCTCTCTCTCTGCCCCTCCCCTGCTTACTCTGTCTCCCAAAAATAAATAAACATTAAAAAAATAAATATATTCCTGTCATATGTCACAGACACTCCATTCCCAAGTATTTACCTAGGAGGAATGAGGGTAGAGGTCCAAAGACTTGTATGCCAATATTCATGGCATATTCACATGCCAATATTCATAGTTTTATTTATAATGGCAGAAAATGGAAATGTCCCAAAGGAGATGAGTGGATAAACAAACTTTAATATATCCAAGCAACAGAAGAGTATTAAGCAATAAAAAGGAAACTATCAATACATGCTACTACATGGATGAATCTCAAAATAATTATATTGAGTCAAAGAAGCCAGACAAAAGAAAAGAGTACAAACTGCAGGAGATTGCACTTATATAAAATTATTGGATATGCCACGTAATCTACAGTGATAAAAAGCAGATCAGGACAAAGAGCAGAAAGAGGGAAGATAGAGTATTACAAAAAGGCAAGAAGAAACTTTTGAGGGTGCTAAATGTGTTCATTATCCTAACTGTGGGATGCTCTCATGGGTATATACTGGGTCAAAACTTAATGCATCACACACTTTAAAGATGTGAAGTCTATTGTGTGTCAATGACATTTCAATTTTTTAAGAAGGAATTCAGAGGGAACAAGTAAAATAAAAGGCAAATTAAAAAGCATAATTATCTGCTCACTTCCTAACACTCTGTTCTCAAATGGAGGAATACACAATACAGCAGGGGAAGGGCCACAATGAGGGAAGCCTAGGGCGCTATGGGGCACAGAGGAGGGGAATTACCCTGGATTGGGAGGCTGAATATGACTTTATGCAGGAAAGCATACTAAAGCGGACATCTGAGCTGTGAGTAAGCCTAATTAGACCCATTAGACCTACAAGTAAAACTGCTTAGAAATTCCATATTTATTCCTCGTTTCTTTTTAAGCCAAGATCATCTTCTTATAACATCTCATTTCACATGCATTATTTCATGATGATTATGTTATATTTTAACTATAAAACAACACACATAATGCATACAGTGTATTACATACAGATGTACACTTTGGAGATAGGCATTTCCTCAGAACCAATAATCTCGTCTCATAGGATTGCACCACAGGATTTGTTCTTTACATAGGAAAATTGTAAAACTCAAAGTAAGGAACCAAGCTAATAATTTGGTAGGCTTTTTTCTCCTGTATTTTTACAAGACTAGAAATAAATTATGGAAAACTTCCTACAAAGGAAGCGCAGGAAGTGGCTGTATAAATGAATTTAAAGCAAGTGTCCTCAGACTCCCGAGCCTTTAAATTTATTTTATACTATTATACTTTTAACATAGATATGTCCAGAGAACCATAAACGGTGTATCTCTAATAATTCTAATTTTTTGTACAACAAAAAAAATAATTTATATTAATCACAACCTTGTAACAACTCTGGTAAGAAGTACATTTATAATAAGACTCAATCCTTTCACTATTCCTCAAAACCACATAATAATTACAAAACACTTGCCCTTTTCTCTTTTTCTCTGACTTTAACATGCTTTATAAAGCCTTCCTCCTGCCCAGCTTTAAATGCTAAGCTCATTTTTAAACCATCATTTTCATGTTAATTGCATGGGGGGGTAGGGGCACAAACAGGCAGGACTAAGGGATGGAATCACAAACCTAAATGGTCCATTTTCCTTCTTGAGTGCTGAATGTATTTCAAAATAAAATACACAAGAAAAGCTCAACCTCACTTTAAATACTGATTTTTACCTGTTCAATAAATGACTCATTTTGTCCCTTGGTCTCAGTCACCATGCCATTTTGGTGTTAAGGAACAAAGAAACGGTCCAAAATGGTCAATAGGAGGAAGGAAGGGATAAAAGTCATGCAGCATTCAAAGGAAACCATGAAGAACTGTATCTTCCATCAAGACTTGCCCTAACCATCACAGCTTCTCCCACGGGCCAGACCACAGCTCGCTGCACCATGTTGGACACGCAGTTTAACAACTTCTATACACTACATGCAGTTCACAAACAGACATTAGCCACATCTTATACCTGGTGGCATTTCTCCCAAACCTCCCCTTCAACAACCAGATAAAAAAATTTGACCAGACTAATGAAGATGTTAGTTTAACAGATTAAATGTTCATCGTCAGAGTCAAGCTACCTTCTTAAAAGATAAGACAAAGCTTCTTAAAAAGGACTTTCAGCTAAAGACTTTAAGTTAGAAAGTCTGGATTTTTGTCTCCTGTATGTACAGTAGTACATAATCAGGAATTCACACTCCCGAACTTTAGCACTTGCATAAAAATCTGTTATCATGATGAGCACCAAATAGTGTATGGAATTGTTGAATCATTATATTGTACACCTGGAACTAATATAACACTGTATGTTAATTACACTTCAATTAAAAAAACCTATGGTTGCTTTTACTTATGGAGTAACAGTAAACACTCAAAGGCCTAAGATACGATCTACCATCTACATACCATACTTACCAGCTGATTCTCCTACAGAGTATTAAGGTGGCAGTCAGTCTGCTACATCCCAAAGAGCCCAGCCAAAAGCCTCAGTTTCTTTAATTGTCAAATACATTTTATAACTAGAACATACAACCAGTAACAAGCTTAATTATAACAGTGGGCATTTTAATTGCTTTTGGAAAACTAGCCAACAACCTGTGGTATACAGCCTCAAAAGGATGCACTCTCATGAGCTAATTAAGATCTAAACCCTGACAAACTGTAGCTCTCACAGTGATATTCACTTGTGAGCTGCATTACAAGTAAGGTATATAAAAGGATAATTTAGAAATTACTTATGGGAATTAGGGGACTTATTTAATTCGATTTTGCTTTAGATCTTCCCACCATTTAGAGGGCTGGCCTTCAAGAAGACAAAGTCCCCCAGCTGGGAAAGTCAAAATCATTTGCTTTGTTTAAGTCATTTCAGATCATTTCATATTTGGGTTTATTTAGCTGGCTTGGAAAAGTTTTGGCATTTTTTAAAGAAAATTTAATTTTTTTAATGTTTATCTATTTTTGAAGGAGAGAGAAAGTGCGTGTGTGAGCAGGGGAAGAGCAGAGAATCTCGAGCAGGCTCCAGGCTGTCAGTGCGGAGCCCCACGTGGGGCTTGAATTCACGAACTGTGAGATCATGACCTGAGCCAAAATCAAGAGTCAGACCCTTAACCAACTAAGCCACCCAGGTGTCTCTAAGAAAATTTTAAAGAGAGCCAACTAGAAAAAGAAGTAAGAAATTTTGTATGATATTTCTAAAACAATGAATCTAAGGACACAGCTCAAAACGTACCAGTAAAGTTTTCTAAGAAACAGGATAGCATTTTGCCTCATTTCTCCTTTGCTCCAGACCCCTCACTTAATAAAGTTTAGAGCTCTGGTTTATTAAGAGGACAAAACTCTCATCCTGAAAAGATTCAACAGAAAGAAAAATGTCTGGTTTTGCCCTTTCCACTCTGAGTCAGCACAAGCTTGCAGCAAACTCAGAGACAAAAGTATCTCCTTATCTGCAATGATTAGATGATTCTGACTCACCATCTTTAAGAAGACCACTCTCGTGGGTGAAAACTTTTCCAAACCATCAGAATGGCTATATGGGCCTTACTCAACACTGAGAATGTGAAGTTACAGTAAAAACATCATGGAGTCAAAATTCCTGGTTGTACTGAAGAACACTTTAATAACCTATTGTTAACCTCTGTTAGGCTCATTCCTCTGGTATCATTCTAACTCCACCTAGGGCACCTGGGTGACTCAGGGAGTTAAGCCTCCGACTCTTAATTTCAGCTCAGGTCATGATCTCAACAGTTGTGAGATGGAGCCCCATGTCAGGCTCAGTGCTGGGCATGGAGCCTGCTTAAGATTCTCTCTGCCCCTCCCCTGCTCGTGCTCAAGCTGTCACTCTCTCTCTCTCCAAAAAAAAAATTAACTCCACCTGGACAGCACAATGATTTACACATGGCAGCCTGTAATTCACACCAACTAGTTTAAGTCCAGATGAGCTATACGACCCTATTCCTAAAAAAAGGCACAAGAACTTCAGTCTGGGTTCACTGGCATTAATGCCACCAAATAGGAAGAAAGGAGGTTTGTAAACTTTTCCTCTCTGCCCTTAAGCCAGTTCTTCCAAGGTAGTATAAACCCGGCCATTAGCCAGTCTTGTGCAATCCTGCTAAGTCCGCTCCATTGCAATAATCCCCGTGGCAATGAACTTTGTGACCTAACCCGCAGCAAGGAAGCAAGTCTTTTATACACAAACACCCAACCAGGCAGCAAGGACATCAGCTGAGTCATCAGGGATGTCTGAGCAACTTTTGGAGGCTCAGAGAAATAGGCAGGTAACACCCTTCCCTCGGCTGCAACAAAAATGTGCATTTCTTTGTAGCAATAAGTGGAAGGAATTCAGTGTGGGACTGGTTGTATGTCAGAGGTCCAATTTTCTCAAAGCCTTCTCAATAAGCAACCAAATTCTGCAACCTTCAAAAAATACCCATAACATAAAGGGTCCTAAATCAAAATTCAATTTAAAAAAAAGCCACAAAAACATGGCTTTTTTTTCATTACCATGTATTATTTACTCCCTAAGAGAAAACACTGGAAGTAAAGGATGCAAACTGTAACCACATGACGGGATCACAGCTCTGACCTGATAGATAGCTCATAACAACGCAGATACATTACATGCTAGCCCTGGTTCAACTACCCCAAATACTACAGACCCAGCATTCAGCATAGCGCATGACGGGTGCCTGACATCTCCGTGTCCCTACAGAAGCCACTGCCCATTCCTCTCTCAAGTCACAGCTCTAGATACACCAACAACCACCACCCCTGTCCCTGAGGAAGTGACATCTGGTCACTAACACCCTCCCATGTCTGAATTCCAGAAGCCCACAATCAGAATACATTTACAATGCTTCTGAAAGATGGCCAGTGTCTTTTTGGTTTTATTAGTCATCCATAAAAAGAGAAGAAAATCTCAAAAAGAGTTTTTCTTTCAGTCACCCATTAAAAAAACAGTTTAGGAGAGTTAATCAGTCTGAAGCCGATAATTTTTCTGCTTGTGTTTCTGCAGACACTAGCAAAGAGTGTATCAGACAGGGCTAGGTTGGCTAAACATCACAGTGTCCTCTGAGCCATCCAGACTTTACTTGAACAAATTGCACTTCCATGAAGAGATTCAAAGGATCAATCATGTCACTCAGAACTCATTCTTGGAGTCCCCTTCTGGAACCTGAGAGACAGCCTAGAAAGCAAACACCCAGAGAAGTCAGCATCCCAAGACCGACAATCCCAAAAGCCTAGATAAAGACTCTATAATCAATTTTTTTAATAGACAAACCCATAAATACAGACAGCTGGAGATGACGTGAAAAAGTATGGGAAGGGCTTTAATAAAACTCCTTCTATAAGCCAGACATGTACTAGATAGAAACAGTGTTTAAATGTGCCAAATAAAGAAAACATTACTAGGTACATATTTCAGTTAAAAAAATTTTTTTCATAAATGGTAGCTATCATGTTCTCCACCAAATGGATTCTCCCTGGTAGACAGTCAAAAGTATATGGGGCACCTGGGTGGCACAGTCAGTTGAACATTCGACTCTTTTGATTTCAGCTCAGGTCATGACCCCAGAGTCATGGAATTGAGCCCTGTGCCCAGCTCCATATTGGGTGTGAAGCCTGCTTGAATCCCTCTGCCCCTCTCCTCCACTCACGCACACACTCTCTCTCCCTCCCTCTTTCTCTAAGATAAAGTAAATAAATAAATTTTCAAAACTAGATCTAGAATTTACTCCCACCGGGGCAGGGACTTGGCTGTTTTGTTCATGAATGTATCCAGTATCCAGAATAGTACCAGGCACACTGCATGCATGCAGATGCTGTGTGCGTACATGTATCTAATGTGCATTTTTTTAATCCTCACAACCACCTAGATGAAGAAACCAAAGATTAAAACATTTAAGTAGAATGACCAAGGTCACAAAGCTGTCAAGTGGCAGCATGACATTTCTTATATATGTATGTCCTGAGAGTAGGGGTTATGAAAACCATTAGGCTTACTGCATAGTTTACTCAAGCAATTCTTTACTCTAAAATCTGTGTTGAGGTAGATACTGTGAAAGTAGTGTCTATTTCTAGCAACTATTATAAATTATGAAACCAGCCAAAGAAAGCAAACTGATGGCACTACAACCTAACCCATGACTAAACCTTACATTTATAAAAGTTACACCTCATGGCACCTAGATGGCTCAGTTGGTTAAGTGTCCAACTTCGGCTCAGGTCATGATCTCACTGGTCATGAGTTCCAGCCCTGCATGGGGCTCTGTGCTGACAGCTCAGAACCTGGAGCCTGTTTCCGGTTCTGTCTCTCTCTCTCTCTCTCTCTCTCTGCTCCTCCCCCACTCATTCTCTCTCTCTCTCTCTCTCTCTCTCTCTCTCTCTGCCCCTCCCCCACTCATTCTCTCTCTCTCTGCCCCTCCCCCACTCATTCTCTCTCTCTCTCTCTCTCTCTCTCTCTCAAAAATAAATATTTTTTTAAAAATTTTAAGTTACACCTGTTACTGATGCTGCAAATTTGTATAAAAGAAGCCTGCAGATGAGATCTAATAATTAAAGCACAGAAGGAACTAATCTGTCCAATATATTGCTGATGTCTCTCTTACTTTGAAGGAAACTGAAAAACTCTGCTTTAACAATTAAGGTAACTAAAAATAACAGGTTTTTGTTTGCTTTTCTTAAAACAGTTTTAAGATGTGATAACTGATCACATTTGAGAGTCAAGGAGCAATTCAGGTGTTCCCTATCAAGAAAAAGGCAAAGGAAATGAAATAAATTCCAGGAAAGAACTATCACAAAAACTCCAGACCTGACCTCCCAGTGCCTTTTATGTTCCTGAGAACATACTGGCCTTTGTGTACTGCTTAGAGGAGAAGCTTCAAAATTCTTGCACCTTACAATATGCAAGAGATCATGTAACCAAATGAGGTAAAGTGTAATCTCATCACACAATACAACACAAACAGCTGTGCGTTCCTCGTTAAAGGACAGCAGCTCAATTCAGCTGCACACCTGCAATTATTTAATGTCTAGTTAAGCTTGTCTCTGTTTAATAAATTACTTGATCATCACAAAGAGAAAGGGAAGGAAAGACATAAGCCACAATTGAGAACTGGAGACAAGGGTAGGAATTAACAAACAAGGATAAAGAAAAACTCCTCACCAAAGGTCTGGGGAACAACAACGTGGCTGAGCCGCACAAATTCAGTAATTCAACATGACAGATATTTTGTTAGCTTCTGCTCCTGTGCCACACAGAGTGTCAGCCACGGGAGAGGGCTGCCCTCTACCCTCGGTGTGCTCACCAAATCCCTGAGCTACTTCTAGGAAGAAGGGCTGAAATGATAGAGTTCTCACTTTTCCAGGCGACTGAAAAAGCTGGAGGATTATCAATTTCCCTTTTCACTTAATAAAAGAATAGACACTTCCTCAGCCTTCCAACACACAGCCAGCTTTCATCTGCCCAGGAAACCAGAACAGAATGCGCCAGGACAATACACGTCTAGAGGCAATATCAAAATCTCATTTTCACCAACGGCTTCAGCCATTCCCCCCACCAGCTATTTCCCGAAATTCACCCAAAACAAATGTATTTTTCTTCTATCTTTACTTTTCCTCCCAACAGCCCTCTGGTAAAACAAAATTGCCAGAAGAAAGAAAACAAAAGGAAAAGGCAGAAAGAGGAGGGGTTAAGTGGAGGAACTTCCATAATAGATGGCATTGGGCTGAAATGTGTTCTCCCGAAATGTGTATGTTGGTGTCCTCTTAGCACTTCCAAACATGACCATATTTGAAGATATGGTCTTTTAAAGAGGTAATCAAATTAAAATGAGTTCTTTAGGTTGGGACTTAATACAACAGTTGACCCGTGAACAGCACAGGTTTGAACTGTGAAGGTCCACTTAAATATAGTACTATGATTGCATTTTCCTTAAGACTTCCTTAATAATAATTTTTTTTCTCTGGCTTACTTTATTGTAAGAATACAGTATATAACACATATAACATACAAAATATGTGTCAGTTGGCTGTGTTTATCAGTAAGGCTTCCAGTCAACAGTAGCTATGGGTAGTTAAGTTGTAGAGGGAGTCAAAGTTATACATGCATTTTTCAAGAGTCATCTGTAACTAGTGTCCTTTTAAGGACATTTGGACACCGCATGCACACACAGTAAAAGACCAAGTGAGGATACAGCAAGCAAGAAGGCAGCCATCTGCAAGCCAAGATCAGCCTTGGGAGAAAACCACCCCACCATCTTGATCCGGGACTTTTGACTAGAACGTGAGAGAATAAACCGATCGTGTTTAAGCCACCCAGTCTCTGGTACTTTGTTGTGGCAGCACTAGCAAACTAATAGAGCCACAAATCAGACAATCGACTCTGAAAAAATGAGTAACTTCCAATAAATAGGCCCATTTCAAATTCTTCATCTGAATTTCCACTTGGATCCAAATAAAAACACCAACAACTTTGTTGGTATTTGATCCTTGCTTGTTGGACTATCCCTGGCTACAATCTGATATGGCTAAAATAACATGCATTCTTTCCACACAGCAATTTCTGAAGCCTTAAACTTGGCCAAGGACACTCAACTCAACTCAAATCACAAAAGGAGTCAGACACTAATACTGACCATCCATCCAACCATCCATCCATGCATTCATTCTATTAGGCACCTACTATTTGCAGGGGAAATGGAAAAAAAAATTAAGATTTGGGACCAGCTCCTACTAGTAGTACTAGATGGTACCAGTGCTAATGATGTGATCAGGTTCAACTGAGACAGGCACAAAGATCTCTGGAAACAACTTGTTAGGAATGTCTAACATAAGTTTCCTAAGAAGACAGAAGAGGAGGACATTTTAGGTATAGAACACATTCAAGCAAAAGGCATAAAAACATAAAGCTGGAACCAGAAGCTAGAATATCAAAATATTCAAGCTCTAATACTTACAAGGTGCATGATCTTGAACAATGAGAAATATCTCTGGTGTTGAATTTAATAGTGGCATCAGACAATGCTCATCAAACACTCAGAACTGTCTCTACCAATGTAAGGCTATTACTATTGGTGATATTTTGTTTCTACTGGAAATGGTAGATAGGTCTGTGGGTTGGATGGACTACAGGGACAAGTAAGCCTAAAAATGAGGCTGAAATAGTATTTTGGAAGCAGACTATACAAAGCCTTATATGGCACACTACGGAGTTGGGAAAAACAGTATATCCTACAGACAACAAGAAGCCTCCAGAGGTTTCTTTTGACTTTAGTTGGAACATACAGAGTCTGTGATCTCTGAAAGAAGTCTCTAGTGGTGGTGGCACAGTGGACAGTTGGGAGAAAGAGAATGAAGTCAGGTGGCAAGTCAGTGCAAGTGCTGGGCAGGAGAAAAGGGAGACAGAAAAGAGAGGATAGAGTCAAATGGCACATTTCAGAAGTACAACAGCCAGGACAGAGTGACCTCCCAAGATGAAACTTGTTTCACAAAGAAAATGACAAAGGATTTAATTAAGCTGGCTAGCCAGGTTACTATTTCACACTCTAGAAACACTGTCCTACTTAATTAACTAATTTATATTCTGATGCACTTACATACATGCATACCGGAAAAAAAAAAAAAAGCTAGCAAAACATGACCAAACAGACCAGCCCTCCTGACCAATAAACACTCTCTTTAAAGAGCCAAACAACTGCAAAGAGCCTTTATTTTTAGCATTTAACATCTCTGATATTTATTAAAGTTTACAGTTCCTCTTCCATGGGAGTTATTTTATTGTGTAAGTGGACTGTATTAATATTCGTACTTCCACTCTGACCAAACCAGCAAATGAGAGCAAACAGTTTCCTCTGACTCTTCAACCTGCTGCTATTTTCATACCTAACCTACTCTAAAAGTATAATGATCAGCTCTAAATCTAGGCTTGAAGGCACAGTACTAAAGGCCAGGACAACATTTACATCTCTCCCAGGCTGAGGCATGGAAATTCAGTGACAAATCAATTCTTTTTCTTTGACAGAGTGGTGGGCATGCAGCTTTTTGAGAAGAGGCAATACGGGTGACAGGAGACCCAGGAGCAGGCGTTGGGGACGACTTTCCAGGAGTTATCTTCATCACCCTGGCAACTTTTAAAGTATTTATTTTAAAGTATTTATTTAAAGTATCAAGTCAATAAAGCAGACAGTCAAGTGATGGGGGGATGCTGAACGGGCTTCCGATGGACTACAGGCCATTCACTGCTATGGCCATTCACTGGCCCAAGTCAGGCCACCCGTCAGGCCAAGCAGCAGCAGACCACCAATTCGAATTACACCGAAGTTGTGCACCAATGTAATGGTCCCCACCCTTGCACATCTCTTGCCACTGCACACCCCATAGAAATACATCCTCCACACGGTCCTAGGCATTCTGGGTGCCTCCGCTACTGGCCTTTCAAACTACCTTTCTACTAATTATTTGTATTATTCATTGTAATCCTGTCTCTTCATCTAGACTGTATGCTCCGGGAGAGGTATGAGCCACACTAGAGCCCACCTTTGTGTTGTGCCTACAAAGCAAGAACTCAGTACGTATTTCGTGAATGGCAGGTTAATCCCAGCAGCAGAGAACCCTAAGGAGGACATGGAAAGCCTCTAGACTAGAGCAGTGCTTCCATAAATTAACATGCAGACAAATGACATCTCGTTAAAATACATATTCTTGAATACCACCCCCCTGGAAATTATGACTCAGCAGTTCTGGGGTAGGTAAGGCTCCCCAAATCTTCATTTGTAACAAGACCTCAAGGACACTGATGTTGCTGGTCCACTCCAGCTCTATCTAGAATAACCTCCCATCTGAAGTAGAAGTCACCCCAAATGCAATTCTGAGAGAAATTCCATGGAGTCACCACTGCGCCCCTCCCTCCACTCCCAGGAGAAAAGGTGACACACACTCCAAAGCTGCCTAGTCGGCTTCAGGTCCGAGAACTGCTAAAGACATTCTCCCTTACACCAAGTTCCTCGGAGCCCAAATGCCTGCCCCGTAGGCACTATCGATGTGCCCACAAAGGTCTCTCACTGACTTTTTTTCAAATCACTCACTCACTCTCCTTCCTTTTCTCTCTGCCTTTGCCTCTTTCTCCTCACCCTTGCACAACTGGAACCACATCTGAATACTAAACTACAGCCCTTTTATTTGTGCTCCTCAGGAAAATATCCCAAGAAAAATGCATGCTTCTCAAGTTACAGATCTTCCCCTCTCTGAATTTATCTACTTTTCCCATAATAAACCCCCTCTGTGCCAGCAATTAATCAGCCTCCAGAGACCACCCAGGAACAGCCAAGGAGAACCCTGCCCTCTCCATAAAGCTGCCTGCCAGCACCATGCAGGTCTCCCTGTGTCCCTCACAAGCACAGCAGTGCCTTCATTAGTCACACGAAGAGGTGGGCCAACCTCAGGCTTCCTTCTAGCTCTGCTGCCACAGAAGAGTATGGCCTTAACTCAGGGACACCTGGGAACTATTCCAGATTCTTCCTTTGTTAACACTCCTTTCTTAGAGAGCATCTGAAGATTCAATGTCGGGATGCCTGGAGTCAAAGCCCCCAACTCCACCATCAAGGAGGTCTGTGACCTTGAGCACATCAGGTAAGGCATTTGACCCTCCATTTCCTCAACTATAAACTGAGGCTAATCATATCTCAAAGCTACTTTATGAGATTTCATTAAGGTAAATGAAATATGTAAAATTCCCAAACTGCAAGACACGACAGAAATGTTAACTGTCATCTGGCACTGCCGAGTACTCGAATACCGGCTGAGTGAAGGACACCTCTGATGGTAAGTGAAGTTCCTCACAAGGAACACAAAAGTCACATTCCACACAACCAATGATGGTCTTTGACATCACTGCTCTTCACTGGCAACTCCTCACGCTCCAGGCCTGTGCTAAGCACTTCACACGTGCTGTCACGTCTCATCCTCACTAGCGCCTCAATGAGGCTGGAGCTATCATTATCCCCATTTTATAAATGGGGAGGGTAAAGCAGAAAAGAGTTAAGTAACGTTCAGGGTGACGCAGCTAGCAGTGGCAGAGAAGGACTTTGAACCGGGGAGGTCTTATTCTAGAGTCAGCGCTCTTAACTCTCAGGGGAGGCCGGCCCTGTGGGACACAGATCCACAGCGTGTCTCTGCGTGAGAAAAGCACCTCTGCCTCCACATTTTAGCTCTTTACTCCGAGAACTCATTAACAGGACAAAATGACAGCATGATGCTCCAGAAAAAATTACAGCTATTCATTCTCTCAGTTAGCATGTGATGCAGAGAAGGGAGAAATCACCAAATACTTAATGTGCTTGAAACCTGGTCATTGAAAGAGTCGGCCGTTTGAAAACCACACTTCTAACTGGAAGTAAATCTCAAGAAATATAAACTCAAGGCAAGGTTTTCACTTCAATTACCCTTCTAGTTAATAACTGATGCAAGTAAAAGAAGAATAAGGGAGGACAGGCTCTATGCTGTATGCCCCAACAATGCAGCCTAGTTAGAGGCTCAGAGGAACCTCCCAAATCTGTCACTGGAACATCCCCTGAGGCAGCTTAGAGTCATAAATTGGATGAGTCCTTCTTTGGGATGACATACCTGTGACAAGCCCCAGAATTCCAGGAGACCTGGACCTCTTTGCACCACCTAACATAATTAACAGAGCTAATGATACCATAGGGAGAAAAAGAAACAGTAAATCTTTGCAACTTTTCTGTAAGTCTAAAAATACTCCAAAATAGAATTTATTTTAAAACATACAAAAAATAACAAAGAGCCAATAGGAAAACAAGCAAGGAATATGATCAGACTGTTCACAAAGAGACAATACAATCAGATCTAGGATGTAGTAAAAGATGCTCAACATTATTCATAATAAGAAATGCAAACTGAAACCACTTTGAGATATAATTTTCTCTTATCAGATTGGCAAAAATTCAAAAGTTTAACCACAAAACTTGTTGACAAAGCTGTGGGGAAATCCCTACTCTTAAAGAGAAATATGAATTGGTACAACCAATACAAATTAGTACAGAGGATTTGGGCAGTAACTATCAAAATGACAAATGCACATATACTTTAACAATTTCACTCCTGGGAGTTTATCCCATAGATGTATACATACACATGGATGAAATGCCACACAATGAAAATTATTCAAGCAGCATCACTTGTAAAGAGTGAAGGACTGGAAATAACCCAAAGTCAGAATTGATTAAATACATGAGTATAATCATATAATGGAATATTATGCAGCTTTAAAAACAATTAGGAAGCTCTCTCCATACTGAGATGGAATGATCTCCAAGATACACTGATAATCACAAGAAAGCAAGATGCAGAACTATGTTATGCTGTATAACATATATTCAAGTATATTTCCATTTGATTTGAGAAATTAAGGAGAATGCATAAGAAACTAACAAAATGGTTATGGGAAGCTGACAAATAGGGCATATGGGTCGATGGGAGTGAGATACGTCTCTATAAAATTCTATGTGGTTTTAATCTTTGAATCATAGGACTGTATTACCTACTCAAAAAGATAAGCATAAAGAAAAACAAACGAACAAAAACACCCATCAATCCCACAACTGATAAAGTCAATCTTTGCACTCACCTCTACGTGGATTATATTGTACAAGGATTATCAGGGACCATTCTCCAAGTTCTATTTCTATCGCTTCCTACAACATGCCTCACATCGCATATAATCTTAGGAGGTGCACACAAATGTAATCTTAACCAACAGAGTATAATCAAAAGCAGAAAAATGGAAATGGGAAAATGAAAATATAAAAAAACTAACATAGTCAAAGGCACCTACAACGCTGGGAAAACTATTTTACCTCTGAGGTTACGTTATCTGTGCCACTCTCCTTCGCTACTATACATATCTACCCCAAATCCCAACCTCTCCCCAAACACAGATAGAAGAGAATTAAACATTTTTAGAGCAGTTAAAATCTTAAAACTTATTTGGAAGGGAAGCAGATTTGAGCCCAAAATCATGAATTAAAATCTCAAAATAAAATCTATTAACAACAAAGTGGTTCTTGCTGTCTTCAGTTATTTGACATGTTGGTAGGTGCTGATCAGAACAGACTCCACAACGGGGCGCCTGGGTGGCTCAATGGGTTAAGCGTCTGACTTGGCTCAGGTCATGATCTCACGGTTCATTGAGTTTGAGCCCTGCACGGAGCCCTGTGTTAACAGCTTCGGATCCTCTGTCTCCCTCCCTCTCTGCCCCTGCCCTGCTTGCACTCTCTATCTCTCTGAAAATACATAAATAAACTTTAAAATAAATAAATAAACATTAAAAAAAACTGACTCAGCAATACATCATCTGCAGTGGGATATTGCGTATGCTTCTCGTGTTGACTCCAAGGCCATTACGGCAGTCCACAGAGCATGTGTGGCGTCTTACCAGGAGAGTAGCCAAAATGAGGAGGCCAGCCTGTGACATCACTGATCTCCTAAGAAAGGGTCCCCAAGCTCACGGATTATAACATTAGATGGTAGACAAGCTTCTACTCAGTAGGTAAATACTTTTTTTAAAAACCCTTTGGGAGACAAGTCATCAAAGTCCAGCTCACCTAAGTGCTATCTAGGGAAAATTATTTGCTTTTCTAGTAGATCAATAAGTAGCTAATAAGGTCAGAGATGAGAAATGAACAATCAATAAAATGGGGAAGGCGCTTTAACCCGTCACTGCTTTTAGCCATATCCTTTGTTCCGGTCTAGAGAAGGCTTTCAGAGAAAGAAGGGAACAACTAACTGTGTCGTTTGGTTTTTTTTTTTAAGTTATTTATTTAGAGAGAGACAGAGACAGCCGGGGTGGGGGAGGGGAAGAGAGAGAAGGGAAGAGAGAGAATCCCAAGCAGGCTCCGTGCTACCTGCACAGAGCCCTATGTGAGGCTCGAACCCATGAACCCGAAAGATCATGACCTGAGCCAAAATCAAGAGTCGGACGCTTAACCGACTGAGCCACCCGGGCGCCCCGTGTGTCGCCTGATTTCTTACACACACATACACTTGCACACATGCTTCATTTCACCGTGCTTAAGACTATGAGACTATTATGAATGGACCAAGATCTTCCTTAACAACACTAGAAGGACACATCAGATCACCTGTGGAGAAAACCCTGCTCTGGACAGTTCTATTCATTACTGCAGTTACCAGGTTTTCACTGGTTTACCCAAAGTCAATGTCCAAAGTTAGGGAAACAGAGGCTTCTGCTCTCCCTCTCCTCTCTCCTCACTCCTCACTCCTCAGGAGTGTCTTAATGAGTAGGGTCACTATCTAAAAGGCTCTGCTTTAAACTGCTGCACTATCACAAAACGTCTGATCTACTTGAAGTCGTGAAGGGAAACGCTGCATGCTGACCCAGCTACAGAAAGTCCCCCTGGTACCTCATGAATTTTTGAAGCTGTCTCATAAATCAGTTCGACCAAGATCACTTAACTTGGTCTTGTTACAAATCCTGCTGCCATAGTGGACAGTATCTTAAGTTGTAATTTTAAAATATAAAAGGAAAAGGGAGAGCAGGAGGGACCTTCTACGAAAGCTGGGGGTGGAGAGCTGACAATGATGGCGATCCTGGAGGTCCTGAGTGTAGGACGCCCAGGAAGCCAGAGAGGAGGCTGATCTGAGAGCTAATGTTTTGCTGCAGAACTTTCTTGATTCTCTCACTCACACGCACAGGAATGAAACTGAGGTGCTCTAGGAAGAGCTTAGACCACTCCTCCTGGCACATCTAGAGGGCTCACCCAACCCCTGACATCTCCACCACAGCACCTCTCACTAGGGATCATGACTGCTGGCTTTCTTATGTTAATCCCTCTGTAAACTGTGCACTTCCCAAGGGCAGAGGCCATTTTACTTCTCCCCTGTGCACCTGGCGCAGCGCATGACCACATGGATGTGCTACATAAATCTTTCTTTAATGTTTGCTTAGAAGAGGCAATGCTTCTGAGGAAAGAAAATTGCACCTCTGCAAGTCATCTCCCTTTTCGTGGCAAGGAAGAGCATGAGAGCTACATCCTAAAGCGGTGATTCTCAGAGTAGGTTCCTGGATCACCAGGAGCAGCGTTACCTGGCAACACGTAAAGCAAATTCTTGCTCCCACTGCCCCTCCTGCCCCCCAGGCTGAATCAGAAACCAGGGTTGAGGTCGAGCAATCTGCATTTCAATAAACCCTCCGGGTAATTCTAATGTCAAATGAAGTTTGAGAGCCACTGGCAGTTTCTCATAGGTATACATGCTATACCTTCCTGGCCCACGCCTCAGAAGTGAGACAACCAAAGATAACTCTGAACAATTTTTAGAGGTTGGAAATAAAAGTTTACACATTAACCATGAGCAGGGTTTTCTGGGGCTGTTAATTAACTGCATATGCCATACTGGTTCAGTGGTGTTTATTAATCTATTCCTTTCAACTCACAGCACAGACCTACATATTTTACCAATGAAAATGCAAAAGTCAGGCCAACAGCTAAAAGAGTAGAAAAAAAATTCCTTTTTACACACTGAACGCATTAGGAAATTAATGTTACACGAAGTGACAAGAAGGTCAGACTCCTCAGGCAGAATGGAGGTCATTCTGCACGCATCTCCAATTCAAACAACTAAAAGACATTCACGAAAGTCTTCATTCCTTCTGTATATGGTTAGGCAGCCTTAAGAATTCCAAGTTATCTGTTTGCATTTCTAAAAAACACATTCAGGGGTACCTGGGTGGCTTGGTCAGTTAAGCATCCCACTCCTGATTTCGGCTCAAGTCAATCTCACATTCATTAGATGGAGCCCTGCGTTGGACTCCACACTGAACATGGAGCCAACTTAGGATTTTCCCTCTCCTCCTCTCTCTCTGTCCCTCCCCTGGTATCTCTCACTCTCTCTGTCTCTCTCTCCCAAAGTAAACTTTAAAAAAAATATATTGTAACCACATTTAGACATGTGGGTAAGGACATTCGGAGTGTTTAAAAAGGAAAAGTCTTTCACATGGTGACATCAATGACAGGTCAACAATGAGCCCAATTATCCCGTTGCTACTCTATAAAAAATCTTATGCCAGTCTGTACCAGTCTGAAAAAATTCTGTGCCCTAAATGGAGTATGTTTTGGAGAGAAATAAGCCCAGCTCAGACACGGTTGGCAGTTGTTAAGAAAGTATGGCATAAGTAAGGAAACCAATCTGGGGAAGGGGCTCTCAGTCTCTTGACCTTTCCCTAAGAGGGGTGACCCAACCAAGATCAGAGGTCCTCCTGGGCCTCTGTGGCTGCCAGAGGTGCACACCAGTCAGGGCAGACTTCTAGAAGCCTCAAGACTGTCTGAAGGGCAAAACTAAACTTGCCCTTAGGATTGGACAAAGTGTACAAAGAAATGCAAACTTTCACCCTTAATCTGATAGATGCCTGTGATTTACTAGCCACAAATCTGTTATAATGTCAGGGCCAGCAATTTTAAAAATTGTTGTTGGCTTGGTAATAACACATTTTCATTTAGGGCCTATAAGGCAAAATGCCAGAAAAGGTCTCTTCCTATTTGTAGAATGCAAACAAGCAAACCTTGAGAGTCAAGGAGGCCTCTTCTTTTGTGAGCCTGCTTACAAGGCAGAAGCCGCTGGCAGAGAAACCACATTTAAAAATTATATTTAAAAAAAAAAAGCCTGAGTACTGTCTAATTTCCATACCTAATTTCAAAATATTCAAAGCTAGGGTAATTTTGGTCAAAACATGTTAGTTTTATTCCAGCAGTGGGAAAAATGATTTTAAAAATGTTTCATTTAAAATGAAACAGGTTCTTAAGGTATGACAAAATATTATCAAAAAGCAGGTTCTTAAGATATGACAAAATATTATCAAAAAGCAGGTTCTTTAAGGTATGACAAAATAATCATAAAAATAACATCGTGCCTATTAATCTCTACTATCGATCTAGTTTTACAAGAATAGATTTTTATTATTATTATTATTTTAATGTTTATTTATTTTCGAGAGTCATAGAGGCACAGCGTGAACAGGGGAAGGGCAGAGAGAGAGGGAGACACAGAATCTGAAGCAGGCTCCAGGCTCTGAGCTGTCAGCACAGAGCCCGACGCGGGGCTCGAACTCACGGACCGCGAGATCATGACCTGAGCTGAAGTCGGCCGCCCAACCGACTGAGCCACCCAGGAGCCCCAAGAATAGATTTTTAATATAATGTTAATTTGCCCAGTGAAATATCTTGGTTAATATATTTGTTTGGGGTTTTTTTAATGTTTATTTGTTTTTGAAAGAGAAAGAGAGTAGGCGCGCGCGCTCACCCATGAGCAGCGGAGGGGAAGAGAGAGGGGACAGAGGATCTAAAGCAGGCTCTGTGCTGACAGCAGAGAGTGTGATGCGGGGCTTGACCTACGAACCTTGAGATCATGACCTAAGTCAAGTCAAACACTTAGCTGAAGTCAGACACTTAACTGACTGAGCCACCGGGGCGCCCTTTGTTTTTAAAATGAGTATTAAAAAGTACAATGTCTGGGGGCACCTGGGTAGTTCAGCCAGTTAAGCTATCGACTTCAGCTCAGGTCATGATCTCAGTTTGTGGGTTCAAGCCCTGCGTCCGGCTGTCTGCTGTCAGCATGGAGCCTGCTTTGGCTCCTCTGTCCCCCTCTCTTTCTGCCCCTCCTTCCCTCCCTCTCTCTCTTTCTCTCTCTCTCAAAAAATACACATTAAAAGAAAAAAGTACAAAGTTTAGTTGCATCTGACTCAAGTGTCATCAAATTCATCCAAATCAGGACCTAACCCTAATCAAATATCAGAGCAGGATTTTGCAAACTGTTAACGTGTACTTTGTTTTATATCTCAGAAGCTAAAATAAGCTGAAAAATAACACAATATGGTACTTCATCCACACTGTCAACTCACAAATACTAGAGTTTTTGTTTCTTTGTTAATGTATCTAAATTGGTCAAAGAAATAATATATACATATGACAAAACACAGGAATTTCAGGAAGTGCCTAAAATGTACCCAAAATGCACCCCAAATTTTCATGCTTTATAAAAACAGTACATGTTTTAAATCCCTTTTATTTTCAAAGACACTTGTCTTTTTGCAAAGCAAGAAAAATTAATTATATCTCTCCCTGCCATACCTATACTGAAACTATAAATAGTAAGGACAGCTTATTAAGTAATGAATTTCAATCTCCTTGCAACTTTGAGGGTCAGCACTGCAACTATATTTACCTCTTTTAGATAACTCCTGTCCACCGAGCACCCAAATACAGAACAACAAAGGTCAACTGTCCCACTTATGAAAACCTAAAGACTTTAATGAGCATTCAGATGCCTTGTTCCTCTGATGCAGTTTTCCCCACATATGGTTGGACATCAAGGTCACCTGGACAGCTTTCAAAAATTAAAGATTCCCCATCCTCCTTTCATTTAACTAGAATCTCCAGGAGTTGAGACCCAGAAATCAGTATTTGCTTTCAATGGACAAATTTCAAAACCACTATTTGGTAGCAGGGAATAAAAGAGTAACGAACAACAGTTTCACAAAAGTGCCCCTGCAGTAATCACTCCTAAGTGTAAGGAAGCCATCACCAAAGATGAAGTTGTTTTAAGAGGAGACATCTAAGTGGCAGGAGGAAACATCTGAAAGGTAAAATAAAGACCTAGGCTCCCCACAAAATTCAGCAAATCTCCCTGCCAAATAGTGTAAAAACCAGAGTTGTGGTACTCAAGCTCTAGTGGGCACCGGAACCCCTTGGAGGCTAATTAAAGTTGGGAGTGTGGGCAAAAATGAGCATTTCCAACAAGTTCCCAGGTGATGCTGCTGGTCTGGTCAACAAGGCTTGCGGCAGCCCAGGACTGGAGCAATGACGAGCAAATAGGAGTGCCAGCTTTGTCACTAACAGGCTGCACGACTCTGAGCAAGTCCCAAGTCTTCTAAGTTTTGCCTTTTTCTTCTTTGGAGCTCCTGCACCAGAGCAACTCCTCTAACTCCAACACTCTCTGGTTCTGTGAGATACAAATTCCAGCTGGATTAGCACGTGAAATTGCAGGAATCTGGGGGAGGTGAGAGGAAAGGTTCCAGATCCTGCGACAAGCAATGAATTATATTAACAGCCAGAAATAACACACACACACTCACACACACACACAGGCAGCAAATGAGTCTTTTTTTTTTTTTTTGACGTTGTCAAAAGCCAAGAAAAGTGTTGCTAACGCATATGGCCAAAGGAATAAAATTACCCCCTTTTATTTCTATAATCCCATGTCTGTACAAAAAAGCATGAGTTAAATTTCCCCTTAGCACCAAGAACCTCAATTATTCACCAAAAACTTCCTGTGGCTTTACCCCAAAAGGGGGAAATGGGCTGCAAACTTATTGAATGTCAAAAATACACCAAGCACATCCTGTTGTTCACCAAGTCTCCACAACAGCATGAAATAAGTATCTCCATTTTTCAGATGAAGAAACAGACACTCGTGAGCATAAGTAACTCACTCAAGACAGCACAGATCATTCCTGGCAGAGTTGAGGTTGCGTTAGGGTTTATACAGCTCCAAGCCTGTCACTTTCACCAGGGCACAATGATTTCCGCATCATTTCCGTCTACCGCGTCCCCTTCAAATGCCACAAGAAAAATACCTTCCTATGTTAAAGTGAGGATGATTCTAATGTTTTTAAACTAATTTTGAGGGAGATCATCTTCAAAAAAGATCTGTCAGGCAGTGCATCCCCCACCAAGCTCTTGAACGGCAGAAGTTTCAGGGTATCATTGCAAGACTGTTGTATGTAAACTTTCACCCAAGCCTGGAACACAGGACTAATACTATGACTCTGATCACATTATTCTTAGCTCACTTTGCACTGCAGAAAACTAGCTTTAACAAGTGGTCTGTTGGAGGATGCGGACCAAAAGAAGATGCAGAAACCATCCCCCACTCCTCACCTGCAACACAATCCAGAATGAGACCTACCATGACCCTTTAAAAGGGCCAAATTCAAAGCAGTATCTGCTGATCCCAGGAAATATTTCTCCATCTCTCCTTTTAGGAAAAAGTGAACACATATCCCAACCAACTACAAAAGTAACAGATAAGAACCAAGTAGAAAGACATAAGGAATCAATAAATGCTACTTTTAATGTCTGCACACTACTGAACTGCATGTGTCCTGGTCCATACATGTGAACACTCGCCAACCTTACATTCATCCAGGTCTCCAATTACATCAGCACTGTAGAATACTTCACATACCTTTATTCCATAGCCCTATTGGAAGTGTGGCCTTAAATATGATCGGTTTTTAAAATGACAGGTGTTTCTATAACAACTTTTCATTCCAAAGAGCAGCCAAGAAAAGTGTCCTCTAAAGGTGTGGTTCTTTCTCTTCCATCCCTCTCTCTCAACCATGCAAAAACTTGTTTGTTCTCTCTACAGACCTGGGGTAGGCACAGGACTCTGCAGCACTCTGCCTTTCCCCAGGAAGCAGTTTTCTACAGGTCAGAAGGAGTTTTCAAGGTGGCCTAGGGGTGACTGGCAATGCCACTGCCCTCCCTGAGGCACATCCACATGGCTGCTGTCACCACGGATCTGATGGAGGTCCTCAGCTAGACGGCACACCAGGCCCATGACAGGAAGTTAATGAGGCCAAGGTGATGCATCAGAACCCCACGGGGGTCAGTTCACTTGGCTCAGATCCAGGGCTACAAACTTCATTTCTAACCTCATCCTGGAAAATGCTGGCTGTAATGGAGGAAAAAGAAATCCATCCTCCTATAGAAAAACACCTCCGGCCTTGGATCCCACTGAGCGCAAATCATGGATAGAGAATCAGTAATCCTATCCCAGAACACCAGCTATATGTGAGGCACTCAATGAAAGCAATAATAGCTTCTATTTATTAATCAACTTACTAAGTGACCAACATTCAATGTTCAACCATATTTATTGAGTGCCTACTGTGTGTCATGCTTTGTTCTCTGAGTTATGAATGCAAGAATGAACAGGAAAAAAGAAGTCTCTCCCCTCAAATAGTTTCCAATACAGTAAATACAAAACAATGAGTTCATATGGTTAAAAATTATTTTAAAATTTTTTAACGTTTTATTTTATTTTTGAGAGACATAGAGACAGAGCGTGAGCAGGGGAAGGGCAGACAGAGAGGGAGATACAGAATCTGAAGCAGGCTCCAGGCTCTGATGAGCCATCAGCACAGAGCCCAACGTGGGGCTCGAACTCACAGACCATGAGATCATGACCTGAGCTGAAGTCGGCCGCTTAACCAACTGAGTCACCCAGGCGCCCCTAAAAATTACTTTAATAGAAGTAAAGCAGAATAGGTGTTACAGAATAACTGAACAGAGGAAGGAACTATTTTAGACACGGTCAGGGAAAGTCTCTCTGAGGAGGTAACTTTCTGGCAAGCACTTAAATGGATCCTTCACATTTACTATAAGTAATCTTTATGACAACCCCACAGGTAGGTGTCTGTATTTTATAGATGAGGACCCAGGGGCTCAAGGTAGTTAAGAGACTTGCCCAAGTTTATGAATATCATGCCCAAGTCACACCTGTTTTGAGAATCAGTAAGAGGAAACCTCACTAAGACGACCAGAGATTCAGGAAAGGGAGCCTGGCAGAGTGGGCCACACCATTCCATGTCAATTACAGAAAGAACTGTCCATTACAGGCCCCAACAGGGAAAGATGTACAGAACATATTGCATCTCCTATAAGAAACTCACCACGTCTGCAACTCAACCAATGAGAAACCATCAATACCCTGAGCTCTTGGCTTTCTCCAAGGGACTTTCCTTTAAAACAACCCCTCCCAACTTCCTCCTTCTTCTCCATAAAACAACATTTCTCTGTTAGACTTGCCTATGGGTTTGCCATAGCTTGTTTGTCCTAAATTACAATTCTATTGTTCCTGAATAAACCCATTTTTGCTGGTAAAATAGCTTTTATTTTTAATGTTAACATTCCACAATCCATCATGCCCTTTCCTCTACCCAAAGGTATCAAGACACAAGCCTTGATCTCCAGTGCCAAGGTGTATGAAATCCAAGGGTGCTCAAGAGGACTCATCCAGGAACAAAAAGAAATTCAGATTATATGTGTACTTATTCTTTTGTCTCCATTAAACATCTATTTTTGTGTTAGCTTTATATGTGTAAATATATACATAAGTATACATATACATACGTAAATATATATACAAATATATACAATATATGTATATAAATAGCTATACAGTTTAGAAGTGAAAAAATATAAAAATAATTATTATTGGGGCACCTGGGTGGCTCAGTCTGTTAAGTGTCCAACCTTGGCTCTGGTCACAATCTCACAGTTCACGAGTTTGAGCCCCACATCGGGCTCTGTGTGGACAGCTCAGAACCTGGAGCCTGCTTCAGATTCTGTGCCTCCCTCCCCTGCTCATTTTCTTTCTCTTTATTTCTCTCTCTCTCTCTCAAAAATAAATAAAAACATTTAAAAAAATTTTAAAGAACTATTACTGATAGAGGCACACAATCATATAAATTTCAGGATCACTACACTAGAGAGTAGATGCCAAAGAAATAAACATGGTCCCTCTTCCCAAAGACAGAATATTTTGTTCTGCAAATATATTTCATTCCGCCTATATTCTGTGAACGTAATTACAAATTTCAAGACACGAAATGAAATAAAATAGACCATACATGTGAATCCAAGGCATGGCTCACTATGGCATTGAAGCGTTTTCCTCTAGTGCCTCGTTCAACCAACATTCAGGCCTCCGGGGCCAGGGCCTCACGCGCCGACAATTACAGTCTGTTCCCCTGACAGGGAAACCTGTTTACTCCACACTAAAGGGAATCCACCAATTCATTTCAAATTGGTCACCAGACAGCAGCTGTCAACTGGTAATAACTTTTGGTCACTCCCTACCCAGGCTGTTTAATACGCATGTAAACATAAGTTTCATAAATTGTTCAAATGTGTATTTACTCAAAACACCATTATGGGTCCATCAGACTGTTACAGGCTATCAGCTAAATAATATGCATTTTTTAAAAGGCTTGGCAGCTTAATACATATTTTTACTGCTCGCATAACTCAAAAACAGCCTCAGAGTAAAACGTTTAATTTGACACATAAATAGTCCATTATATGGCCTAATCCTCTTTTGTGTTTTCAAAAAGGGAAGAAAGTGCCAGGGTATTTCAATTTGATAGGAGGAGCACAGCAAAGGAGAGGGGAAAAAAATATTCACACACAGCTGTTGATCTTACTTTAGGGCCAGGCTAAACGGGGGTGGTAAATAAAGGGGTATTTGAAAAGAAAGGGTATCTGCTTATCAGAGGCATTTAGGTTGCTCTTTAAAAAAAAAAAAAAAAAAGGAAAAAGGAAAGAAAAAGAAAGGCCATTATTTGGATAGTCTCCTGGATATTAACCCTCAAACTACCTAGTTACTGTTTACTTGTAACTACAAACTGATCTGGTAGACTAGCGTTCCTTAAAGTAGAGGCCTGCAACCAGAGAAGTACTCCTGTTGAAATCTGTAATTTTATCTATAAACCTACACATCTTTCTTAAGTTCTCAAAGGCAAATGTGCAATTCACTCATCTTCTTTAATATGACCAAGAGGTACTTAGTACTTCCCTAATAAGTGATTTAGAGGGTTCCTGAAATCCATTTTGATAAATTAAAATCAGCAAGTCGCCAGAGTATACAAAGAACTAGAAATTGATCTCCCAGGAACTCCGGCTGGTCTACAACGCTGCCAAGTATTGACACATTCACACACCAACACTGCAACTCTTAAAACTCACACTATACTCTAGAAGTCACTGTAACATCAGTGCTGTCTTGAGTCAATCATAGTTTGTAATACTACTATTCTTTTACTATTCTTACACTATATTTTTAATTATAAACCACTGTTTGTTCAGTTTTACCATTAGAAATTTGATTTGTTTGGGCGGCGGGTGCCTGGGTGGCTCAGTTGGTTGAGCATCCCACTTCGGCTCAGGTCATGATCTCATGGCTCGTGGGTTCAACTCCCACGTCGGGCTCTGTGCTGACAGCTCAGAGCCTGGAGCCTGCTGAAGATTCTGTTTCTCCCTCTCTCTCTGCCCCTCCCCTGCTTGTGCTCTGTCTCTCTCAAAAATAAACATAAAAAAAAATTAAAAAAAAATAAATTTGATTTCTTGAAGATAATCTGGTTAATCTCACAATGTGGAGATAGTGTAAGTAGATACATATGCAGCTAAAATAGATATATATACAACAAGCCCACCTCCAAAAAAATTACCTGCACAGTAAAACTTCATTTGTGGTTTTATGCTCTTGCTATCTACTATCAAGATAAGTACAATAAAATTACACTTTTAAACTTAGAGGATACTGTTTTATAAAATAAAAAATACATATGGCTCATACTAATACTTGGTATACTGATGCTGAATGGTAAGGGTGATATAAGGAATTTCTGCCCTACCTAACTGGGTTGAGTTCAAACATCTGAGAACCAATACTCCAGACCAGTAATTCTTCACCTTTTCTGAGCCAGCCATTTCTGGGAATCTTACAAAAGTTATGATGTTCTTTACGGAATAATACATACAGGCATTAAAATTTGCATACTGGGACATATTTCTTAATTCTTAAGCCTTTACAAGCCCAAATTTCACGTCCCAAGACAATCTTGTACTCTTATTTTTCTATGATAAATATTTTCAAAACAATAGATCTCTTCAGTTTCCCAAATAAATAAAGGTTAATATTGATAAGCTTTTGAAACTGTTTATTAATTCCTGAGAATTCTGCAAATACCTCCTCAGTCTTAAACACTGTCCTCGAGGCCCTTAACCTGACATTAAAAACCCTCATTCTAGATTTCATTCTGTTTTCACCATCCTTTCAATATCACCTCGGAAAATTATACTTATTATTTCTTGATGCACGTCAGGGTTTGTAATTGTTTTTAGACACAGTGGCACTTGTTTCTTTCCACTACTGAATCTTTCTCCAAAATCCCAGGGTAAAGGTTTTACCCCAAAGGAGAAAATGATCTATTCTAAAGGTCTTCCACTCCAATACCTGTGGCCCCTTTATTATAAATCCACAGATCTTTAAGATGAGAGTATGCCTTCTGTGTTCACATCCCTTCACACTTGAGAAACTTACTGTCTCCTGAGGAAATCCATTTCGTTTTTTCACAACACTATGAGAAAAATATTTCGTATATTGATCTGAAATTTATCTTTCTATAACCTACCCCCAGTAGTCTTTGTTCTCACCCCATGGTTCCATACACGAGGTCTAATCCACCTCTTCTGCTGAAGACAGCCTCTTAAATATTTGAAAACTGAGGACACAGCCACCCTTGTTCTCTGCCCACTTATCCTTCATGCTTTCAGGCCTGCCTCACCGTCCTGATCATTATCTCTGAATATTATCACTCTATCTGGGTCTGACCTCAACACTCCAAGACTCTTTAACACAGTGAAAGGCCTGAACCCTTTCTCTGACTGCTTCTACCAGTACAGTCTCATTTTGTGAATTCGACCTCTGCTAGAAACTTCTATGTCAAAACTCTCTGATCTCAGAAAACTTAGCACTATCCCTGGGTCTGGTTTCCCTACTAGATTCACTTCTAATTCTCAGGACTTTCTATAGTCAACAGTTTGCCTGCCTGGACATCTTCTAAAATTAGAAGATAGTCAAGCAGGAAGTAGGGGAGAAGCAAGCTCATTCTGAATTCCCTAAGGCAGAGAGGTGGCAAACTGGAGGGAACAGAATTATGATCCACTTTCAGTTTTCCCTATATTTCAACATGAGCAGGTTCCTATCCAGTAAATGTAGTCAGAGAAACTTCTAGAACTAGGCCTGGGAGGAAGGGTAGACTTTAGATAGGCAGAGAAAAAGGTCATGTCATACCCCAGAATGATTTGAGCAGAGGTGCAAAGGTGAGGAAGCCTCTGGCATGTTACAGGGATAGGAGTCAACCACTTTGGCTTAAGCAAAGGGTCCGCATAGTGCTGCCTTAGGGAGTAAGGCTGGAAAGCAGGCTCGGGTCACAGCATAGAAACCCTTAAAAGCCAGGCTACTGAGTCCGGCTGTCATCCTAGAAGCAGTGGGGAGTCACTAAAGTTTTAAAGCAGGGAAGTAACATGATGAAAGCTATATTTTAGATAGAGTACAGGCCTCTATTCACATCAGGCATTTAATCAATGATGCTGACCGGACATATAGATTCAAACTGCCAGGAAAGAAGCATCTTGTGACCTAAAACTTACAGAAAACCCACTCCCCTAGTGAAATCCACCTCAGCAACAACTCACACTTTATCTTTTGAATTTAATTAAGGACAGAGAAAGAAAAGGAAACAAAGAATGAAACTCAAACAAACTAATACTGCCTCTAATGTCCAAGATTCCTTCATTCTCCTCCTCAATCAAAATGCATATTTTACTGTAAGCTAAAAATGATATAGAGGCATTAAATATTTACTCTTCCCATTTGCTATTATTTTTCGCTAGTTACTCGGCTGTAACAGTCATTAACATGCTGAAAAGGAACTTCATGTAAATTCATCACTGGTCTGGGAATACCACTGCTCTGATGTACTGGCTGCAAGCTACACCCGGCTCAGAGGCACCATTTCCCTACAGGCAGGGCCAAATGTCTGGTTCACTCACAATTTACAAATGATTATTTTTCTAATTAATCATTCATCAAAAAACATAAATGGCAACAGGGTGTGAAGACAGCGCTAGCAAAAACAGAAGGGGGCATCGATCCAGCAATCCCTCCATCGCAGCTATGATCCAGGCAGCAAGCCCTGGCCCTACTGAGGGCCACAACACAGTCACCAGAGAAGGCTCCTTGGGTCTGGGGCTGCCATTTCAGAGAAGGGCTTGACCCTGTCCTAGGGCACAGCTACCCCCAAGTACCCTAGAAGGGGTGGCTCACCTCCCATATAGGCCATTACAACAGCCTCCTCACTAGTCCTCCTTTCTCCAGTTGCTCCGTCAACACCCACCCAATCACCTCCCCATGCCTCTTTCTCCCCAAGACACACAGTTGTAAAATACTTCTCCTCAAAAGAGTACCTTTATCATGCCATTAGGACCTATAAGGCTATTTCTAGTCTCAAGATGTCCAACTCTTACAATTTGAAAGGCCCTTAAACATCCCCTGGTCCAGGGCCCTTCTTTTTAGCTGAGGAAACGGAGACCTAGGGAGGTTTCGGCATATCCACCATCATCTGTTGAACATGACCTGAGGGACTCTTTAAGCAGAGGCTTTGTTTTTTCTGGAGAATCTTCTCCCCTCTGCCTCTATATTGATTAACAGAACTGCAATAGCTGAGTAACTGCAACATGGCTACTACCTGCAAGAAGGCAGATGTATGCAAGATCTACCCACTTTTGAAAAGCCATCTAAGTTTTAAATACACAAACCAGATTCCTGAAGTAGCTGTACTAAATACCAAAGAAGCTACGACTAGTATAAGTTATATTTCTAAAAGGATGTAGACACCCAATGTTTTCCCTGCCACTAGGATTAATCAGCTAGATCCTGTTCTGCAGAGAAACCAAAATGATCCCAGTTCAAGTCAACCTGGAAGGCTGACGGCTAATAAAAGGGCAAAAAAAGTAAAGAAATACTTCTTACCAGATCTTAACATTAAAACCCATTTTCGGGGCGGCTGGGTGGCTCAGTCAGGTTAAGCGGCCGACTTCAGCTCAGGTCATGATCTCGCGGTCTGTGAGTTCGAGCCCCGCGTTGGGCTCTGTACTGACAGCTCAGAGCCTGGAGCCTGCTTCAGATTCTGTATCTCCCTCTCTCTCTGCCCTTCTCCTGCTCACGCTCTGTCTCAATGTCTCAAAAATAAATAAACGTTAAAAAAAGTATTAAAAAAAAAGTTTAAAAAAATATTTAAAAAAATTAAAAAAAAAAAACATTTTCATGAGCCCTTATGGTCATTAAGTTTGGGACAGTGTGCCAGGCAAGAAAGTACTGGGCTCGAATCATGAGACTGAAGTGTTAATCCCAGCCATCTAAAACATAATAGCTGTTCTGTCTCTCCATCTGTACTTTGGGGGTATCCGTCCCACCTACAGAGAACACTATAAGGAAACAACATCCTCAGGAGGTGGAAAGTTATCAAAATGTAGGGTACTAATAATGGAAGATGACCTTAATCATTTAGCACCGTCGTAACTACATAATGATTAGATATCACACTTACTGCTTACCATGTGCTAGGCACTATACAAAGCACCTTACATGCATTAACTCATCTAAACCTCACCAAAATTGGACACAGATACTATTATCTCTATCTCACAGATGGAGAAACCAAAGCACAATGGTTCATTAAACTGCCCAAGTTTACATATCTAGTACATGGAAGAGCAAGGATTTGAACCCAGACATTCTGACTCACTGCCAGCACTCTTAGTCACCAAAGTCTCCCTCCTTATCACTTAGTAGCTGGGGCAGTAAAAGAATAAGAAAAACAGCAGATGTTTATCAAATAATTACACCAAGCTATCCACAGTATCTTTTCTAGATATTTGAATTCTACGACGAACAATAGGATTCTGGAACACGTACGATAAGGGAGAATAACTCACTCATGTGACAGATGACAATGGTGGGTGGGGAGCAGAGTCTGAGGTGATCTGCCTAGGGTCATTCCCAGAAACCACAGCCTAAGTCTTACAATAACCCAGACCAGCATCCTGCCTTGGTCCAGCAGGATGACCTTAACACGAATAATTAACCAGTACTGGTGAGGCTCAATTCCAAATGCCTGATCACACTTGAAACGCGCCATTCTAACCTTCGCAGATGCCCTATTCTCATGGAACCACTCTCATTGGTAAGACTGTAAAATGGTGCAACCACTATGGAAAACAATTTGGAGGTTTCTGGAAAAAAATTTAAAAAGATGTGCCATATGATCCAGCAATCCCATTTGTGGGCATATATCCAAAAGAACTGAAAGTATAAGAGCTATTTGCACACCCATATTCACAGCGGCACTATTCACAAGAGCCAAGAGGCAGAAGCAACCCAAATGTCCATCAAAGGATGAACGGATAAACAAAATGAGATACACACATGCGAGGGAAAAGTATTCATCCTTAGAAAGGAAGAAAATCGTGTCACATGCTACAACATGGATGAAACCTTGTTGAGGACATAATGCTAAGTGAAATATGTCAGTCATAAAAAGACAAATACTATGATTCCACCTACATGAGGACCTAAGGTAGTCAAATTCATAGACATAGAGAGTAGAGTGGGGGTTCCTGGGGGGTAGAGAGAGGGAGAAAGGGGAAGTTATTGTTTAATGAGTACAGAGTTTCAGATTGGCAAGATGAAAAAGTCCTGGAGACCTGTCCCGCAACAATGTGGCTACAGTTAACACTACTGAACCATACACTGGAAAACGGTTGAGATAGAAATGTAATGTGCTTTTTACCATAGTTTTAAAAACACTGTAATAAAAGAAAGTACAATGACAGAGAGAGAGAGAGAGAGAGAGAGAGAGAGAGAGAGAGAGAGAGAGAGAGAGAGAGAAGTCTGAGATTAGTCACCTTAAGGAGTTGTTTAAATTCATACCAGACTGTATTTGAACTCAGATTAAATCATATAGTATACTGGCCATATGGGCTATATATGCTAAAACAAATGCTATAAACGCTCAGAAGCCAACTCTGAAAAACCCTTCCTATACAACCCTACTTACGTATTTACAAATAAATCAAAAACTGACTTGATCAATGATTCTCTTCTGAGGAATGAATACTAAGAGTATCTACTCAGTGTAAACCAATGTGCTTGAACCCACTTCATTCTGAGAACATACATGTGCAATTTTATTTTTCTAATATAACAGAAAAAAAGATGATTTATATCCCAAAATGTATCTGACTAAAACACATGACATCTATGTTAAACACACACACACACACACACACACACACACACACACACACACACACAATGTTAAGAGGAAAAAAGAAACTGGTTCAATCAAGAAAAGGTAAATGACTTCATTCACAGGTACTTACGTGTCACAAAAATAAAACTATTTTCTCATATCTCTAAATTCATCCAACTAAGAGAATACTTAACCATCTCATCCAGTTAAAACAAATAAAATAAAACCAAAAACAAAAACAAAAAGATCTGCCTCATAAGGGAGGATGTACATAACCAAAATTTGTTTCTCTTTCCCAGAATAAATTATTACCAAGAGAAGATACACAACAACATGTTTTACAAATCGCACAAGGTAGAACTGCAACCCTACACACACGCAGTCCTCTCTTCTCTGGATTTCTTCCAAATTTAGACTATTCCATCTGGAAAGTAAATTTTAACACAAGCAGAATTACTCTTTTACATTTGGAATGTCAGCAGAACAACCTACCAGGTAGCACACACCACTTACTTTCCATGAAAGCAAAACACATTTAAAAAAATGTAATAGCTAAGATTACTGAACATTCATTCTAAGTACCTTACATACATATTAACTAAATTTAATTCTAAGACCTACCTTCCAAGGTAAGGCCTGCAATCCCCATTTTACTAGTAAAATAACTGAGACACAAAACTACGTGCAGCTATCATGGCTAAGCCTGGATGGGACCATGGCAGACAAGTTTTGAAATTCATGCTATTTACCACTCTGCAATTCTATCTCCCATGACACATTAAAAAAAAAAAAGAAAAAAAAGAAACAACAAACAAACAAACTGACACAATTCTGCCATATCTCTAGAGAACCAAAAAGAAACTATGAATGTCAAACATTCTGGCCTTGGGTCAATCATAACCTCTCTAGCTTTGTTTTCTTGTTGTGAAATAGGTATAATACCTCCAATGCCTGATAATACAGCTGGCTGGATAGTGACAAAAACAAGCAAAACTATACACATACACTTCACTACGGCAACTGCATGGCCAAATACTCTTCCCTGATACCTTCCTGTTTCCACTTCTCATCTAAAGACAGGCTTTCCTTTGCCAAATAAACTTTTCCCATCCCCACAAAAGTAACTGACAGCAAAATGTGCAGCATTACTGGCAAAAGCTAAACAGGAGTCAGCATCTCTCTTGTAAGCTGTGTCCCTGTCTGAAATATAATACAGTGGGCAGGCTGTTTCTTTGAAATAGATGGATCTATGGTTTGAGGGCAGCGCAGAGTGTAAATCTGTCTTGGTGAATGGCTCACACCATGTCTTTCTCGTTTTGTGTGCTATTGTGTGCTATCTGGCAATATATCTGTCACAGCTCCACTTCCTCCTTTCCACAGGAACAAAAGTTGAGAGAGATTGGAAATACAACCCCAGACACAGCCTTATAAAGGCAGCAATTGAGTTTCTGAAAACTCCAAGCCAACTTCAGGCAAAGCACCAGTTCAGCTTGTCTGTACACAAGGCAATCTGGTTAGGTAATAACCCCATTTTGTCACCTTTTTTGTTCACCTTGCAATGGAAATCCTATCAGAGAAATGACTACTTACCATAAAATTATTTGAAAGAGGATAAGTTGATACTGAGACACAAATAAAATATAAATTGCACCTTTGCACACATCGGTTTCATCTACAACACCCAAAAGCCACTTCAAGAGGCTGTGGACAGCTGAGGGATAATTCTTGATTCCCCTTAAAACATTCTCTGCAGCCTCAGGGGAGACTGGAAATGCCGGCAGTACTACTCTGTCTCCACTCTAGCCTGAGACCTACAGGCCTGGCTTCCTCCAAGAATCGTTTGCGCAAAGATCGAGAAGGGTACAGCCCCTGCCCTTTCTTATACCTGCCCTAAAGAATACTGGCCTTTCAGATTAGCTCTTCCAGGTTTCAGAGGTCAGCCTGAGAGTTTAGAAGAGTACTACAAAATCACTGTCCTTCGGCTGTCAGCATTTTGAAAGCAATTTATCAATATCACTGCCAACCTCACCCCCCAAGAGCTGCCCAGGGTGTCAGAGAAGGCTCTCCCAGAGAACTGGCAAAGATCCCCAGGTTTAAATCACTAATCCCAAAATTCAGCACAGAATCTCAGACCATTTGAAAGCTACTTTTATAAAAACCACCATTCAGGCTCAAAGCTACATGACTTGCAAATGATCCTGCTTCAGGTTCCCTTTCAGTGCTTACAACCTAGGCAAAGAATGGAATTTAACACAACTATAAAATTAATAACAGATGGTCAAGTACATTTAACCTTAGAGGAGTAAACAATGTAGGTAATGTCTCCCAAAAAATAAACTTCCCCAGGAAGACTATAAGAATATTTGAAAACAACCAAAATAAAAATCGGCTGTTCTGAGAAACAAAATTCTAAATGAGATTCAATCACCACCTGAGTGTTACCCCTTCCCTAACCATAACTCATCTCAGTTTCTCCGTTCATTCACGTGGGCCTCTGACTGAGAGCAAGACACAGTCCTTTTTCTGGGCTCTTAAAACCGACAGCTTTCTCTTCCTACCTCTACAGAAGACAGTTGGTAATTCACTATGACTTGGCAAAGTTAAGGCTAGTTCTAGCTAAGTGCTCTGGTTTTACAACAACACACAAATGACCCATTTTCAAACAGTTGTAATGTAGTAAAAAATACTCAGCATGAACTTTAATAACACAGCTTAGCTCTCCTTTGAAGATTCAGAAGACTGCACAGCTTAAGCTTTGGATTCATTGCTGGAAATAACCCATTATCACTAGTAGTCAATGCAGAATGACCGGCAGCCTGGAGGCCTGTGGGGGACCACTAACTAACTGGGGGACCCGGATCCTCTGGGCTTTGGGCTCCTTGTATTTATAAAGCAGGAGCGATACTCAGAGGCCATATGAACTTTTCCAGCTCTGACAGCCTGTGCACCTTCAGAAGCCCTTATATGTAAAAAGCTCCATTTAATAAGATGTCCAAATACACCGGATTTTCCATCTCCCTAGGGGAATTTTCTATCAGCTCATAATTCTCAAGAAATCTCTATAAACAGACATCAAAAATATCTTATTTTATTATTAAAAGCGACGGTGAGAAGTTGTGTATTCCTGAAAAGTATCTACACATGAAAACCAATGGACTTGCTTCTACTGTCTAAGTAAAAATCTGCACCCATATATAAAGTACAGTGAGAAAATAGTTTCAGAACTGAAAAAGAACTTGGATCAAAAGCCCATCCATGAAAAAAAATAATTTAAAAAAAATGAGATTCTCACAGAACACTGAAGAAATCATCCTTCATTTTCAGCTTTTATTATAAAAATAATATGGGTTTATGGCTATAGAAACACAAAAAGGTTTTACCAATCTAATATTTAGATCATAACACTTATTTAGTCAAGATACCTTGACACAGCTGACTTCAACTAAACTGTAAAGTATGAGACCTCATCTTTTTATCTTCACCGAGATTACTTCAGATCGAGGCCTGAAAAATTATAAGAGAAGGCTCTGGATTCAGTTTAGAATGTGGTCATTTCTAGAAACATCTGAATTTTCAAAAGAGGAAACCAGAATATGGCCTTCCCTCAACAACTCTCTACATGCATAAAGAATATGAGGAAAGTGATCTCAAGGAAGGGGAGAGAAAGAGTTTGTCCAGAGATGCTAGCATCCCAGGATTCAGACTTAGATTTCTATAAAAGCCACCCTAGATAATCCCAGGGTCATAGTGAAGGGTGTAAAACTAGTTCCTCTGATTTCCCTATGCTTTGCTTCCCTCCTAACATGCTGGAGAGTATACTACACATTGATGTAACTGAAAATAACTTATTTTTATAATGTGATAGCATCCTTCAGAATAACTGGAGGTATTTCTGAACACTGAAACCTTAGGTTCAGGAGTGGCTGACTCAATTTCTCAGGCATGCAGGTTTTAGCCTCCAGTTCAGTCCTCCTATCCATCTCTAATTCACTGACATACCTTCCCCAATGAGAGAATGGTTTGCAAAAATATAAAATAAAAACTGCAAATATTTACTCCTCCAACTCTTAAAGATCTGCCAAGATGATGCCAACCCTCTGAGATGTGAATGTACATACATACAAATATACATATCATGTGGCTGTGGGTGCAAGAGTCGAATCTTAACCAAAAACCACCCTGGGAAATGATCAAAGTATAAGATTCTGCCAGAAGGAGAAAGACAGTCCTAGAGAGATTTAAGTATCTAGATGAATCGTTCAAAGTCTTAAGAAGTTTCACCAGTCCTAGGGGCAGATGATAAACAGAAGGTTTTCTTTCACTGTTCTTTTTTTCTTTAGTTTTCTGTCTTGTTTTGTTTTTGTTTTGTTTTAAGCAACAATAAAAACAAACAGCAAACTTCAAGCTTCATTCCATTCTAAAAAGTTTTAATTAACATCCAAACTGGCTTCACATCCAGGAAGTAGGCCACATGCACAGAAAAGGTCAGAGTCTCACACTTGGGCTACTTAAAACAGGTTAGAGCTACCAGAGACTTCTTATTAGATTTGGTTAGGTTCCCAGAACAGAGAAGCAAGGACTCCCTTCTGTCTTGTTGCAAAAGTGAAAGCATTATCAAGATCAAACTGTGGTCAGACCAGTTTCTCCTGTATTAAAGTTCTAGAACAGTGTCAACTGTCACTCACAGGGTTAAAACACTGAGGCTAACATAAGAACCAACACAGCCAACTAAAACAGTGGAAGCCCAAATGTACAGGATGTCCTACACAGTCGTCAGAGTCTGTCCCCACAGACACCCTTTGACCTGACGCCCATTCTTGTCCCTCTCAGCTTCACCACAGAGAACTCAGCTCAGCTGCTCTTGCCCTAGCCAACTGACCTATGAGCAAAGAACAGGCTACACCAGGGGAACTCAGCTAAAACAGCTTGCCCTCACCATACAACTGATCTCATTATGCCCTCCACTGTTACTTGGCTTTTTGCTCAATAAATAAACTGATTAAAATGGTACTATTCTAAGCCATGTCCCAGATACAATGGATGACCTCTGTGACTCTTTAAGCATGCCTTGGATTCTCTACTTACAAAATAGGAATAAGACTGACTAATTCTATTTTGCTCTGGTGGTATGTATAAAACAATACTTTAAGCATGTTAAGGACATTTCATATTTAGGAAAAATATGAACTTACTTTGGTACTAAGAGCATCTATGAAGTAAAGTGTGCTCTAAACAAATCAAAACCACTAAACCCTTCTGACTTCAGACTTCTAGCCTTTCAACATCAGATTCTCATTCTTGGCATAATACTCTGTATCAATCCCCTTTTTGCCTGAGGAGCATGTACTGGAATATAAACTGATGTCAAACAGTTGATTTAATTTCTGAGGTAACTAAGCCACATCAAATCTCAGTATGCATTAACTGGTGGAGTTAACCTATAATTAGAAGACCTTTCTACCTATAAGGAATGCAAACTATGGACAAAAACACAAATATAGCCTTATTCTAACTCAATATTAGGGCCAAATTCTTTTCTCTGACTTTTAATCTTAATTCCAGTTATTAGTTAACAAATAGTGTTACATTAGTTGCAGGTATACAATACAGTGATTCAACAATTCCATACATCGCCCAGTGCTCATCACAAGTGGGCTCCTTAGTCCCCTTCGCCTATTAACTCATCCTCTTACACTTTTACCCTCTGGTAACCATCAGTTTGTTCTCTATAGATCAGAGTCTGTTTCTTGATTTCTTTTTTCCCTTTCCTCATTTGTTTTGTTTCTAAAATTCTAAATATGAGTGAAATCATATGGTACTTGTCATTCTCTGGCTTACTTTGCTCAGTATTATACTCTCTAGCTCCATCCACGTCATTGCAAATGGCAAGATTTCATTCTTTTTATGGCTGAATAATATTCCATTTTAAATAACACATCACTATTCACCACTCTATGGACACTTGGGATGTTTCCATTTCTTGGCTCTTGTAAACAATGCTGCAATAAACATAGGGGTGTATGTATCCCTTTGAATTAGTGCTTTTGTATTCTTTGGGTAAATACCCTATAGTGCAATTGGATCATAGGGTAGTTTTATTTTTAACTTACTGAAGAACCTCTATACTGTTTTCCACAGTGGCTACACCAGTATGCATTCCCACCAACTTCCACATCCTCAGCAACACTTACTGTTTCTTGTGTTATTGATTCTAGCCATTCTGACAGGTGTGAGGTGATACCTCACTGTGGCTTTGATTTGCATTTCCCTAATGGTAAGTGATGATCTTTTCCTGTGTCTGTTGGCCATCTATGTCTTCTTTGGAGAAATGTCTGTTCACGCCTCTCCATTTTTTAATTGCATTATTTTTTGGGTGTTGAATTTTAGAAGCTCTTTATATATTTTGGGTACTAACACTTTATCAGATATGTCATTTGCAAATATCTTCTCCCATTCTGTAGGTTACCTTTTAATTTTGTTGACTGTTTCCTTTGCTGTTTTGAAATCTTTTATTTTGATTCAGTCCCAATAGTTTATTTTGCTTTTGTTTCCAAATTTTTAATGAGAATCTTTCCTCTTGACACAAGCAACTTATAAGGACATGCACTTGGCCATGGACATTGGTAGAACTGGCATCTAAAAGTGAAAGAACCAATCTGCCATGATTATTCTTTAACAGGCTTCTGTATCTCCACAAGACCCCTAAATAAATGGCCAAAAGCAGACCAAGTCTGTCTTTGGCTGCCAAAAATGACTGTCATAGGCACCCCGATCCTAGATTCAAGAAATATAAGGTTAGGTGAGGATCAGACCTTCCTTTAATATAAGCCCCAGCTAACCTGTCATTCCTTTTCTTTTCTTACTGAAACTGCCAGGAACAGGCCTGCCAGTTTCCTTTTTTAGTGCCACAATCTCCTGCCTCAACCAGACAGTCTCCTTCTGTGTCCCACTAAAGCACAGAATACACTCCCTGTTTCTAAAACCACACATTCCTTCTGAGGATTTTTTTTTAAGTATCTACAGCTAGTAACAACAGAGAAACAGAAAAGTAGGCAAAGGGCGCAAGCTGAATTCTCTAATGAAAGCATTTACCAACAATTTGATCTAGGAACCAACTCTAGAAACATGATGAATTTGAATTCAGTCACCATGAACTACAAACTGAACAACCACTGAATGGTCACTCAATAGCTAACATGAGTTACTGGTAGTCCATGAATTCCCAGTGGTTTGCAGCATAACCAGAACCCAAAAATCACAACTGGCATTTAGCTGCCTTCTCCAGCAAAGAACAACTTTAACGCATGTGTCTGATCCTTGCTAAAGACAAACCAGAATCAAGAGAGAGCAGGAAATGCCAAGAACTTATGAAGACTCTTAACTCTCAAGACAGGATGGGCATCTCCATCTCTGGGTCTCTGGGCTCCTGGCCGATGAACTATGCCACAACAGCACTGGAAACCATTCAGGGAGTGATGCCAGCTTCCAGCTGGGACAATGAATATTTGCGGACTACCTGAGGACAGGTACTTTGTACAGTCCTTGATGTGTTCTAAATGGTGTCCTTAGCTCAAGCCAGCCCTTCAGAGCTGCCTACGCAGAACACGTGATCTTGACCCCTTATGGTCACTTTCCCTGAATTATGGTTTGTCATCATGTTATTAATCTGCACTGAGAAATGGTATAAAAACAATTGTTTCACAAATCCCTGCTGTGTGTTTTGAAAAGTAGGTTCAAGGCCCCATCCTCTCCACTGAGGAAATACCTCAGGAAAATGGCAAGTATTTCCTTCTCTGTTCCGTTCCCTGAGAAAAGAAGTATGTGGTGCCTCTGCATATTGCATAAGAACCTATCCTGCATGTTTCTGCCCATTAGCCTCAACATGGTTTCATCCTATTTTCTCTACATGTGTTTTCTCTCTGTCCCAATTTCCTCATCTTATTTTAATTCTGTTGCATTGTATGTTTTTGTAAACCAGCTCAAAGCTTTTTCTGGATGACACTGAAAATGAAATAAAAGACAATAAAATACCATGAGGCTAGCCTGGGTGGCTCAGTTGGTTAAGTGTCCAACTTCAGCTCAGGTCATGATCTCATGGTTTCTGAGTTCGAGCCCCATACTGGGCTCTCTGATGTCAGCACAGTGCCTGCTTCAGATCCTTTGGCCCTCTCTCTCTGCCCCTCCCCCACTCGTGTGTGTGCACTCTCTCAAAAATAAACAAACATTTTCAAAAAGACAATAAAATACCTTAATAACTACTATTTTCTACACAAACTGCTGCTTCACCCAAATAACCAGCTACCTTAAGGGAAGGGGACAAATCGAATTGTCCTAAAGAACCAACAGCATCTTCTAAACTTTAATCTATTCATGGCTATATCATTCATCATCATCAAATTACTGAGGTCCATCTCAAACTTACACATTTGGAAACAAGGCTGCTAAATCCAAGGTGGTAATGACACCCCCCACCCCTTTTGCCCTATCTCCAACCAACACAGAGCACCCAAAATTCAAGCATTCCGTTCATTCCTTTTTTTAACACCCAGTATCACCTTACAGTAATAAGCACTTTCATACAGGTTTTCTTACTAGATCGTTGTAACAACATTACAAAACAGGCTAGAAAATTGTTATTACCCCATTCTACAGAAGAAACAGGTTTCCTGAGTGATTTGTCCAAGGTTAATGAATGCTGAGCCCAGGACTGTCCATTTATAATCTAGAAGTTTTTCCTCCACCAGAATCCACTCACATACAGACCCTTCCAGGGACGCATGCAGAGGATGGTAAAACTGAAGAACCAGTGGAACAAGAAATAGTCATACTTCTTAATTGATTATGCTCTAGAGTTCAAGGGAAGACACCTGTCCACAAACCTTTCTGCTAAAGACCTTAACAGCCACCAGACTTCTTGGACTCAGTACACCACCTAAAAAATACATTTTCTTTCATCTTGGTCTGATCATGAATGATGTCAGATGTTTCCAGGGCCCTACAGATTTTTCAATTCCAAAATATTCCTAATTTGAAGCCTCAAGCCACAGATAGGTCTCTCCAAATAGAAAGCTTAAAACTATCTTTTTTTTTTTGTTTTTTAAGTCTATGTATTTTGAGAGAGAGAGAACGAGCTGGGGAGGGGCAGAGAGAGGAGGAGGGAGATGGAGAGAGAGGGAGGGAAGGGGGGGATCCCAAGCAGGCTTTTTTTTTTTTTTTTTTTGAAGGCACAGGTAAAAAGAAAAAAATTATCATTTCATTACTGGTGTTGTTTACAGAAGATGAAAAGAGACATACTCTCAATTTCCATCTGATTTCCTGGGTTGGGTAAAAGCACTTTTCGCCTTTGTTTTATTCTTACGTCTATATTTATACTCCAAAGTTCAGCTTGTATCTCAAAAAGACAGAACCTAATTTTTTCCTTCTCCGAATTTAATGTTTCAGAGAAGATTCAGTTATTAGGAGCTCCACAGGTCCAAGTAGCAGAAACTTTAGAGCTGGAGAGAAATCTGGTTATACCAGAGAGGAGTTAATGCATGGCCCATTCTCAGTGATGCCCACACTATGAACGAAAAGGTCATTTCCATTTCTGCCCTATTCAGGCTTGCCCACAAAGCTCTGAATTCCAGGATTCAATCTTACAGAGCATACAGTTTGGGCACAGGGCGGGTTAGGGAAGGAGGGTATAGTAGTAGCCTCTCTGGTGTAGAAGCTCCTAAGTCACCTGTTTAAAAATACAAATCACAGCAAAGTCACCCAAGTAGACACATTTGGATCTATATACTCGAGAGTGTGGACTGACAATGCCCGAGTCCTACTGCTCACTATGTTACCTCACTGACAAAGTAGAAATCAGGTCTCTGTCTCTAAATCCTCAGATCTAGAACAAAGCACCTGGCATACAGATGGTGTTCAATAAATATTCAATAAGTGAGTGAATATATTAACTTCCCAGCCAACAAAAGCGGATAAAAATGTTGAAGCAATTTCCTACTTACGTACAACACACCACACATACCTACTTCATAAAAGGAAAAAAATTAATTTTTTTAATGTTCTTTAAGGGGAAAAAAAAATCAGCTTTCAAGTAGCTTCTGAAGCCAGAGTTACCTTGTCCAACAAAACTTGCCTTTTACAAAATGTCTACATACCAAATAAAAATGAGTTCAACTCAGTCTAATTTTAAATACCTACAAGATAAGCACATATTATTTATATATTTAACTATTAGAAAATGGTTAAATGTCAAATAGAGAATTGGATAAATAGGCTATAATACATCCAAGAAATGGTAGTCTATATAGATATTAAAATTAATTCTATAGAATCTTGAACACTCATGCCAAAATATTACAATACAACAAATAAAATGTCAGGTTTAGGGGTACCTGGCTAGCTCAGTCAGAAGGGCAACTCTTGGTTTCATGGCAGTAAGTTCGAGTCCCAGACTGAGTGTAGAAATTACTTAAATAAAAAACTTTAAAAGAAAAGTCAGGTTTAGGTACATCTACGTGTGTGTGTGTGTGTGTGTGTTTAATGTTTATTTATTTTTGAGAGACATAGAGGCACAGCATGAACAGGGGAAGGGCAGAGAGAGAAGGAGACACAGAATCGGAAGCAGGCTCCAGGCTCCGAGCCGTCAGCACAGAGCCCGACGCGGGGCTCGAACTCACAGACCGTGAGATCATGACCTGAGCTGAAGTCGGCCGCCCAACCGACTGAGCCACCCAGGCGCCCCTGTGTGTGTGTTTTAACTAAACTCTGAAGCCATGGGAATGGACAGAACATTATGAGAGGTATGTGCCCCCAAAACACTGGGAAGATAGATGCCAAAAAAGAAAAATAATGATCTCTTGGTGTTACAGATACCATTTTTACTTTGTGTTTTTGGGTATTTTCCAAAGTTTTATCCAGCAAATACACATATAGAGTGAGGTATCTAACACATCCAAAAAAGAGTATAAAACATGTCTATTTTCCAGAAGAATAACATGAATACTACTGTAACCATAGTCATGGTTAAGAAACAAAACATTACAGTACCTTGAGGGCCTCTATGTGTCCCTCAATAATCGAATCTTCCCCCTCCCACAATCTGACTTTTATGCTAAGCATTACTGCCAACAAGCTATTATTATTTATATGTGATTCGAAATAAAAATGAAGGTCCTTGCAATAGATATGAAGATATCCCTATGTGGTGAGAAAAAGTGAACCCAAACTTTCAGTAGAACATGATTTTGGTATCTTTTCCAAGAATGTGCTTGTATCCACTCATAACTTCATACTTCATCTGGTCTAAACATATGGCTGACCATAAGTTAGAAAAGATGGGCAGCATAGGGCTAAAGCTGACTTAATTCCAGTACCATTTTCCTAGCCAAGTGACATAACCAGCCACAGAGTAATTTAACAACAGTTTTGCAAAGAACTATAAGCAAATTGGTTGCTAGGTTCATGGAAGAGAGAGAAGATATTTACTTATGTTGATTGACAGCATATCTTCAGAAAGATTGCCATGTGCTAAAATGTATTGGTATGTATATTTTAAATAGTGGGTAGGAGTCTCCTTCCTTCCTTGAGTAATGTTTGAAGTGGTCCAGCCACAATTACTATACTTTGATTGAGAGTGTGGAGTACTGTATGTGTACTTTAGGAGATTCGTTTCATATACCTGGGACTCTCAGAAAATATCATTTCGTGATGACCACTGGAAATTACTAAAGCTGTACTACAATCATAACTGTCTTTGATATCTGAAATTTAAACAGGCCCCAAATGGAAGCCACAAATAAAATAAAAATAAAAGAGCAAAATAGAATCACAAGAACTATAGCTATAATGACCAAGAACAAACTAGCCAAAAACCAGAGAATATCTAGAACAACCCACTACACACTCAGTTATGGCTCACCCTCCACCCACCGTGTGGCGAGCTATTGGGAGAATCACCTGGATGGGCACATCTGTTGAATTACACACTATTTAAACATTCATTTGTTGCTTGCCATCAGCTGTCATGCCATCGACTGCGACAGTAACTAAGCCTCAGACAAAAGATGTATTGAACAGCAAAAGGATTATTACACTTGGCGGTATTTTTGGAAGGCTGCTGCTGCATCGGAAAAACAAATGAGAAAAATGTAGCCATGTAGCTGATGAAGAGCAATACAAGTGTAATTTTTACGGAGGGTTAGAGGTGGAAGCCAGGCTGCAGAGACAGTCAAGAAAGTAGCCGGCCTCACAGCTGGGAGGTTTAGTGCAACAGTAATTATTACTCCTACTGGGTTGGAAATGGGACCCAGGGGAGCGAAGAGCATATTCATAAAGGTAATGAAATGGAGAAGAGAGATGGAATAAAAGTAGGAAGTCCCCAACCATCTCCCTACTCCTACAGTCTTACTGTCAAAAATCTTGCTTTCGGCCCTTTTTTATCTTGCTAAACATGCACTATCTTAAAAATAAGGATCATCAAATCTCGTAGGGCAGGAGCCAGATGCCTGACTCCTATTGTTCCTCTTATCATGGCAACACGGTGAAGTACCTACTCATATCTCTAGTATAGATGTACTGTGGTCTAGAAGTCAGTTTTTCATCAAAGAAAAACCTGTTACAGTAGATGAAAAACAGTAATCACCAAGGACTTGGGCTATCTAAAGTTGGTTACTGAATTAAGTATGGAATTTCCTGGGGCGCCTGGGTGGCTCAGTCGGTTGGGCGGCCAACTTCGGCTCAGGTCATGATCTCGCAGTCCGTGAGTTCCAGCCCCGCGTCGGGCTCTGTGCTGACAGCTCAGAGCCTGGAGCCTGCTTCGGATTCTGTGTCTCCCTCTCTCTCTGCCCCTCCCCTGCTCATGCTCTGTCTCTCTCTGTCTCAAAAATAATAAACATTAAAAAAAAAAATTTTTTTAAGTATGGAATTTCCTGGAAAATGCATAAAAACTCTTACCTAACTATGTACTATTCACTCTTTCAACAAACACTTCAGATTTAAAGGAATGCGTGTATGTTGGTCAGAGCTAAGAAGTATTTTCCTGGCACCAAATTTCCAAAGAAGTTCTCTGTGTGTGTGTGTGTGTGTGTGTGTGTGTGAGAGAGAGAGAGAGAGAGAGAGAGAGAGAGACAGAAACATTAAGATATCAGACTATTTTTAAGGTTTGCAAAAGTCAGAAATATTCTTCGAACACAGAATATTTAATTCTTAAATTGAATGCTCTCATTCTTCATTTACCAAGGACATAGCACTCTAACTCCTCGATGGCAATTCTCTGAAGAATCAAAATAATAGGGTCCAGGTATGCGCATTTCTAATGATCTAGCTTCATGCCATAATAGAGCTCAAGAGAGCCTAAAGAAATGAACAGATAACAGCATGCCTGATAAACCACTTATCTCAAAATCACTTGTGTGAAGCTGGTTTCTGGCAAATATGGCAACTTGTACAACCAACTGTACAACCATAAAATTTATGATTATTAACCACTTCAAAAATACTGAATATATGAATAATTTATTCAGAAGCTGCTGCTTAGAAAGGTAAACAAGGAATTCAGGACAGAGAATGATTACACAGAACAGAGGGGAAGGAGAACACAGGGAACCTTCTCGTACTAGGAAGAAAGGACAGGGAAAGAAACAACAGGGAAAGGTAAAGAGAGATCAAGTCAGGGCTGCAGCTTGAACTCTGGACAAATCACAGTGTCATCTTGTCCTGACTATGGAAGTGAAAGCCGAAATCTTTCTGTCGTCCAGCACTACATCCCAGACTCCTGCAGTTCTAAAAATGCAAAGAACTTATATCAAGTGTCATAAAACCTAATAGGAAAGCCCAACCTGGTACCTTAATGAATTTATCACCACCTGGATAGTCTGAACAGCTTGAGTTTTGTCACCATCATTTCCAATGAGCAGCTTGAATCTCATCTTTTAAAACTCCCTTCCATGACATTCAAAGGCCACCACTCCTTTAAATTTATATAGTATCATGACCTGAGACCCCAGAGAGAAATGAAGGTCATAGGGCTACAAGAAGGGAGAAGAGTCTGTTAATGAGCAGAAGCACATTAAGATGGGGGCACAGGTAGAAAGCAGAGAAGGGACAGAGCCAGAAACATCCATATCTGTATACTTAGGGAGCCACAACTACAGACAGTGAAATGTTACTGGCCCCTAGTTGTTTCAATTTGCAAACTGGGACATGTTTTCCCCATATCACCCTAGTGCCAACCTAAAAACCTGCAAGCAAATAAAGGTGATGGGTCATCCAAACTTTCCTGTCTTTGATTCCAAAACTAACACTCATACCTATCTCCTAAATTAAAACCATAAAACTTAATGTCAATAATGTCACAGGCCCTACCAGTCGATCCCTTCAAATCGAAGCATTTCGTGTGGTACGGCAAACACTGTTGTAAAGTCTAGTAGACAGAAAACACAGAGTAAGTTGATTTTTGCCACGTTATACTGTTAACCTCTTCCACTTGACACTTCATGTCTGAGCTCAGCTCTAGACTGACAGTGTGAGGAGGACAGGGTGGGGGAAGACCATATAAAGGTATGCCTACGGCATCTGGACCATACCAGAACGACCCTGTCATGCTCGTCCTTTCACTAAGTTACTCCTGATCGCCAAGTCTTCCCAGCAGCGGGAGACACAGCACTTTCCACCGACTGCTTGCCATGGTTTACGTGAAGGAGCAGCCACTCTGAAAACCACAGCAATATCGGCATGGTTAATGTAAAATATTAATGTCTCATTTGTTCAACAGTTTTGTGGAAATTAAAACTTTTAGGTTAATCATATACTGAACAATTTTAATTAAAACAGTTATAAAACAATTAATCCACAAGAGCTAGCTTGGAACTCTGCCAGCCTTATTGGTTTAATGCATGTAGGCAAAACTCATTTTTTTTCCCTTTTGACTTAATGAATGCTAATATGTGACACAAAATATGCATACTAAGCTCCTAATACAGTTAGTCCATCTGGTTTTTCTTGCGTTCTCTATTTGTCATTTTTCTTTGATAGCAAAATTGAAAATGAGTTCTCTGTGTTAGAAATGATAATGATGCCATGTGCCATGCTTCATTAAAAACTGTTCCTCATAAAAATCTTCCAGGGCGAAATAAACACCTTCAGTACTCTCTTCTTGCTCTTAGGACTACAAGGAAAGACAGGCCCCCAGACCAGGTCCAGAGCCACAACTGCAGCTGAGATAATACTGCCCTTTCACTGCCATTCCCAGAGATTTTTTCTTGGTGAGGGCACTAGGAAGACAGGGAGGACAACATACAAGTTTAGACCAAATCCTCAAGTATTTCAATTTGTTCAATATTTTCTAAGACAAATCCTCAAGTATTTCAATTTGCTCCACATTACAATTTGTGTGATTCATTTTGGGATCTATTTGTTTGCCAAAGTAAGCACAGTTCAAGCCCTTTGTTGAATATTTAATGTATGCAAAATTACCTTTTAGCAGAGGCTAAGAGACCTATTATTTCCAATAAGGCTTAAGGACAGCATTGTGTCTGACCACGGTACTTTCAGACTGGTTTTCCAGGCCAGAGCCCAGAGAACGCATACTCAGCTATTAGCTTCCACTAGAATACGCCTCCCCATCCATGTAAGCCTTGCCATGAACCTGAATATTCCAGGCTTTACTGTTTATCAAGCTCCAGAAGTACGAAAGGTACACACCACCCAACTCTTCTGGTTAATTGAAAGCACAAGCACAGGTACTTCATCTCAGTTCCCAATTCAAATTTAAGCAACTATACCAAATCCTTTTAGAGATGAAGAAATGAGTTCAATGTAATTCAGCCCTCAAATGGCTGAATGATCCTCAGCATAATTATATTAGCTGGTACCTTCACATCTGGTGTGTATCTCGTTATTGCTGGTTGGGCACATCACATGTGAAGCATATAAACCCATAAAAGGTATCAGATTTCCCTTTTAACCACCTCTCATTCAGGCCTCCCCACCCCCCCCACCCCCCGGCCCCCGGCCAAAAAAAAAAATTTACTCTTATGATGTTTAAAAAGCAGTTAGAAGAGTTACCAATGTAATCCCAATATATCAGCGAAAAGGCTCGGTGAGAAGTCAGTTTCCCTCAACAAGGTAGCAGAGCATAACGCTATTGGCAATAAGAATGCCAGCCTATTAAATACAAGTATCAACTATTTAAAATAAACACCAATATTTTAAAAGCCTGATTGCAAACAACAGACATACTTAAAGTTCAGGCAGTCAATCACCTGAATTGCAATCAGTCAGTAGCAAAAGTAATCATTTTTATAAAAGTCTGTTCTAATAAACTCTCTAAATAGTAGCATTTAATAACATCCACTTGTAAAAAGCAACTATTTTTCCTGACCTGATCTATTTGTGGAAATCACACTGGACAAAACTAATAGGAACAGACTAAATGACCACAAATAAATTTTCAGCTCTCAAGTTCTATAATTGCGTAAGATTCTGTTTTATAACTTAAATCATAAAATGAGAGGGTTGGGAGAGACCTCAGACATTGCTAAACTTTATTGCAAACCTACTCATTTTAAGGATAAAGAAAGATGGGGCGCCTGGGTGGCTCAGTCAGTTAAGCGGCCGACTTCAGCCCAGGTCATGATTTCACGGTTCGTGAGTTCGAGCCCCGCGTCGGACTCTGTGCTGACGGCTCAGAGCCTGGAGCCTGCTTCGGATTCTGTGTCTCCCTCTCTCTCTGCTCCTCACCCACTCATGCTCTGTCTCTGTCTCAAAAATAAATAAACATTAAAAAAAAAAAGAATAAGGAAAGATAGTATACCTATACTTCTAGTGCTAGGAAGTTGAAGGCAAGTGCTAAAATGGGATTTATAGATTACATAGAAATTACAACTATCTAAATTATAACTGTACTTATCACTGATATTTGAGAGATGCTTTTGATATATCAAAGCACCTAAATGAAGGCTCCAGTCCTATGAGGTTCATAACTACCCTCTGCTTGGAGGGCATCCCTTTCTTCTAAGGCAGTGATTCTCAACCAAAGTGATCCTGCCCCCAGGAGACACTTGACAATGACGTTTTGGTTGTCACATCTGGAGAGCGGGGGAGACACGTGGGGAGCCACCAATACAGAGGCCAAGGATGCTGCAAAACATCCAACAATGTACAGGACACTCTCTACACACAACAAAGAATTATCTAGCCCAAATGTCAATAGTGCTGAAGACCTTGCTCTCTGGGGTTACTGCCACCATCAGCAATACAGAGAACATAGCTGTGACCAGAAAATAAAGCCCAAGAGCTGCCCTCCCACTTGTTATAAGATGGCTGGCCCTTCCAGGAAGCAACCACCAAACGGCCCTGACTTTTCCCACTCTCCACAAAGTACTAAAGCCAAGTCAACCCTTAATGAAAAACAAGAAAAGCTCCAAATGGCTTTGACTCTTATCAGGAAGGGTTTTCTTAAAGGAGGAGAGGGAGAAAAAATGGGAGAGGGAGGTGGGGGGTTGGGGGGAAGAGAGAGAGAGAGAGAGAGAGAGAGAGAGAGAGAGAGAGGAGAGTAAGAAGCATATATGGAGGTTGGAAGGGAGGTAATACTGACTTTAGAACAAGATAAAAGGAGCAAATAAAGAAGAAAAATTACCCTCTCCTACAAATCTGTGAAAGCATTTCAAATCATTGCAATTACAGGCGCCCAGGAGAATCCCCCTTCACATTCACTAGGTATTTTCTCCTAACCCTCATGCTATTTCAAGTTAAAATAACACTGTCACGGAGTGGTTGTGCAGCACCATTATGTGATAATGGCAAATACAGACACAGCCCAGAACCTTTTCACAGCAAACACAACACACATGCTGCATCACTCCCAAGGAAGCTTTGTTCCTAATTCTAGAACATACGACCCTCACCTCTTTTACATGGTGGAACACTACCTTAGCAAAACCATGAGAACACAATGGAAGTGTCAGAGTTTGGGGAGCAGGTTTTAAGGTTTTGGTTTAGTTTTAGGTTTAGTTTTATTTATTTATTTTGAGAGAGACAGAGACACTGTGAGCGTGAGAGGGGTAGACCAAGAGTGAGAGAGAATCCCAAGCAGGCTCAACACTCAGAGCAGAGCCTAATGCGGGGGCTCGAACTCACAAAACCACGAGATCATGGCCTGAGCCGAAACCAAGAGTCAAACAATTAACCAAATGAGCCTCCCAGGCACCCCTAAGGTTTTTTATATATATTTGAGAGAGAGAGCATGAGCAGAGGAGGGGCAGAGAGACAGAGGGAGAGAGAGAGAATCCCAAGCAGGTTCCACACTGTTAGCATGAAGCCCAACGCAGGGTTTGACTCCATAAACCGTGAGATAAAACCAAGAGTCAGACACTTAACCAACTGAGTCACCCAGGTGCCCCTGGAGCATCAGGGATTTTAAAGAGTGCATCGTTCAGTCCCCTGGGCATTGGGCCTCAGGCCCTAGAGATTTAAAAAATATCACACCAACTGTCACCCTGGTTGAGCTTATACACAACTTATGTGTGGCAGCAGGTCATATGATGTAAACAAAAAAACCTACCAACACCAGATGGGCAAGGTACTAAACGGCACTTGTGTTCATGAGAGTAAGCGAAGGAACTGGTCACCAGAAGCTGCAGAAAGAAAGGGTTACCTTTTGCTCCACCTCCCCTAACCATCTGAGTCCACAGAATAGGAAACACTGTGGAAAGGACAAACCTTTCAGTTTTCAAATTAAACACTTAAAGATTTTTCCCTTCTAATATTTCTTGCTAGCTTGACTCACGTGTCTTCAGAATTTTCACAATATTTTGATAAGACAAGCTCACCCTCCACAAAAGGTCTTTTCTGAATCTTCGTAACTCACAAATCAAACCTCCCCGTCTTGCTGTCTGCACTCCTTTCTAATTGCCTCAAATTTTTTAGACATCAGAAAGACTGCCTGTTGCACTGAATTCTCCATAGATGCCCTAGCCCTAGCGTTACCCAGGGGCAGGGGCAACAGAGTTCCTACCAACCTCACCCATGTAGGATACACGGCATTCCTAGGTTGTTCCTTGTTCAACTGCTTTGATTTGCAAGCTTCCAGCGGCGGGGAAAGCCATGGGGCTTTGTCTCTCTCTCTCTCTCTGCAACTGAGGTTAAGGAGCAAAAATGCACTATTCCTTTGCAGGGGCTCATCCCTGCTTTTACATCAGCCACATCCAAGTCAGCACCTGTTCCAGAATCAACCTCTCACTGACATTACAGAACCACCCCCTCAAATAGGTAAACTCTAAATTTGTCAACAGTTAGGATCTGCATTCTGAGAAATCAATAATAATTGGTTCCCATCAACCATATATCCTCTGCCCCCGTCTCCTGACTCTACATAAAATGTGCCTGGTTTTGTTTTTTCTCTCCTAGAGGCTGCCATCATAAAGTCTAAAAAGGTTCAGAAGTGAACATATTAAAAATAAATAAATAAAAATCTGTAACAGTGTCAAACATCAAAATCTGAGAAGCAAAGCTCCTGTAAAACTCAGTGGTATAAATGATGAAAGCCAGTGTAGAAAGCCTTAGGAGCAACAACCATATAGGTACAAAAGGAAAACAGCAGGAAGGCGGAAGCAGGTGGCCCGGGATGGAAAATTAATAGGAAAACACAGGCTTCTTTGAATGCTGCCAAGAAGTCCTCCAACAGAACCCAAGGAATGTGGAGGCTCTAAGCCTGGAATGTTGTTCTCAAATTCTCCCTTTCAGAGCACCCTGGAGTGCCAGGGCAGAGGAATGGGACAGACACCACCAAAGACAAACTGAACTTCATTTTTTAGTTGGGTGGGGGTTACTGGTCTTGCAAGAGTCCTGTTATACAACCCCCACCTAAAGGCCCTCTGCGCTGCACAGCAAAATCAACTTGATATTGATCAACAGGATTAACACTGAGGGCGACGAGGGACGCTCACAAATCAAAGCTTTTGTGCAAAGTAATGGGAAAGAAAGATAAAGCAGGTGAAATGGGGAAGAAATTTATTCACACAATGACGTATGGCTTCGGGCTGGGTTTACACATCTTCTCAGTGCATGATTTCAATGATGGAATCTCTGGGAATCAAGCTCTGAGGAAGCAGGTCAGTAGAAACGACATTAATGGCTGGAGTCATTCAGATTTGGGTTTGAAACTTGGCTCTAACTACAAAACCTCAAGCAAGCCAATTAACCAAAGTTCCAGCTTTCCCGCCTGTAAGACAAGGATGTTATCCCCTACAAACTATGTCAGTCTAGGGTAAAACTAGCAAAACTGGACAAAAAGTGCCTGTCTCATGGCAGGTACACAATAGGTGAGTACAGTGGTGTCATTCTGGGGAAAACATCACTTCCTCAGATTCCTAGGGAAGCTCAGACCCATATTTCTTTATGTACCTCCTAACCTTCCTTCTCCTTTTAGCCAAATTCATCTTCTTCAAACTCCAGCAGACTACACTACACAATATTTCAATGTAGAAATTCTCTGTAAGTTAGCGGTTTCTCACTTTATTCTGGAATATTCCAACACCCCCCAGCTCTACTGCATATGAATGGACTTATTGTTTGTGGCACTGGTCATTTTAAAGATACCGGCTCAAAACAAAAGACAGATTTCAAGTCACTGTGTGTGTGTGTGTGTCAAGCTGTTGTCTTGTTTTACCTAAGAACAGTAATGTTTGAAAAATAAACTTTACCTATACCCCATCTGTCCTCATTGAAGCAAAATTCTTAACAGTCAATGGAAGTGGGTATATGACTATCAAAAGCATAATAATTTAATTCACTAAACAATTTCACAGTGGTTCTCAAAGACCACACTGTTTACATTTGGTAATTGCTATCATTCTCTGCAGTGTTTACTTTTTAAACCATGGATTTATTATTTTTTTAAAATGAATCTCCCTGCTAATGAACTAAAGAGCCCACAAAGGAAGATACTGATGCCTACATGAACTAATGCATTATACAGCACAGGACAGTAATTTGCTCACGATATCCCCAGGTTTATATGAATTCTCTTTCATCAAAGAGAACGGCCTCAGCAAAGAAGAGGTGAATACACGAAGAGTCATGCCATGTCTTTACTGCATGACCCAATCAGCTTAACTTCCATGTGCCCCATGGGGTCTCTTTATATTATACACCAGGTTCAGAACCTGGAAAGTTAATAAGGATTAACAAAACTCTTCTGACTCTTGAACAACCTGTGTTTGAACTGCATGAGTCCATTTACATATGGGTTTTTCTTTTGTAGTACATTACAGTATTGTAAATGTATTTTCTTAACATTTTTTTCTCTATCTAACTTTACTGTAAGAATATACTACATAATACAAATACAAAATACGTGTTAATCAGCTGTTTCTGTTATGGGTAAGGTAGGGCTTTTGTTCAACAGTAGGCTATTAGCAGTTAAACTGGCTGGTGGCCTGCTATTTCCTTCAAGTGATTTTTACTAATTTTGTACTTTAAAAAAAGGAGTTAAACTGGCGCTGGGGGGGGGGGACTTCAAAAGTCATGCATGCATTTTTTACTGCACTGCCATCAGCGCCCCTAGCCCCCCCACATTATTCAAGGGTCAGTTGTAATTGTCTACCTCTCAGAAATGAACCAGCACCACTAACATCTAAGGTAAGATTACAAAAAGATAACAGCAGAAAAAAACGGCCATTCATTTAATATTTACTGAATACTTCCAGGATCAGAATAACTCTACCTGAAAACTCATATTTATATGTGAAATATTTCAAATAAGCACTTATGACAAACCTACTATATAATAGGCAAGGGGTCAGCAAACTTCTGTAAAGTACCAGACAGTAAATACTTCAGGCTTTTCAAGCCATATGACCAGTGTTGTGACTACTCAGTTCTGCTGTTGTAGCACCAAGGCAACCAGTGACAATAATGTCAATGAGTGAACATGGCTCTATTCCAGAAAACCTTTATGAAAACTGAAATTTTAATTTCATGATTTAGATATCCTTCCTTTGATTTCTTTTCAACCATTTAAAAATATAAAAATAATTCTTAGTCCATGGTCATACAAAAACAGGTAGTGGACTGGTTTGGCCTGTGGCCTACAGTTTGCCAAGCCCTAGAGTTGAGCAAAGTGACAGACACTAGGGCACACATCAAGAAGAATGTGATGATTTCCCTGCTTTCCAAAACACAATAGAAGTAAACCAGAAATTACAGTACAACGTGACAAATGCTAAGAAGAGAGGTGTACCCGGTGTTATAGGAGCAAAACGAAACAATTAAAAGAATTTCTCCTAAACTGGCAATGAGGTCTTGATATGAACATGAAAGCAGTTTTAGTTTGGTACAGTTTCTTATATATAACAAACTGTTAAAAGGTACCTTAATAAATTACAAGAAAAACTGTGACTTTAAAAAACAACCTTCACCACCCACATCTGCTAAGACTTTATCAGAACATGCCTGGGTACATTTTAGAACGTCCTTTTTAATTAGTGTTCCAGGCCAGAACCTCCGGCAAAATCCATTCTCCATTGATCTGCCAGGAAGCAAGCATGTCCCAGGTGGTGGCTGACTGAGACTCTTCAGGGCAAGTCCACAGGTCCTGCCTGTTTATTTCACCTAAGTGTCACGGGTAATAGTTTTCAAGTACTGTGGGATAGAAAGAATCAAACAGGTTCCTTTCCCAAGTGAAAGGTCAATGGAATAATCAGCTTGGCCAGAATCTCAAATATTTGCCTGCACCCCAGTGGTTCTGCCTCATCAAATCAGGTTTATTAGAGGGTCACCTCTAATCAGCACTAAGTTTTATCTGCATTTGGAGATGTTTAGGCAGATTTATTTTAATTACCTCAGAACAAACGAAGCTTGGGTCTTCAGACTTTAATTGTCACAACTGTCTGCCCGGATGTTTTGCTCCAAGGGGGAAGCTGAGGGAGCCAGAAGCCAGGCTGACATCATCAGCTGTGTATTTAATTAAAGCAAGATGAAGGGCAGACAGGCTGGGGAGGACAGTGGGTCAGTCTTTCTGTCCCAGTACAGATAGGTTGTACCACTCATGAAAATATAAGGGGCTACAGGCTTATTAGCTCTTATTTGTCCCCTTTCTCCCCCTCTCAGTCTGGCAGAAGGACCATCTTTCCTGATGACCAGGAAACCGAATGCTCCTGTGTGAGCCTCTGGCTTCTCCAAGAGCCCTGAACGTCACATGGAAGGAGAATCAGCAACTACCACTTCCTAAGAGCCAGCGGCCATGGATCCCTTAGAATAAAATAGAATACAAAATAAGCCTTCACAATAATGAACGGTCCAAACATCTGACATTTACACCAGAATTTCAGATATGTTGGCAACTAGCTTTCCTGCCTTGGATGTCTGAGTGACCCAAGACTTCATGGAATAGCCAAGACCTTGGTTTAATGTGACCGTAGGCTTCTGTGTTCTAGCATCTCAACATCTGACTGCATCAGGCTTTGAGGTTCCTTTATTTGAAGTACCTCTGATAATAAGCCCACACCCCTCAAAAAGTAAAAAAAATAAAAATAAAAAAAGCCTGATGCTGGGCTTGTGATCCAACATCAAATTCAGGTTTTCAAGCAAGTTCTTCCATTCAAAAAAAGGGAATAAAGTGAACCCAAGATCTGGGTGGTTCTTGTCTTGGTCAGTCCTGGAAGACAGTGGCTGTGTGTCATTCACCCTTTTATTCCTGCTGCTTTCCTGTGCTATGCTGGGTAATTAAATCAAAGAACAGAACATACTATCACTAACTGACCAATAGGTCTTGTATCTCCCGTTTTCTGGGTTTTTCCCCCCAAGGGAACATGAAAATTCAATGATGTGAAAGGCAAAAAAAAGTAAGAAAAATACATTTTAAAATGTGAGCACAATAAAAAAATCTGGATAAAAATCAAGAAACTGTAGGATGGGTGTTTCTGTTTGTATCGGGTCTTGTCCCCAAGAAACAGACTGTCAACCACACTATTCAAGGAGTGTTAGGAACCTGAGCCTTTGTGGTAACACCAGTCGAGAACTCCCTTCACTCTGGTGGCAAGCTCTTATTTCCCAAGAGGCCTTTCCAAGAGCTCAGTGGTCAGCTGTGCGAGGACTTCTAAAGGCTCTGAGATGGAGTGCATCAGTGCTGTAGTTGCCATACGGTAGGGAAGGGGCCGAGGGGCCGTCTGTCAGGAGGCCCTAAGAAAATTATTAAACAAATTTCATCTGCCAAGACAACTGTTGGCAAAAAAATGAAATAGGGAAGAGAGGGAACACAGACAGAAAAGAAGAAATCTGTCCTGCCACCACCTCGCGTCATCTTAACCTTCAGTTTTTGATGATAGACAGTGGTTGACAAAGATGAGCACCTTACATGGTAGCACTGCAAGCGTGGCCAGAGAAATAAGATGGCCTTTGTTTTTGTCCCCATGTCTCTTCTCTGTCCAGTAAATCTGGGCCTTTCGGAGCTGACGTCAAAAGCACCACCCAGAGGGCAAAGGAAATACTGAAATCATTCCTTACAAATGGGTAATAAGCCACAGCCCAAGCCCCCTCTCCCAACCAGGCCCCAACAAAGGCACATCCCCTTCCCTAAGACACCTCCCCGCAGCCTGCTTGCTGGCAGCAGGGGAACTTCACATATCTGGGGCCAGCTGTCTCCTCTCTGTGAGAGAAGCAAAGGGATCCCCTGTGGGTGAGGCTGAAAAGGGACTCCAGTCCTCATCCCCCCAGTTCCTCTATCCACTCCCCAGTGTTTCTCAAACTTCAGAGTACCATCAGAATCACCTGGAGGCCCTGCTGAAACATACTTTACTAAGCCCCACCCCCAGAATTTCTGATACAGGCCTGGGGTGCCCCCCCAAAAATCTGCATTTCTAACAAGTTCCCGGATGAAGCTGGTACTTCTGGTTTAGGGACCATAATTTGAGAACCACTGCAGTAAATTAATAAGAAACAAGAAAGTCAGGCAATTGTTGTTTTCGGTTTTTAAAAAATATGACAGCCCCCAAATTAATAGAGAGCCTAGAGCTTTTTAGATGTGTAAAACAGCTGCCAAAATCCTGAAGTGTTTGCTTTGTTGTATAAGCAGCCGGTTGTGATTCTGCACTCAGCCACAAAGCAGGATCGTAGATTTTTTTTTCATTAACTGGAGGATTTGCTTCATGTCTGTATTATTGTTTTACAGTTCCTAATTACTGGGCTGTGAAGTGCCACATGGTCAACAAGCTTCCCTGTTGTTATTCAGGTGAACCCACTGGCGCTGGAGCCCAGGAGTGCCTTGTTTTATGGGGCTGCTGGACGGCGTGCTCCACGCCTGTGGACGCTCACGTATTCCTGTGACAGGAACACAAATTAGCCACAGAGACACAACCTCTACCAATTAACTACTCTTTCCAAAGCAAGAGCACTTACAGCCTTATCTCCTTGCCAGGAGTCCTGTTACCTGACTGCACAGATGAGGGACTCTGTGGCTAAAAAAGCCCACCTCTTAACATTTTTTATTTCTGGTTCTTTAAAACACACAGTGGCCATCATCAAAAACCAATCCAGAACATCAGCCAGGGAACTGAAAACATAAAGACCAGAAGTATTCAGGTCAGTGTAAAAGGAGAGACGCCCCATGTAAGGCAAGCTGGAGGCTCTCCAGGCTGTGAACCCCCAACCTTCCCCTGAGGAGCTGAACGTGAGCCCTGGAATCGGAGTGCCTGGTTCCAATCTTGATCCTGCCTCTTGATTCCAGTTGTGGACAGAGTGGCAAGTTACTGGGCCTCTCTGGGCATCAATTTCCGCTTTGTAAAATGAAAACAGTGATAGCACACATACTTTACCGGGCTGGTTTCAGTATGATAAGAGATAATCCATGTAAAGTGCTTGTCACAGTGCTGGGCACGCTTTAAGTAATCAATAAGCTTTCAGCATTATTACTGCTTCCTGTGAAGCTCTGGGGCAGGACATGGAAGGGTCTGTACCCGCCTTCCCTTTGGAGATGTCGACACACTGGAGAGTAGGATGGCTTCTCCTCCCTCCCAAAGGGACTCAGCAAGACTGGGAGCTGGCCCAAGTCAGATTGGAATCAGCTGGGGTGGGAAGCGCATTAAAAGAGTGGAGAACGAGTGGGATTATAAAGAATTAGTGGGCTCTTTCAAGCAAACTGGGCAGAAAGAGCAGAGATGGGACAGGGAGGAAAAGCAGGCAAGGGTGTCTGGTGGCTGGTAAGAGCAGTTCTCAAAGGGCACGAGACCAACGTTTCATATTATAATCCCAAGGCATCTGAGAACTATTAGTACAGAAGACAGAAGTTTTATAAATTTCTCCTAAACAGATCCAATTTTTCTCCTTGTTCAAATTCCCTCCCCAACCTCTTCCCATCTGGAACTGCCTCGACTGAAATGGATAGCAAGTTAAGACAGAGAGAAGCAAGGACGTCTCCTTCACTGAGTGGGAACAAGAGACCCATACGAACAAAGCTGGGCTGAGGCAGAGAGAAGGCAGGCAGGGGGAGTCTCAGGTCAGAGGGGCACAGGAGTGAAGGTCACGAGGACAAAATGAGCATGCATTCTTCCAGCTGCTTCCTAACAAAGGTAACCCTGAGAAATGTGCAATCAAAAATCAATAAATGTAAAAAGGAGGGTATTTCTCCTTAAGAAGCATGAAAACAAAACGCACAATTGCACGAGCATGTACATGCACATACAGAGAATTTAAGTAATTCTTAGTACACTTAGAGAAAATTACATTTCTGGCTTCAGACATGTGTACTCTGCTATGCTCTGAAACTCAAGAGTGAGAAGTGTTCTGTCAATGACCCTAGCTCTTGAAAATACAAGTGCTATACAGGAAGAGAACACCATACACTTGATACAGAGGAGGGCTAGAGAGAGATATTATCTTCATCTAAAGGGCTCGTTGTACTTTTCTTCCTAAAAGCAAATCAAAACCATTAATCTATCATAACTGTTCTTCAGACTCCATGCCTGGCCCACTACTAACATTCTCTTTAGTCTTTCTGGACAGGACACAGATGTAGGGCTGCCCCACCAGAAATGCTGAAACAGAGAACCAAGCTTAACTCGTTTCTTGGCCTCAGAATAAGCAGAGCCCAGATAGGGGAGTAATTAAGAGCTAACAAGTCCCCACTCCACAACAGCAGCCCCGTGGATGCAGGCAATGTCCTGTGGTTATGCACCAAGCAGCAGATGCACCATCAGATGCCTCACCATGCCCTACTTGCTGCACTAACTCACGGGATCTTTTAACGGCAGATGCTCAGCCCCTAGCTGAGGCACTATGCAACTTATTATTTATTTATTTTGAGAGAGAGTGGGTGGGGTAGGGGCAGAGAGAGGAGGAGAGACAGAATCCCAAGCAGGTTCTGCACTGTCAGTGCAGAGACCAACGTGGGGCTCGATCCCACAAACCATGAGATCATGACCTGAACTGAGGTTGGACACTTAATGGACTGAGCCACCCAGGCACCCCTTAGTTTTAAAGATGCCTGGAAAAAAAACGTCCCCTTCTCTGGAGGGCAATTCTGTATGTAATAATCACTTGTGGGTTTGATGCTGCAAGTGTCTAACCAAACCACCTGTAGCGAAGACCTAAGTCAAATTTACCTTTTTCCTCCCAAGTCCCACCAGTCCTCACTGTGGATACAGGACACACACACTCATAGCTGGACAGTCCTGATTTCCAGCATTTTTTTTCTTTTTTCCAGAAGACAATATATTCATAATAAATTTGACATAATAATTTATATGCCTTTGTAAAGCTCTGCCTGTCCATATATCCGCAACCTGGAAAGAATCCTGTGGCAAAAAGGATATTCTGCTTCAGAAAACTATGGTCACTGCATCTGTAGAAACAGGCAAGAGCCAATTCACACTTAACTTTTAATAATAAGACTACAAACATACCTAGACAATCAAGATAAAGATGCCTCTAGCAACCAAGTTCCTAGATTCTTTATTTTATTCCCAAAATCTAGCATAGTGTCTCAACCATACTATATACTCAGCACATGATTCTTAATGACAACCTCTAAAATGGATATGGGCTATATGGGATGATTTCACAGAGTTAAAAACTAAAGCTCCCACCCATCCATCCACCCCCACACCTGCCATAATGACACAGCAACCGATTTTACAACTATTTAGACACATCTCTCCTGACTCTCTTTCCCCCAACCAAGGCTAAAAACATCCCTGGCACAGACACTACTAGACACCAAGCCAAAGAGACAGACTACTTTTCTACACAGAATGTTGTCTCTACCAAATGCAGGTCTCTACTTTCAAAGCATTTAGGATAACTTGCCCCCAAACCAACAAAACCAACCTGTTCCAAGAAAGTTAATATCTGTCTGCTCACCTTAAGGGCCAGAGACCACCACAGAGAGTATAAGGGCAATGCTGCTTTATGCAGACCTAAATTCTTCAATAAGATTAACTTACCTAATAGGATTTAGGGATGCTATGAAGACCATTATGGTGTCTCCTACAAGCTGGAGGCTCCAAAGGCTTTAACCATTCGATTTAATCCAATCTGGCCTAATCTAATCAAGACTGTCTCCTGTATTCTGTCAGTGGACTTTGAGCAGTGATCTAAAAAATGAAGGAAAAAACCTCCATTCAAACCATACCCTGTGGACTGAATATATGCTAGCTCTTCTCTAGAAGTGCAGACCTGAGAAATATGCACGTGGATCTTCTGCTGCCTTAATTTGCTAGTTTCTATGATCTACCTAGGCTAAGAAACGATTATGCTATCTACCTGACGCTTAGGTTTTAATTTAAATGGCACAAGACCTCACATGCTAACAGTTAGTAATCTTACTCAAAATCCACACCTTCCTTCCTGATTCCCTCTAAGAGGAGCAGGGGTCAAATTCAGCAGCAAGCTCTCTGTGCAGACAGGCGGTCAAAGCCAAGGCTGACTCAACAGCAGAGAGATTCTCCTTCATGGACAGCACATGTCTCCGAACAAGGTGGTTTCTGTCTCCTAAGAAGTTGCAAACGCTACCTAAGATGCCCAGCAGAAAGAAGAAGCAAACCCATAATGGAGCACTCTGAGTTTACCTGATTCCTTCGACTGGTGCGTGAAAGCTAACAAGTCAGCTTACAACCCAAACCCTCCAGCTTCCCCAGCTGACTCCTCACAGCGATCACAGGCTCCTATGTTAACTAGTATGGGTTAAAGCAACCTAGAAAGGAAGCGAAAATAAAAACTAAATGTGTAGGCTAGTATATTCTAGACCTGCACCATGCAGTACAGTACCTACAAGGGAAAAAAAAAAGAAGTCAATATCTCAATATTTATATATGTATATACATATCTCTGTGAGTACATTATACAGTTATGTTGAAATGACTTAAAACTTTTGATATATTGGGTTGAATTACTAAAATTAATTTCAGCTGTTTTCTACCTTTTTTTTTTAACGTGGCTACTGAAGACTTCTAAATTGCATATGTGGCTCACATATTTCAATTAGAGAGCGCTAATGTTTCGACATGTTTTGACAATCTGTCCACTTCAACCCTTCAAAACAATTTCAAAGGGGAAGCACATATTTTATTCCATTAACTCCATCAGGTCAAGGTCAGATGATAATCCTCAAAGTAAGAACAGAATAGTCTTTGAACAAATATTTACTGAGGCCTCAGGAGAAACAGGATTTGTGGATTCTGGTGCCAGCTCACACATTAAGTATCTAAATCAGACTTGAATATGCTGTTTAAGTTCTCTGAACTTCTGGTTGCTTGTCCGTCTCTGACATGAAGACCTCTTGCCCGAGTTCACAGCTGCCTCTAGGAATACTCGGCCCTTTTACACACACCAGGCAGGGCCTGCTTCCCAGCCCACAGTGGAGCCAAAACTTCATTTACCAAGTGCACCCAGCTTTGGGGAATTCTCCAGAACACACTAGCTCTAACGATCCAGGAAGCTCTCATTTCGAGTATTAACCACTGAGCAAAATGGTCACCTTCCTACCACAAGAAACATTCCCTCAGGTTCTGCTACTAGCACATGTGAACGTAAGTGGCTTAGAAAAAGCTGTTGTTTGGGATGCCTGGGTGGCTTGGTCAGTTAAGCAACCGACTCTTGATTTCGGCTCAGATCATGATCTCATGGTTCGTGAGTTCAAACCACACATTGGGCTCTGCTGACAGTGCAGAGCCTGCCTGAGATTCCCTTTCTCCCTCCCTGTGCCTGCCCTGCTCACTCGCACACGCTCACTCTCTTTCTCTCAAAATAAACATGAAGGAGGGAGGGAGGGAGGGAGGAAAGAAAGAGAGAGAGAGAGAAAGAGAGAGAGAGAGAGAGAGAGAGAGAGAGAGAAAAGGCTGTTTTTCCCAGAAACTCGGAGGTCAATAAGAGATCTAAAACTGAAACCCTGCTATCGGAGGGAGGGTAGCAGCTAGCAAAGATGTCAAGTGCAGAGGATGCACAAGCCGCCAGATATGTCGTAAGTGTGTTGCACGCTTGTTCCTCACGGTCTTACACCAGTCGTGTGCAGGCCCTTCACCTGACACCGCAGAGGGCAACGCTGCCTCCAACACCTCACTCTGAACCAAATCTATACTTGTGGTGGTCCATAAGCTAATGAAGGTTTAAGAGAAGCATTCAGGCCAAGTATTTTACTCAGCAAACTTATGAAGAAACAGCAGCAGATCCTCACCTAAGGGCAGGGAATCCAAGGGCGAGGAAGGGTGGGTCCTCAAAGGACACGGTTTTGCGGAGGCATTCTGCACAGGAGCAGGAACTAGGGGAGCCCAGGTGAGACAGGAGAGATGAAAAACTGCATTTCATACAATGCCAGCCAGGGCACAAAGGCAAAGGACAACCTAGTACACAGGGAGCAACAGGCGCTTTAACAAGGCAAAGAGAAGTGGAAGACCTGTGTAGTCTCCCAGGGTCGTGCCCAAAGGGGCCCCACACTTGGCTTAATGTTCTGCTGTCACCCTCTTGAAGTTCTTCATAGTTTTTCAATAAGGAACTCTGAACATTCGTCTTGCACCGGGCCCTGCAAATTACTAGCCAGTCTTGATGGGGAGAGACAGTGGGTAATCAGATGGGGCCTGGTGGGGCTAAAATGATGAGAAGCCCCTCTCTTTCAGCTTTGAATGGCCCATTGGCAATCCACACCGTCATGGCAGTGGCTCTCTATAAAGTGTGTGACAATGGCTGGGAGTCCTACCGCTACAATTCTAAGTCAGCAGGTCTGGGATAAAAAGACTATGAAAAGTACATTTTTAACAGGCTCTGGTGATTCTGATATCAGAAGTTTGAGAAATTGTATCTAAGAAGTAAGACATATTAATGCTTCATGTCTTACGGATATAAAGAGTGCACAGAAGGCGTTCCTTCATCAAGTGTATCTTTCTCAAGCCCTGAACCTACTCCAGCCACATAACAAGGGACTGTAGATAGCACTAGGCTTCCAAAAAGGTTACTAGTGCACAATTTAGAGAAACATTTAGCATGTCAAGAGCCCAATTTAATGAGTTAATCATCCTGACAAAGCACTACACTACTGGCCCACTTTGGATGGATAAAACTGTGTGGGGAAGAGAAAGGAACAAACAATAATAATTTCACAGTATACTTCTTAGAAGACAACAGTCCCTTCCCTTCCTCCTTCCCTAATTCTCAGCGATCCTCCATCTGACTTTGTTCAAATGTCACTCTTCAAAACACCCAAGACTCGTTAGGTTCCCCTTACACATACTCTCAAAGAGCTTATGATTATCCTTTTTACCCTTCACCCAATTATGTTATCACCCATCCAATTATAGGTATTTAGCTATTGGTTTTGGTTTTTTGTTTTATTAATATTTTTCCTCCACCGTATAGCTCCACGGTTTTGACTTTTTTTTTTCTTTAATGTTTGTCTTCCACCGTATAGCTCCACAGAACTCTGTGTAATTCACATGTCCCTACAATTAGCATCGACCAGGTGCTTAGAAGATACGGTGACTGAATGAGAAAGGTCACAAGTTTGAGGTCAGCCATCAGAAGGAAGATAAGGCGACTCTGTTCACAGAGCAACAAGGCAAAAAAACATGCATATAGTGAGACTCTGACAACACAGCAAACCAAGGAGGCACAACTGGACCAAGGGGTATTGGCAACGGTTTCCTAGATCCACTCTTCTGGAGTCCTGGAATGGTTATCACCCAGCTCCTCGGGCTGGTCTCAGAAACACAGCATACCAGAAGTCAGAGTGGTTTGTCAGATACCTCCTTGTTCCTCAAGTACCTATACAGCTAGGTATAGCAAGAAAAATTCCTTTTTATAAGAAAAGGTTTCCCACTCACTCTGGATGGAAAACCAGAGAGGTCCAAGGTATCTGAAAGTCCTTAAATAGGCACAAAAAAAAAAAAAAAAAAAAAAGCCTGATTCTCTACCAGCACCACATAAACATAGGGGAGGAGACATTAACCAGAAGCTTAGCTCAGTGAGCATCAGGGAAAATGACGGATTTCCAGAAGAGGTCCCGTTCATTTATGCCTTCATGGCTGCCAGCCTAAATGGTACTCCTGCCTCCTTATTTAACCATGTGTGAGTGATTAAGGTCTTTCCCCAGCCATCTAAGTTAAATAGTGCTAAGTTCTTAATTAAAACACTATAAAAAATGATGAACAACCAAATTCAGGTGCTGCATAATTTATTTACACTTATATAACAGCTTCCCCCAAGGAACTCAAGGCATTTTCAAACTTAAAATTATCTAGCAGGGGCGCCTGGGTGGCTCAGTCGGTTGGACATCTGACTTCGGCTCAGGTCATGATCTCACAGCTCCTGAGTTCGGGCCCCACATCAGGCTCTGTGCTGATAGCTCAGAGCCTGGAGACTGCTTCGGATTCTGTGTCTCCCTCTCTCTCTGCCCCTCCCCTGGCTCACATTCTGTCTCTCTCTCTCTCTCAAAAATAAATAGGGGCGCCTGGGTGGCTCAGTCGGTTGGGCGGCTGACTTTGGCTCAGGTCACGATCTCATGGTCTGTGAGTTCGAGCCCCGCGTTGGGCTCTGTGCTGATGGCTCAGAGCCTGGAGTCTGCTTCGGATTCTGTGTCTCCCTCTCTCTCTGCCCTTCCCCTGTTCACGCTGTGCCTCTATGGCTCTCAAAAATGAATAAACATTTAAAAATAAATAAATAAATAAACATCATAAAAATCTTTTAAAAAATTATCTAGCAGATAGTAAGCTGCACAACATTCCCAGGAGAAAGGACTATACAGAACATAATCATTAATAGGTCCCTTACCGGCACACATGCACGCCTTCCTCCCACTAATCCAGGTGCACACCACTGTTAAGTCTCTCTCAGCTACAGGTCTAAACTAATTCAGAAAATTATAGGTGAGATTTTTTTTTTTTTCAGGAAACCATCCCAAACATAAGAGGAGCTAATAACTATTTCACCGCATTGTGAAAAAAGTCAAGCCTTTTCTTCAATCTTTTCCATTCTATAACAGAAAAAAAAAAAATCCCACTCCAAAGTTAAGTTTTCTAAACCAACTTAAAAACACACCTTATGATAAAGGGTGGAAAAATCTCGAATTCTAAAACTCCTTGCTATTCTGAATCTCCTTGACCTATCCCCTCAGAAAACCTACAACTTTCTAAGGCCTTTGAAGGTATTGACAACATTTACTTCTTACTCTAGGTGGTGAGTACATGAGTTTTGGGTTTCTTTTTCTTCCTTAAACCATCTGTATACATATATGTACACAGTTTCTTTTGCTCCTGATGAATTCTGTGCAAATAGGCCAGAAACCCCACTGTGAGAACCAGTATTGGCTGCATTAGAATCTCCTGTGTGCTCTTTAGCGCAGAATCTTGTCATGAGTTGAACTGTCCCTTCAAAAAAGGTATGCTGAAATCCTAACTCTCAGTACCTTGGTATAGAACTTTATTGGGACCAGGGTTGCTGCAGATGTAATTAGTTAAGACAGGGTCACAGTGGAGCCGGGTAGGACCCTAATTTAATATGCCTCGTGTCCTAAGAAGATGACCATGTGAAGACAGGCACACACGGGGAGAATACCATGTGACCACAGAGGATGAGCCTGGAGTCACACAGCTATAAGCCAAGGAAAACCAGAGACTGCCCACAAACTGCCAAAAGCTAAGAAGAGGCAAAGAAGGGACCCCTACAAGTTGCAGAAGGAGGAAGGCTCTGCTGGCACCTTAATTTCAGACTTCCAGCCTCCGACACTGTGAGAGAATGTAGTTCAGCTGCCTCAAGCCACCCAGCATGTAAGTGCTTGGTTGCAGCAGCCCTGACCCTGGGAAACCAATACAAACTGCTTACTAACAGTGGTTTTGGAAGTGTCTGACCGACCATCTGATCTAATTTGAAAAGTCGGCTACAGGTTCCAGAATCCTAAGAACATTTGTGCAGGAAAAGATCTCCGAATAACTCCAGTGTTTTGAAGACAAGAAAAACACAATTTCACAAAGAGTCTGAAATTCTTATCATTAAAAAAGTAAATGGTTATCTGGCAGTGATAATACTTTAGGAATACCCACTAAAATATCTGAAAAAATGAGATACAAGATAGGTACCTTTTTTTAAGCCAACAGATGAGGAACCTCAGGAACCAACAGGGAACACAGACAAGGAAAAGATGGCCTGGACTCGCGGCTCTGTAAAAGGAAACTGGAAACGCCCTGGGAAAAGAACTTGTCTCTGAAACTATCTCTGCTAACCTCAGTAATTAGTCTCCGTTCCTATTTTAAAATTAAAAGGTTCAAGAGAACCCTGACCTGTGCCTGGTTTGGTGCAACAATATTTGCAAAGAGCTAATAATTGGAGGAAAGTAGTAAGGAAAAAGCTATCTGGTTCCACTATCCATCCATCCATCCTTTTAAGTGTCTGACTATAATCCACAGCAGACATACTTAGCAAACTTTAAAATACAGCCTCTCAACATTGTTACAATTAAGTCACTCTGAAATGTCATGAAAAGCAATCTAGTCCCATTAAAATCTTCACACTCTCATTAAAAAAGCACTTACAGACTTGAAAATGTTCCTAATACATTATTTAAAGACACAAGATGTACAGTGACTAAAATCCTTGTATAAGGAAGAATAGTAGCAGCCTACTTTAAAAAAAAATATGTGCAAATTTGTGTCATAATTGGGTAATTGGCAAACTGCAGGTAGCAGTCAGGTTATAATATACTACTGTAAAAAAGGCTTGGAGGGTGTTCCCCTCCTCTGAAATCTCAGTCCACCCAGGAACAATCCACATCACTTCTAGTTTAGTTAATGGTCCCTCCTGCTTCCTACCAGGATTTCCAAGCCCGGAAAGAGGGAAGGGCAAGAAAGGGAGGGGGGGGGGGTGGGAACCAGAACATTTCACCTCACACCCCCAGGCCACTAGTCATCACTGTAAAGTCCTGACCTTTGGTCCTTGTTTGGTCTCCTCCCTTTCAATTAGGGTTACTGCTATTTGTATGTTGCCATTCAGAGGTCTAAATGTGTTTTTACAGACCCTAAATCCCCTCCTCCCTCTCCCTCCCCCTTTCGCCCCCCTCCCGGAGAGAACAGCAGGAACCCCAGGCTGGAAGTCTCTTTTCCACTCCATCCTTCTCCCAGGCCTCACAATCCTCCCTTAACTCAGAAGCTGAGTTCTGAACACAGGGTCTCCTAATCCTTTTAACGCAGAGAGATGCCGCATGCCCTGGGGTCCGCCTGACCCCAAGGTGGATTTCTCAGGTCTCAATTTGTTTAGTGTTTGTTTCAATGAAATTACTGAAAATGTTGAGTTTGTATAAAAGATAAGATTTATGACTCCTGTTCCCTCTCTTCCATAAGACTCTATGTCAGTGTGTGATGCCTTCAGTCTCCTAACGTATAATATAAAAGGGACATAATCGTAAACCCTTCCTCCGAATCGCTTGTTGAGTCTTTCCATCATAAATAAGTGCCAGATCAAAATATGACCCTCAGTGCTTGATAATTTTGATAGCAATTATTAAAAACAAAAAATTTTATGTGGCTAAAAATGCTTTTTAAAAAAATCCCTGTTCAAGAATTCACGATTTGTTTTCAAGCAGAAGGAATATGGTGAGATTTTCTTGGTTTCTTTCCCCAATTCTCTTACTCACTGAGATCAATAACGTATTACACCATGCCACTGCTCGCATGACGAACAAAACTGAAAAAATAAATGTAACATGTTAGTCATTCTCCTACAGTCAGTCAAACTGTCATTCAGTGAGCTCCTATTATGTGCCTAGAGCTTTCCTTAACTATTTCCTTCTTTTTAGATACACATGATTATCCCACTTGCACCAAAGAAGAATCCAGAAAGGAAGTAAGTTTGCAAAAGTCAGAAAGGCAGAAAACTGGAAGAACGGTACTGAGCCCGAAAGAAAAAACAAGCAAATTTTTAAAGTTAAAAAAAAAGAAAAAGAAAGGTAAGTAAGCCTCAGGAAGAAATTAATAATTCACTATGTAAGTTCCCACCATCGAGGCTTTTTGAGCAGCATTTGTTTCCATCAGGTGTTCCTGTTTGGCAGCACAAAACTTAAAAACCAAAGGCAGCGTGTTTTGAATCATCGTTTTGCCAAAAAAAAAAAAAATTGGGGGGCCCCCCACGAATAGTTATGACTGAAGGTCAATAAAGAATAGAAATGGTTGAGGGGCGCCTGGGTGGCTCAGTCAGTTAAGTATCTGACTCTTCATTTCAGCTCAGGTCATGACCTCAAGGTCATGGTGGTGAGATGGAGCCTCACATAGGGTTTGCCATGGGGTCGGCCCCACGTCCCACTGTCATCGCTGCTTGGGATTTTCTCCCTCTCTGTCTGCCCCTTCTCTGCTCATGCACATGTGCACACAAGGGCACGCGTGCTCTCTCTCTATTTCTCTGTCTCTAAAAAAAATTAACATTAAAAAAAAAAATAGAAAGGGTTGAAATTAAACACCACTGTCCCTGGCTAAGTGGCTGCCAGGGGGTCACTGTCATTCTGTAACCTCTATGTTTACTTGTCTCTCACTAGACAGAACAAAAGGGTGATGTGGGGGGACTGTCTTAGTCAGCTTGGGCGCCAGGATGACACACCATGGACTGCATGGTTTCAGCAACAGACATTTATTTTCTCCAGTTCTAGAGGCCAGAAGTCTAAAATCAAGGTGCCCAGCATGTCAGGTTCTGGTGAGGCTCTCTTCCTGGCTTGTAGAGTGCCACCTGCATGCTGCGCCCTCACCTCATATGGGGGTGGGAGGTGGGGAGAGAAAGAGAGAAGAAGGCAGAGAGAGGAAGCGCTCTGGTACCTCTTCTTATAAGGGCACTAATCCATCACTGAAGGCCCCAACCTCATCATCTGACCCAAACTTAAAAATCTCCCAAAGGCCCCATTTCCAAATACCACCACACTGGGGGTTAGGGCTCCGATATATGAATTTGAAGGGGACATAATTCAGTCTGTGGCAGATTAACTCAAGGCTGCTTCAATCCTTGAACAAACACTTAGCACCTAATACCTGCATGTGCTGTGCTGGGCAGGGAAGCAAAAAGAAGAATGGACTTCAAACCCTGCCCTCACCAGTATGTGAAGTCAAAAAAAAAAAAAAAAAAAAAGAGCATGGTACAAAAACACTGTAGGCAGGTAACTTGATGTGAGCAGGATTTTCAGTTGATCAGTGTTTACTGAGGCTCTCTGGTGAAGTATGATGTTTTAGCTTACATCCACAGAAAAACACAAGCAAAAAATTTTAAACACAGCTCTGTCTCTCATACAGACAGACTTTAAGGTCGCCATGATCCTCACTTCCCAGTGTCCATACCCTTGTATAATCCGCTCTCCTTGAGTGTGGGAGGGAGTGACTTGCTTCTAACCTGTGGGATGCAGCAAAAACGACAGATGTACACGATTATATGTACATGATCACAGCACAGAAGACTGCAGTATCTGTATCTGCCTGACGCTCCTTTGTTGGCTAAGAGAAAGAGAGCAGCCACACGGGGTAACCCCATGTGACAAGGAAATGTGGTCACCCTCAAGGAGTAGAGGGAGCACCCAGCCAGCAAGGCCCTCAGTCCTCCAGCTTCAAGGAAATAATTCCACCCACAACCTGAGCAAGCCTGGCAGTACACCCTTCCCCAGACAAGCATTCGGATGAGTCTCAGTCCTGGGCAACACCCTGACAGCAGCTGTGCAGAATACCAGCTAAGCTCTGCCCAAACTCCTGATCCACAGGAATTGTGAGTAACAAACAGATGTTATTTTAAGCCACAAAAAGTCTGAGTTTGTGGCAATGGTGTTATATAGCAAGAGACAACTAATACAGTTTTCTTGAGTGTACCGTTTAAGGTGTTTTAAAATTCTTTTCCCTCACAAATAAACAATTGTCCGGGATTGTATGGGAATAGAAATGGGGATGTTGTTAATCTTTCAAGGAAAAGAACAGGAAGGAACCTGAAATAAATGCCTAGAATTGTCTAATTACAGAGGTGTTTATAATCAGAAGGACAGCATTCTGTCCACTGAAGACACTGAAACTGAGAAAGGCTCAGTGAGGTGCCTAAGGGTACACAACACTCTCATCACAAAGCTGGAAGCCAACTCCCTGTAACAAGTCCTCTCCACCCAAGACAGCTTTTTGACTCAACTCTAGATGAAAATACTCAAAAACAGGTCACATATAATTCTTCCCAGATTTATGATGGCAAACCCAACCAAGTATTTCCTCTTCAATTAAGACTCTGCAGCACCTCGCTGAATACGGGTATGTACACAGTGTATGTAAAAAATGAGATGAATTTGTCTTAATTCATGAATATAGACAAGCTTGTTTTGCCTTTTTTTTCTTTCCCCTCAAAATAAAAAATAGGATAAGAACTGCAGTCTTTTGAGAATTCTTGGTAATTTGGTTTTCCTCCATGACATGCAGTCTTATTGCTCCAAAATGGAGTGGGGGGGTAACTAAATGAACAAAGCCATTTAACCTAAAAATGTATCCACTTTTAAACCTCCATGGAATTGAATCCTCTCCAGAGAATGGTGGAATGTCAGCATGAGAAGAGGCTGTGCTAATTCTGCTCCAACCTCCTCAGTTATTGGAAGGCTAAGAAACTTGTCCAAGGTCACAAAAGAAAATGAACTACGAAGGCGAGTCAGGCTGACTTCCAGTGTAGTTATTTCCACTGCCCCTTCCTGGGAGTCCTCTGCCCCACACTGCATACGGGTACATATACTTTAACAGGAAATGTCATCAGTCAACACTTTGACTTTGGGCATCAAACACAACCACTAGTGGGGAACAGAGTCCCAAACTGAACTTATTCTTAGGACAATCCAGATGAAAATATGGAATGTAGGAGAAAGGTCCAGCAAAAACAAAAGACTACAAAGTGTTCACATGTAATAAAAACACTTCATGATGTGGAATTGCTGAGCTCCTACAAAAATGCATTGCCTTCTTGAAATTTAAGTCACACTTAGGCATTATGGGGGGGGGGGAAGCTATGGAAAGGAGCCATACTCTTAATAACAGTACCACCTTCTCAATCTATGGTTTGTATGAAACTTGTTTTTATTTACTGATTTACATAAAGTGAGTAACTTTCACGGCCCCAATGCCTTGCCCCAAGTCTAAGAAAACAGCTGATATGCACTGTCCTATTTGGTGCATGCTGTGCCAGCAGGGCCCAGACATGGAGGCACAAAGATGACCCTCTGTGCCCTCAAGTCACTCACATACAAGGCAGATTGTGATAAACCCCAAGATGGGTGTAAGCAAGGCTCTGTCGGAACTACAGACGATGCAATTAATTCTGGAACCGGGAAAGCATCAAGAAGCCTAGTTATTTGAGTCTGAAGTGTGAGCAGACTTGTGTTCTAGAAGACCTAGAGGGGTTCCAGTCAATTCGGTTTTGGCTTATTGTACAAACAGCAACTCTGTTTTAAATTTAGGGGAAAAAATCCCCGTCCTGTTTCTGCTCCTCACACATCTGAGTACATTACTGCTATCATCTGTTTACACGTCTGTCTCCTCCACGGGACAGCCAGCTCCTGACGGAGCAGACACACACCCCTTTCATCATTATTCCCTATGGAACCTGGAGGGGTAGCCCTTGACACAAGTTAAAACTTCAAGTTTAATAACTGTAAAATAGCTATTAGGTCACTTGCAACCTCCTTTAATCTCCTATCACCTAACCTTCGATCTCCAATGAAGCAGTCATTTTCGAAAGAAAAAGAGAAAGAAAAAGAAAAAAACAAACCCAACATGTCTACCCTGATTTCACACGAGGCTGCCAGAAGCAGTGCTTACCATATATGCTCCATCAGTGCTGAATTAATTACTCTTAGCCAATGTTGCTGCTACTATTTATTCCCTATTACTATTCTCTAATCCAACTTTCTCTTTCACAGATTAGAGCTCTACAGGATATTAACAACGATTCCACAGGGGAGTGAAAAGGATAGGATTCCAAGTTCAAATACATTTGAGAAACACTGGGTCAAACAAGTTATTTTAAGGCAAACATATCTTTGCTTTCAATCTGCTAATATTGAAATGAATTTCCAAGAAAGGAACATAGTATTTATGGATTTTTCATTTAGCCTCAGCAACCTTCAATGGAAGGTGAAGAATACTTTCTGAAAAAGGTATTCAAGTTAACAGCATTTAAAAGTTGAAGAAAACAATAAATCTCAGTGGGACATCTTCAGCAAATACAAGCAAGACTGACAAGTGGATTCATTGTTTCATTCATGAAACCACTATTTACTGAGCCCTGCACTATAAAAGACAGACAAAGGCCCTGCATCACAAGAGCTCACATCCAGTGGCAGGGAAGAATGCCCTCCATCCTCAGCCTGGGAGATAAAGAACTCTTTCTGGTCTCCCTCAGGCTGGACACTATTTCTTTTATAGCCCTGAGCACCTGGTGTGTGTTCTGTGAATAACCGCTAGCAGCTTGATCACAGTAAAGTCTGTAGACATTTTCCAAATTCCCATGAAAACCAATCAAAACAGCAATAAAATGGACCGCTAGAAATCCATGTTTGGTTATTTAATCTTGAGAATAAACTTCTATAAAGGTACTCATTTTCACAGAGCAATTATGCAAGGCCTGAAAGGTACCTTAGAAATCATTCATTTAAACCCTCTTGAATTTCCTGAGAGGAAACTGAGGCTGAAGAGGTAACGTGCTTGACCAAGATCATCATACTGTGAAATCCAGGAATACAGATAAAGAACCAAAGACCCCCGGTTATCTAAGGCTGAGGGGATGGCAACGACAGCGATGCAGCTGCAAAGGGCTGTGACCATCTGCCACCTGGGCTTCTCTCCGTCCAGAGTCAACGGTCTTATGAAATGACAATTCCCTGTCTGTCTTTTCTGTGCTTTCTTTATAAGGTAAGAAGCCACTTCATGAGAGACAATTCTCTAAGCACTGTCACAACACAGCTCTCATTTCCATCATAGCCCAAGCCACCCTCAGAGAAGCATGGAATGAGCTGGGCCACCAGGAAAAGCAAGCAGCCAGGAAGCCTTTGGGAGCCCTTGTGCACAACAACAGGTTTCAAGCCAACAAAACGTCAAATAGTGCACTCTTTTAAAGAGAGCTTAGACCAGGTGCGCCGGGCTGGCTCAGTCGGTATAACATGCACCTTGAGATCTCTCGGGGTTGTAAGTTTGAGCCCAGTGATGGGTGTAGAGATTACTTAAAAATAATATCTTAGAAAAATAAAATACTAAAGAGAGAACTGACTAAACACTTCTGCCACAGTCAGACAATGAAAACACAGCAGAGAGCTGTTCTGTTCCAGATTTACCCCAGCTCTCCACCTAACCTGCGAAATGACCCGGGACCAGGGGGTAGTTCTTTCCCCATCTTTAAAAGCAAGAATTGGACTAGATGTTATGAGGGCCACTTAGGGTCTCAAATCCTGTGATTCTGGTGAACTTATGCCATCAACAAAGAATCTGCCATTCTTTTCTTGAGCTATAACCAGTTTTGTTCCTTTTTTGAGTTGAGATCTGCTACATTTGCATCAAGTACTGAATGTTACAGGACATAAAATAGATAAGTACTCTCTAGGTACATTTTATTATACTTCCCTATCATTTAACGTACAATAAAGAGATGTACTCTGAAATATTATGAAACCTAAGAGTACAGTATCCCATGCTGGCCTAACTACCATGGTGTCTAATTTCCAGAACTTAAAATTTTAATAAAACTCTGTAATAATTCACTAAGAAGGAGAAAAGGAAATATTTTAAACACGGGAATGTTAAAAACTTCTCTTTAATTCCCCCTTCTCCTGGTTTGCCCTAAAGCCAACTTTTGTTGCAGACATTATTTGGCACTGGCAAAATGAGACCTTCCAAACAGAAACTGTATTCAGAAGCTGCTTTCTATGGGAAAACAAGGCACATCTGCACCCCACCGTGAATCAAAGCACCTGGAAGCTGCAGCACCTGGACCTTGGGAGAAGGCTTTGCTTTACCTGTCTCAATTGCTGGTTAAATCCCTCATTTCCTGGGCAGGTGAGACCTTTACTTGGATCTCCAGATAAGAGGTCAATTCAATGCATTTTGACATCCAGATGGCAATAGTATTTGGACAAAATTAACACGTCAACGGAGAATGAAATTGGAGAGGTGAAAATACAAAAGAAAGAGAGACAGGGGAAAAGAAATGAGTTGACTGTGTGCTGAATTTTAGCAAAAACTGAGGCTGATGTTTCCAGAAAAGAAAAAGTGGGGGTAGGGAATCTGTACTAAACATAAAATGAGAATTTTACTATTGATTTTAAACACAATCATACAAAGCACCACTCTGGGAAAAGCACACAATCCTAGTACTGTAAGAATATGGGAAAGACACTGATGAGAGAACTCCAACTTCTGCTTGGATCGTTAACTTGCTCCTGAGCAGAATGTCAATCTTTCTCCTGCATATCTATTCTCTTATTCATTCAGTGAACAATGAGCACCTGGTATTTGTCTGACGGCACGTCCAATATTCAAACACGGCAAATACAGCAAATAGGATTCAACACCAACTCTTGAGAGTTCTAGCCTAGCAGTTTAACAAACAAGGAGACTACAAAATAATGCAACAGATACTCTAAAATTTAGACAAAGTGTTGTGATGGCTTCTCCAAGGCTACCCTTGATGGAGGAGCCAGAGTTTATCATCTTGCTCCCCCAGGCATGGGCTTTGCCACCTCGAGAAGGTACAAGAAGCCTGGGGGGCTCAGTAGGTTAAGCATCTGACTCTTGATTTTGGCTCAGGTCATGATCTCAAGGTTCATGAGATCGAGTCCTGCATTGGGCTCTGCACAGAGCACGCAGAGCCTGCTTGGGAATCTCTCCCTCTCTTTCTCTCTCTGCCCCTCCCCTGCACTTGTTCTCACATGCAAGAGTGCCTCTCTCAAAACAAATAACCATGGGGGGGAATACAAACTTTTTCATACACTGGGCAAAGCTATCCACTTCCTGCTTTGATTTTAGTCTATTTCTTTAGGTCAGTTCTTATTCATATGGAAAAAGTTGCTTCAGAGTCTTCCCTGGGGAAAAACAGGCCACTTCTGTCTTAACAAAGAAGCCACTTGCTTTTTTTATTCTGTATCTCTTCAAAACAAGATAACACACCATTATTAAAATTAGCAAAACCGCATTGTACTGTTCACCTAATGCTGGGAATATAAGATGTACAAGGTTGATCTAAATTTTAGGAGCAAGAGCAAAATTACTGATAAGGATTTAACCCACCTCTGAGTCAAGGCTTTGTATACTGTACTCTGTGTATCAAGAATAAATATAAAGCTCACCTATACCATGTGTCAGTGTGTAAACTGGTACATTAGGCAGTATACACCAAAAAAAATTTAAAACATGCATGCCTTTATCCAAGTAACTCAGTATCTAGTATTTGTCTGTTACTAACAATTAAAGAACCTAACAAAGACTTAGGAATAAAAATACATGTCAAATGCTGGTTATAATACAAAAAACCTGGAATAACCTTAAGTGTCCAGTAATAACAGATTGATTAAATATGTTTTGGTAAATGAACATAACAGACTACTATGCAGCTATTAAAATGTAGAACAATCTTTTATGAAATGTCAAGATGTTTACAACTTACTAAGCAGGAAAAAAGTACATTATCAATACATTTATTTGGTGTGATCCATTTTTATAAAAAAAAATAAACGTGTGTATACAGATGCATGCATTTCCTTATATGGGTTGAAATTATAGAAAGACAAATGCCAGGTGTGACTGGTTTTCTCTCAGTATTAAGATTATCCATGATCATTATTTTCTTCCTTATCTATCTAAATCTTCCAATTTGTCTACAATAATATATGTGGCTCTTGTCATTGTCAAAGCTTTTTAAATTAGCAAATTAAAATAAGCACACAGCACTTTAGTACCAAACTTGGTAGAAGGAAAAAAGAAAATACAGCTGTCCATACCAAGGGAGAGCCCTTGTGTCCTGCCAAAGATAAATGTAAATTGTTTGGCTGTCTCTGCTACAACCAGTTCAATTAGCATCAAAACAAAGGCTCTTTAAAAGGCCATGCACAACACTGTATGGGCCGAAGTCTAATTGAGCTCCTTGTAAATTAATTACCTAATGTTGTCAAAATGGGCAAAAAAAGAATTCATTCCTTCCACAGAGCGACCTGAAGCTGATCCTCAAGGTAAGCGAGAGACAAGTGTTGGTAGAGGCAAATGTTTAGTTTTGTAAAATAAGGCTACAGAGGCTTTCCAAGTCATTGCTGATTCATGACAGATTTCTTTGCCAAGGCTTGATTTGTTAACGTCCCTCCTCCTTTCCTAGTTTAAGTACCTTTGGCAGAGAAAATGATGCATTTCTATTCTCTCTCCTCTTAATCCTTAAGACTTCAGTTGTGAGATGAACGAAACAGTGCCAAGTATGGGAAGAGATGGGAGGCTGAATTAGGGCCAGAACATTAATCCACAGTGCCCTCTGGTATTTCAGGGCTGAAGAATTCATTTCCGCTTTCCTAGTAAGAGTGATCCCACATGCACAAATCTACCCTCCCCGCAAACCGCCCCCTCCCAAAAAAAACCCTCATCTTACAAAATATCCATTTCCTCTAATAAGGCATTGCCCCTGTCTGGGTCAACTACAGGGTGTGACTGAAGACCAAACTGTTACTTGCAGGCATGTTTACAGACAAATATCTTTTCAAACTTGAAACTGGCTGGGTTTTGTTGTTGTTATAGAAAGGAAAGAGGTAGGGGAGCCCTATGGTAAATAAAGCATGAATATCTTCCTTAAAGATGTCAGTTAAGTGACTTGAAATGAAAACATGCATATGCCAAATTAGTGAACTCAATTCCCATTTTGATTTGCAAACACATAGACAATAAAGAATAAGCCAAGATGCTGCTTTGAAATGACCTTCCCCTTTAAGAGCTCAGACTGTGAGATGAGACCTATATACCTGGAGGACTGGATAAACTTAGTTTCGTTCCAATTCAACCCACATGACGACCATGAAATTAAGTAAACAGCACCTAAGTCAGAGTTCTTTAAAAAGAATAAGAATGTACATGGAGCAGATAGGAACTTTGAACTACTCATGAGTAGACTTACTCAGAACACTCTGTTTTGAAAGTCATATAATCATTGTTTCTTTGGGATGGAGAGACCTCAAAGGTCACTAATTCCTGGTGTTAACCCCCATCACAACAATCCAGGTGAGTATAAGTATGCCTGAATGCCTTCAGCAACTGGAATTCAAGACCCGGAAAAAGCACTATTAGAAATCTATTCTTCTTATATGGAATGCCTAATTGTACCTCCAATGTGAATAGGAGTGGCCACCTCCATCTAAATCCCTCTTCATGAAATCAACCCTGTAAGTACTTTAAGGTAGCCACCATGTATTCCCTGAACCACCTCTCCTGCATGAGAAACATTCCCAGATCCACTTGTCACACAGCAGTCTGTGATGAATCCATTCACCATTCTGATCCCTCTCCCTCAAGTTTATGAATCCTGATTTTCTAGATAAATGGATAATAGTCAAACATTCATTAAAAGCCTCCAATATTCCCTCCACCCAAGTATAGCTGATAAGAGTGTATTTGATTAGGACAGGTTAAGGGTAACATCTATTTACTTAGCAGGTATCTTTTAGTGATCAAGTCTGGGGTGAGATCTCCTGTCTTTTTAAAAGAAATAATTTAAAAAAACTCTGAAGTTTCACTCCATTTAAATATTTGCCAAATGAAAATTAATTGTGCGTACATAAAATTCTGTTGTAACTGTGGAATTCTAAATGCCTAGGATTTGAAAGAACTACAAAATATATAAGTTGGCTCAGCTTTATAGGAACATTAAAAAAATAAGAGAATATAAAATATAAGCCTAAGGGACGGAGTTGCCAACCCATTTTTACATTCTTATCTTTCTAAGCATGTATCAAGTTCTTATTTCAGATTTAGTCCATCTTTTGGTCTCTTCGGGGTCCAGGACTCAAAGGTAATCAACACATCCTATCAATCGAATATTTACTATTATGTGCTCAGTATGGCAAACAATGGCAAGACTATAAAGACCTACAACACATAACCACTGTCCAGTATGTTAAAATCTACTTAGATAAAATATTCACTTTTTGAAAAATAATGAATAATGCAAGACATCATATGTGAAAGTACGAAATAGGTGATACAGACATTTGAACGGCCTACAAAAACATTTTAAGACTTCAGTGACAATAATGGTCTCTAACTTCCGCCTGGCCCAAAAAGAACAATATCCAAATAAGTGGGCAAAGAACTTTATCCATTAATAACACTTAATTCTGCCAACTGGTCTGTTTGTCCAAATTTATCCCACCCTAAAATGTAGCACTACCAGAGCTTCAATATTTAAAGAATTTTTGTTCCCCAAAGAAACATATGAAGTCACAAGAAGAGAAGAGTAGAACCTTAATTAAAATTGAATTACAAAATTATCCTTAGGGGTAAGAATATTATACATAAGGGGTGTTTCAGTATTTTGTTAAGTAAACCTTCTGCAGCAGTTCAAGATGGACTCCTCTAATATCTAATTCTGTTCTGTGATGAATAGTGTTACTTGGGGATTTTAGGAGCTAAGGATGAACCAGCAGTATAGCTGGTAAAGTTATTTTGGAATTAAGCAATTCAGTGAACATGCTAGGGATAGAACGTAACATAAATAAGTTAGTCTTTATGTATATCAACGGGGTGAAAATTGTTACCGACAATTCAGCTAATTATATATGTAAGAAGAGTGGGGTGGACCTTGTCTATGCTGTCCTGGCTAAGAAGTTCTTCAACGACACTGACCACCGGGCTGCTTCACTGTGAGCCTCTAACATTTAATTTGATGCAGTTCACCGAAGGGCTAAGTTCCATATCCCTTGGTCTTGTTCTGACCACGACCCAGGTGTTACACTATGTGTTGTTCTTTTCAAATATTTTCAGTAGGGCAGAAAACAGGTGCAATTCTCAAACTGCTATCGCCTCTCGAAAGGTCAAAACATTGTAGGTGGCAACAGAAACATCGCCCTCTTCCACCATTTTCAGAACAGCTGAACAGCTATACAAGCGCTAGACCTGGGTTCTTAACATTTTATGGGTCACTGACCCCTTAGAGAGTCTGATGAAAGCTAGAAAATCGTGTGTACACAAAATCTCCTGCCCATGACTTTTGGGAAGTTTGTGAATCCTTTAAAGCACAACCAAAAGTTAAAAACTTCTAAGCCAGACTGTGAACCCTGGGGAGCAGGCAAGGATTGTGCCCTAATATAGTTTCTATGCCCAGTTCTTAAGAAAGTCATTGCCCCATGAGTAACAAGTTGCCATCTACTCAAAACATGGATAAATGGGGGCGCCTGAGTGGCTCAGCTGGTTGAGCGTCAGGCTCTTGATTTCAGCCCAGGTCATGATCTCACGGTTCCTGGGGTTGAGCCCCATGCCAGGCTCGCATCTGACAACATGGAGACTGGTTGGGATTTTCTCTTTCTCTCTCTCTCTCTTTCTCTCTCTCTCCTTGTTCCCTCTCATTCTCCCCCTCCCCCGCTTGCATATTCCAAAACAAATAAATGAGAAGAAAAAAAAATAGACTACAAGACATGGATAAACGGGTAAGAATAAATGGATGAATGAAAAAAAAACACATTATTACAATTCTCTCTTAGTGGTTTCCGAATATAATTAATCAAAGTATCACTCTAGGTGCTCTTCAGAAGAGATTCCTGGGTCTCACCCTTCAATTCAGATTCGGTAGCTCTTTAAGTAGCACTCAGAAATCTATGTTTTTATAAAGTTCCATGATGATTTGGAAACCACCAAAATATCTTAAGTTAGTGGAAGAAATTCTTTACTTTTTTTCCATATGTTTTTAAAGAAGGATATATACATCCACGTGTTGCACAAACAGAAACAGGGAAAGGAAGTTGCCCAAACTGCTCCAAGTGGGCCTGATAAAGTGTTAAGTACCAGAGTTTACAATCCTGATACTAAAATAAAAGAAAAAAATCTGATTAGTGTTGTTTGGTGATTTGTTTGTTTTCTTTTCCCTGAAAGGTCATGCTGTGATTCACAACCAGACACGTACTCGTGGCTAGCTTACGGCAAGTTTACAGCTGGTGAGGACCCCACAACGTTAGAAGCCCAGCCTTTGTTAAACCTTCCTGACAAGTTTTGACTCTACGTACTCAAACCACAAAAAAGGAATGAATATGCTCTAATTTAGAAGAAATTCTTGACCTGGATAAAATTCTGCTTTACAATAAAAACATGTTCTTAACAGAAGAACATATACAATACCTTCAAGGGTGCAAATTATGTCCAATTTGTAAGACCTAGTGATTAAGAAACTAGGCTTAACCTACCTGATCAGATGCCCCAATTTCCTCTTTCCTACAAAACAGAAATTTTAAAAATCCTGTTCTCCTTCTCATTCCCATTTTCTACAGCTCGATGAGATCACTCATGCCTTCCCTGCTTCACACAACAAGTGATGCTGGACCCCAGGTATCCCAGCCCACCTTGAGCAGTACAAGGTGAAAACTGCCCTTGTGGTGCTCAGAGTCTACCGTCATCATCGTCGGTTATTTTAGGAAATTACTTCATGAAAACAAGAAATTCCTGATTAAAGCCACTATATTTCATACAGATGACAACCTGATGAGTCTACAGAAAGAATCAGGGCTGACAGTTTCTATTGAGAAGTCAGGACACTTCATCACGGTAAGATCTTCCTCATCCCAGTAATATGGCCTGTGTGCTGAAGGGAACAGGGCTTAGGGGAGTCAAGATGCTGGAGTTCTAGCCCAGGCCCAGCTTCCTGTGTGACCCCTGGCTTGGACCAACTGAGGAGAATCCCACCTGCCCTTGGTTTAGAGCTAAGCACTTAATGTACATGATCACCAAAACAGTCCTGAAGAGAGGAAGAACTAGGACACCACGTTATAAATAATAAAATAATAAAATATGCTGAGACGAGTGAGGTAAGCTGGCAGGTCTTGTAAACAGTAGGCCCAAGACATATAAGCCTATTTGAGTCCAAACTACACAAGAATTAAATAGACTCAAAGAACTGTATAAATTCAAAGTTTCCTCCAAAAGATAACACTGTGTGACTCCACTGAACAGAATGTCACCTTCTCATTTTATATAGGTCTGGAGGCCCAAAAGGACAGCGCCTTGCTGGAGTACTACATGTAACATTCAATCACCACCTCCAAGTTTTCAGTCCCAGCAAAGCTCACCATGATACCCCATTGGCTTCTCATGTACTGCTTCCCTTTCTCCCTATAAAGTGGAAAGCTTCCACTTTTCACAAACGGTTGTGGTAAAACCTACAAATCAAGATGAGGGGCGCCTGGGCGGCTCAGTCCGTTAAGTGTCTGACTTCAGCTCAGGTCATGATCTCACAGTTCGTGAGTCTGAGCCCCACATCGGGCCCTGTGCTGATGCGTGTGGAGTTGGCTTGGGAATCTCTCCCTCTCTCTCTCTCTCTCTGCCCCTTCCCCACTTGTGCCTTCTCTCTCTCAAAGATAAATAAATTAAAAAAAAAAAAAGAAAGAAAGAAAGAAATGGCCCAAGATCTGCAGTGCTACTTCAGGCAAGTTACTAATTATCTCAGTGTCTCACTTCCTCATCTATAAAATGGGGACAAGAAGAGTGACAACTTCAGTGTTACGACAGATTACAGTGCCTGGAACATAGGAAGTGCTCAGCAACTGTCCATGATCATCATACACTTCCCCTCAATTCAAGGATCCATGAGCACTTCAGGAGTAAACGAGAGCTGCTAGAGACCACAGAGGACGCCTGTGGTAATTTACGCACCACAACTCACTTGTTCACGAACACAGGTTTTTAATTTTTTTTTAATGTTTATTTATTTTTGAGAGACATAGAGACAGAGTATAAGCAAGGGAAGGGCAGAGAGAGAGGGAGACACAGAATCCGAAGCAGGCTCCAGGCTCGGAGCCCGACGTGGGGCTCGAACTCACAGACAGTGAGATCGTGACCTGAGCTGAAGTCGGCTGCTCAACCAACTGAGCTACCCAGGTGCCCCACAAACACAGTTTTTTAAACTAAGAATTAAAAATAAAAATAAAAAAAAAAGTTGATTAGAAGATTAAAAAGTTGCCTCTCTCCACTGGTCTAATTTACCCACAGTAAACCCGGGCTCCAAGCACACCTCAATTAAAGAACAGACAGTGACAAGGCCCTGCTCCCCTCGGCCTCTCACACCTCTGGAGAATGTGTGTAGTCTTCCTGCTTCAGAGGGCTGTTCTGAGGACAAACTGTTATAAATGCCCTTTGTAATCTTTTGACAATGGTGCTACATAAGCACACATTATTGTAGGCATTATAAATTATGTGGTCACACATGACAATACAAGAAATGGCTGAAACATCTTTCTGTTCTTCAGCATCCAATTAAATTACCATTTCGCCTAAGAAACAATTCTATTGCATTATCCCATAAAAAGGACACCAGCACTGACACTACCACCACCCAAGATGCTCAGGGTGTGCTGCTACACTGTCACAGCACCTAAGAACTCACTTAAGCCTCACAATGACCCTGTGTTACTGTCTTTCCACTTTACAGATGAAGAAACTGAGGTAAAAGGACAGGAACCCAACAAGCACAAAGCTGGGATGTGAGCCCAAGTGATGGGACTCCAGAGAACCCACTGTCAATCCACACGACATCTCTCCAAAAGCAACATCTCTCTTCATAACCACCCTCTCTCTGCTCTTAATCAAGACACCGTGGCCTCCAAAAGTAAATTCTGTCTTCATAACCACCACCCCTGCCCCACAGAATGTACCTGTGCCTAGTAACACACCGCTCCTGACATTTCAGTAACAATAAAGCATCTGGTTTAACCGCTCTGGTTGGTACCCGCGACTCTCCATGAGGACAGGCCTCCCCTATATTTACACAACCCCACTCCTTCTAAACATTATGTCGGGGCTCAATAAACTGATGAATGAATTAATTAAATGAGGGTTACCACTAAGCATCTTATCTTTCAAGGAGACTCAAGTCTTTTTATACTTTTTATATTGCACTTTAATATTAACCTGCATTTAGGGGTTAATGTTTTGCTTTTGTTTTCTTTCTAAGCAAAACTAATCTTATTTTCTCTGCTCAGGCAATACATTTCATTAATTACTAATTCAACAGACCAAAGAAAACAGGCTATTCAGCTGTCAGATCACACAAGACCTTTTTAATACTTCGGTCTCGTGGAAATTTTTTAAGCAGAATTTTTTTTTAATCCCATTTCTGTTTTAATGACTTAAAAAAAGAAACTGCCCTTATGGGGGAAAGGAGCATATAAAAGGTAATAAACATTTAATGATCCAATAATTGGTTATATCAGAGCAATCACTGTTCAGTAATTAAGTTCTCTTTCGGCTTGTTCACTTGGTATTTTCAGCACCTTTGATAGGCCTGGAATTATCCATATTATTTATTTCTTAAGCTAAAATCTTTTGGAGGATCCAAAAACACAACAAGTTTTCTAATCACCCATGTTCATCTTGGTAACTTTCCAATGTGGCCTTCCTAAAAGCCAACTGATTTGCAAAGACAAGAGCCATCCAAGCCCTCAGCACTGGGTGGGCACCAAAGCAGCAGAAATGACATTACCGCTCACCTGTGGGGGCTGTGGCCGTGGCAGCAAGGAGGGGTTAAAGGAAAACACAACATAAAATTAGAGCTTAAAAGATAGCAAAAAATAATTAAATCACACCAACAGGAAAGAATACAGTGAACAGCTGGTATGTTGTTACTATGCAAAATTACAATTAAGCTCAGGTTAATGTCATTTCCAACTAATTACCCGCAGTCAGTTGGAAGAGACACACACTAAGAGATTTCACTTTGCCTCCTAACACTTCTCCCCACTTATGTGTCCCTGCCAGCCACACAGCTACAAGGCTCCTCGCAATTTTTTTTACACAAGGACACCCGTTCCACTTCTGTCAAAGGGGTCACCTCTTAGCGGGAGATGTTAGGAGCTTATAACATTTCAACACCTCCCTGTGGTCACACTTCTCTCCACACACTTCCTTCACACCAAAGTCGTGTTCGTAGCGTCTTCTCCACAGCCTCATTCCCTACGTTCCAGTCTCACTCTTTCTCCTCTTACCCTCTCCAGACCCTTTCAATGATGGCCCGTATGAAAGAGAAAGTACTCATCACTTCACATCTGGTGCACTAAGCATCCCTTATTGCTGGGGTGCCTGACGGCCTACATGTAAAAAGGATTACAAATGACACTTTCTGACCAGTTGTGTCTCTTATCTACATGCATTCATCTTAGCAAGTCCCACCCCCACGCTGAAAACCAAAGGAAACCCACCAGCCCCACTGTGACTACAACTCCTGTCACTGCATGTCTGCTATGGCCATCTGCCCAAATGGGGAGGGTCTCTTCGGTCACTGCCATTTGAAGAGTACTTGTACATAAATAAACACAATGGGACCGAGTCTCACAGAGGCTCTGTGGCTTCCACATCTGACACCACACACACAGAACTACTTCAACACCAGAAGCACCCTTTCCTGTAAAAAGAGTCAAGCTAGTCTGAAAGACCTTCCCAAACCTACTTCTGCCAAGAGCTAAAGGGGAGAGACAAAAGTCCCACAACCCCAAAGCAAGAAAGAATCTTCTAATCTAAGTCACTCAAGCTCTATCATCCACACCTTGGGCACTACCCCAACGGCACGCAGCACCGGAGTGCATGACACTACCCCTCCTGCTTCACACGCGCCTGAAAGCAGAGGTCAGATAATTTATGTTACTTGCACCTCTGAGAATCTGCCTGGTGGAGAGGATAAAAGGAGGGAGGAGGAGAGAAAATGGGCCAGAGTTTCTTTGCTACTAATGGACAGATAACTGCAGAGTGCCATAACAGATTTCGGTTCCTTTGTGCACACAGGAATATTTATTTAATCAATGTACTGTAACAAAACAAGCCTCTGGTGTACTTTCGGAAAGACGGAAAGCCATTCAGGCAGGGTGATTGGAGTCTTGTCACCTGTTTAGTTGATATTGGAGATAACCAGGATGGGGGAGTGTGAGGTAGGGCGGGGGAGGGGCAGCTCTTGCATCCACAGAAGCTACGTGCCTGCTAGGGAAGTACAGATGTGCAGCTGCTGGCACCAATTATCAGTCACTACGGCCGCAGACTGCAGCTCTCTCCCTTCAACTGAACACAGCTCACACACAGGGCTTGCTCTAGGTCCCTTTACCATAAGCATCCCTTCCAAAGAAAACAAGCAAGCTTTCTGTTTAATACAGCGAGAACTTGTCCCACTAAAAATCTAATGATTCTTAAAGTGTTAAAAGGGGAAAAAAGAAAAACCTCAGGGAACTTCATCACCTGTGGTTTTAAATGCTCCAAATGGAATGGAGGGTGGGTGGGGGGATTATTCTGGGGTGGAAAGAAAGGAGGGACTTCTTTGTTTTTGTTAACTAAGAGGCCACCTTTCCTCATATTTCCAAGTACGGAGATAAAAGACCTGCTGGGAAGGCATGTTTCCCAAGGCTACCCGGGCAGTAATGACAAGACTCATTTGTTTACCAAAGTCATAACTGCCAGGGCTGAAAATCTGTCATTTTACGTTTTCCAAAACTATCAGGAGAATATTTTCAGCGAATTAGATTTCTAAAAAGATAGACCTTAGAGCCTAAACTTGATATCTGCTATAAGCGTTAATAGATAGTCACTGTCAGGAACTGATATAAAGGCTGAATCAAAACAAAGATAACACAAACTTAACATCACCAAAACTTACAGAAATGAGAAAAATTAAGAAGAAGCCAGTACAGAAAGGCAGAATGCTTTTTGCATTTGTACCTTATTACAATGTTTTATCAACTTTTCCTTATTTGCCTAATTTTGGGGATTTGAAGAGAAGGGGTGGAAAGCATAAATTTGAAGAATAAAAATTAAATATTTTTCACAAGGTTCTATTGCCTAGTCCTGGTTACTTGGGTGTTCACTTGGTGAAAATTCACTGAGCTGCACACTATACTTCTACTTCACAACATGTTAAGTTTTAAAACTAAATAGGCAGGAGTGTTTTATTTTCAGAAAAGGTTTGGTAGCATAGAAATTATTTTAAAGCACTACCATTACTGCTGCCCCAAGAAAACATTGAAAAAATATTCTCTAAAATAGCAATTCCAAAACTTCTGGACAGTGAAGTTGCTGTAAAAGAACTTCTGAGGGGTGGCAGGCTGTTAAAAACATGTGCCAGGGCCACACAGCAGAGATTAGCTTTCAGTAGGTCAGGAATCCAACCCGGGAATCTGCATATTTAAGAAGCTACCCTAGGGGGTACACATGTACAACAGTCTGAAACCACCCAATCCCAATTCTCCATACCCAAGATGGGCGACGAAGTGTAACTATTTAGAAGAGTTTTACAGAAGCTTTACTAACGGAAAGGGTGCTCTCATCAAATACATACGATACTTGGCTAAGGCTTCTATGAATATCTTCCCCAGAATTACATCTCCCCTAAAAGGAAGCTGATATTAAGTTATAATCACAAAGTTACTTGTACTGGAAACCTCCTCCTTAAATTTTAAAAACTGTGAAATCAAATTACTCATCTGTGGCCACACGGGATTTGGGGTCACTGGCAAAACCTGAACCTACGCTTTTCCACACCACAGTCTAGGAGTCTGTCTCTACTCTCACTAGCATCACTGCGACATTGAGAGTTTAGATTTCCCTAAAAGTTAATAGCAGGACCAAAGTCATTTAGCTAAAAACTCGGAGACAACTGGAGTCCAAAGTTTCTAGCCCCAGACAAAACTCTGCTACCCACTATAGACCTGATTCCTATCAGGCACCTTTGAAGGCTTAAACACAATCCACATCTCCACCTTCAAATTCATATCCCCTAGTTTTAGATAACCACATTAATCTGGGTTGGAAGCACTGCAGTAAAACTGAATTTTGCTTTTGGGCCGACAGGGACAACAGCAATTCAAAGATAGAAAGAGCACTACCCTGGGGTCTTTTATCTGACAGCACAATCAGGGAGCCTGCTGGATAATTTGTTTTAGAATACCAGAGCACTTGTTTTTAAACAAAGCATTAGCCAAGGAAAGAGGTTACAACAAAAGGAATCACAGGACCCAAAGAAAAAACAAACAAAAACAAAAAGCCAAACACCAAGAATCAAGGTGGTTCTTTCCATCCTCCTTTTAAAATCTTATTTGCCACACAAGGAAATGTAACTAAAGAAGGCTTGCATTTAGGTCTTTTTCTTTTTTTCATTTATGTCTTTTTAACTGTACCCTCCAGTGGGATACAACTAATTTAAATCTAAAAAAAAGAAAAAACAAACACTTGCCCTTTCATGAATCCTCAGATCACGTAAAACTCAAGTCTGAGGCCAGCTCTTATGGTTCCTCTAAATACTTTCCTCTGCTTTTAAGGAAACCTATCAAAGGCCAGAAAGACGTCCTCAGGAGTAGGTCAGATAACCCCACAGGCAAATGTTAGTCTCTAAAATGTGCCTACCACCCTCCTCCCTAGGGCAAAATCACACAGTACTTAGCTCTTTTAATTTAGTTCATCCACAGGAGTGACACAAATTAAATTTATAAATTTTTAGTTCGTTAGAAAATTTGTTTTAATGGAAACAATACAGCGCAGTGGGAAAAGCAGTGACCTATATATTAGGCAACTTGGGTTCCACATCCCAGTCCTACCACTAACGCACTAGGTCATACAGAGCGGTTACATAACATAATTTTCTAGATCTCCATTTTCTCATCTGGGATAAGGAAACAGCCCTAAGGGGAATTAAGAAAGGGTCAAAAACTTCATTAAAAAAAAATCAGAATAAAACACTTTAGAAGCATGTATTTTAGTCCTGTGGTGCAGTATTGCTGTAGTTCAAACCAGGCTCTGAAGCCACAATGTATGGGGTCCACCACTAATATACCCTGTGACCTTGGGTGTAAACTCTGCAGCTGTTTCCTCTCCTACAAAACAGGGTTCATATCTGCCACACAGGACCACTGGGTAAGGATTACACAAACTGCATTAAGCAGTTAGAACAAAACCTAGCGCACACAGTAGGCATGCAATAAATGCTAGTTCCATTATTATTATCGAATACATCAATATTGAGTTGATGGTGGAGATAAAATTGACAAATAGTTAAATACTTTCAATATCCTTCCTAATCAAAGGAGAAACAGAAAGATCTTATACCTCTGCATGAGTTTTGGTGCAAATCTTCTCTTTTGTAAACTCCCAGAAGTCCCTGCCCTTATTCCCAAAATAAGTCCCTGTGGGCAGGTATGCATAAGTTTTGGACTCGGACACACAGTCTTGGAAGACCCATAGATTTCTAAAACCACCAGCAAGTCCAAAACTGGAAAAAGAAAGTGTTCTTATCCTTTGAGCAACAACAACAAAAAAATTTCATTTCCCACCTACCCTTTCATATGCTGAAGTCAAAGTCTATTTTCACAATTCAAAAGCTTATAAAACAATATAGATTTGCTTTTTTTTATTATTTCGATGCTGCTTTTCAATGAGCTTACAGGTATAAAGAGTTCTTTATATGATGAGATTTATTTTTTCTTCTTTAGTCAGCAACCATGTCTGGCAAAGACAATGATCCAGGTAAAGAAATCCCATCTACCACTGTTTTCTTCCTCCACTTAACCCAAAACCCTAACACTATTTTTTCAATTTTTTTCCCTCAAACTTTATTTACATTTTCACGATCCATTGTATCGACTGGCTCCAAAAATCATCTCTATGCATTCCCTCTATCAGGAATCCACTGATGTTCATCAGTGCCTGATTCCCTGACGCTGTGGAAGATGTGACAGATTTAAGCTTCACTTCTGATTAAGTTTTCCCAGTGAGAGTAACCTGAGAGCCTGGCCTGGTACAGAGCCCTAGAAATAAACCTTCCCTTTCTGCCTTCCTTCCCCTCGAATTTGTGAGCATACCGGTGGATTAGAGGATTCCACTTGAAACAGAAAGAGAGCGGAGTGTCATATCTCTTCAGGATCTTCCCTAAACTTGAATCTTAAGCTGTACATCTATTTCATGCCCCTCATTTTAAGCTGGTAACTAATAAAATTCAACTGATTCCAAAACTCCCTCTGAACTTCAAAGTCCCAGCATTCAGCCTCTTTTGAAAGAACACATTTGTGAAAACATCTGAAACCAAAATGATTGAACCAAATCATTTTGGCAAAAAAAAAAAAAAAAAAAAAAAAAAAATTTTAAAACTTCTTACCTGCCAAATGGTTCCCTCAAGCCCTTACGAAGGAGGATTGCAGCTCCACCACACCTTTGTCTCTGTTAGACTTGCCAAAGGACAACATGACACCAGAATGAAACACCCCTCTCCCCCACAGAAAGACACCCCTTGAAGCCAGGGGCTCTGTTTACAAACCCCAGTGGCTAAAACAGTGCCTGGCACAGAGAGAAACTCAATAACCATTTATCAAATGAATGAGGGTGTGGGCACACTGGATGGGGTGTAGGTGCCCCGGGGAGCTAAGGCCCACAGGAGATGATTAGGCCCCAAATAATCAAGAGTTGACAATAGTTCTGAAAAATGTCACAGTCACAGCCTCAGATGTGTCCACACGGAGCTGGCCACTCTGTTGGCAGAACATGCCTTACTATACATCTTAACCCACATAGTACCAATAAAGCTGTGACTCAGGCCAAAAAAAAAAAGCCCTCAGCTACCACCAGACGACTCAGAGCCTTTCTATAAAGATGCATGTGGCTCCAAGTTTTCTAAATGAAACCCTGTGTCCCCACTGACTTCTGAGTTTTATAAATTTTAGCTCATCCCACTTGCAACTATAGCTTCCAACACTTCTGAATTTCTCAGTTCCCTCTCTAATGCCTCATTCCTAGTCTCCAAATTCTTTCTAACAAATTCGTAAATGTATCCCCAGCTTGTGGCAGTTAGGGTTGGGGGAGGGGGGAGAGAGCATCAGGAGGAAGGCACCGGAGGACATTCCCCTCCTGAATCCTGGAGAGCAGACCACATTAAAAAGTTCAACAGAAAAAATTAAAAATAAAGGCTATGAGTACAGCTCCCTAATTACACGGCTTAGTACCGGGCATCTGAGAAAACCCTGTGAAGGATACCTTCCTCCAGACAGAGGATCTCTACCCTGACTGCACAACAGAACCTCCTGGGGAGCTTTTTAACGTTCTGATGATGGGGTAGGGGCTCCCTCCACCCTCCCAAGGGTATGAGGACTTTTTTTTAAGCTCTCCAGGGGATTCTACCACATAGCCAAGTGAGAAACCCCTGTTCTAAACCTTACAGTTGAGTCGCTTCCCCTTCAAACAGTACACACTAAAAATAACCTGCTGTTTTAAGAAAAGTATGGTAAAATGCCTAGTTTCATTAAAGCTGGTGGTGGGTCGTCCATGGGTATTGGTTACTTTCTGCTTTCTGTACACATACATACATATTTTTACACAAATATGGTTTATAGCAAGCTCAGCGTATATTCATCTTCAAAAGCACAAGTACTAAAAACATGATTTTTACATTCCTAAGGAGTATAGTCACTAGTGGTGTCTGAGGCTTTTACTTCGCTGGAAGAGAAAAAAATCAAGACCAATTCAATTGGGTCTGCGGACCTGAAAATACTGGCCTAAATTCTGTAATACACTTCACAGCATAGGTCTTGAAAAATGCTCCAAATTCAGCTAAGACTGAAGGTATCTGCTTAACCAGTAATTCACCTAAAATCAGCACAGTTGCCAGGACTGAGCCAGACTGGCTGTAAAATCCTCTATATAATCAAATATTTGCAGACATGGAAGGCGGTTGTGACAAGACAGTATAATACTTCTAGGGCTCAGTTCTAGAACCACCTTCAAATGGGGTGAGGAGAGCATACTCCAGAGAAAGTTTATCAGAGACCAGCGCACCCCTGCACCTCATCAGGGAGGCAGTACATACCCGGGATCAGTCTAGCAACACACCTAGAGGGAAGTTATTTAACTTCTCTGAGCCACAGTTTCCTCATCTCTGAAATGAGTGATATGTCACCTACAGGGTTAAATGTGATAATGTTCCAGGTACAATGAACCCTTAATAAATTTTAGCCATTATTACCATTGTTGTTGTTGTTATTAAAATAACTAATCAAATGATGGTGGATTCTGGCCCTGAGGAACAAAGCTATTTCCCAATTTATGATGACTGGGTCCTGGAATTCTGTATATTCTTGAAGCATGTCTTCTAGAAGCATACCAATAAACAGGAGAGGAGACACAAGTTTTCTGGCCTCCAAAACAGATGCCCTATGGCTCCGAAGTCCTGGAATGGTGGCACCAAGGGACAATAGGAAGCTCCCACGAAGAAATGAATACATGTGAGTTCTAGATCTGGGCTTGTTTTAACACCAGCTGGGTGATCGTGGGAAAGTTCAAAGACTTTCTTGGGCTGGGAAATGAGAGCTTTGGACAATTGTTTTCAGCTGTTTTTAAACTTTGCTCAGACTGGTTTAAAAGTTCCTACAGGCCCCTCGCCCATGTCTTCCCCACTCCTCCCTTGCTCCATTCTGGCCTCGGTGGCCGCCTAGAGCTCCCTACACACCAAGCCACTCCTTCCTCAAAGCCTTCACACTTAGGCTTCCCTCTCCTTGAATCCTCTGCCCCTGACTATCCGCATTTCTTGCTCCCTCACTTCCTTCAGGTTTCTGTCCAAATACCACTTCCTCAGAGAGGGCCCACCTAAACTACCCTCTAGAAAATTGCACAGCTGCGTATGCCTATTAGATTCTCACTATCACATCCTCATCCTGCTTTTAAAAACCCATCAGTACCCGATATACTTATGTGTTCATAATTTATAGTATGTCCCCCACCCTGCTAGACTATAGCCTCTCTTACAACAGATGTATTTCTCATAGTCACTGTAGCATCCCCTGTGCCTACAGTACTGCCTGCCTCACACACAGCAGCATTGATAAACATTTCTTGAATAAAAGAATAAATGAAAGATACCTTCACAAAGGGAATTTTACCCTAACACACAAAACAGGTAAAGATGGAGCTCTGGTTAAATGAGGTCAGGGCCGCCCCTCAGCTGATTTAGTGCCGCTGAGGCACCCAAAAACCACTGACCAAGTGATCTCCAAAGTCATTTATTGCTCAGAAACTCTCCAAGTCCACATTATTTCTGTTAAACTCCAAAGAGAAACATTAAATTTGATGAATGACTTTCCATTCTGTGATTTCACTTGCTAGTCACTGACACCTGCATAAAGTACCCTACGAATTCAAAGCATACTATGTCCCAGAGCTGCTCCATCCCTAAAATATCTACAGTCAAATAACAGACATGTATGGACGACCAGGAAAAAAAAATTCCAACTCCACGGGACAAGAGTTGGAGGGTGTCTCCTTCTATGCCCTGTCACATAATCCTTGGACCTCTAGGGTGGGGTGGGGGTGGGGAGGAAGAAGGACAGTAGGGTCAGGACCCATGAGGAGACAGATGTTATACAAGGGAGGATATAAATCTGGGCAACATGGCAGCCACCTGGTGGCTTCCTGACTCTACTACTTAGTCTCTTTTTTTATCTAATGACCTTACGCACAGGAAAACAGAGGTGGAGGGAGTGTCCTAGAGAAAAACTCTGCAGGAGGCATGAACAGTTGGAAGAAACACTCCAGAGAAGCCAACTGGCTACAATATTGTGATGAGATCTTATGAACAGCTAAAAGACTTCCTCAAAATTGCAGGGAATGTATAAAATACACTCAGCAAACAAGTCAACAGGACCTTTGCAAATCTACAGCATCCAGACTATCAGTGCTGAACAAGAGTTATCAACTGAAGTGTGGCGACCCATCCTCTAACACTGTAATCTAATCCTTAAACTAAAGACAATTTAATGCCTTTGCCTGTCCATATGTTTTCTAATGACGCCATTGCTGTCAGCGTACTACAGGAGTGCTTCTTGGAAGATGGAAGTAATGACAAAGCACATCATTGGGAAGGCAATTATATGCAGTACTAACCATTTTACAATGGCCATATGGGCTGTATTTCAACAGTGTAATTTCAAAATCAGCCTGAGCACACATATTTCTCTGTCCTTAATCCCAGGTACACCATATTAAATGAAGTAAGGGTACGGATGAAATATGGGCAGCAGATGTAGAAATCTATAACAAGAATGCTGAAGTAATGTTCATCTGTAAACAGTAAATAGAGGGCATTCCCTGTCCTAGAGCCGACACCCATTTTCTAGCAGTCCTTTCTTTTCCATATTGTTTCCTTAATCAAAAACATTACAACAGGGAATTATAAACCACCAGAGGGGCAAGGAACAACACAAGGAAAAGTTAAAAACACACAATTCCTACATGAGTGTTCACAATCTGAAACAGGCCCTAGAAGTAATACACAACTCATATTTTATCATATATAAGTTTCAGGTGTAAGAGATCACTTTTAAAACCCTGGACTTAAAAGGTCTGGTTCCCATTACACTGGGTTTTTACAATTAAATTCTAAAAGATATGCTTTGACTTGGGTCTACTCTACAATCACAAACTGGGTTAAAAACTGAAACCTACTTTGTTTCCATTTTGGATGTGCAAAAGGATAACCGTGCTCACCAAAGCAGCCGGGAGAGAGGGGCAATACCGCATGTCTCAGAACACGACGGTTCCCAGAAAAAACTGCCTCCTGTCTTCAACAAAAGAGACTGTGCAGAGAGAAGTGTGTGACTTGACTGATCTTCATATTCGGCCAGAAATCCCGTGACATTCCAGGCCCAGTGAGTGTGTGTGTTTTACACTCCTCAAGAGAGAGTCATCAGCCAGTTGTGAATCCTAAAGTCCTAGACCAAGAACTTGTGAGGCCCATCTTGGCCCAGAGAAGAGAAGGGGGATTCACAAGAATGTACAGTATTCTAATCACAGTTGGGATTTCCATAAGAAGCAAATCTAACAATCACATTCATTAGCATACTCTTTTTGGCCTAAACAAACCTGTAGACAGGGCAGAATGGGGAAAGGGGGAGACAGATTCACACCTGTGCTTAGAATAATAATGAAAAGAAACAATGACTGAGGAAATAATGCATTATTTGTCACCAGGTATCTTCATACAGATATCAAGAAACACAAAGAACTATTTAGTATAGTTTCCCATCAGGAAAAATGGAGTACCTGTTAGTTAAAAAACAAAAACAAAAACCTAGTAATAAGGTCTGTTTTATTGTGAGATACATTGCCAGGAAAAGTGCAAAAAAAAAAAAAAAAAAAAACAGGCAAGACAAAATACTTGGGAATCTATAGAAAATAAGCTTATACCCACAGTAACCTGATGAGATGGTGCCAGTCCCTTCTCCAACTTTACACTTCCATTTCAGGGGGCTATTGTATGAAATTAGTGAACTAAATATATGAAAGGATTTAGTATAGGGACTGGCACACAGTAATCCTCAATTTTATAAGCCTGAACCCATGCCTTTGACAAAAGCTCAAAAGCTACCTAAGCAATGCAACCTGGGAAAAGGTCAGATTTTAAAACAGGGATAAACAGACAAAAGGGGGGTGGGGAGGGAGGGAGGGGGAGGAAGAGAGAAAAAGAGAGGGACAGAGAGAGAACAAGCATATGCTTCAGTTGTGCTGTATAAGTGAAGTAGCAGCCACCTACTGTAAACTCCAACTACTTTTTTTTTTTATTTAAAAAGAAAAAGAATTTCTCAAAAAATGGTGAGGTACTCTCCTCTCCCTAAATCCTATTATCACATCTAGAAAAGTCTTTTGTAACCAAGACAATTTTCAGCAGCAAGGAACAAATGTGGTCTACCAGAGACCCATTTGGGGCTCCCCCACAAAATGAATCTGCATTAAGAAGAAAGGTGGAGGGTCGCCTGGGTGGCTCAGTCGGTCAAGCGTCCCACTGCAGCTCAGGTCATGATCTCACAGTTCGTGAGTTCGAGCCCCATATCTGGCTCCGTGCTGACAGCTTGGAGCCCGGAGTCTGCTTCAGATTCTGTGTCTGCCTCTCTCTCTGCCCCTCCCCTGCTTGTGCTCCATGTCTTTCTCTCTCTCAAAAATAAAATGAAAACATTACAAGAAAATTTAAAAAAAAGAAGAAAGGTGGAAAGGGGTGAGAGCACAAGCGTTGGGTCAGGTATAAACCACTGCATTTCCTGCCTCTCTTGTACTGACCTTGGTTGGGCACGTTGACTTAACTTCTCTGAACTTCAGTTTCTTCAACTGTAAGACAAGGAAATCACTCGTTCTTTTTACAAGGTAGCTCCAATGAGATAATGAATGCGAAATTCTGAGCACAGTGCCTGGCCCAAGGTAAATACTCAGTAAATAGTGGCTTCCTTTTCAAAAAATGTGTTTTCATGGCATTTCTGTGTAAACGGGTCAACTGTAAATAAGCACTGAGTACCTACTATGCATGGATTACTGAGTAACAGAAGCAACAATCCTGAGAGCTTCAAATATCCCAAGAATGATGCATGTGGGGAGAGTATAGAGGCTAAAGGTAGAGAACAGAGGAAAACAAAACAATACATTAGAAATTTAGAGGAAAAAAAACTCTAGCTCTCTTTTCCAAGGGTCCAGTCATACTCCTAAGGGACACACAAAAAGCCATTATAGAACATACAGCAGATTAAGAAAAAAATTAATAGCACTTGAACTTCCCACCAGATCCCAAATAAAACACAGAGTACATTGTGTCATGGTCAATGCTTCAAAAACTGCTTTAGGCTGGCCCCAAGATCTCAATCCATGGGAAAATCATTTCAAAAAGATGAAATACTTCTCAGAGCTAGGACATAAAGCATTTCTCTGACCTAATCCATACTGCAGCACTAAGACTATCACTAAATCTTATCATCATCATCATTATCATCATCATCGTTATCGTCATCATCATCACTATCATCCATGATTCTGGAAACAAAATAGCTGCAGATAAAATTAATTGTGGGTTGAAATATGGATAAAGGGATGGCTTTATTGGATAAGCTTTGAAGTCTGACTGATTCGAAGCGGTAAGCCACACTGTCAAAATATTTAATTATTTTCTACAAGGTGATCGAGGAAGCTAGAACTGGTACACATAGGCTGAGTTAAGCAGTTTTTGATGCTTTCAACTATTGTGTGAAGCTACTCTTAAACACAGGAAATACTTCTGGAATCAATATTTAACAACCGCTATATTCCTTCAACTAAAAGTGACCTGGAACAATCTGGTCCGTTTCCATATTAGACTAATAAAACTAATTTTAAAACAACATGACTGTCTAACATAGCAGGTTTCAACATTCAGGTGTGAAATCACACCTCCCAGCAAAGAGACTGAATTATCCCCTGCCTCTCACCTGTAATTATCATTTGCTCCCTCCCCAGGTGGCTCTGAGCCACCACATATCCTCCTAGGCTCACATCTGGATATATAACTCCCTCTGGGACCTCACACGCTACGGGGGTGAGAAGGAGGAAAATACAAAATTTCATGCTGGCTTAGACAACTTCTGAAAATATCTATTTTCAACACACAGTATAAGAGCAATTTGACAAAATGAAAACATCCTATGTCACCACGGTTAAGGATAAGAATTTTTCAAAATAAAAAGAGTAGATTTACTTCACAGTTCCTGTAGAGGCCAGCTTCTTCTATTAAGGCCAATCCAAAAATTTAGCAAAAGATCTTTCATCAGTTGAAAGGGCATAATTAGATGTTTTGATTAAAGCATTTTCCTCCCCTGGTTAACAAGATATAACAGATGTCACTGACTTCCCTAATAACAATACAGCCCTGCATTTGGCATCTTTACAATTTTAAAGCTGAACTGTCATATCGAAAAATTATAGCTAGGGTGTTTCTATACAATCATGACGCTGAAGTGGTTATGACATGCCTGGACTCCCCCATGGAACAGACATGAAAATCATATTCCATATTCACAGCCACAAGCCCTCCTTAGCACGCACTTGAAAACCATCCTCTGAAACCTGAATGATTCAGGTTTATTCAAATCACCACCAATTATTTCTGGAAGCACCGACCAAGTGAGGTATGAAACCTGAACAGAAAATGCAAACCTCACAGTCACTTTCTTAAAGGAACACAGGCAGCATAGGCAGAAATGTGTCTCCAGGAAACCAATGCCCATCTAAAGAGACCCACTTTACCCAAATCCCACCTGCCCTGCTGAGAAGTACTATACTTGATTTAGAAAAAAAAAAAAAAAAAAGACTCCTATTTTTCACCTTAAGATTCCCTTGGTACATTTGATCCAATTTACAGAAATTCGATTTATAACAATTTTGTCAACATATCAGTTCAGAGTGTAACTAGAGATAGGTCTGCATTTTAAATGGGAGGTAGCCTCAGTGATTAAAGTTCAACTCAAACATCCTGGTTTAACAACTCCATTAATGACATAAAGCACAGATCTAAAGATTACTCAGCCTCTCTGTCAGTCGCATGTGTTATTTATAGCAGTATATCAATCATGTCTTCTCCTTATTATTTCCTACTTTCTGGTCCTAAGCTATTTGGTCTGCCAAATTAATACATTCCATTGCTGCTGCAAACCTAAACAATGCTTGATAAAAGATTAATAAAATAGTTGGGTTCTCTGCAACCACACACACACCCAGGGAAATTCATCAATGTCTTTTTATTTGCATATTTGGCTGACTGCCCCCTTTAACAAATATGTAAGGCACAATTCTCAGGTATCCTGGTTTACGGTTTGCATTTAATTCAGGGTGTCAATCTGCTTCTGTTTTAATTACATCCATCTTGATATGTTATTACAATCTCATGAAAACTTCTTTTCATTATATGAATGGCTATAAATATATACACATGACAAACAGTTGTTATAAATTTTCTGGTTCAGCAATAAACAGGCAAGATGCCTTAGCCAACACATCATATGGATTTAATATTTTGAGTCTTTTTTCTTCAGAAGAAAAGTTTGGTTGAGTCTTCAACTCAACTATACTCCTAAATCCGCTTCAAATATCCTGCCACCAATGCTATTAAGTGGCTCTGAATTTCTGTGAATTGCCAGGCTGAAGAAAATACTATATCCAAATAAAACATGTTAAATTCTAAGCAGGCCACGTTAAGATCATCTTATACTCAAATAATTACTGCATCTTTCCAGTGGACATTCAAGACCGAGAAATTCCATGTTATCACTCTAATATTTACTTTCTCATTTATGTCCTCGTTATGGGGAGTAGACGAGGAGGGGATTCTGAAAAGACTAAATGCACCCACGGAGAAAGGCCAATGAATTCCAGGGTGATACACTGGGGGGAAGCAGAATGCTTTTAAAACGTTCTTGATACTGAGTAATAATCAGAAAATATCTTGGAAAAAAATAAGAAGCTTTACAACCATTCATCCTCGTTTGCATCATTATTCTTGTTTCTTAAAAACCTCCTTTTTAAGTTCCCAATCCGTGGGAATCCAACTACTAAGCAGAAGCAGCCTCCTAGTCTCACTGGGTAACAGTGAGAGCCATAACTCCCAGTGTGATCTTGAGCAGGTCAATTAACCCCTCTGGGCTGTGTTTTCATTTGCAAAATGAGAGGTAGAACTACATCACTGAAGACAACATCTGTGCCTCTAATGCCACTCACAGCTTGGAAAGCACAGCAGCCAACAATGTCTGGAGTGAAATGGATTAAAAGACTGCTCTAAAAAAAAAAAAAAAAACAACTGAGGCCCTAACTTTAGGATAACACCTCCTGAAGACGTAACTCGGTACATTAATCTCAAAGTGTAATTTTGACAAGTAATCAAACTGATCACCATAACCAATGAGCAAGTAACAAACTTGGCAATGCATGGAAATGCACAATACCAAACACCTGCTTCCCCTTCTGCCCCAATGAAAGTATAATTTCACTTGAACAAGAAAAAAAATCATTTGCTAGAACAGTGCAATCCAGGACCCTTGTTACTTTAGTCAACTGACCATGTACAGAGAAAACAGGTAGAACACTGGAATTTCTAGCTTGTGGCTGGAAAATAAGTAATAATCTAATCCTCACCAATGATTTACATTTTCATTCTTCCTTATTTCTTTTCCTACTTAGCTTTTTACTCTAGAAAAAATAGTCACTGAACAACTTTTAGCGAGCAACCTCTAGCCAGCAAGCAAAACTGAACAGGGACTCTAGCAAACAACCAAAAAATGTCTACTTTACTACAACTGCTGAGGGATAACTGCGATACTGGACTCTCTTAATTTCTCTTTTCAAGCTCTAAATTATCACTGCCATCAGAAACTCTGCAGAAACCTGAAATGAGGCTGAGAGGTTGGTGTTATGCTACAGTGGCAGGTAGGTGTGGGGACAAGGAAAATGACATCGTTCTGTTATTACCACAACTTGACCCTGGCATTGACTTAAACCCCATCCCAGATTTCCCTGCCATTGTAAAGTATCAGATTTCACTCACATACCCAAGAATCACAATTTGTCTTCACGGGTCATGCTTCTGTATCCAGCCCAGGTCATTTCAAATGCCTCAGTTAATACCAATCACAAAGTACCTGCAATTTTAAGGCTTTCCGCCAAAAATGAATCCCAACCTGTATTAGCCATTTTCTGTTACTTCCAAACAGTGGGCTTTTCCTTTCTCCTCTAGTGACTCTATTTTACTGCACTGGGGTTTTCCTAGGCTCTAATAAAGATACTAAGGAGTTACAGCACCATGAAGTAGAATGGCAAGCCAAAATGACAGTCAAGCCTTTAAAAATATATTTGTATGTACTAGTTGGTAATTTGTGGTGTTTGTTCAGTCGAACTCTAGCCAGAGTTCAGATATGAAATGAGAAAGCAGACTGAGGAGCTGTAACAGCCCAGGAAACTGTGGCAAGCAATTTTCCCTCACATCAGAGTCCTTCAGACAGGTGAAACTCAAATAATGAAAGTGTGGAATTTTAAAGTTTCCACCTTTCATCCACGATTTCCTAAATCTATTAGCTTTTAGTAACTGCATTTATAATTTTGATAGTTCTACCTCAGTAAAGGAAAAAGAAAGAAGGAGGGGAAATTGGGAGAGAGGGAGGAAGGGAAGGAAGGAAGAGAGGGGACAAGCAATGGATAGTTGAGGAATTTAACTGGACCCCATGAAGAAACTGCTATACACACTAATTTGTGAAGTAAAAACCTGCAAAGAAAGCAGCAAGACACACACTTTTAGGCTACAGGTCACCCTGCAAAGGATGGACCCAGAGACCTGAAGATGACTGAGCCAACAGAAGCCTGAACCAGTCTCCTCTTAAGCAAGTAAAATGAAACCCAGACTATGTGAAACCCACTCTCCCCCTCCTCAGTTACTAACAGCATAAAGGGGACCTGTTCCTTGTGACCTGACAATTATAACTTACTGACACCATACCCCCTTACCCTGTAGGCTTGTTAAAAAAAAAAAAAAAAAATGAAAGAACACAGCTCACACCTGAAAGAACAAGACAAATTCAGGGCCTCACCAGCATAAAATTCTATGCCCCTCTTCCAGGAAAAGAAAAAAAATTCTCCATTCATCTACTTATGGAACACGTACAAATTATGTAAGAAAAATGGTTCTGATCGAGCTAACAATGTCCCTACATTGTGTTTGATCCTTTCCTGTCTTGGGTTTCACCAAATTAATTCCCATCTTGCTCTTCCAAACTTCAATTATCTGAGTTTTCAAATCTCGATTTCAAAATCTACTTGATTTTTTTTTCAGAACTTCCTCAAATGAACAGTTGCTATCCCAGTACTAAGTCCTTTTTTCTGTATCTACAGAATATTAGATTTAATATTACCCATGAAAAAAAGTGCTGTTTCTTGAGGAGAAAAAAAAATAAGATGAGGCACTTTTACAAAGTTAGGCTACATTTAATGTATTTGACTCATCACAGTATAGGGGTAAAATATAATAAAATGTAAAGTCACTAACCATCCTCCACCCTCTGCAAGTGGGGAGACACACACACACACACACACACACACACACACACACACACACACACACCCCTCCTATCAAGAAATGCTACAGACCTTCTGTCCAAAAATTTCCCAATCTTGTAGCTATTGGGATCTAAATTATTCCTTAACAGCTGGCCAAAACTATTATTTCCTGTTTGAGGATCTATCTAATCCTAACATTCTCTCAAACTAAATAACTGACATTTATTTTTCACAGTATACAGGACTGCGGTAGAGAAGAGTCTCAGAATCTCTTTATCACCCTCGACACTAAATCACACAGAATGCTCAGGTTTTTTTAACCCCTTTTCAAGGGAACACTGTCAGAGGATCAAAGGCAATCACTAACTTTGTAATTCATTTTTTTTAATTTATGGGTTCGTTTATATCCTATTTACTTCCAAAAAAAGCAGTGAAGTAGTTGATCTCAACAAGTAACACAAGCCACATGGAACCCTCATATCATAATCTTCAACGTCATCTCACATAAAGACACCTAAACTGATGCTCTGCTTTGTACAGTAAAATATTCAACTTCAGTACATAGAGTAAAATACTTGAATTCATAACCGAGCACATTATTGCCACTCTTCCTTTTCGGAAACCTTTCTCACCGCTTAGAAACTGCTCAGATCCTAGAGCTAGGCACACTTTCAGAAGGGAAATGCTAGAACTGACCCCTTTACTCTGTAGTCCCACCCCAAACTTCCTAAGATAGAAAGCGAAAAAACCACTGAAAACACAGCTCCACAGCTTTCCCTGGCTGTGTAACAGCAGAAGGGTTCTGACCTTGAACTACCAGTTCATCCATAAACGAGCCAAAGGCAGATAATCGGAAACCTTTATTTTAACATCACTGTCAACCTCCTTTGTCATCCAACCTTCCTTCCCAGCTTGCTTAAAAAGCAGCAATACGGGAAACCAGAAGGGACCAAGAGACAATATAACACACTGACTGGAGGGCAGCTTGGTGGCATCAGAACTGCTGGCATCACGGCCGCCATCACATGGAAAGTGCTATTAATGAGAATCACTCACCAATATTCACCTCATGGCGGGGTTGCTAACAGTCAATGAAAGGACTGACGCCAGGCAGGACAGAGGGAAGTAGACTAACCATCATTATTTACATCTCCTCTTCCCCCTGCCATCTGCGCTCAAGTAGTCTCCACTCCCATTTCACACTTCTGAGGCTGATTTTCATCTATCGCCAGCCCACCCACCCTAGACTGAGAGATCATCAAGGTCCAAGATCTGGAAAGGACCTTGGAGATGCTTTGCGGCATTCCCCATATTGGATTATGGGTTATAATGCCAAGAATAAGAGTGCCCTGGTCGAGGAAGTAAGGGCACATCACATTGCCTTCTCTGAATTCAAAATTCACATTCATATAATAAAAAGACTTTTAATTCTGGCAGAACAAGCCACTCGTTTAGTATTGTTTTGCCCACTAGGTTCCAAAACACTTGAGGGTATATTACATTTTTTTTGACCTGGAACACCACTTATGAACACCCAGGAGAGCTAGGTTTCCTTCTCATTTGGGAACTCTTGCTCTAAAATAAGTCTAAACCTCTCAAATAAGGGATGAAGAAAATTATGATTTTAGAGAATAACTTCCCAAAGTCACTCAATTAGTTAGGAAGGCCAAGCGTGGAACATGGGTCTGCACAGGTGCCCACTTACACAATTTTGTAACTCATTTCTACCAGTCCTTCCTTACCCCCAAGCCCTAATCAAACAGCACCTTCTCAATCCTCCTGTTTCTGTGCTTCTTCACTATTCCCTCTTCTTGGAAGGCTCTCTCCATCCCCCATTTCCCTATCTATCCAAGTCACTTCAAACTCACAGGCCCCTTCTTCTCCAAGAAGCGTTCTCAAACACTTCAGCCTATCTCCTTACTCCTACTCCGAATGCTTACTGCACTTAGTTGGTATTAGACATTCGAGCACCTGTTTCAAAATTATTTTATAGGTGGACTTAATTTATCAACTAAACCACATACTCTTTCAAGGCGCTACATATATTTTAGGTTTCCTTGCACTCTTTCTAGGCACTTCATAAATATTTGCTGACAGATACAAGAAACATGATTAACATTTTTCAAACTGAAATAAGTGAGATTCGACCATAGTAAATTATAAGAGCCTACTAACATGGCATGTTGCAAGCACATCAAATTCTGTATGGCCTATTTATGCTACCACTGTTTAGGTAAGCCCTGAAACTACTAGGAAATGAAGACCACATGAAAGTCTCGGTTTGATCCCCTAAGCACCAGAAGTCAGTCTTCCTTCATTTTCACAAGCCTGCAAAAGTCCAACTGGCTTCCTGTCTGCTAATCCCACCAACTTCGTCCTTGGGCAGTTGTATATATAGAGGCTGCCCTTAAAACCCAGTGCACAACAGAGAGGGGAAATGATGGATGTGCAATGTGAAATTTTCATCCATGATGTTCATGTGGCTTCCTAATCAAGACTACACAGAAAGAAACCCTAATAAGAACAGAAAGGCAATATTACCTGGCACATCAGCATACAGACAGTACTAGAACCCCAAATTTCCATTTATACTCTGTTGACTAAAAGCCATTTTTTTAAAAAATGAGGCATGGTATCTGGGATGTTCACTCTCAACCCATCATTCAAAGAATATTCAAATAAACAATACGATATCCAAATGGTTATTCTGCTTCTCAAATGCATAATGAAACGAACACCATGTTCAACTTTAGCCTCCTCACCTACCCTCTTATTGTCAATCATAAGACTCTTCACAATCATATACTTGAACTTCAGGGCACAATTACTCAAGACAAGTGTCCCTGCAGAATATGAAAGTACCTTGGCCGGTTTCACTGCCTATAAAGCGTGGGACTTCTCCAACTATCCCTACAGCTTTCATCATCTTAAAAATCAAACAATACTGAAAAATAATCAACATAAAAATCCAGGTTCTCATTAGGCAAGTTTCTTGCTTTTTACTCCAGTTTTATAAAACCATAGCTGAACTCGAACACTTTGTATCAGCACCCTTCATCATGACTTAGGAGCCTCTTTTTTAAAAGGGAAGTCAATATCAGCTACTCAGGACAAAATCACAGAGTCAAATAACGAGTCCATTAACACTCTAAGTATGCGAGTGCACAGTGTGCCAGCTACTGCTCTGAACCAGCAGAAGCTACAAGCCTAGCTGTGCAAGCCAAGATTTCTGGTTTCTTATCACATCATTCTAGCAGCAGCCTTGATGATATGTGGTGACAATTGATTTCATTTCTAAACACAAGGCACAAAAACATATTATGTACTTATAGTACACCTATAATAATTCCTAACACCTTGGCATCTATAATAACTCCTAACATTTACAAGGACTCCATTAACATATATTTCTGTCCAAGTTCATAGTTTAGTCACCGATTTCCTAATAAATCTTCACATTTCTTGATGATAGTTCAGTCTAAATCTTGTAAACTGGGAACAGTAGGACACCAGAGGCTTCGATGATCACTATACACACACGTCTGACCATCCAACAAGGACACAAATGTAATAAGCAGCAAACAGATCTACCTTTTCCCACAGAACCAGACATAATTATTCCCCACTGTGTTTTTAGCATGAAAAGTTTATTTACATCTTTCCTATAAAAGCTAGGTCTCTTAAATGTGAATACTAATAGGATACTTGAGAATATCAGGGAACTGCTGTTAATTTACTTAGGTGTGATAATGGTACTATAGGGTTTCTGGTGGGGTTTGGTTTTGCGGGTTCTTTTTTTTTTTTTTTGAGTCATTACTGTTACATACATATAGGAATATTTACTTATTTCTCACATCCCCTCTGGGAAGGGGGTATAGATGGGATATAGATGAAATAAGATGAGACATGAGTTGGTAGTTACTGAACCTGGGCACTGGGTATACTGGAATTTATTATACTACTCTATTTCTGGGTATGTTCATATCTTTCTGTAAAGTTTTAAGGAAGCTTTTTAAAAAGTCAGGCCTTTTAGACCTACATACTGGTATGTAAATGATATTTAGATACGACAGCAGCACACCATTCAGCTAACCAAAGTAACCCGGATTTTGAACCTAGAGAAGTAGCAGAGAAAATAATCACAGCAAGGAAAGGAAGAATATTCATGCTACACTTTGAACTTGATCTTTTCTAAAACTTAAAAAACTAGAATGGGCACATTTCCCTCAAAAGCCAAATGGATTATATTTCACAAGCCCAATCAAATATCTACTTATTAAAATTAAAAACAACTGCACAAGTTATAGCCACGTCTACCTGGCCTTCAAAAATGTTCATGGGAAAATGCAGGCCCCTCTTGCTTACTTACTATGAGGGGCCACACAGCAACCCAGGAGGACCGTACGGAAAGCAGAACCACTTGTAACCAGCCCTCACAAATAATGTCCTAACCCGACCACAGACGGCAATGGTGAACCAAATTCCAGGCAGCATTTTCTATTAGGATACATGCTGCCATTTCACTATCTATTTCAAAGCAGGAGAGAGTAAGAGAGGAGAGAAAGAGGGAGAGAACAGTCACTCTACAGTACCCTCCCACCTTGGCAAAGTTAAAGCCACAGTTAGAATTACCCTAATAAGTGGTGAGCCTCAACACTCAAAATAACTGTGTAAGATCCATTTTAGCCAATAAATCACCAGTTCTAGAACGAAAGGGTAACTGATTCAATCACTAACATCAGAATCTACGGCCACCAATACCATCACCACCAGTCTCCCTTCCTCCCCAACCACTGGCCCCCATCCACCACCATCACCACCAGCGGCCCAACCAAAAAGCAGTTCAAACAGAAGAGAACAACCCTGACAGGAAGGCTTCCTTTTTAAAAATATTTAAAACCTGACACACAAGCACACACACAGAACCAGCCATCTGAACCTGTACGGTTACTGCATGTGAGATCTAAGCTGTCATTAACAAAGCTTGCGTCTGATCGGCTCAAACAATACCATAATAACAGCGAAAAAAAACACCAGGAAAGGGAAAAGTTTCCTTCAGGAATGTCAAACCATCACATCAGGTGCATGAAATACTAGAAACCAACTCCTATCTGGGTTTTGTGCTTAAGAAAGCGGGACCAACTCTGCAGAATCTCAAAGCCTTCTGTGTGTGTGGTGTGTTGGGGGTGGGGACGGGGAGGCTAGGGGACGGAAAGGGGGTTTACATCTGTAGAGGCCATTGACTGATGCTAGCACCAAATCCGATCTCTGCAGGTAAAGATAGTTTCCCCCAGGCCCCTGGACACTCTCCCTCTACCCACCCCCTCCCACCCCCCAGGAGCCAGTAGCTGGCAGGAAAATGTGCATTTGGAAATCAACACTGCAGGTGCCCAAGGAATAAAGAAAGACATACATGCACATACACACAAAGCCAATCAGAAAGAAAAAGAAAAGAAAACACACAAAAAAAGGAAAGGGAGAGGGACAATTGGGTGACAAGCCAGGATTTTATTCTTTCCTCCCACCAGTCCTCCCTGGTGTACCTTTTTATGTCCTTTAAACCAAACTGCTCGTGTACACACACAGACACAGACACACACACACACACACAAATGTGCATATGTATGTGTATAGATATTATAATTAACCCTCTCTGCAATAGAGCCCCACACAGAATACAGAGATATTCCATCCTTTCCTCTCTTCTCTCCCCTCCTCCCTCCTTTTCTCCCAACCAAGAGAAAACGCCCCCTTCCCCAGCTTCACCAAAAAAAAAAAAGGGCAGGGGAGGGGGGCAAAGAAACCACAAAACCCCATCAGTCTCCAGTCCCGAGGACACCCAGGACCAGGAAAGGTATATACTATCCAGACACACACATACAGACACACACGGACATATGGTTCTGGAGAAAGCACACACAGAACCGTCCACAGGCGCCCCAAACCCAGCAAAGAGACTTCCACCAGCCAAGAAGCCATGATTGGGGAGGGAGAGGAGGAAGGAGTAGGGGCAGAGCTATCCGTGGAGGGGGGCGCATTGTTGTGATGCCTGAACCCCTTTCTCCCTGCCCATCTGCTGAGGAGGGGGTGCAGGGAGGGGGCGCAGGGGAAAGGCGAGCAAGAACGAGGAAACGGGGAGACCAGGCAGGGCTTAGCGATTCCCTCCCGCTGCCTGTCTGCCCGCGCCCCCCAGCTCCCCCCAACAATAAGACCTCAGCCTAGACAGACAGACAGACAGCCAGACAGAGCGGAGCGCGGCGGGGGAGGCAGCGGAGCAGGGCGCAGCCGAGTGGGGTCGTGCATAAAGGGAAACCGGGGGGAGGGGGTCCCCCTTACCTCCAGCGCTTCAAAAGTGACAAAGCTGGTCATGGCAAATCCGTCAATGATGTCCTCTTCGGCCGAGGTGGACTCTCTCCGCTTCCTCCGCGGGGGTCTGGGCCGGGACGGGGCGGAGGACGGGGGCTTCCCATTGTCTTCCTTGTCGGAGCCCGACGACGAGGCGAGCGAGGGCGCCCGGGTCCGGCCGGCCCCGCCGCCGCCGGCCGCGCCGGCCCCCAGCCCGCCCCGGGAGCGCCTCTCCCGGTCTCGCTGCGACCGCGACCGCCGCTTTTTGCGGAGTCCATGGCCCCGCGTCGGGCCATCCATGGCTCTGCCGCGCCGGGGTCTCCCCGTTCGCCGCCCGCCCGCCACAGGCTCCGGCCGCGGCCACACAAAAAAATTGACACCAACCCCTCCCTCCCCCTCCTCGGCTTCCCTCCGCCCCGAGGAGGGCGCGGGGGAGACGGCGGCCGAAAGAAGGGAGAGAGGGGAAGAAAGAGAGGAGAAAGAGAAGGGGGAAGGGGCGGAGAGAGGGAGGAGGGACGGGAGCGAGGGCGAAAGGCGAGGAGCCCAAGTGCGGGGCTCCCCACAGCACCGCGGGTCGGAGATTCCTGTGAGCAGCGCCGAGCAAAGTAATGGCTGAACACACAGGTCTCCTTTAGAGGCAAAAAAAATAACTCACCAAGCAGGCAATAAATCAGAATAGCGGAATGCTTTGATCAAGAGACTGGGAGGCTCCGGGGAGCCCTCCCCGCGGCCATTCTCCGCCGCGCCCCCCGCCCCCCGAAAACGCCGGCCCCCCGATTCGAAACCGGGTCCGAAAAGGTCGCGGGAAAGTGGGGGCAATGAACTTCACCCGCCCCTCGCGCAGGAAAACACCCCCGCCGCCTCACACACGCCTCAGAGAAAACTCACTCCCAGGCTCCAAAATTTTTAAGAAATGCATCCAAGGGAGGCCACGGCTTCCGAGCGACCTGAGAGGGACGAGACCCCCCAGAGAGGGAAGCATAATAATGAAATAATTGGGAGGGGAGAGGGCGAAACTGGAAGAGGTGGAGGAGAAGGGAGGTGGAGGAAGGGAAGGAGGATGCTGGAGCAGTTGTGGGGCTTGCTTTTCGGTCCTGGAGGGGGGAGGAGAGGAGATGAAAGAAGAGAAGAAGCAGACCCTGACGCTGCCACTCACCCCCCACCCCTCAAAAAAAATTTTTTTCCAGTCCCAGAGAAGAGGTCACCCTTCCTCAAAAAAGGGAGGGGGGTGAGTCAGTCGACGAGGAAAGCAGAAAGAAATCTCCAGCGGGAGAGACACCGATGTGCCGCCGCTGCCGCCGCCTCCTGCCACCGCCGCTGCCTCTTCGCTTCGCCCAGCCCGAGGGAGAAGCGCGGCCAGGAAGCGCCGGGAACGCCGCTCTCGCCGCCGCTGCTAACGCTGCCGCCGCCGCCGCCGCGAGAGCCCCGAGCCGGAGGGTGCACGGCGTGTCCCCGGGCGGCTGCAGCGGGAGCCCGGGCACGGCCCCATCCTCCGCCCGCCCGCCTCGCTCAGCTCCCGCTCCTCCCCCTCCGCGGCCGGCCCACCGTCGCCGCCGCCGCCCGCCTCAGCCCAGCCCCGCGCCCGCCCGCACGCGCGCGCGCGCGCACGCGCCCCCGCCCTCCCCGCGCCTCTCTCGGCGCGCGCTCCCGCCCCCGCGGCCCCGGCCGGCTGGATCACGTGGCCCGCTGGGCTCCCTCCGCCCCCGCCCCCTCCCCAGTTGTAGAGTGTGTAGAAAGCAAAAGGCTGGGGGCTGGCCGCGCTCGCGAGCCCAGGGCATGCGCGCTGGGGCGGCCGGGCCTGCGCACTGGGGGCGGAGGGGAGCCGGGAGTGCTGAGTGAGGCGGGGGCGTGGAGGGGGCCGCCCGCGTGGGGTCGGCTGCGGCCCGGTAGAGTTGGCGCGTGAGGGTGTGGAAGCCGAGAGGTGATCCTGCAGACCGCCCCGGGGACGCGTGCGGGACACTGTTCCCCTGTCTACTCCTCGCGCACAGGTCCGCGCCCCCCGCAGCCTCTTCGAGACACTTGTCCCTTGACCCCCTACCCCAGGCCCGCCGGAGGTTCCTGGGCAGCCTGCTTGGGAGGCTCCCTGAGTATTTTTCCCGGGCGACCTGCGCAGCGGGGGAAGAAGGGATTTTTGAGAAGGGACACGGTGGGGGGGCTTCCCTGGGAGGGGGACGCGACTACAGGAGACAGAAAAGGGAGCGGGTGCCAAAGGGCGGGCCTCCGCTCCGCTGGGGGACACCGAGAGGCCCTCCGGCCCGAGTTGGAAACTTTTCTCCCACGTGGTAACACAACGCGTGACCGAGTGACCCCGCGCCCGTGTGACCTCTGGGCCCTCCTCGCCTTCATGCGGGGGCTCTTGGGACGCGCTGGCGGCTTCGGAGCGGGAAGCGCAAGACCTTGCGCCCGGGGCCGAACTTGAACCTCGGCAGCGGCCGCGGGCGAGTGGGCGGGGTTGGAGGGGACGGGAGTGCCCCAGCCCGAGGACCCGTTGGACCTGCCAAATGCAGTCTCTACCACGGTCGGCTTCCTTTATTGGGAGGCGGGGGGGGGGGGGGGGGGGGCTGCTTTTCCTATCCCTGCCCCTCCTGCCGCCGCAATGTAGCTGATGCTTATAAAAAGTTGTATTCAAGAGTTGACTGCAGCCCAGAATCGATCAACAAAAGAGACCAGCCTCTCTAGGTAAAATAGCTGTGCGTTTTTCGGGGCACTGGCATTGATCTGTACGAATCAGAAAGACGCCGACAGCTCTTTCTCACCAGCCTGTTAAGCTACCCTCTTCACTTTGTGTCTGGCACATAAGTACTGTGGCACATCACCCTTAGCCTCCAGGAGCTTACACTTGGGGAGAAAGTAAAGGAAATGAGCTGACATTTAATTGTTCACAATGGATCCAGCGCAGTGCTAGATGCTTCGTACATCTTTTCTCCTCTTTACTAAATCTTTCTGGCAGTTTTATTAGTACTACTGGAAAGAGGTCGTAAACAAAAGGACGTGACAATCTGACACATCCAAGATTGGTTGATTCATTCATTCATTTCTTCACTTAACAATTATAAGGACCTGCTATGTACCAGTCACAGTTTTACATGCCGGGGATACACTGGTACACAAAACACAGAAAGTCGTCCTTGGACCTTACGTTATTGCAGGCAAGCCTCACTCACCTTGCAGGTTCACTCATCATGACAATGTAATGGTCATTCCCTTAAGTCACACTCCTTAGGCGTCCGCTTTTCTGAGTCTTTATGAAATGGAGGTGGGGGGCAGGACTAGAGGATGGTGGGAAACAAGTTGCGAGAACAGAGAGGAGCAACCACTGAACTACGGATAAGACTTGAGCTTTCTGCTTGCCCAGAGAACAGACCATTTGACCTTGGGCAAGACTCTTAAATGACTAGTTTTCTCATCTGTAAGTCAAAGAGTTTCAATTAGATGTTCAAAAAGTTCCCTTCACGTCTAGCTGAAAGGCCTTCTCAAAAAATACCTTTTTCAAGTAGATGGTGTGCTTTAATTTCTAGAGAGAAGTGACTGATCTATAGGATCCGATTCAATTTATTAGGAATATGGTGCCACCTTCCAAAATTACCTACCTAGCATAACTGAGTTTGCTCCCCCTGGAGCAATTAGATAAAACAGTGCCTCTGTGCAGAGTGTAACTTTTGTGTTAACCTCTAGGATGCCGTCCCAGCAGCTACTGAAATCCACACTGAGTTTATCAAGTTCACGCCTAAACAAGGGCAAGTTCTTGGTCATGTAAAGGAAGGATCTGGGTTCAGGGTTTTTAGGAATATGGAATATGTTTTAGATACTGATAATTTTCATTGAAAATGAAGAACTAACTTGCAATTGCAGTCACTTTCCACAACTTTGGGGGTTGGGTTGAGGAAGGTGTGAAATTGGCAAATATAATAAAAAGTATAATATTAGTGACTTTCCAGAGTAGCCCTTGGCAGTCCTGTCTTTAAAGAGTAATGTCTGGTAGGAAAAAAAAAATGGATGGCAATGCACTGCATCCAAGAACCTTGCCTCCGGCAAGAGTAATTTGCAAATGCATTTTGGGATAATGTTTAAATGATTTTTTTTTCAGGGTCCAAGTGCAATGCTCACTGGAATTGGTAATGCCTTTTGGGTCAGAGTTTCAATTTTCTTCCTTCAGAGAATTAAAATTGTTTGTGGATCATGTTGCCCATATATGTTTCTAATTCTCCATATCGTCTATGTTGTAAGAGCAACATGATTAACGTAATGATTAATACCCACCATATAATAAGCTAGGTGCTTACAGTGAGCCAGGCGCTGTTCTAAGTTATAATATCTCATTTAACTCTAGTAAATTTTGAGAAAGATCTTATTTATACCTATTGTACAGTTGAGTACACTGAGGGTTCAGAAGGTTAAGCATAGTAGCAGGGCTTTTTCATGGTAAGCTGAATCTGGTGTGGGTTGACTCCACAACCTGTTCTCTAAATGGTTATGCTGAAATGCCTTCCTCAGAATGGTTTCTCAAGAAATCAAATGCTATATATATAGTACTTTGGAAAACTGGTAACATCTACTCAAGTTGAGCATATGAACACTCTATGGCCCCCTAATTCCTTTCCTTGGAATATACCCGTGTCAAATATGATTCAAAACCTATCTATTAAACAGCTCAGAGCACTATAGTAATCCCCAAACTGGAAACAAGGTGAATCTTCCCTGGCAGTAAAATAGGTAAATAATTGGTGATGTATTAACGTAACGGAACACTGTGCATCACTGAGAATGAACAATCTGCTTTCGAATTCAGAAACATATATGAAGCTCCTAAATACAATGCTAAGTCAAAGAAGCAAGACACGCAAGAATATGTGTCGTGCATCAACAGGCGAAACTCACTTATGCTACAGAAGTTAGGATAGCGGTTACCTTTGAAGGGGACTAAGGCTTCTGAGGAGTTGATCGAGATCTGTTTCTTGGGCTTGGTGCTGGTTGCACGTGTGTGTTCGGTTTGTAAAAAATTCAAGGCTGTACTATGATACATGCACTTCTCTGTATGTATACTATACTTCAAAACATATAAAACGCTATGTATAAGTGTAGGGGGTATTGCTCGTATACATAGGAGTATTTAGAGAAAATCTTTTCATGTATTAGTGACACTATCCAAATGCTCATCAACAGTAAAATGGAGAAATAAGCGATGGTTTATTCACACAATACCACACAGTGGGAACACACAATGGAATACTTAGAGTGTATCATCAGATTTCTTACCAGGCAGAATGAAAGATAAAGCTTTAACTTGAAATGGGCAGTCTGAATGAGCTCATAACTCATATCAGCAAAAGCTTAGGTGAATTCTTTGCCAGAAGATTGTAGTTGATAAAGAGTAAAGCTAAAGAAATAATTCCATAAGAGGTTGCTTGTTTAGTAGGGAAGACACTCAAGTGGTTCTGGAAAACACGAAGGGAAAAACTTACATCTGTGTTCCGGAATAAAATACTTAACACAGGAAAGCCTCTCCAGTTGTGCAATCTTTTATTCGAATCGATGATTAATACTCAAGCTATATCTTGAACAGTCAACCTGGACTAGTCAGAGAATAATATTACAGCTCGATGACTAAACTAAACTCAGAGCATTCCATGCAGCAATAGCTATTTTTGGTACCGGATTTTCTAAATGACTAATTTTTTATATCTCTCTGAAGTCTTGCACTTTGCACTCTGCCAACACGGCAATTATTAATACATCCTTCTTGATATTACATACTAGTATATAATATTTGAATTTAATTTATTAGGAAGATTGATTTTTAACTCAAGGCAGCTTAAGGTTTATGTTTTGGTCGTTTATAACTTTCAGTTATTTTGCGTGTGAGTCTGCCCTGAGACAAGGTACAGCTGAGCTGGTTAATGGATCTATCTTTACGCCATTTCCAAAGGAGCAAACAAGGAGAGTAACACACTTACTGTCCCCTCTTTAACCCTCATAAGTTGTTTTTAGTAATAAGTATTCCTGGGGAGAAGTGATAGCTTGCATTAACTGACAGGTAGCCCATCAGCGAGCACGTTGTTGTAACTTTGCCCTAATTATCACCTGCTGTTTTAATTTTTTTCTGCATCAGAAGTTGTTTTTCAGACTGCAGTTTTAATGCTCAAAAAAGGTGAGGGGGTGAAATGTGTGGTTCAACTTGCTGAATGTTGTGCTGCTTTCCATAATATCATACAGTAAACATTGGTCATCTCTCTACAGGTGCCTGTGATGAAGGACCCATTGATCAACCCATGGTCTTCAGACTCTGCCATGTGAAGCCAATGAGAGATACCTGCTGATAGCCAAAAGATCTTATGAAAAGGTAGTTGTGACCATTTTTTTTTAACATTTATTGATTTTTGGGAGAGCGCAAGTTGGGGAGGGGAAGAGAGAGGGAGACGGAGGATCCAAAGCGGGCTCTGCACTGACAGGCCGATAGCTGTGGGGCTCGAACTCACAAGCCACGAGATCTTGACCTGAGCCAAAGTCAGACGGTCAACCAACTGAACCACCCAGGTGCACCCAGGTTCTGACGAATTTTAATGAGCATTAGATTTTCACAAAATTAACCAGTCTTCCTGTCCCTTCTCAGAGCAATGGCTCTACTTGACGTGGTCAGAAGGGGAAATTGATGGATAATCACAAGAAAAAACGTTAAATGACTTAAAAAATTTTTTGCAATGTTTGTTTGTTTGTTTGTTTGTTTTGAGAAAGAGCGCACACGAGCAGGGGAGGGGCAGAGAGAAAGGGAGAGAGTGAGAATCCCAAGCAGGCCCCAATCCCGACATGGGGCTCAAACTCACAAACTATAAGATCATGCCTTGAGCATCATGACCTGAGCCGAAATCAAGAGTCAGACGCTTAACCTACTGAGCCCCTAAATAACTTTTTAAAGGTACTAATGGAAGATCTCTGTATTTATTGCAAATAATAACCCTGAGGAACAGTTTCTCTATTGGATTTGGTAGATGACTTGTGATGAATTGTGATTTTTTTTGTTTTCATGTTTCTTAAGTTTATTTATCTTGAGAGAGAGAGAGAGAGGGCAAAAGCAAGTGAGGAGCAGAGAGAAGGAGAGACAGAATCCCAAGCAGGCTGTACCATCAGCGCAGAGCCCAATGCAGGGCTCAAACTCAGAAACTGTGAAATCATGACCTGAGCCAAGATCAAGAGTCAGACGTTTAACTGACTGAGTCACCCAGGTGCCCCGTGTTTTCATTTTTTTAAATAGGCTCCAGGGGCGCCTGGCTGGCTCAGTCGGTTGATGCTCAGGTCTTGAGCCCCGAATCAGGCTCTATGCTGCCAGCTCAGTGCCTGGAACCTGCTTCAGATTCTGTCTCTGTCTCTCCCCTGCTCGTGCCCTGTCTCTCTCTCTCAAATATAAAATAAAAAAGAATTTAAAAAAAAATTTTAGATAGGCTCCACACCCAATGTGGGACTTGAACTCACGACCCTGAGGTCAAGACTCAGATGCTCTAACAACTGAGCCACCTGGGCACCCTGTTTTCATTTTTATTTGAAGAACACTAAAGATCTAAAATGGCCAGCTTCAAAATAGAGAACATCCTGGTTGGAAAACTATCGATCCTTTGGAATTGCATGAAGAATATAATAAATTATAGCCCAGACCTAATTGCAACTTTCTATTTATAAAACATAGTAATTATCGGGGTGCCTGGCCGGCTCAGTCAGATGAGCAAGTGACTCTTGATCTCAGGGTCGTGAGTTCGAACCATATGGTGGGTGTAGAGATTACTTAAATAAATAAAACTTAAAAAAAAAAAATCGAGTAATAAAATAGAACATAATAGTTATTTTACGTTTCTGTGTTCAAGGCCTTTTGTGGTCTGGTCCCAGTTATGTTATCTTCCTTTCTTACAGCCTATTTCTACACATCGTAAGCTAAGCTCTTGCCTAGAAGACTTGCATGCCATTGCCCATGTTGGTGCATCAGCCCAGAATCTCTTTCCTGCCATCTAAACTCTCTGAATATCTCCCTACCCATCAAGACCGATTTATCCATCAAGACCAACTCATCCAAAAAACTTACTCCAGTTGCTACTTCCATTTAGAATTAACAGTCTTTGCTCTACTTACTTGATATTTTAATTTCTGCATATTTTAATTATTATTATAGGTTTCAAACTAATATAGTGAACAACCATGCACTCTCTCAGTAGCTTAAGAAATAAAACATTTCCAGGGTGCCGGGGTGGCTCCGTCGGCTAAGCGTCTGGCTTCAGCTCAGGTCATGATCTCACAGTTCCTGAGTTCGAGCACCACATCAGGCTCTGTGCTGACAGCTCAGAGCTTGGAGCCTGCTCTTGATTTTGTGTGTGTGGGTCTCTCTCTGCCCTTTCCCAAATTGTATCTCTCTCTCTGTCTCTCTCTCTCTCTCTCAAAAATAAATAAATAAACAAACAAACAAATAAACAGAGGAGCACCTGAGTGGCTCAGTTATTTTAGTGTCTGATTTCGACTCATGTCATGATCTTACAGTGTCTGGGCTTGAGCCCCACGTCGGGCTCTGTGCTGACAGCTCAGAGCCTGGAGCCTGCTTCAGATTCTGTGTTTTCCTCTCTCACTGTCCCTCCCCAGCTCATACTCTGTCTCTCACTCTCTCAAAAAAAAAAAAAAAAAAAAAAAAAAAACTTTAAAAAAATTAAAAAGAAATAAGACATTTCCAGGGGCGCCTGGGTGGCTCCGTCGGTTAAGCATCTGACTTCGGCTCAGGTTATGATCTCACAGTTTGTGGGTTCGAGTCCCACGTCGGGCTCTGTGCTGACAGCTCAGAGCCTGGAGTCTGCTTCACGTTCTGTGTGTGTGTCTCTCTCTCTGTCCCTCCTCCTCTCACACTTTCTCTCTCAAAAATAAATAAATATTTAAAAATAAAAAAGAAAGAAAGAAGACATTTCCAAAATACTTGAACCCTCCTCTGTACCTCTTCTGGAATTGTGTCCTCCCTCCTCCCACTTCATTCCCCTCCCCACCCGCCCTCAGGAGGATCTTTCTCGTGAATTCCATACTTACGATTGCATATGTTTTTACTGTACTAGTATTCCTAAACAATATATAGTATTCTTTGGAATGTTTTACAGTATATGTAGATGATATCGACCTATACATATTTTTCTAAAACTTGTTTTTTATATTAATGTTTTATTGCTGAGGGTTGTTAATGTTGATATATAAAGTTCTTTTACGTTCACTTTCACTGTTGCTTTAACAGTGACTATCCCATAGCAAATCTATTTATATCTTATCAATAGACATTTTAAGGTTTACATCTTTTTTTAATTCCAGTGTAGTTAACGTACAGTGTTATATTAGTTTCAGGTGTACAATACAGTGATTGAACACTTCCAGGGACGCCTGGGTGGCTCCATCGGTTAAATGTCTGACTTTGGCTCAGGTCACGATTCTCATACTTCCTGAGTTCAAGCCCTGCATCTGTCTCTCTGCTGTCAGCACAGAGCCCACTTCAGAGCCTCTGTCTTCCCCTTTCTCTCCGCCTCCCATGCACATGCTTTCCCTCTCTCTCTCTCTCTCTCTCTCAAAAATAAACATTAAAAAAAAATTCCATACGTCACCCAGTGTTCATCAATGTAAGTGTACTCTTAATCCCCATCATCTATTTCCCCCACTTCTGCTCTGGTAACCATTTGTTTGTTCTCTATATTTAAGAGTCTGTTTTTTGGTTTGTCTCCTTTTTCTCCTTTGGTTGTTTTGTTTCCTAATTCCACATACGAGGAAATCATATGTTATTTGTCTTTTTCTCTGACTGACTTATTTCACTTAACATTATATACTCTAGATCCATCCACATCCTTGAAAATGGCAAAATTTCATTCTTTTTAATAGCTGAATAATATTTCACATCTTCTTTTTCCATTCATCTATCAGTGAACACCCGGGTTGCCTCCCTAATTTGGCTCTTGTAAATAATGCTGCAGTAAACATAGGGGTGCTTATATCTCTTTGAATTAGTGTTTTTGAATTCTTTGAGTAAATACCCGTAGTGCAGTGACTGAATCATAGGGTAGTTCTGTTTTTAATCTTTTGTCTTCCATTTTGTCTTCCACAGTAACTGCACCAGTTTGCATTCCCACCAACAGGGCACAGGGTTCCTTTTACTCCACTTCTTTGCCATTACCCTTGTTTCTTGAGCTTTGATTTCAGCCATTCTAACAGGTGTGAGGTGATATCTCATTGTTTTGATTTGCATTTCCCTGATGATGGCTGACACTGAACATCTTTTCCTATATCAATTGGCCATCTGTATGTCTTTGAAGAACTGTCTGTTTATCTCTTTTGCCCATTTTTTTAATTGGATTATTTGTTTTTCTGGGTGTTGAGTTGTAGAAGTTCTTTATATATTTTGGATACTAACCCTTTGACCGGATATGTCATTTGCAAATATTTTCTCCCTTCAACAGGTTGTCTTTTATTCTTGTTGGTTGTTTCCTTTGCTGTGCAGAAGCTTTTAATTTTGATGGGATTCCAGTAGTTTATTTTTGCTTTCATTTCTCTTGCCTGAGAGACAGGTCTAGAATGCCGTTGCAAGTGGTTTGTAATTTTTTGTCACTGTAAATAACACAGGTGCACAAGGAGATAGGACCTCCTTTTCTTTCCAACACTTATAGAACTTATTCTTTTATTATTTTGTTATTACATATATATCCTGTGACTTTTTGTTATTACTTTGTAAAATCTGTAGGATAGGGACTGAACAGGCAATCGCAGGTAATCAATAAATTTAACTGGTTTGGTGATATATCCTTCCTGTATTTGAGTTTAAATTTTATAGTCTCAGGCTGTTGTATCTTATAGTACAGACGAAGACTTGAATTTTGGGGTTTTCATGTATCTACTTCAGAAATCCTAGAATGAAGCCTCAAGGGACAGTTGACTCAGTCATACTTAGTATTAAAATGGACTCCCATCAAGCATCTGTCTTTACAAATGAATTAGTAGTATTTCTGAACTCCTCAATGCCTCTCTCAACTTTGGAACACAGGGAAGTTTCTCTATGAACTATGATTATCAGTGATCTCATTTTTTTTAGTGCATTTTTACTTTTGAAAGATCCTAAAATAAGGAAACAAAATCTTCATGTATGATAAAAATTTCTTGATATTTAGAACAAACAAATAAACATACTGTTGTTTCAACTGTTCAAATAAAGAACGTCACCCAGTTTCTAGGATAGACTCATATTCCAGGATTTTTCATGAAATAGATACTTAAGTAGCAGGGTAATTGATAAGAAACTGTTATCAGAAGAAAATATTGATAATTTAAACTGTTTATACGTTATCAATATAATTTTACCCTGTTTTATTTCTTAAATTTAAAAAATGAATATTACATATGCAAAGATTTTTACACCATTATCACTTATAATAGAGGAAAAAAGGAAAAACAACAAATGTCAGACAATGAAAGATAAGTAATTTATAACATGGAATTTTATGGACTTATTAAAAATCCATATTGTAAGGATATTAATTTTGTTAGCTAATAACACAGATTTGCACACACCGTGTGACAGCAATTGTTTTTAGAACTGTTGAATTATATAGTTTGTGTAAAGTTTAGAAGGAATACAAGAACATATACTGTTGCTTTATTTTAGTAGTAATATGATTGGAAATTTATTTTTAGATTGCTTTTCTATGTGTTAAATTTATTTAATTATAAATATATCTTTGTGAGGATCGTATCTCTTTTCAAATAAGATGTGTATATGAGGTGACTGACCTGGCTTGCCTGGAACCAAAGAGTTTCCCAAGATAGAGGACATTTAGTGCTAAAACTTGGACCATTTCCTGCAAACTGAGACAATTGGTCACCCTATAGTGTGCCTTTGATTTGTAGGAGAAGGTGGGAAGAAATTGGAATTTTACTTCAATTGTCAGGATGTAAACTGGGTATACTTGATCACTAACTAGAAATTATTCGTATCTGAGACTCTTCCATATTGTGGCTAATGTAAAATTGCTCACAAAATCTTAAAGAGACAACCTTCTACTAATTACATATTCACCTGGTATCCATTTCAACAAATGAAATTACTCTCAGCACACATTAATTGGCATAATTACTGAAGCACCAAAAATCAGATTAGCCACTGTAGCTCAAAGGAAAAAAGAAAGGACATCATTGCTCCAGCAAATTGCAAAAGTATTTTTTAAAAAGGGCTTGAAAAGGTTCTTCAACTTGTAGATAGTTTAAATAAAACCAATAAAACGTGACTATTTTAAAATTCATTCATGAGATAAGTCTGGGTTTTTAACAGTATATTTTGGCTATATTGCAGCTTAAAAGTAAGTCTTTCTGATACCCTGCACTTTGTCGATTGTTCTTATAATCTCTTTTGTGCATGTTTTAGTGGCATAGCACTCCTATTCAAAGACAAACTGTATCCACTATTATTATCTATTTTCATAATTAACAATCATACAGTTATTCTAGAAGCCCAACAGCAGCAACAATGACATCTTTGTATTTGCAAAAAGCTTACTTTTCAAATTTCTGGCTCTTTTTCCTAAAACACTGACATCATAGTAAAACATTGTTCTGCCTGCTTTGAGTTCGAATCATCTGATAAATTAGAGAAACACAAAGATACCAAAAGAAGACATATGTTAGTATAATTCTGCCGAGCAAAACAATCTTTGCTCAGACTTCGTTGTTTCTATTGCTTGAATACGTGAAATGTACTGTTTCATGGTCTTTCTTCTTCATTTCCTATGCCAGATTGGTCTTGCCACTTCAGATATAATTTCTTACACAACTCACCCTCCATGCTGCCTGTTCCAGTATTGTACTATTACTAGAATACCTTGCTTTCCAGGATCTTTTATCAAAGCTCATTAACATTCTTGATCGTCATCATGATTATTGCCATTATTATTTATTTTTGCTCTTCAATGCAGAATGTTTTCTCCTTATTGCAATATTTGTTTTGTTCTCTCTGCTATTAATAACTAGTCTTATGCATTAGTATAGAATTCTGCTTTTGTTGAAAATAACTGCCATGAATCAGAGAAACATGAAGAAAACAAATGCAGACACTTGTGGTACATTTCTTCAAGATAAAAACAGAGGCATGCTCAGATTCTTTGTTAGTTTGGTTTGAGCACATGGAATCAGGCACTTCCTGACCTGTAAAATCTGTCATCAGCTCTTCTATGTTATTAATTTCTAATTGCATTTCTAATTTTTTTAATTTTTTATTTCTTTTTTGAGAGAGAGAGAGCACACACAAGTGGGAGAGGGGCAGAGAGAGAGAGGGAGACAAAAGATCCCAAATGGGCTCTGTGATGACAGCAGAGAGCCCGACAAGGACTTGAACCTACCAACTGTGAGATCATGACCTGAGCCTAAGGCAGACACTTAACTGACTAAGCGTCCCAGGAGCCCCTGATTGCATTTCCTATTAATAATAACTTAATTTCATGTAAAAGAAATATAGTGATATTACAACCAAATATGTAATGGGACCAAAATAAGGTGGAAAAAAAAGAAGGAAGATGTAACTCACCATAAAAAATAAGAAAGAGGGGCGCCTGGGTGGCTTAAATTAGTTAAGCATCCAACTGTTGATTTTGGTTAAGCTCATGATCTCACAGTTCGTGAATTCTTGCCGCACGTCAGGCTCTGTGCTGACAGATTCTCTCCTCATCTGCCTCTCTCTGCCCCTCCCCCACTGTCTCTCTCCAAATAAACATTAAAAAAAAAAAGATTTTATGTATTATTTGTATTGTATGTGCCATTCTTATCAGGCTTTAGGTCTTGTCTCATACTACAGAGAAATTGCAAAGACAGAAACAGTAGAGTGTGTTCTGCTCAATGCTAATAAAAGTTTACTTCTCTTGTATTCCCTGTTTCTTGTACTCCAACCTTAGCCTTCACTTAATACTGCTTAAAAATTTTTTTTCTACTTTTTTAAAGTTTGTTTATTTATTTTGAGAGAGAGATAGAAAAATGGGGACAGAGGATCCAAAGCAGCCTCTGCACTGACAGCCCAAAGCCCGATGCAGGGCTGGAACCCACCAACTGCGAGACTATGACCTGAGCCAAAGTTGGAAACTTAACCAACTGAGCCACCCAGGTGCCCCAATAGTGCTTAAAATTCTAACAGCATGTCACAGTTTCTGTACCTCTACCTTTGCCACACACAAACACAAACACAAACACACATACCAGGATTTATCTGCGGTCAAGTCCACACTGACCAATTCTTTCCTCCATTCTGCCAGAGTTCTGTTGGTTATCCCTATTCACCTTTAGAAGACAATCAAAACACAGTAATTTTACACCCACCATTGGTGATGGATGCCAAAACCTTTGGGAAACAGGATACTCATAAAGTCTCAGTGTCCCTCTCACGAGAGTTAATGGGGAAAGGGAATTTTCACACTGCAGACATTTGGTAACTACTGCCTTAAGCAAATGATCCAACACTGCATCACCTGTTATGACATCACGTACCTCTGGTGTAATACACTGAGGACTCAACACTATGCACATAATATGCCTTCCAAGAAAGGTTGGGAAATTGTAGAACAAGGGAGGGTAAAGAGATAAGACAAGTGAATGCAACAGATAATCGTTGATTGGATCCTAGAATTCAAAAACAAATAAATCAACCTACATAGGGCATTATTCAGACAATTGGGAAAATTTGGATACAAAGAATATTTTAGATAATAGTATTGAATCGGTGTTAAATTTCTGGAGGGATTGTCTTGTGGTTCTATGGGAGAATGCCCTTTGTCTTAGGAGATATAAAAGTATTTAAAGGTGGAGCGTCAGGATGTTTGCAGTTCTCAAATTCTCAAGTGGTTGGTCAATGCCCGTATCTGCAGGAACGAGTAGAGAGAAGTGGAGAAGCAGCAAATGTGGCAAAATGTTAATAATAACTGGTAAATCGAAGTGGAGGGTAAATGGCTCTTCATTGTATATTCCTGCAGCCTTTCTGAAGGCTTAAAATATTACACAATAAAAAACTGGGTGGGGGCGCCTGGGTGGCTCAGTTGGTTAGGCATCAAACCTCGGCTCAGGTCATGATCTCACCCTTGTGGGTTTGAGCCCCGCGTCGGGCTCCGTGCTGACAGCTCAGAGCCTGGAGCCTGCTTCAGATTCTGTGTCTGCCTCTCTCTCTGCACCTCCCCTGCTCACACTCTGTCTGTCTCTCCCTCTCTCTCTCAAAAATAAATAAACGTTAAAAAGTTAAAAAAAAAAAAAAACTGGGTAAACACAGCCAAAACCATGCATATCTCAGGAAAAGAAGTGCAAAAATTAATATATTAAGACAAAATGCTTTTCTCAAGTCTACAATAAATTGCGATAGACTCCAAATACATGGGCTTCAGCATTACTGTTATTAAAAGGAGGCAGGGTCATGGGCACCTGGGGGGCCCAGTTGGTTAAGCATCCCACTCTTGATTTTGGCTCAGGTCATGATCTCACCTTTAGTGACTTTGAGCTCCGCATCGGGCTAGGCTGACAGCGTGAAGCTTGCTTAGGATTCTCTCTCTCTGTCTCTCTCTCTCTCTCTCTCTCTCTCTTCCTCTCTTCTCCTCCCTTGCTCTCTAAATAAATAAATACCAAAAAATTTTAAGAAAATAAAAAAAGGAGGCTGGATCAGCCCAGCAGGCCAGGAGGACTCTGCTCTAGAGACTCAATGGATTGCTATGTCCACTTGCTTCAGGAGGTAGGTATATTTATAGATATACATCTCTCTCTCTCTCCTACTCCATTATATATAATCATATATAATGTAATGTGTCATTTTATATATCACGAGAGATGCTGTAGTCAAAGATACCCATTTTACAAATGAGTAAATAGAGGACGAGAGAGGTGTTGTGCCTTGGCTAATGTCACACAGCTGCATAGTGTTAGGACCCAGGAGTCCTGTGCTTTATTGACTGTCCAAAGCTTCCCAGGGCACCTGGCTGGCTCAGTGATCTTGGAGTCATGTGTTTGAGCCCCACATTGGTGATACCACTTACTTGACTACAACAAAATTACTCGAAAAAAACAAAACTATTTTAAGCTTCCTCATCTTGTTATTTCAACAAAAACAATAGCAACAACAATAGTCAATTTAGAATGTCCCAAACTATTTCAGCTTAATAAAAAGCCTTAATTTTTTTTTCATGCACCCAATTCATCTCTCTTTTCCTCCCAATCTGTGAAAATGAGGCTACAGAACAGAAATTTACATGGCTCCAAAACCTTAAGCATATGAGATTTTTGGAAACTAACTAAAGACAAACCTATAATAGGAAATTATCATAGCCAGAAAGCAAAGTTTGAGGCCATGTGTTTCCTTCTATAAAAGTGACGGGACAGAATACAGATTAAAACTACATCCTCTAGAAAGAAATGATTCTTTGTTTTCAAATTTGAATGAACTTTTTTATGACCATTTTTGAGGTGTGGCTGACTATTTAATGGAATTTGAAATTAGAAGTTTTGGGGCGCCTGGGTGGCTCAGTCGGTTGAGCGTCCGACTTCAGCTCAGGTCATGATCTCGCGGTCTGTGAGTTCGAGCCCCGCGTCGGGCTCTGTGCTGACAGCTCAGAGCCTGGAGCCTGTTTCGGATTCTGTGTCTCCCTCTCTCTCTGCCCCTCCCCCACTCATGCTCTGTGTCTCTCTGTCTCAAAAATAAATAAACATTAAAAAGAAATTAAAAAAAAAAAGAAATTAGAAGCTTTTAGTGAGATTCTGAGTTTAAAAACCTTCTCCTACCACTCTGCTTGATATAATCTAGGATGTTTTTATTTCAAGCACCGCCAGCTTCCTTGAGATACAAATGTTCTTGAAGTAGTTCCACCTGGTTTTTAACTCAAAGAAAAAATCCCCAGGAGTGAATTTCTGTGTTGTTGCTGTTGGATCCCCATGGAAAAACCCAAGCCTCCCTTCCCACTAACACCTCTGTTGCTTGGATGTCTATCACGGGCAAGAACATTTGAAACCGCAGGGAAAGAGTGACAGTGGCCTTATGCCCATGAATGAGTGCTGCCCAGTACCCGTCTCTTTTTCTCCCGATCCTCTGTGAAAATAAGACTGCAGAGCAGAAGAAGGACAATGACAACATTATAGTGCAAGTGACCTTAAACGCAAGTAAACCCTGTTATTTGAATGGAGTAACGGGTCGGCCTGAACATTATCAGTCACTCTGGATATGACAGAAGTATACTTGTTAGAGCATCAGAGTAAAACCCTTTTCAGCACTGCATTTGCCTCAGGCAAGAAAAGGGAGTGGTACCCAATGCTAAAAATGCTGTCTTCTGTACCACTCTTTCCAGAAATCTTTTGTCTGGGAGGACGCCATCTGACATAAAATTTATTTCCTTTGTTGAAGTCTCATGCCTCCTGTCCCTTCAGGTGGCTTCTATTTTGCATTCAGTGTGTGGAGTGCCGCAGACACCTTTTCTTGCCTTTCGTGATGAAGATCCTTGCTTTCCCCCTTGAGGTACTATGACCATCGTCTTCTCTGTAAAGTGTGGACGTATTTGATATGTGAACAGTGTATTTCTTTGTTTCCTTCCTTAACTGTTATCCCAGCCTAACTTAATTGTTCCTAGCTGGATGATGGAACTTGACATACCGGTAAGGAGAAACATGTATGAAAATGTTTTCCACCTGGTGCCAATCTACAAATTCTTGCTCTTTCTGAAAAGGAAGTCATTCAGGCACATGTAGGATACCACAATCCCAAGGCAATGAAAAAAGACCTTCTTGGCTATATTAAAAATAATTTTATTCACCCTCAGCTAGGCAAACCTGGAGGAAGATTAGGAGATAAGTTGCCCCCATTTATCATCATACATTCAATCAATACATTCACTCGACATTTCCCCTGACACTCTATTAAACCAACCCCCTCTACTAGAAAGATAAAACTCTTTAAATAGAAAATAAGTAGACAGTGATGAACAGCAATATTATCCCTGCCGACAATTTAAGTTCCCAGGACTTTGGTAAACTTTCCAGTCCTCTCTGCTCTGGGCATAAAATTGCATTTCCCTGCTCTCTGGGGAAGATCATTTGAATGACTTGCTCTCTCTCACTGGAGTTCTGTATTCTAGAACAGAAGAAGGACTGCTATATTTACAGAATGAGTAGCAGTGGCCTAGGATTGCCATAAATACGTGCGATATGTCCTACTAAATAAGGGACCAGGTGTATGTGTAACCCAGTTCTGCTTACCAAAAACGACCCACTATGCAATGAGATTTATTTATAAGGAATTGACTCATGCAATTTTGGAGGCTGAGAAGCCCCAATGATCCCCCATTTATAAGCTTGAGGCCCAGGGAGGCCAGTGGTATTGTTCCAGTCTGAGTCTAAAGGCCTGAGAACAAGGAAAAGTACTGATAGAAATTCTAGTCCAAGTCTGAAGGCCTGAGAACCAGGGGTGTAAGTCCTAGTCCAAGGGCAGGAGAAAATCAATGTTCAGGCTTAGCAGTCAGGAAGAAAGCGAATTCTCCCTTCCTTTTTGCCTTTTTGTTCTATTCAGGCCCCCAAGGGATTGGATGCTGCCACCCACAGTGAGGGGGGGGGGGGCCATCTGCTTTATCAGTTTAATTCAAATGCTAATCTCCTCTGGAAACACCTTAACAGACAAAGCAGGAATAATGTCTAGCCAAATATCTGGGTACTCCATATTCTGGTCAAAGTGACACATAAAATTAACCATCGCAGTTAGGAGACTAATATTTATTGACATCTGCTAAGGTGCCAGGCAATGTTCTTTATGCTCCATATACACGTTAGCTATTCCACTTAATGGGCGGCTTCAGGAAGGTGTGAACCATCTCTCTCTTGCTAAGCATTATGTTCTCAGTATCCAGCATAGCTCATAAGCTCACGGTGAATATTCACCAAATGAATAAATGAATAGAAGGACCTCATCAAATCCTCAAAACAAGCCTGTCAACTGGATAAGGTATAGAACACATCTTCATTTTACAGATGAAGAAATGGGCTCAGTGAGTTTAAGAATATTGTCATCTTAGGACGCCTGGGTAGCTCAGTGAGTTAAGCATCTGATTCTTTAATTTTTTTAAGTCTATTTATTTAGAGAGAGAGAGAGAGGGAGAGAGAGAAAACGAATAGGGGAAGGGCAGAGAGAGGGGGAGAGAGGATCTGAAGCAGCCTCTGTGCTGACAGTAGAGAGCCCAATGAAGGGCTCAAACCCATGAACCACAAGATCATGACCTGACCCAAAATCGGACACCAAAACAACCGAGCCACCCAGGCACCCCTAAGCATCTGATTCTTGATAATTGGCTCAGGCGGTGAGTAGTCCTGAGATCGAGCCCTGTGTCAGGCTCCACGCCGAGCGTAGAGCCGGCTTGGGAGTCTCTCTCTCCCTCACTCTCTGCATGCACATGCACAATATTATCATCTCATTAGAGCTTTGAAGAAGTGTTCTGGCTATCCAAGCATCTTTCCAGACAGTAAGAGTAAAGCAAGATTCTTATTGACTAATAAGAGGCATGTTAAATACTAGAACAAACCTGTGAAATCCAACATCCTGACTCGTTCAATAAAACCCCTACCACGCAAACATAACACTCTATATCTCTCTGTATGGAGTGAGAGAATAGCTTTCCAGTTTTAAGCAAAACACTCAAGACATTTTCTTTGTCAATTTACCCAACGCAATGACACTCTGTGTGAAGATCATGTGAAACATCTTTCAGGACGATGACTGTACTACATGAGCACTATTGTACTTACTCCAACACTTTGGAATGAGATCGCAGCTATTACTTATCCCATTTTACAGACTGGGAAAACAAGCAGTGAACTACAGAGTAATTTAAAGCTGCGAGTAGAATCGATTTCTTCAATCCCAGTCTTTCCCCCATCATAATAACCTGCTTCCTACGTCTCAACTGAGCCCCCAGGACTCAGGACTACAGGATTGTTTCATTTGCCTTATACGATGTTATTACGTTTAGTAAATTAAAACTCAGGAGATACTCTATGCTAACATTAACTACTGACTACTCTTAAAAATCCTGAAGATACGGTAATGCCAAGTAGACTTCTATGCCCACACTATCTTCCTTTTACAACCTTTACATTTTTTATTGTGGTAAAATATATATAACCTGCAATTAACCATTTTAGTCATTTTTAAGTGTACAATTCAGTGACATTAAGAACATTAACAGGGTGCCTGTGTTGCTCACTTGGTTGAACGTCTGACTTCGTCTCAGGTCTTGATCTCACGGTTTGTGGGTTCAAGCCCTGTGTCAGTCTCTGTTGACAGCTAAGAGCCTGGAACATGCTTCGGATTCTGTCTCTCTCACTCTCTGCCCCTACCCCACTTGTGTGTGCACACACATGCACTCTGTCTCTGTCTCTGTCTTTCCCTCTCTCTCCCAAAAATAAACATTAAAAAATTATTTAAAAAAAAAAGAACATTCACAATGTTGTACAACTATCACCACTATCCATTTCCAGAACTTTCCCATCATCCCAAACAGAAACTCTGTACCCATTAAACAATAACTCCCTATTCCCTCTCCTCTAAGCCCTAGTAACCTCTGCTATACTTTTCTGTCTCTGTATTTTGCCTATTCTAAGTACCTCATATAATAAGAATCATACATATTTATCCTTTTGTGTCTGGCTTATTTCACTGAGCATAATGTTTTCAAGGTTCATCTATGTTGTAGCATTTATCAGAATTTCATTTCTTTTTAAGCCTATTGTATGTCTCTACCACATTCTTTTATCCATTCATATGCTGATAGAAACTTGGGTTGTTTCCATCTTTTGGCTACTGTGAACAACACTGCTATGAACATTGGTGTACAAGTATCTGTTTGAATCTGTTTTCGATTCTTTCAGTATATACCTAGAAGTGAAATACTGGATCATATGGTAATTCTATATCATCCAGTGAATAAGACGGGTAGAAATATTTAAAATTATTGAATGACTAAAAATATCCTTACTGTCTTCATATTTAATTGGTAGTTTACCTGGGAACAAAATTCTAGGTTGAAAATCATTTCCTGGGACACCTGGGTGGCTTAGTTGGTTAAGCGTCCGACTTCAGCTCAGGTCATGATCTCACCGCTCATGAGTTTGAGCCCCACGTCGGGCTCTGTGCTGACAGCTCAGAGCCTAGAGCCTGCTTCGGATTCCGTGTTTCCTTCTCTCTCTGCCCCTCTCCTGCTCACACTCTCTTTCTTTCAAAAAGAAATAAACGTTAAAAAAAACTTAAAAAAAAAAAAAAGAAAATCATTTCCCTTCTGGATCTTGAGGCATTGCTTCATTTGCTCTAAGCTTCCAGTTTTGCGTTGGAGAAGTCTGATGCCGTTGGGATATTCAACCCCATTATATGAGGTCTGTTTTTCCTCTCTGTAAGGTTTTTGTTTTTTAAGCTTTTTAAAAAGACTTTATTTTTTCAAAATAGTTTAAGTTTTACAGCGAAATTGAGGGGAAGGTACCCAGAAGTCCCTTGTATGTCCTGCTCTTACACATACATGGCCTCCCCATAATCGACATCTCCCATCAGAATGGTATATTTGTTAAAACCGATGACCTTACATTGCCATGTCATATCACCCCAAATCCATAGTTTACATAGGGTTCATTCTTGTTGTTGTACATTCTATGGCTTTGGACAAATGTATAATAACATAATACCCATCCTTGTGGTATCATACAGAGTATTTTCACTGCCCTGAAAATCCTCTGTGCTCCGCCTGCTCATCCACTTTCCCCTCCCCCACAACCCCTGACAAGCAGTGGCCTTTTTACTGTCTCCTTTGTTTTGTCTTTTCCAGAATGCCGTGTAGGTGGAATCATACAGGATGTAGCCTTTTCAGATTGGCTTCTGTCACTTGGTAATATCCATTTAAGATTCCTCCCTGTCTTTACATGACTTGATATCTCATTTCTTTTCAACACTGAATCACATTCCTTTGTTTGCATGTACTATAGTTTACCCATTCACCTGAGGGACTTCTTGATTGCTTCCAAGTATTGGCAATTATGAATAAAGCTGCTATAAACTTCTATGTGCAGGTTTTTGTGTGGATGTATGTTTTCGACTCCTTTGGGCAAATACCAAAGAGTGTAATTGCTGGGTCATATAGTAAGAGTACATTTCGTTTTGTTAAAAATTGCCCAACTGTCTTCTAGAGTGACTGAGTGGCTGTACCAATTTGTGTTCCCACCAACAACGAATAAGAATTCCTGTTGTTCCAAATCCTCATCAGTATTTGGTATTGTCAGTGACTGCCCTGGGTGTTGGCCATTATATAGTACCTCACCGTTGTTTTAATCTCTATACTCTTTTACAATATTCTTCTCATACTTTGTCTTCTGAAATTTCATGATGATTTATCTTGGTATGGAATGTTTTCTCATCTGCTGTTAATATGCATAGTGCCTAATAACTCAGCCCCTTTTAAGCTGGGAAGCTTTTGTTTTTGGTTTTCATAATTTCCTCCTCTTCGTTTTCTGGAACTTAAAATTTTCATATGCTCAAACTCCTGAACAGATCTTCTTACTGTCCTATCTTTCCTCTTATATTTCTACCTCTTTGTCTTTTTGTCTTAATTTCCGAAAGATTTCTTCAACTCTGTCTTCAAACTCGTGGGGTCGAATTTTGCTTCCCCACTTCTAATTTCCAAGGTCTATTGCTGTCTGTTCCTTTTTTAAGGGACATTCTTTGTGCATGTGTTGTATGGACTCCTCTCTCTGAGGCTATTCTGAGTTGTGAAGTTTTCTTCCTATTCTCTGACTCGTTCTATTTCACTTTCCTCATCCCCGCCCCCCACACCCCCATTTGTGTTGTTTGCTTTGGTCTCTGTCTTTCATTTTGGAGATTTTCCCCCAAGTGTCTGGTTCCTGGGCTGTCCATTCATATTAAAGATATGGCAATAATAAGCTACTTGGAAATACCAGTTTCCAGAGAAGGTTGATGCATGGAAAGCTTCATCACAGGATGACGAGGCTTCAAGCTGGCTGGCTTTGTCGCTGATGTGACCCATAAACGCTGGCATCTGCGGGTCTTTTTTTTTTTTTTTTTTTTTTTTTTGTGGGGCTGTTTAGTTTCTGCAAAGAAGAATCCTTTTCTGCCACGCAGATTGTGGGGAGAAGAGAGATACAAGCTTGACTAAAGGCATTCTAAGCACTTAACTAGGTAAAGGTTGCAAGGATCCAGATAATGTCATAGGCTTCAGAGTACCACGCAATTACTAAGTTTTGGAGAGTTGATAGGACTCTGTTTTTGTGGTATCTTTTTTTTTCCCTTTTTCTCAGTATAAAATCTTACTCAGAATGGAAAATTTCAGAAGCTAAAATAATTTAGCTGCATATTTTAGACAGGGGAACAGGTTGGCCTTTTGTCACAATGAAGCAAGATATTCCTGGGAAAAAAAAAAACAAACCAAAAACCTGCTTTTTCTGAAGTTTGCCAGTTTAGATGTTTTTCATGCCCCAGAAACTGCTGGTAACAGCCCAGCATGGTAAGGGGAATGAGAAAGCCTGGATCTGTCTGTGTATGTTGAAACTCTGAAGCTCAGCCAAGGCATGAAGTCATTTTAGGGTCTAAGAGATGGAAGTAAAAGCTTAGAACATCACTAAATTGTAACAGATGAACTGGACGCCAACCAAAAATACAGATATCTTACAAGATCGTGTTCACAAACCATGTCTGCACTATTGTACGGAGACATTGGAGAAATGCAAATGGGGGCTGAGGTTTGAGTTGCTTTGCCAACCAAAATATATGTTCTAGAAAACAAGAGGAATGGGTTTTTGAAGGATAGAGGGAAAGCAGTTCTGTCTAATGTTAAAGCAAACACACCTGCAAACAAGTAATTATTCAGCAATACAAAAATACTGCCTGTGCAATATAGTCTAAATCAAAGAAGAGCTCAGATTTTGATTTACGTATCCATAATGTAGCTGATCTTGAGAAATGCATTTTTATTTTTATCAGAGGTTAAACACTTTTTCTAAGGTATCTAAGATCTTGGAAAAGTCCCCAAATTGTAGCTTTTGTCCTTTAAAATCCAAAGACCAAAATTGACTTTATAGAGAGGGAAGTTTGGCTATGCTTAGGAGAAGTAAAATGTCTGGATCCTTACCGTTCTCTTTTGGGTTACTCCAAACTCCAATTTTTTTTTAATTTTAATATATATATTTTATTTTACTATACTTTTGAAGTAAGATCTATGACCAACATGGGCCTTGAATTCATGACCCTGAGATCAAGAGTTGCATGTTCTGCTGACTGAGCCGGCCAGGCGCCCCACACTCCAATATTTTTTATTATTTATTTACTTATTTAATCTTTTTTTTATGTTTTTATTTATTGTGGGGGGAGAGGGGCAGAGAGAGAGGGAGACACAGAATCCAAAGCAGGCTCCAGGCTCTGAGCTGTCAGTGTGGAGCCCGATGCGGGGCTGGAACTCGTGAGCCACAAGATCATGACCTGAGCCTAAGTCAGACTCTCAACCATCGAGCCACCCAGGTGCTTCTATTTATTTATTTTTCAGGTGGGCACCACAATGGAGCCCAACGTGGGGCTTGAACTCATGACCCTGAGACCAAGACCTGAGCTGAAAACCAGAGTCGGATGCCTAACTGACTGAACCACCCAGGCACCCCCAATATGTTCAAAAATTTTTCTTAACACTTATTCATTTTTGAGAGACAGAGACACAGTGTGAGTGGGGGAGGGGCAGAGAGAGAAATCGAGACACAGAATCTGAAGCAGGCTCTGAGCTCTCAGCACAGAGCCCAACGTGAGGCTCAAACCCATGAACCACAAGATCATGACCTGAGCTGAAGTCAGATGCCCAACCCACTGAGCCACCCTGGTGTCCCAACCCCAATATTTTTTAAAGATGAGATAGTGCTATATTCTAAGCCTTTTTTTTTCTGAGGTGATTCAAGTGGTCTAACCAGTGTTTGATCAAAGTCTTATCCTTTTGAGATATGCTGTGCCCCATTTAAGTTCTGAATAACTGTTAGCACCAGGGTGTCATGTCATCTCTTTCTCTTCAGATCACTGAAAGGCAGCTTCCCAGAAATTTATCTTCAGTTAGTAGTTAAAGATATACAAGAAAACTATGTACAAGGAGTCAAATAGCAAAAAAAGGAGGCTACCTAAAGAGCTGTTAGAGATTGAAATGGGGCATTCATCCAAACTTAGAAGAAGAAAAAAAAGTCTTCTAGCTTGCTGGAGTTTGACTTACTATATTTGTGTGTTTACTGCCCAAAAAATAGTAAATTTAAGTGATAGTAAAAACATATAAAAAACATTAAAAAAGTGAAATGAAAATCCCGTTGACCCTAGACGTCTGGTTTACATGATGCCAAGAATCTGAGATGGTTTGTTTGGAGGTGGACATACATACTACACAGTGCACAGATCTTAAACTAGATGCATTTTTATCCTAACCCAAGTCCTGCCCCAGGAAACCCCTATTCTAACTATCTAGGATTTTAAAAAATATTGGGCAAACAGCAAGATTTTTCTAGTTGTAAGAAAGTTTGCTATCAAAATACTTGGGCTTAATGTTTCATTTTTCTTCTGTATTGTTCAGTCCCAGTACTACACCCATGGAGGGAATCAATTTCTTTCCTGTACTTTCGCTCTCAGTTTCTGTAATTGTCCACAAAGGATGAGGAAAACAAAAATTTCTCCTCCTATCCTTTTATCTCCTGGGAAGTACTGAAATATCTCTTCACCTACTTAAATTTCTCTTTTAAGTGGCAGAATAAGAACCACAAAAGGAACTATTAACAACAAACAACAGAGAGTTTAATTAACAACCTCTTAGATCACTTCAAAGGAGTGAAGACTACATATAAAAGAATAAAATGAAATACATGGTTAGTGATATAAAAAGTCTTAAAAATACTCATGGCTTTTGACCTAGCAATTCGATATCTAAAAACGTTTTCTGAAGAATATGCAAAGATGCGTACAAAGATTCACACACAAGAAGTAAAAAATTGGAAACCAACTAAATGCCCTCAAACAAGAGAATGTGAAAATACAGTAATTCTTTCAATGGAATACCATGTAATCCCTCCAAATGAAGCTGTTGAAGTGAATTTATAAACAAAGAATCATAGTCAGGATGGGTTAACTCTAAAAAAGCAAGTCACAAAATATTATTGTATATTCAACGATATCCCATTTTTGGCAGTAAATGACTCTGAGCTCTACCACTTAAAATCTGTATGATCTTGGATAAGTTGCTTAATAGCTCCAAGCTTCAGAGTAAATTATTTTACATTTATCTGTAAAATAATGATGATAACAGCAAAAACCACATAGTGTCATTGTGAAGATTATTTCATATTTATGCATCTTGTTAACTATGATTAATACCAACTCGTTATTAACATTAGCTATTATTCATATGTTAGTTAATATGCTAACATATATTGCATGTTAAATAATATAAAATTGCATGTTTTTAATGTAATTTCAGTGCTTGTAATTTTGTAATGATGCCCAAATATTTTCCTCCATATAATGGAAGAAATATTGCCTCTGGAGCCATGATCCATTTATTCTCTTTCTTCTTACCTACCGTATCTATAAATTTTGAATTATCTTAGGCTGTCAATAAATCTTAGTGAAAAATCAGGCATTATAAAATCATCCTGAAGATAAGATTGCAATAATAACTTAGAGTAAGTTAAACATTAATTTACCCTTTAGAGAATAATAAACACACCTAGAAGGGACTTAAGACTTCATAAATTTCCTTCTGTTCAAGACTTTTATTTTATGAAGAGGTGAAGGAGTAGGGTTTCAATTACTTTGCGTAACGTTCTTCCTAAGTGACAGGGCGGGTGCTTGAACCTGGTTTTGTTAACTCTGTATTTTGTTAACTCTTCTCTTCTGGGTGCAGGTATCCAATAATTACATGGAATAAAGTATCCAATTCAGTGCTGTTGATGATAAATCAGAAAATTGCTGAGCTTTTGAAGGTGAATAAAAATAACTTCCGAACAGCTAAAAATAAGGAACATTACTAAGCAAAAACTTTCATTTGTAGCTATTTTCTTTACCTCTGCAATTTAGAAGCATAATGATCCTGGAGGAGGCAGTACCTTAAAAAAAAATTCAACTGAAACTCACCATATGATCATCTTTGTCCTTTTGGAGATATTTTCTCCCCTTGAAATGTCACCAATAAGAAGCCCCTTTATTGAGAAATTATGCCTTAAAAAAAGTCTCTTCTAATCCTCTTGCAGATGTGTTTACTTCTCTTGCAAATGTAATACATACCTTTACAACTTAAATACTTTTTGTATCCTTTTGAGGGCTTTTTTTTTCTGTCTCAGCCTTTTATTCTTTTTACTTTAGATTTTTAACAATTGCCTTTCACATTGTCTAATCAGTGGAAGTTTTGTAGCTTTTCTTCATTTTCTTTCTACGTTCCTTCTACGAGTAGTTCTTTTTCATAGTTTGACTAATCTTGTTTTCTTGCTTGGGCAAATGTCAGACTTAATTCTCACCATTTTTGCTTTTTATATCTTTTCTGTTGCCTGACTCTTTCCATACCTTAATTTCCAAGATGACTCTCCATATTTTTTCTAAATCCCTAAATTATCAAGTCCCTTACAGATCTCTGAGTAAATCACACTATTTTTCACCCAGTAGACACAGGGTGTTGGGCTGTGTTACATTGTGAGTACTTCTCTATAATAAAAGATTTAACTAGTTTCCGTCTGTATTTCATTTGTACTTTATAATACCACTTCTCTATATGCAATGGAAGAAGCTGTTTTATTCTTTTAGGTAATTCCTATTCCATAAGCTTCAAATTTACGAACAACTAGCCTACCCTTGTACATCAAGACCCATGGGAAGCCCCATATCAAAACACTGGATCCTTTACGGGCACCTGAAGTGTCTGACTTCAGCTCAGGTCATGATCTCACAATTTGTGGGTTCGAGCCCTGTGTTGGGCTCTGTGCTGATGGCTCAGAGCCTGGAGCCTGCTTCGTCTCCCTCTCTCTCTCTCTGCCTGTCTCCTGCTCTCACTTTATCTCTGTCTCTCAAAAATAAACAAATGTTAAACACATACACACACACACACACACACACACACACACACACACACACACACACACACACACACACTGGATCCTTTGGAGAGGTAAAGGTGGAAGGAGGCTGGAAGAAGGAACCGCTAGCAGATCTGTTCTTGAAGAACCTTGTTACAAAATATCCCTCCTTCACACTTTTTAAAATTTCAATCACGTCCGCCTAAGACGGTGGTTAAGGGTGTCGACCGCAGAGAACTTGGAGCTTGAGCGTGAGTCCAGTAGCTTCCTAACACTTGGTGGGGGGTGTCTGCTCAAGACCAGAGAAGATCCTCCTTTGTCATTCTCTTCCTCGCTTTTCCTCTTTCTCTTCCTGGTCCTTCCTTTCTCTGCTTCTCTTCCTCTGTTCTCTTGCATTTTCGTCACTCGTTTCTCCCAGGACTCAGAACTCAGTCTGATTCTCAGCATTATTGTGAAGATGGAGTTTTAATAGTTAAACAGGCTTTCAAGGGCCACTCTTGGAACGTGAGGGCCAGTTATCACAGGCTGCTGTGGGAAAGTGTTGGCTAGTTACAAAAGCCAACAAAGAAAACAATCAGTGAATGAAAAGAGGGAACACAAATGAATGTGTAACTTGAAAACTTTTTCTCTTTGGGTTTTTGTTTTTTTTTGTTTTTGTTTTTTGGCTTAGAATTTGTATTCTATGCTCAAGTTCTTGCTCTTCCCAAATAAATATTTATGCTTTTCCAGTTCTTCAAAATCATGTAAGCCTTTCAGGAAATGCTTTGGAATTTCACTTAAATCTGCTGCTTTTTGGGTGCCTCAGAGCTTCTCCCTTTCTTACTCTTGTCATTGAGTCTGATTTTACCTCGTTTTCCTGCACTGCTCTCTGTTAGCCAAATTCATTGTGCAGTCAATTTTGGCCTTTGTTATTGCATGATTCACTTTTGTCCTCTCGTTATTCCTACTGTTGTTTTCTCACTGCTGTATGTCAGTCCTTGTCATGGCCTTCTTCTGGGCACACGAGTCCCACCCCTTGTCATATCAACATGAATACCGTTTTTTTAGTGTTTATTTTTTTGAGAGAGAGAGAGACAGAGCATGAGTGGGGAAAGGGCAGAGAGAGAGGGAGACACAGAATCCGAAGCAGGCTCCAGGCTCTGAGCTGTCAGCACAGAGCCCAACGCATGACTCTAACTCAGGAACCATGAGATCATGACCTAAGCCAGAGTCAAACGCTTAACAACTGAGCCAACCAGGTGCCCCTCAACATGAATACTTTTATGTCTACTTGTTACCTCTTTAGCATTACCTCTGCTAACCACCTTATTTTTTCCTTAACATGTATTAATTTTAAGATACTTTCTCTTACCACCACTTCATTTTATGGAAGGCATACCTAAAAGAGGTCTATTTCTCTTTGGTGGTTAAAGTTAACATTTCTCTTTCTGGTGGTTTTGATTTTTTTTCCCCCAGTAGATTTTATTTTTAAGCAATCTCCTCACCCAACATGGGGCTCAAACCCACAACTCTGAGATCAAGAGTCACACGCGCCACTGACTGAGGCAACCATCTTTCTGGCGATTTTTAACTGTGCTAACAGACTTCTCTATACCCTTTCTCCATCCTCTCTTCCTTTCTTATCTCTCACTTCCACCTTTCGTTGTTGCTGTTTTTGATGGGTCTCCCCCCAACAGCGACCTCTTTTCTTCTGTCATTTTTAAGAAAATTTTTCACGCATCCACACGAGCTTCTCATCCAGGGTTTGGTCCTTACTTGGTGTCGAGACAACACCAGGACTACACATACTAGATGTATGATTGCCCTTGGAAATAGTCTGCAGAACTGCCTTCGCTCGTGTTAATGGGCTACTCCAGGATGCCTTACTGCATCTGTGATGTCATGCCTGGACAAGAATGCCACCGAAAGCTCTGTCAGGTGTCCGTGTCTTTCCCCCAGCCGTTCACTCTGCCCCACTTCAGCAGGATGTACCAGGTGACTTCTTGCATGGAGCCCATGCTCCTCAGTAATTCTGAGGGTGGCATTAGCTTTTAGGCCATAAAGTGATAGCCTCCTGGGGCTAATGGGAGAATGGGAAAGGTTAACAACTAGGGAAGTATGCAATTTTTTTTTAATGCCAGGATGGAGCAAGGCAAGACTTCTGTTTTCTTGTATTGAGGGCGACTGTGTGCTGGAGATGGGAAAATAGAGGGCCCGTTCAGAATAGATAGCCAAGATGGGTAACGAAGCCGGGCAGGCTTTCCTCTTCAGGTCTCTTCTCTTGCAAGAAACTGTCATTTTACCTCTTCGTCTTTGATTCTCAGGTGTAGTTTATAATGGCCTTCACTTTCTGTTTAAATAACACGGTGACTCAATAGCATATTACCAAAGATTATTGCCACTAAAGGCTTCGCCTTACTGTACACTCAAGTACGGTTTAATGATATCCCAGTACGATACTATGTGCTGATATGCCTTAGTTATGGTTATTTTATTCCTAATTAGCACATTAATTTAGGCTTTTATATTTCACATGCACTTGTATTTCTTTTAAAAGTTCTTTTCCCTCTGTATTCGAGGTAAATGAGGCATTATGTGTTTGCATTGTATTTATGAAGCACATACCATGCGCATTCCACATCCATTATGTACCGAGCACCTAGCAAACTGCCTGGCACATCTTTTCACAAAAAAATACAGCTTTATTGAGATATATTTCACATACCATATAGTTCACTCATTTAAAGTGTGTAATTCAATGGCTTTTCATATACTCACTGAGTTGCACAACCATCACGGTGATAAATTTTAGAACATGTTCATCATCCCAAAAAGAAACCTGTACCTCTTAGCTGTCACCTCCCAAACTCTCCCTCCAACCCCCTTTCAGCCCCAGGCAACCACTAGTCTCGTTTCTGTCTCTAATGACTCACCTGTTTTGCACATATCATATAAATGGAATCATACATAGGCTTTTGTGACTGGTTTATCTCACTTAGTATAACGTTTCCAAGGTTCATCTATATTATAGCATGTATCAGTACTTCATTCCCTCTTATTGCCAAAGTATATTCCATTGTAAGAAAATACCATATTTCATTTATCCATTCAAGTGATAGATGTGTGGGTTATTTCTACTTTTTGGCTATTGTCAGTAATGCTGCTGTGAATATTCATGTTGAAGCTTTTGTGCGGGCATATGTTTTCCTTTCTCTTGGGCATATACCAAGGATATGCTGGGTCATATGAAACTCTGTTTAAACTTTGGGGAACTACCAGACTGTTTCCAAAGTGGCTGCACCATTTTACATTCCCCACCAGCAGTATATGAGGTTATGATTTCTCCACATCCTCACCAATACTTTTTATTGTCTTTTTTATTATAGCCAGTCTAGTAGATGTGTGGTCGTATCGAATTGTAGTTTTGATTTGTATCTCCCTCATGGCTAATGATGCTGCATCTTTTCAAGTGCTTATTGGACATTTGTATATATTTGAGAAATGTCTCCTTAGATCCTTTGTGCCAGGCATATTTTAAACGCTCAAGAAATGTTTCAAATATTAGATTAATTATAAAAACTAATCACCATAGTAACTAAGTTAAATAGATTTTATTACCTCAGTTTTGCAGACAAGGATTAGAAGGTGAAATAATCTATTCAAGGCCACATTGACAGTCAGTTGCTTATTTAAACTTTTGGATCCCATCTCTCTATTATTAGGGACAAAATGCTTTGGGTGATGGTCACACCATGTATCTATAAAGAATGCAGCCGTGGTGAGTATGTCCTCTGATAATGGCTACTTTATATCTATCTTGCCAGCCAGGTCCCACAAAAGACTGCCAATCAGAATACTTGTACTTGACTTTGAATTAATCTATTAGTTCAGTACATTTCATTCTTGTAGAGTTAATTTGTTACCTGTCTTCTATTTGGTTAGTTTTCAAGCCACATTTTAGGTGATTACAGACCAACTGACTTAGCCAGTTTCAGAGATAAGATTCAAAGAGAACAGTTGAAGCTTGTTTTCCTTTGCTTTTCCTCCATGTGTAGGAGGACCAGTCCTAGAGATGTCGGAGGTCACTTAAAAAGATGTAATTATTTTATGATCAAAGAGGAAGATAACTGGCCTTCACATCAGTCCCTGTTTTAAAACAACATACATTATGAGTTTCTCGTATCCAGCTCTGTCTGTAAAGGAAAATAAAGCACTCTTTAAAGGCTGAGTTGTCTCTGCAGGGCTGATTTCTTTGGCGGACCCCACCTATTGTCCCCAAATGCTGCAGAATCACTTCGAGCTCACCCCTTCGCCCTCCTGTCTGTTACTTCCTCTTCCTGCTCAGTTTCACTGTGAAGCGTAGCTCTGAAGTTCCAGGATGGTAGTGAGTTTTTCCTTGAATGGTAGAGTTTGCTGCTAGGAGTGCTCAGGCCAGTCAGCAGCCCTGCTCCTTCGCCCAGAAGCAGCACCACGCCAAGGTGAAGGGCATTGCATGTTTTCTGCCCTGCTGCCCTCCGGCAGAGGCTGAACCATACAGATGCAGAGCGGCCTTGGAAATCTGCCAATGCGAATGAACGGAAATGGCCATCATTTGCCCACATCGCACCACTGACCCGGGTGTTGAACCGAATCCAGCTCCGATTTTACTTCCTCTGGCTTTTCACTGAATATTAAATGACTGAGGTAGAATTTTTATTATGCGTGCCAGTGTGCTGTGCACTGGCCATGGAGCAACGTGTGCTTTTCATAGACCTGAGGTGTGTTATTAGAGCTTATTGTTTCTTCCAGATGCATCAAAATTGCTTTAGTCAAAATAAAACTCAGCTTCATTCTGGGCCAAGCGGCAGGAAAGCAATTTAACATGAGCGCACCGACAGGACACTTACGGCCGCGGCTTTCCGAGGGAAGATGTCGTTGTCCCGCGTGTGCCGCTCCACGGGACAGTGTTAGGTGGTGTTTCAGCTACTCGTTCAGAGTCGGAGTCCTATGAGCCCTAAGATCACAAAACTGGCTTAGAACTGGCGAGTCGCTCAGAGGTCACCTCAGCTAGCCTCTCCTGTAATGAAAACTTGTCTCCATTGTGACCCTCAGGGATGGGCACTCAATACCCACTGAAATACTTCTGATGATGGGAAGCTCTCCTCTTATGGCTGGATAGGTCTATTTCACTACTGGAAACTTCTGGTTCTTAGAATGTTCTTCCTTATACTGAGATTTTCAGATGTTCCCAGACTTTCTTTTCAAAGGAAGTCTTTTATTCTAACAATAATATCATCAGAAAAGCAGTTTGTACAGAGGATAAATCATTAAACTTCCCATTTGAAATGTTCAGTGGGTGGTGGACTGCACATTCCCAAAAGCTAAGTCCTAAACCAGCCATAGAGCAGCTACTCCGTCCTCCACATTAGACGTCTAGAAATTAAAGGTGTCAGAAGCATACATTTTCCTGACCACCTGTTATGGAAAGCGTTGTGCATTCTAGATTCTCAGTTTAGACTAAGTCTTAGGTTAAAGTTTTAAGAAGTTATATCAGAATTGATAGTAATATAATTTATGTCACAGACTAGAAATTTAATAGAAAACATTGAAAATTGAGCTTAAAATGCCTAATTCATTGTAACTGTGGCTAATTAGACTTGCTTTGTTATTGGACAATATTATGGTATGTTTTTGCTTATTACGGAAATTTTAGGGGTGCCTAGTGGCTTAGTCAGTTGAGAGTCTGACTCTTGATTTCAGCTCAGGTCATAATCCCAGACCCAGAGCTGTGGGTGTCAGGCTCCATGTTGAGTGTGGAGTCTGCTCAGGATTCTCTGTCTCTCTTCCTCTGTCCTCTCTCCCCTGCTCACAGTCTCTCTCTCTGTCTCTCTAAAAAACAAACAAACAAAAAAAGAAAATTTACTTCGATTTCAGATAAATTTACGTACAAATTGGATGGATGATAGAATGTATCTTCTTTGTATATATATTTTGGCGGGGGGGGGGGGAAGGGAGGGCTCAAGTGAGCAAGCAAGGGGCAGAGAGAGAGAGAGAGAATCCCAGGAGGGGCAGAGATAGAGAAGGAAGTGGGTCTCACCCAATGCAGGGCTCGAGATCATGACCTGAGGTGAAATCAGATATTTAACAACTGAGACACCCAGGTACCAGCATATGTATTTTTTAAATCTCAAAAGAAACTAGGAATTTGTACAATACCCCTTCCTAAAACAATTTCAAATGATTCTTAATTTTTAACATAAGGTTACTTCAGCCTCATACCTTCGCTAACAACAGTGGACTTGCATTTAAAATATCTTTTTCAGGGGCACTGAGTGGCTCAGTTAGTTAAGCGTCCAACTCTTGATTTTGGCTCAGGTTGTGATCTCATGGTTTGTGAGTTCGAGCCCCGCGTCGGGCTTTGCACTGACAGTGAGGAGGCTGCTTGAGATATTCTTTCTCTCTATCTCCACCCTCCTCCTGCCCACACACTCTCTCTCTCCAAATAACTAAATAAATATTAAAAAAATAATAACATGAAACATCTTTTCCAATTAGCTATTTTTTGTTATGTTACTGTATCTCTTTAAATGTGAGGGTGTCTTTAAAGTTTTGGGGTTACTGGTAGAAGGGCCATGGGAATCGCAGGCTCCGGTGTGCAAGGGGACTTTTGAGATGGGCTACTCCTGCATCCCGGTGTGTCATACACACATCCTGTCCAGTGTAACTTCGTGCTGGCAAAAACGTCCCAGTTTTTACACTAAATTGTGTGGTTTCCCTTCTTAAAGCTCATTTAGTTCAATATTCTCCTCTTAGATGAGAACTGAAGGCCAGAGAAATTAAGTGACTTTCACAAGACGTTTCCAACAGAGTGGTGACCGAGCAGGGCCTGGTGGCCAGCAAGCCTGTCTGCAGAAACGACAGTAGTTCTTTCACTGGAGCAGGCTCCCGCCTTCTCAAAGGAGCATCCGATTTCTGGGGGACAGCTCGCAAGGCCCTTCCAGCCAGACCGGAGTACATCGGCCGGTTATAAAGGCGTCACTTCCCCAAAAGACAGCGTTCCTTCCCGCCAGGTTTTTTCAGTGACAGAATCTTATTTTACAAATGTTTAGCTACATCATGGCCCCCATTTAAATCACCTGCAAGTTCTTCACATACTTATTTCCTCAGGTAACATGTCAGAAAATACAATTCTTGTAAAGATGTATCTAATAAATTTTGTATGTAAAAATTGAAAAAGAAAACTGGCTAATGAGATTAGGCCGAAGAGATGAACAATGGCCAGAATGCAAGGTATGAATGACAAAACCAGGTTTAAGTGTGAGACTGTGTGTTCATGGCGAGCGCCTCACTCGTTCGTGGGGTCGCTCATTCCTTTGTCAATAATAGGGCAGGAGGTCCCATTTAATTAAGCAAATTTTAGCCTTCAGAGCAAAAGCCTGAAAAGCAATCACTTCTCTTTGCTGATAGTTTCTTCCTCTTGGCCCTGACCTGGATTAATAACCAGAGTCTGATCTTTGTTATAACGTTGACACTTCCACGCATAGGCACGTGGCCCAGCAGCACTGGGCAGTTCTTGCAAGGAACAGGGAAAGCAGGAAACTTCCTTCAACACATCCTTCCTCTGTGTGGAGCCAGCAAGTTGAGGCTGCTACCCAAACCTGTAGGGAGGCTGTGTTCATGGAGAGGGGACCAGGGAAGGAGCGAGGGAGTTCCTGCTCTGTTCCTGAGAGCTCTAACTGGGACCTGAAATTGTCCCGGGGTAGCGTTGCTTAAAGACTTGAAAGACTGTCATGTGCATTTCACAGGCCTCTTTATTTTTCCAAATCCATTCAAATACAAGATTTGTATATATTTAGAAGGCTTACTTGTTTAAATGCTCACCGAGGATTAAAAGAATCCTGGAGCCTCCAAGCCCCTGCTGTGTTATGTTACTAACTTACTGGCTGCTGTGAGGGCAGATTTTTTTAGCTGCCCAGGCTTCCACTGCCAATGGAAATAAGCACAGAGCTGGCTTCCTTTCCGGGATCTAATTAGAATTAAACTCCCCAACTGGTGGCAGAATAAACACCAAGTTACATGTGCCTTCGTGCAGGCTCTTTCCTCTGTCTGCAAAGCCATCCCATCACTCGCCGTCGGTCCAAATCAAGCTCTTGATTTCCCCCATGGAAGTTACTGGTTCCTCTCCTGAAATCTGGCAGCACTTTGTCTCTACCACCTAAGGTTTATACCTTATTTCTTGAATTAGAAAGAAAACTCTTCGAAAGAAGAACTGTGTTTAGTGCATCTACTATCTCTCAAAAAACCTAATGCTCTGCTTGGCATATAGTAGGTGCCTAGTACACGAGTATTGAGTAAATGGCAGGTAAATAGAAAATGTTTAATTAGGAGCACCTGGGTGACTCAGTGGTTAAGCGTCCAACTCTTGATTTCAGCTCGGGTCATGATCTAAGGATTTAACTGTCGTGAGTTCAAGCCCCATGTTGGGCTCTGCACTTCTCTTTCCCTCTCTCCCTACCTCTCTCCCACTTGCACTGTCTCTCTCTGTCTCTCAAAATAAGTGAATAAACATTAAAAAAGGGGAAATGCTTAAGTATAAGAGAGATAAGTACTTCTTATTTCCTCTTAGGTTTTTTTTTCTTTTTCTTTTTAAATCTAGATTTTTTTTTTTTTACTTTTGAGAGAGAGAGAGGGACAGAGTACCAGCTGGGGAGGGATGGGGAGAAAAGAAGACACAGAATCCGAAGCAGGCTCCAGGCTCCGAGCTGTCAGCCCAGAGCCCAACACAGGGCTCGAATTCATGCACCGCAAAGTCAGACACTCAACCGACTGAACCACCCAGGCGCCCCTAAATCTACATTTAAAAATGTAACTCATGCTCTGTCTCTCTCTGTCTCAAAAATAAATAAACATTAAAAAAAAAATTAAAAAAAAAAATGTACATGTTTTGACATGAGCTAAAGAAGGATTCAAAGGAACTTTCTCTTAAGTGTCTTTATACTCCTGGGATGCTGGTGGTTTTCCTGGGAAAACTAGAAAACTCAGTGATTTGAGGTCATATGGACAGCTCCTCATCCCCCCTGAAAACATAATGTACTCACAGTTACCTGATTTTTTGTTCTTCTCTTGACTGACTGTAGTTGAACCCATGTGTATAAGTTGGACATGTAAGATCCAGAAGATGCTCTTAGCCTCTCTTGAGCAGTAAACAGAAAAATGACATGGTTACATGCATTCTAATCTCTTGCGTGATGCTTTTTACGTGTTCCTTCTTGTTTTACACTCTTGTCAGTCTTTTAGGTAAGACTAGCATTTTTACCCTAATTAGACAATTACACATCATGAGGCACTAATTTGTTAACCTATGTTCACAAATCATTTCATTGCTACTGCCAGCTTTGATGTGCTGTTATTATTCAGTTATGGAGTAAATAATTCGACAGCTCACAGGAAGAAACTCATTATTTTCTGGGAGATATTGTTGTTATTTTCGGTGTTTTAAAAATACTTTAATCAAAACTTTAAAAAAATTGCTTTAATCAAAACTTTTAACAAATCTGACATAGCACTCATAATCGTAGTAAATAAACAGTATTCATTGCTTTAACTTGAACAATTATTTGGGGGCCAAATACTAGCTCCCGAATTTCACAATGAATAGATTTCTTTAAAAAAAAAAAAAGAAGGAAAGAAACTCCCCCCCTCCTTAATGCCAGTTCACATCTCCCATGATGGTGTAATTTATAAAATGCAGCTTCTAATATTGATTTGCACAGCACTTTCATGGCCGGAGATAAAAGCAGCAATTTCCTTCCTATTTGGTGCCGCTATACACTTGCTCAAACTTTCTTGATCTTCTAGTACCGTTGATTCCATTTGGTAAGCACCTTTGCCCACTGCCACATTCTGGGAGCCAGAGGTAACTCTGGGTTCCCTCCGTGGCTCTTTGGCGACTAGAGAAACGAAGCTGCCAGGTGTGAACTCCCATCAGGTTTCACTCCTGCTTCTGCTGACAGTTTGCATCCAGGATCAATAATATCATTATGCATTTATGTGCAAACATCACAATTACTTTAAGCAATTAAGTTCTTACCTTCTCTGTACTCCCAGTAATAACACATCCTAAGGAAGGGGCATGCCTGTCATATCATTAAGAGATACATGCGAACCTTGTAATAATGCTATTGACCCATGCCGTGGCCATTTCCCACATAGAATATGCACGCTCAGGTTGTTATTTATCTTCTAGGTCCTCATCATTTCTCTTCGACTACACTGTGACTTCCTCTAGGGCCAAGACCGTGTGCCTGCTACCCCTCGGAGTCTCTGTGCTACCCAGAAAAGCACCTGGCGCACCGTAAGTAGGCTGTCAAAGAAATGTTTGCGGGCACTTGGGTGGCTCAGTCGGTGAAGTGTCATGATCTCACTGTTTGTGGGTTCAAGCCCTGCTTCGGGTTCTGCACTGACAGCTCAGAGCCTCTAGCCTGCTTCAGATTCTGTGTTTCCCTCTCTCTCTACCTGTCCCCTGCTTGCTTGTGCTTTCTCTCAAAAATAAATAAATAAACCATAAAAAAAATGTTTGTGGTTGGTGTGCAATAAAAGTGATTCGGTGAGTAAAGTAGCCTTTCTCCTAGTAATTCGAGGTATGGATAAAATGCTTTCTTATTTTCCTATTATGCCAAAATACCTTCTTCCTAAGCTTTTCCTGAGACTTTCGGGTTGGCACTGCATGCTTCCTCAGAGTGAAAACTCACTTTCCAGTGACAGCAGAACACCCCAGGTGAGCGCTAATCCAAGGCGTAGAGATGTAGACCTTCCCCCACGTCCCTTCTGTTAGGATTAAAGAAAAGCTGATCCAGTGGTATTTTTGCATTCTTTTATCCCCTCTCAGTCGGCAGCTGTACCCATAGCCCACACTTACCTTCTGACAGCTTCCGTCTTCGTTTCCTCCAGAACAGCAGGTGAAACTGTATATAAGCAGGGAGAGGTGACGCAAGCCATCTCACTCTTGAAGGTTTTGATGGGAAGACTCTCTCTAACATCCTGTCTGTGTTCAGCGGCATTAGGGTAGCCCCTTATAACAACAGCAGGCTAATGGTGCTGTGATTCCTTCTGACGAAAGCTTGGAGACCAGGCTGCTCCAGCAAACACGATGCTGGGGCAGCCTGCAGGCACAGGGCGGTGGTGTGCTGCTCAGCTCGCTAGCAAGGCCCTGGCATTGCAGGCGAGGCTACAAGCCTTCTTGGTTGGGGATAACTGGCTCCTTGGAATTACAGTTGGAAACATCTTTAAATGATGCTTTTTTTAAGTTCGTGAGCCACAGCTTACAATAAAGGGACACTCTCCTTCCTGGTTTGGTCACCTTATTGGGGCTTTTGAGGAGCAGGGCCAGATGTACATGGCCTTGAGACAGCCTCATCAGAGAAATCTAACCACCCAGTCTGTCCCCTCCTGTGTCCACTTCTCCACCAGCTCTTCCTCCCAGCATCCTAATCTGAGGGCAAATAGTCGTATCAAAATATTTGACCCATCTCTTCTCCTAGTAAGGAAATGTTAAAGCAATAGGGAGCAGCCTTTACCTGGCCCCTAAATACAATTAAAATGACTGCTTCAGCTGAGAGGATCTAGTTTTCCTCTTTTTCAGTAAAAGATAAACACATAACCAACCACATGAATAAATGAAACCGACTACATAAATAAATACTAAGTATTAACAAATATAGACACAAAATTATTCTGGGTGTTATGAGGTGAGGAACATTCCCGGTTCTTTATTCTTATTTATTTATATAGTGGGGTTTTGACAATCTCCTGATTGTCATTTTCAATGTCATAAGCTGATTTGTAGTTAGGTCTTACCTTGGAAAGTGCTTATGTTTGGAAACTTTTCATAGATTAACTGAATTAGCTAGAGAATTTGCTAAATCTCTTGGTCTCAACTCAGCTGAAAAATCTGCTTGTCACTGAAGAATTTCACTCTGATCTACAAATTTATCTGACAGTGACACTTGTGGAAGAGGCACTGAAATTGAGTACACATACCTGAATGCTTAGAGATCCGTGATGGTAAAAATGCAGACCACCCCGCCCCGCTTCCTGCACCACCCCCCCCCTAGCATTCAGAATCAGCTCCTTTGGGGTCTACCAAAAAGCAGAGCCTTAGACAAGGATTTGGGTGCCAGGATTTATTTGAAAGGTCATCCCAGTAGCGCACTAGTGGGATCTGGAGGAGGGAGACAGGGAAGGAAGGAAAAGCCAATAAAAGTATGGTAACGAGAGGGTTATGACTGCGGGTCACTGGAACCAACCCCAAGAGACTGCAAGACACAGACTTCAGAATTCTCCCACCAACAAGCAAGGAAGGTGTGGTAATTGTCCATCAGCTCCTCTTCCTCATTGGTCAAAGGCTGCTCTTAGAAGCCCCAACCCCTGACACGTCTGACCTGCTTCGGGGCTGCATGTAACATGCTTCTGTGACCAAAGAAAGCCATCAGACAGAAAATCCCAGAGGTGTAGGGACAGGAAGCTGTATGCATGGAGCTGGTCACAGAAGCTGCAGATAAAGGAGAATATATGGGCAAGGCACCAACAACATCTATCACCAGAATCTCTGGAGGTGGAGCTTGGGAATCTGCATTTTTAACCCCAGATGCTTCTGATCTTCAAATAAATTTGAGAACTACTGATCCATAATGCAATCTGCTGAGGTTATTTCCCATGCTTTACTGCCTTTGGAGAATCCAAAGCCCTTTGTGTGACATAAACAGTCCTGCAGGGTCTGGCCTATTCCTGCCTCTACGGTTACATCCCCTCATTGCAATTTTCGTCTCCAGACTCTGGATCGAGGCATCAGCTTGCTTGCACTCACGTGAAAACCAGGCTGTTTTACACTTGTGCCTTGCGCTCAGAATGTTTCAGCTGCACGTAACAGAAAACTTAACCAGCAGTGGCTTAAACAAATAAGGATTTATTTTTCTAACCCAGCAAGAAGTCTGGAGATGGGCTGCTGTTGACATTGGTTCCGTGGCTCAACAAAGTCAAGGCAGAAGTCTGATTCTTTCAGATTTGCCTTCCTGGTTGCAAGTGGCTGCTGCACAAGTCAGGAAGGTGCAGCACCAAATAAGCAAAAGGTTTCCCAGAAGAACCAGCAAAGTTGTTCTCTTAATGCCTCATTGGCCTGAACTATGCCACATGGCCGCCCCGAGCAGCACAGGGGTAAGTGGATATTGTAGCTATTCCAGGCTCTGTAGAGGAAACAGAAAGGCAGATGAGGGATGGAAAGTCGAAAATGGGATTCGGTTAGTCTTTTCTCATCCTATTTGCCCAGGGAATACCTATTTAACTTTCGAGATGAATTTTTCCCCTAATATTTAATTTCCAAACTTTCATTAAAATTGAAAGCATTACATATAATACACCTGCCTACCTACCACTTAGTTTCTAGAAGCGATATTTTGCTATTTTTGCTTTAACACATCTCTGTTTATCTATGCATTCCTCTATCAATCCATCCAATCCATCTTATTTTCTGGATGCAATTCAAAATAAGTTGCAAATATCAGTATACCTCCCCCCAAATGCTTCTCACCATGTATGTCATTATCTAGAGTTCAGTATTTGTTTAGAGTTCTTTTTTAAGGTGAAATTCACAAACGACAAAATGCACAGATCTTAAGTGCACCATTTGATGAGTTTTGACAAATGCACATACCCAAATCCCTATCAAGATATGGAATCACACAGTGCCTGGGTGGCCCAGTCAGTTGAGCATCCAACTTTGGCTCAGGTCATGATCTCACGGATTTTGAGTTCGAGCCGCATCAGGCTTACTGCTGCTGTCAGTGCACAGCCTGCTTTGGATCCTCTGTCCCCCGTGTCTGTCTGTCTGTCTGTCTCTCTCTCTCTCCTCTCTCTCTCACACACACACACACACACTAAATAAACATTTAAAAAAAGAAAAAGAATCACCACAGGAAATTGCATCATGTTCCTTCCTAGTCAAGGGACCACCATCCTCTAAAAGCAACTACTGCTCTGCCTTTTTTCATAGCGGATTAGTTTTGCTTGTTCTAGAACTTGATCTAAGTGGACTCATACAGTACATATGAGTAAAAGTAAAGTCTTTTTATTTAAAACTTGAGACACTTTGAGATGGCTAAGAATGGACTCCTTTTAATACCTTTTGTGCATGCACAGACTTCTGAAATAGTAAGTCTAGCATTTTCCTTTCACATATTGTTTACCCATCCATCTTCCCCTTGTAGTATGTGATTCCTTCAAGGGCAAAGATCCTTTCTATTAATCTTTGTATTCTTAGCAGAGATCCTGCAGACATTTATAAATGTCTGTTAAATGAGTTGATGGGGGGAATAGATTAAAGTCACTGGATCGTAGTAGGCTAGTAGCAAATTTTAGTTCATGTACCTTCCTTTTGTATAACCCTTAACCCATTTCATTACAGTTATCTGTGTGGGCATCTGTCTTGCCTGCTAGATGTGCCAGCTTAGGCATGGTTGTACCTTAGTCAACTTGGTAGCCTAGTGCTTGGCACCTCACGTATGTCGCTTCAAAGGCACCAATGAGCGCTGTGACTGTTCACTGTATGGCTGGGTTCCTGTTGATTCTCCTCAGTGGGTCCTTTCTCTTAGCAAGGGGATCCAAAAGTCCTTGGTGAGAATGGGAGGATGATGTGGTGCGTTTCCGTGTGTCGCAGCCCCACAATTGGTGGTCTGGACTATGTGGCACAGAGTGGGTCTTTGCGGAGCCTTGACGGTGAAGCCCTCTTCCTCGGTCCATATGCTTGTGGGCTAGGAACCCTGTGCTGGTAATGCATGCCAGAGTGCTAACTGCTCACTAAGACGAGACTGGTAAGGGCTCCCAGAGTGGCTTGCATTTGAACTGGGGAATCTGGACCTCTCATACTTCGTGGGAGGGACTTGCCTTGCTATGCTTCTGGGCAATTTTTATTTCTTCCCATCCATGTGCTTTCCCTGGATTGCCCATTAAGAGGGGGTATTATTCCCTGTTGTCTCAGACTGCCAGGTCCCACCTGGTGGAGCGTCATTCATTCTTATATAGTCTTCACTTCTTGGAGAAATAACATCCCAAAGTGAAGTGCCTCTCAGAGAAGTGAACTCTTTCCAAAAGGAGACTTTGGGTTTGAGGCACAGTCTTGGGTCTTTCACCGGCCCGTATATTTAAGGGTAAGAGTGGCAGTTTCTTGGCTACTCCTTGTAGGACTGGTTCTCCTCTCTCCAAGCACCATGCCTCCTCCTGTCCAGCCTCATTTGACTACCTCTTTTGGAGCCAAGATCCAGATTAGATTAAGATGGCCTGATCTTGTCTTTTATACCAATGGGGATACAACATTAGCTCATTGACGGAACGTGGGTCCCACAGAAGGAAATGGCCCTGCAGCCTGGGGTGCTGACCTGAGCATCAGACCTGAGTCCTAGCCCTGGCTTTGCCACTGACACTCTGTATTACTTTGAGCAAGTCATTTCCATGCTTTGAGCCTCAGTTTCCCCATCTAGGCAATGTCCTAGACTCCACCTAAAATCACCGTCAGGTCTGAAATTACGAGAGTCAGGTTCCATTTGAAATGTCAAATTTAGGTTCCACATGAAAAAGACCTCAGCTGGAAGATCAATAAGGATTCCAAAGAAGCCATTTTTCACCTGGGGCTTCTTCATTCATCATTATCTGCCCTAATCATCTCATCTCTCGTGCCGGCCCTGGGCCGACAGATCTGTCCAGCTGCTCTCGCTCTTCTGGACGGGCAGCAAACCCCGGAGGAGGCCAGCTCAGTTTGGCCTGGCACGGAGCAAGACGGAAGTATTAATCAACCCAGAAGTGGCTGCTGGCAGGAGATCAGAAGGTTTTGTCCAGGTTCGTTGAGTGAGCAGAGCCGATGTGGGGTGAGGCTGTGTGCTAAGAAAGGTGCCGAGCACGAAGGCACTTTTTTGACGGCGGCTGCCCCGGCATGCTCTGCACAGGGACACAGTGACTGGAACACCTTGCCCGTACTAATGAAGCATGGAGTACCATGTGTTTTGTTTTAATGCAGAAGGCTAACTAATGGATTAACTTGGACAGCTTGTCTTCTCCAAGTGAAGAAAGTGGTGAGTGTAACGGAGGGCCAGAGTGCCGGCCAGCTTCGGGAGGGGAAGCCAGCGAGGACAGAAACCCTGAAGCCTCACATGGCTTACTGGAATGTCTTTCCCCGAGACCAGAGCTGCTCCCCTCTTCCACACCATCCCCCCGCCTCCAGACTATGGTTCTTAATTAGAAGAAGTCTTTTGGATGCGTGTCATATCCCGCTTCTGGTAACAGCACTTCTCCTCCACTGTCTATTGCATGAAGTGACTTTGTAAGGACCTATTTCAAAAGCTGGAGTGCAAAGGGAAAAGTGGTTTTCAAAGCGAAATGCAGTGGAAGAAAGACTTAAAAGAGGAAGTCAAGCATTCATCTTTATCAGAGCATCTCAACCATTTCTTTACCACACATTGTTATGAAGCACAAATGTACCTCGTGCTTTATGGGAATCCTGATGGATGAATGTCAGGGTGATTAAAAAGGAATAAATCCTGGGGCACTTATGCTTTCCACAAAAGGACTCTTCACTTTACTGAAGATTGCCTTCAGGTGTTCTTTTTGTTTTAAATGGCTTTTCTGGGCCCCTGGGTGGCCCAGTCCGTAAGTGTCCAACTTTGACTCAGGTCATGATCTCACGGTTTGTGCATGCAACCCCCAAATCGGGCTCTGTGCTGATAGCTCAGAGCCTGAAGCCTGCTTCGGATTCTGTGTCTCCCTCTCTCTCTTCTCCTCACCCACTTGTGCTCTGTCTCTCACTCAAAAATATATAAAAACATTTAAAAAATGACTTTTCTGAGCACTTAAAATACAATGTGATTTACACACCTCAATTGATTCAATTCTAGTTCAACCTAACTTTAAACCGTTTTCCTAGAGGCAGGAAGAATGCCTGTTTCTCTCTCGGCATTCCTTCTCTCAGTTCTTCCCCTTCCCAAGGAACCACACCACTGACCAGTTCTGGGTTTGCTAAGGGGCTGGAACATGTACTTTGCAGCCCAGAGGTATAATTCAACCCCAGAGTTGACAAGTGAAAAATGGGGCTCCCAGGAAGTTGATACAACTTCTTTGAGATTATCTAGCAAGTTAGTGCTGTCTCTACTCCACAATATTATCTCCTTACTGTAGTCCCTTACTTCATACCTGCCTGGCGGAAACTATATCCCCAGTCTCTCAGACTTGTTAGGTAATTGTCCCTGGTGCAAAAGCAAACCCAGAGGGTTAACACACAGCAGCTACCATTCATTTTCGGCCCAGTGAGAATTAGCTTACCAAGCAGTTTCAGGGTGCTAAGTAGTGGAGGCAGGGAGCCAACTGGCCAGAGGACATGGGGTCAGCCTCGAAAGTCATGCTGGATTGAGAGCAATTTGAGTGTCTGGAGGAGAAGGTAGCAGAAGAGAAAGGTGAGGAAAACTGCAAAGCAAAGTTTGCTTTTTTGTTAATTGCATATTTTCAAATTCAAACTAAAAACAGGCTTTCGTTATTTAGTATTTTTGCATTACATTCTTCGATTGCTTGTGCCTTAGAGATTAGGTGTGCTTCGAAACCAAACACTGAAATCACGGTCCAGTTTATGGTCTGCGTATTCTCGTCTGCCACTCTCTCTTCAGTCCATTGCACTCTGGCTTCTGGCTCCCATTCTCAAGATCACCAGTGACCTCCATAGCAATGGGTGTATTTTTTAGTTCTAACAGTGTTTAACCTCCCAGCAGTACTTGACTCAATTCCCTCATTCTTGAAAATCTCTCCATTTATCTACCATTAAACCAAGTTCTCCTGCATTCTTCCTAACTTTGACATTGAGCATCATTTCATGTGTCTGAGGAGCAACTTTTTAATCTTCATGTTGAGCTGCAATCTTCCTTGCTCTGCCATCTAATCACATGACTTGACTTCCAGTCGTCATGTTGAGCTTCCTCCCACCGCAGGACCTTTTCACATCCTCTTCCCTCTGCCTGGAACATTGATCTTTCTCCTTTCCATTCACTTACCTCCTGTCTCCTCAGATCATTTTACTTCCCCAGGAAAGCTGTGGTGGGTCTTCTTGACAAACCATATTGTAGGCTCCCAGAGTATTGTGTTCTTCTCCATTTCATAAAAAAACCCTGGCATGTTTTTAAAAGCCCGACATATTTTTATTTTTTAATTTAATTTAATTTTTCAATGTTCATTTTTGAGAGAGAAAGTGCAAGTAGGAGGGGGCAGAGAGAAAGGGGGACAGAGGATCCAAAGTGGGCACTGTGCTGACAGCAGAGGGCTCCGTGCGGGACTCAAACTCAGGAGCCATGAGATAAAGACCTGAGCTGAACCGACTGAGCCACTCAGGTGCCCCAAACCTGACTTTTTTTTTTAAAACACAGGACTTACACAGTGTTTTGATGGAATATGTGGATGAAAGCAGTATTACATTCATTTGAAATTTTATACGTGTTGGTACCATTATTTGATTGTGTATTCCCCACACATTAAACAATAAGAGGCAGAATTGCATCTGCTGTTTCTTATCATCGTACCCCTAGCGTTTAGGGTGGTGCCTGCCATGTGATGGGCACACCATAAATACTTGAAGATCTTATTAACTGTACCTAGGTTTTCTTGTCTGGAAAATAGGAATATTACTATGAATCCAACCTGGAATTCGCTGGGATTCCCAACAGGGACTATGACAGTATAAACTATTGTAAGTGAATATCCTTTGACAAACTAAGGTACGATCCAAATGTAAATGTGAGTTGTTGACACTCACAGAGGAAACGGATCACCCACACTTATCCCGTAAAGAATACATTAAAACCACTTCACTGCATTACCTAAATGAGGCAAACATGTGAAAATTCGAGGACTTTTTAGCCTTGAAACTGAAATTTATCAGACAACTACACACATCAAATCTGGACTCTTCAGGTAGCAAATGTGATGGCAGGCTTCTCTGCTGATTTAATCTACAAGATAAGGAACAGCTGGGTCTTGAGATTGTTCACTTGACTACATGGCTACTCCCCATGTATAGATAGTTTAAGTACTTAAACTCTGGAGATAAATCGTAACTCTTGAGCTTATATTCATTCTCCTGGCAATCTACAAGCAAATATGGCCTGGGAGACTTTACCCCTCCAACGATAGTCTCTTTTTTGGAAACACCGCATCTGTCTTTGTGCTTCGGTGTCCTTACCTATAAAATGAGAATACTAAAACCTACCCTGCCTGCCTCAGGGTCATTAGGAAAGTCTAAAATAAAATTAAACAAAGGAAATTATCTTGTGAAGCATAAAGTTTCACACATGTGTAATTCATTCCTCTTCATAGTAATTGTATGATGAATATTCTATATACAAGTCGTACCTGTAAATTGCCACAATAATTAATTAGGTTATGATATTCATGGCCAGACACCTCTGTGGAACAAGAAATGTCTCTCAGATGACTTGAGGGAAAAAAACCAACGATTAGGAATCCAGAATATTTCTAGATTTAGCATTTTGTTTTCCCTGAATGGCCCTTTTCTGTCTTTCCAGAGAACCCTGCTATATCACTAAAGGGAATGGTTTTTCTTAGTCAAAAATAAATACAATTAAGTTGAGAGTGGCCATGTAGATCTTCAGACATAATGGTTGGCTGCTCTGAGCCTCGTTTCAGCTGTTGGTCCTGAATGGGGCTCCGGCCCTTTAGGCACACATTCCTCTAAAACACTGAGCAAATCATGTGTTTTAACCACACATGCCAGGTTTCAGGGAACCAAACTCTCTTTAATTATGCAACAGTTTGCACATTTGCTGGATGCACATGAGGGGCTATTTTATAAATGCACAATTATCAGAAGCAAAAAATTTTAAAAAATAACTCACAGATGAATCTGGAACACAGTAAGAGAGGAGACAACATTGTATGAAGAGAAAGGCCTGGAGACCCTTTTGGCTAAATCCTGTTGCTTCAGAGTTTTGCACCTGTCAGTGTCTTTTATTTGCTTCAGTAGAAGATATTTCTTCAAGCCTGCGGACAACTCTGAAATTGCAAAACAGGCATGGAAGCACATTCATGGAAATGTAATCTTTTCTTCCTGTAGACTGCGGGGACTATGAGCTATCCTGGGGTTCCACGGGCCAGAGAGGGGAAAAAGCGGAGCGGTCCCAGAGAAAAGTAACCGTGGAGGAGGAGCTTCCACCGGAAGCGCGGGGATAGGGTAAGAAGTTCACGTTTGTAAGTGATTGGAACAGCTGCCAGTACATATACTGTCTTTCGGGGGCGTGAGATGATAGTAAAGCCAGACAGCCGATCCAAGCTCCCCGGGCAGCAGAACGGAGGGGAGGCAGCATCCTTCATTAAAATACAACCAGGACGTTCGAGGTTAGGCATCAGGAGAAACTTACTGAAGAAGGTAAAGACTTGTTTGTTTCTGAAGGCATCAGCACCACAGTTTGAGTTTGAGGAATTTTAAGCAATGGAATGGAATAGAATGAAGTTAGTTTATTTGGAGACTGAGAGATTTAAAAAAAAAAAAATGGTCAGAAGGTCTCCTCTTCAGCTGGCTCATTTTTCTTCCAAGCGCACTAACTCCAGTGAACCCCTGTCAGTGCGCCTGGGTTCAAAACCAGATCTACCACTTACTGGCTGTGTGGCCTTAGACAAGTTACTTCATCTCTCTGTGCCTCAGTTTCCTTCTTAGTCAAACAGATGATAATGACAGAATGTCCCCTCAAGGGACATCGTGAAGAATAAATGAGATCGCCTATGGAAAAGCCTTTAGCACAACACCTTCCAGGTAGTAAGCACTTAATACACATTGGCTGCTATTATTATTTTGTTTTTGTATTCATTTTCATCTTTGGCCTCCTCTCCACACACGGTCCACGTCTCTATGCTCTTTACAGTCCCATCGTAGCTCCCCTTAGGCTGCAGGATTGTACTTACATCATCTGGGCATGTCATCCACACAAACCCAGTGTGGCACTCATGATTTCCCATGCCAGCTGACTTTTTCCCCCAAAACATCCAACATTGGTCATCAACATACCTTCTCATGTTAGTCTCCTAGACAGAGACTTTGGAATCCCCTCAGATTATTCCCTCTTATTCCCCATTGCTATTGTCTTAGTCCTTTAAAATGATCTTTAAGGGGTGCCTGGGTGATTCAGTCACTTAAGCATCCAACTTCAGCTCAGGTCATGATCTCGCATTTTGTGGGTTCGAGCCCTGCATTGGGCTCTGCGCTAACAGCTTGGAGCCTGGAGCCTGCTTCAGATTCTGTGTCTTTCTCTCTGCCCCTCCCCAGCTCATGCTCGCTCCCTCCCTCTCTCTCTCTTTCTCAAAAATAAAAACATTAAAAAATGTTTTTAAAAATAAAAAAATAAAATGTCCTTTAATCTCCTTCACCACCACACTCTCATGGATTCCCTGACTTCAGCAAGATTCTGGACCTTCCCCCCACTGTCTCTTTCTACTCCCCCACTGCCAGCTCATCCTAGTCTGTTCCTACTCTAATCTTCCTAAAATTCCATTTTACCTTGGCAAGTCTCCTGCTTAGGAGCCAAAAATGACATCCAACTGTCACTGCACTAGACTTCAGGCTCCTTTTTGGTGTGCTGGGAATGTTTTGGATCTGAATCTTGGAGGGTGCTTCCATGGCGCGTGTTAATAGTCACCTTACGCTGCTCACACCACAGATGGTGGAGCTTAAACAACAGAAATTTATATTCTCCTGGTCCTGGGGGCTAGAAGTCCAAGATTGAGGTGTGGGAATGGTTGGTTCCTTCCGAGGCCTCTCCTTGGCTTGTGGACAGCCGTCTTTTCCCTGTGTCCTCACGGGGTCTTCCCTCTGTGTGTATCTGTGCCTAATCTGTTCTTAGGACTGTGTCCTAGCCTCCTCTGCTTATGGGGACACCATAATGATGTCATCATGGATTTGGGCCCACCCTGATGATCTCATTTCAGCTTATTTAGGTCCTTTAGGACCCTGTCTCCAAATACAGTCACATTCAAAGGATTCAGGATTTCAACATGAATTTTGACAGCGAGACAACATAATTCAGCCATACTAGTCTATGTATGTAAAAATTAATCGAAGCATACCGTCAGTGTACATGTAGTTTACTGTACCTATATTATACTTTGGTAAAATATTTTAAAAACTGGCAGCAGTAACATAAAAAATCAACTTCCTCTGCTTGACCTCAAATCCCATTTTCTCTTCTCGCTGTCGTAGGCAAATCCTTGCTATCCTTCTCACTTCCCTTGTTCTCTCCATGCATTCATTCATGCACCCGTCACTATGTCTGTTTCTGTGTCTACACTCATACCTTTCCTCCCCTCCATAATCTTTTTAAAGAAAGTTTATTTATTTTCAGAGGAAGAGAAAGCATAACTGAGGGAGAGACAGAGAGAGAAGGAGAGACAGAGAATTTCAAGTCAGCTCTGCACTGTCAGCATGGAGCCCTACTCGGGGCTTGATCTCACGACCCTCGGATGATGACCTGAGCTGAAATCAAGAGTCAGAGGCCCAGCCAACTGAGCCACCCAGGCGCCCCTCCTCTCCATAGCCTTTAAAACCTTTCAGGGTTGGCTCAAGTTCCATCTTCTGGATGTACAAATTTGGTCACATGCTCTTTTTTTTTCATTCAGCAAGCATTTATGGAGTGTATCCTATGTGCTGGGCCCAATGTTCTGGAATACTGAGTGAGAGACATGTCCCCCAGCCTCATGGAGCCTGCCATTTGTGGGAAAACAGTTGAGTAGCAATCAGCCAGCATTATAGTGGTGAACACCGGGTATCTTAGTCTTGCCGCGGCTGCTTTAACAAAAGCCCACAGACAGTGTGGCTTCAACAACAGACAGCTCTGGAGGCTGTGAAGTCCAGGATCAAGGTGCTGGCAGATTTGGTTAATGGCGAGAGCTGCCATTCTTTTTTTTTTTTTTTTTTTTAATGTTTCTTTATTTTTGAGAGAAAGAGAGACAGAGTGCGAGCAGGGGAGGGGAGAGAGAGAGGGAGACACAGTATCCGAAGCAGGCTCCAGGTCCTGAGCTGTCAGCACAGAGCCTGACGCGGGACTCAAACTCACGAACTGTGAGATCATGACCTGAGCTGAAGTCGGACACTCAACCGACTGAGCCACTCAGGCTCCCCAGAGCTGCCGTTCTTGGTGTGTGTCCTCATACCCTAGAGAGAGCGCCCTGGGATCTCTTTCTCTTTTTAGAAAGCTGTCAACTCCATCCTGAGGCCTCATGACCTCATCTAGACTTCATTACTTCCCAAAGGCCCTGCCTCCAAGTGCCATCACGTCATCACATTGGGGGCTGGAGCTTCAGCATGGGAATTTTGGGAGAGCGCAGACATTTAGTCTATAACTCAGGGCATAATGTGAGCACAGTCATCAGAGACCATAAGGATGAGAAAGATTAGCCAGATAAGGGGATGCGGAAGGTAGAATGCATTCATGGGAAAGCCTCCTGCAGATGTCCCAGAAGGAAGGAAAGCACAGCTGATTAGGGAACTAGCTGCAAGTGACTTAGCGTTTCCGGGGCATAGGGGTGCAGAAAGGGGTGATGGGAAAGAGGGTGCTGAGGCTGAAGAGGGACTCCAGCAACTATTCAGGGGACTTTGCACTTTATCCTGCAGGCCGTAGTGGGTCATTGAAGCATGAAAGTCAGTCAGAATTGCAGTGTAGAAATTTCTCTTTGGCAGCAAAAAGGAGGATAAATTAGGGTGACCCGCTGGAAGTCCTCTCCAAACTCTACATCCTGATCTAAAGTTTAATGGTCTATTTTTGCTCCCAGGCTCTAGATTTCAGTCTCCTACCTGAGTATAAGCTTGTTCAGGACAGGACTCTATTTTTGCAGGTGCCCGGCATAAGATCTCCATAAAAACTCCCCAAGTTGGGGCACCTGGGTGGCTCAGTCGGTTAAGCATCCGACTTCGGCTCCGGCCATGATCATGTGGTTTGTGGGTTCAAGCCCCACGTTGGGCTCTGTGTTGACAGCTCAGAGCTTGGAGCTTCCAATTCTTTGTCTCCCTCTGTCTCTGCCCCTCCCCTGTTTGCACTCTGTCTCTCACTCTCTCTCAAAAATAAACATTAAAAAAATTGTTTTTAATAAAAAAAATTAAAAAGCTCCACAAAGATCATCTTCTGATCTTTTTTTCCCTCGCTATGATCAGATGTCACCGTAACACTTTTCTTTCAGTAAAGAATGTTCTTCCCACACGATTATTGTACTTATTTTATTGGACTTTCTTGGGCATGTCCAGAAAATGGTCTCGTGTCCAGTGCAAAGGTCATAGTGCTGTGGACAGTGACAGTTGGATATAAAGCAGGGCTTCTGGGATTTTAATGTGCACCCAGACCCTGAGGGCTCCTGTTAAAAATGCAGATTCAAGGGCGCCTGGATGGCTCAGTCAGTTAAGCGTCTGACTCTTGATTTCAGCTCTCACAGTTCATGAGGTTGAGCACCATGTCAGGTTCTGAGACTCTGCTGCTCTGACAAGCAGATGTAGCAGGTCCACGGGCATATTTTGAGGAGCAAGGTTGTGGGGGGAGCACACCCCAGGCTGAAAAACCTGAGGGCCTGGGTTCGAGCTCTGCTTTGTCAGAAAGCGGATGCAAGACTTGGACCAAGTCAGCGAACTTCCCTGGGCCTCAAACTTCCTCTTTGAATAAGGAGTTTGTCCAGTTGATCTCTTTAAATTAATCTGCGATTTGGTGGGTTCCATTTGGCAAAAACATTTTGAGAGTCTTGAAGAAAAGAGGTATGTGAATTCAGTCCATTATAGTTATTAATGTTACTGATAGAGAGGCCGTGGCTTGAGTTGCAGTGGATTAAAAAAAATAATCCTTTAATCTTTCTAACATAGTCTCTCACCACTTGGCTGGGCACAATGTAGATTACTGCTTTGAATGCGCTGGGCTAAAACAAAAATCTCAAGGCGGGATCCTCTTGCGTTTATACTCCATTTGCGGCCACGCTGACTCGGATGCATGTTGAAATAACTTTTCAATCGCCAAACAGGCCTCCATTTACTTTAAAATAAATTTTCAAGGAGTTCTATGTAAACCCCAAATTCACCACGGTAGCCGGGAAAGAACAGGTGCGACGGAGTGTGGATTTTTGAATTTAAACATCTCTAACTTGGGATTTCGTTGATGTGATCCCTGAAGGTCTCAGCACTGCTACTGTATGCGCTGAAGAGGGAGGATAATGAAGAGAGGTATAATCTCATTTGTTACGGAACGCTGTTCGTGACAGCTCATTGGAGCCACCACGCTGAAGGCCAATGGAGAGGTTAACCGTTTTTTTCTTTCTTTCTCCCCCCTCCTCAAATACTGACTATTCAAAGCAGTGGCAGGAGAATCAGAGAACAGCATCACAATAAGATAAAGGCAGTACTTGCTTTCAAATGTAATTCTTCTCTCCAGTATTAACAAGCTGCTGAGTGGAGGAACAGCACAGCACCGTCCTTGGGACAGTGGGTTTCACTTATTCGGACAAGGCCCGACAGAAGGGAGATGAGAGAGCGTAACCCTAGGGGCAGACACGTCAGGTGCCGGCTGTGCTTGTGTGTGTTGTGGAGGGGTGTGCGGGTGGGGGAAGGACAGGAGGAAGCCTGTCAGGGGGCTGGCGCCGATAGTGTACCATCAAGGCTCAAATAATTACTCAGTTCAGAAACATTCACATGTAGCTTAAAGACGTTGGTGTTTTTTTAATGAGTGAATTTCAGGCAGTATATGCAATTGTGACCAAAAAAAAATATATGGTAATAGTGCGCCTTCTCTTCTTTGCCAGAATTCTCAGCCTGCAGCTACAAGCGGGGGAGGGGGGGGTAAGTCCATGTGACAGTAGTGAAAGTGCTGCTATCTGGCATGTCCTGGGAACGGTCGCCTTCCTTGCAAGCCTCCCATTTGGGAGCTCCTAACCGATCTCAGCACCCAGACGCCAGGACTCCAGCCCCCCACCCATGACTCCGGTTTCCAGAGAGCCCACCTGCATTGACCAAGAGAGCTCTCTCACGTCCCTTGCTGCTCCTGTTGGGGCTCCCTCCATTCTTCTAGGTCCTGCAGCCTCTCGGGTCCCTCATCCCATGCAACCTTGGCATTTTGGTTCGTGTTTGTGTCTCTTTCCTCAGCACCCTGCCCAGCCATGATGCCAGTTGAGTTCCCTCCTCCTTGCCTTAAATCATAAGCTCTTCTTCTCTACTCTGCTCCTTCCAGGAAGCTGGCTGCCCCCGCTCTGTTCAGCCAGCCCCTTTCTCCTTCCTGGATTTCAGTCCATTTGACTTCAGTTTTATGGGTTTTTTTTTCTCCAAACCTTTTGCTACCAAAACCGAAACCGAAACAAGCAAACAAAAAAATAAAACCAGACATGTTCTTGGGAGCGTTTTTTTTTCTTCTTATGCTATTTTAGCTTCTCACTGTTAAGATGTAAAGAGGCAGCGTCCACAGAGTTAACGGCAGAGCAAATGGACCCAGTGCACCCTTGCGAGCTCACAAATGGCAGCCTTGAGCTCGTCAGTGAAACATGAGGCATTTCCAGAATGCTGACTGTAGGAGAAGCCTGAACGGGCAGTCAGACCAAGCAGGCTCGCCCCCTTACAGTGTGGACAGTCGTTGTACCTCATTGAGCCTCAGTGTCTTCATCTGCAAAACCACCCTGCCATTCGGGGAGTAAGCTGAGGTACTCTAGTCAGTGCGCCTGCGAGTCCATGGGTGTCCAGAGCATGTTCCTCTATGCATTTTCCCATTGGTTCCTCCTCAGTCAGCAAGGCAGAGGCACCCGTCCTCATCCAGTCTCCAGAAGGCTTTGCTGTTTGTCTGCCTTTGTAGATATTCTTTTTTTTCTTTTTTCTTTTTTTGAGACAGAGAGAGAGAGCACAAGCAGGGGATAGGGGAGGAGAGAGAGAGAATCTTAAGCAGGCTCCATGCTCACCTCAGAGCCCAACATTGGGCTTGATCCTATGACACTGGGATCATGACTTGCGCTCAAATCAAGAGTCAGATACTTGGGGCGCCAGGGTGGCTCAGTCAGTCAAGCATCTGACTCTTGATTTTGGCTCAGGTCATGATCTCATGGTTTGTGAGATTGAGCCCCGTATCAGGCTCTGTGCTAACAGCATGGAGCTTCCTTGGGATCCTGTTTTCCTTCTTTTTCTCTTCCCCTCCGACACTTGTGCTCTCTCTCAAAATAAATAAATAAACATTAAAAAAAAAAAAAAAGAGTCAGACGCTCAATCAACTGAGCCACCCAGGCACCCCTGCCTTGGTAGCTATTCTGAGCACCAGGAATCATTTTCATGGATGTGTTAGATGGAATAAAACGGTGGGAAGGACCCTGAGGAAGCAACCTACCAGAGCTGTAGTTCCACTTGCCAGGCCTGGTAGACCCCACCCTGCCCCTAGTCTAGGCAGGCTCAGAAGGCGGAGCTTGCTTGTGAGTCTTCTGTGCTAAGGGGAGACTGACGTGCAAAGTTCTCTAGCCTCTCCCCGGTGCCACTACCTCAAGGCTGTTGATATTACGTGGTAGCTGAGAGCAGGCACACACCCCTGGGTTTACACCCTTCTCTGCCACCAGCCATCCGTTCGAACCCACACAGCCATAACATAGTCAAAATCTGCGCATCAAGCTCTGCTACCTGCTGGCCACCGTGCTGGGTTCTGGGAGACCATGACGAATGAAAAAAATCAAGGTTTCTCTCCTCACAGACCCCATGGTCAGGCTTAACTGCTCTTAGCCTCAGTTTTCTCATTCGTACAAAAATTTTTTATATTTTATTTTATATTTAAGAGAGAGAGAGAGAGCATGAGCAGGGAAGGGGCAGAGAGAGGGAGACACAGAATCTGAAGCAGGCTCCAGGCTCTGAGCTGTCAGCACAGAGCCCGACAAGGGGCTTGAACCCACGAACCGTGAGATCATGTCCTGAGCCAAAGTTGGACACTTAATTGACTGAACCACCCAGGTACCCCCTCAGTTTTCTCACTTGTAAAATGGGAATAATAATACCTATCTGATTGCTTTGCTATAAAACTAAATGAAGTGACAGCCAAGGAGCTGAGGACAGCACCTGTCATACGGCAAATACCATGTTTTGACATGATGTCTCTGGTTATTTATTACTACTCTGAACACTGCTGTGTTTGTTTGCCAGGCACAAGAGGCATACCTATCAGTATCTAATGATTAGATCTGCGTTATGGGGAAAAAAAAACCTCCTAAAAATGTGAATGTGTTTACATGTATTTAAATAAATGTAGGGAAAATGGCAAAATGGTAGAATTAAAGGGGAAAAGAGAGAGCCTATTATATGCCTCTGAATTATTTGAATTGTTTAAACAATTATGCATTACTTTTTAAGCCAAAAGAACTTGGATAAAGTTTTAAAAAGCAAAATAAATTTTTTAATGCTTATTTATTTTTGAGATCAAGAGAGAGAATGCAAGCCAGGAGATGCAGAGAGAGAGAGGGCAAAGAATCCCAAGCAGGCTCCACACTTTCAGCACAGAGCCTGATGTGGGCTCAAAACCACAAACCGTAAGATCATGACCTGAGCCAAAATCAAAAGCTGGACACTTAACCCACTGAGCCACCTAGGTGCCCCCCCCTCCAAAAGTTATTTTAAATAGCTAACTGATATCACCATGGGAGTTGATCAATCTATTGGATGGAATTTTCTCTTTCTAGGAATGTGGACAAGTGTCTCCAAAACAGCTCCTCCACAATGATCCCTGACCCCCAGCCTCAGCCACAGGCAATGCTCCCTAAACCCAGTGTAAAGGGCTAATGTTACTATTAGTCTGTTTCCTTCGGTGATCTTCCACCAGGCCAGAGCTACCCAAGCGAACAATAATCATTATCGTCTCTGACAATCTGAGAAGGTGAACTGCAAGGGAAAAAATGGAAAAATTGCACATGTGAGTTGTATTATGTATCTTAATTTTAAAGCTAAGATGAAACCACAGTGCAATGTAGCATACTGTTATTTATCAGAGGCAATTATTAGGAATGCCAGTGTGCATAGTACAGATTTGTGTCCATAAAAATGCAGTACGTACTGACCCGTCTGGTCTCTGAATTCTAGATTGCTCTTTTGCCTGGATATCTTAATTTCTCCCAGGCCCCAGACCAAACCAGACAAGTGACAAAGAGCTGTTTGCTCCTCTTTGAGTAGAGTAACAGGGTGTCCCAGAACAGATATCTTTGTGGGCGGCCATGAGCAGCCTGCCAGAGTTCTTAGCCCAAGGGGAAGGCGGAGGTCACAGTTTGGAGCAGGGTTCAGGCAGTGGCCAGGCTTCCTAAGGAGTACCTGGAAGACCTTCAGAGCACTCCTGGGGGTATCATAATGGGGAGGCGAATGCCAATAGGGTCAGAAATCTGACAGTTATGCAGGTGAGATTTGGCACCAGATATAGTTGGGATTACCTACTAATGTAACATCATTTGTATCCCCAAGTTGGTAAGATCTGGAAAGAATCTGGGATTACAAATGCAGGTGTTTTTTCTTCTCTTTTGGATACTTCTTTATAATTATTAAGTTCTGGCAGTAGTGGGAGCTGAGCATTTTAGACAAACTTTTGCACTTTGCACATCCAGAAGGGGGGTTCTATACTTGAGGTCTTCTTTTTTTTTTTTTTTTTTTTTTGGCATTTATTTATTTTGAGAGAGAAAGAGACAGAGCATGAGCAGGGGAATGGCAGAGAGGAAGGGAGACACAGAACCTGAAGCAGGCTCCAGGCTCTGACCTGTCAACACAGAGCCTGACGCGGGGCCCGAACCCATGAGCGAGATCATGACCTGAGCCAAAGTCGGACGCTCAACCGACTGAGCCACCCAGCGCCCCTTTACTTGAGGTCTTCTAGAGACCCACATTGTTCCCTCCTCACCCCTCTGTCATAGAGCAGACAAGGAGCCCTACTTTAATTTGGACAGGGGGACAAACTTCCCTCTGGCCCCAGATGAGCTTGTCTTCTTCCAGGTTACAAGGCCTTTACAGGCTCCAGTTTTCTACCTTTAGACTTGGGCATTACTAATTCTGTTACTCCTCCCTTCTCCCTTTCCTTCCCCAACCTCCATTAGTCAGCATGGGTTGGTTGGCCTTGGCCTCATCGCCTTGCCCCACAGCCAACCACCCGTCCCCACTCTAAATGCACCAGGGTGAGGGAGAATTTAGAGCTTATAAGCTCTAGGGAAGCCTCTCAAATGCCAGAGTTTGGCTTTGTCCCTTAGACCATGAAGCATTGATAAGCATCTAAAATTCCCCAGCATCTATATGATTTTTTAATGAACACAGGGCATCCAAGCTAAGCTCTGCTTCTGAGACCGTGACACTTGTATCTCTTAGCACTACTGGGGTAGGTGAGGAAGAGCTTATTGCAGCCTTTCTGTGGAGCCTCAGACACATTCATGACCTCTGTGAGGATACCTCTCCTAGACTGTGTCATTGTGTCACTCATTGCGGGCCATTGTCCAATGGCTACTCAGGTACTAGGGTAGCTTTGAACTTTCAAGTTCAAGAAATGATTCTCAGGAGTCTTCTAATTTTCCCATCTCTAGCCAAAACCTATGTATAATAAGGGTTATTTGAGGCCAGAGGTGAACAGGCCAAGCAAGTACCAAGACCTTTTTCTCAAATTCCAGTTCAGAAAGAACATTGAGCTTGCCTATTATGTGTTCTGAGTCTTAGCAACCTCCCTCCAGCCACAGTTAGCCTGGCCTGAATACCAAAGAGTGGTTTTGTAATATTGGTGATTCATCACTTCTTTTTCCTATGTCAGATTTCTCCCAAATGGTTATCATGATATTAATCTCATATCCTTCCTCCGTCCTTTCCTTTATCAATTGAAGAAAGCCAAAATATTTGCAGTAGACACACACAGCTCTTGGGGCTACGTGCGAAGCTAAGCATGTCAGACTTTAGATTTTGATTCCTACAACACACTATTGGTGTCACACCTCAATATCTGACCTCTTTAGGACAGTGATTCTGCTGGTCTGGGAATCACAATTGATAGTCATGTGTCTAGGTCAACATGCCCCCACATAGAACCAAATTTAAGTAACTTGTGTTTGGTTCTCTATCTTCTGGTCAAATTTAAAAGGCTAACTGCCCTTTTATATATTTAATCATGATTAGACTGATCACTATGGGTGACTGGCATGGTAAGGCCATATCTGCTGGGAGTGTCAAGATCATTGTACCTAGGACTTCAATCAACTTTTGCAAACCATTTAGCCTCATGGTCATCCTTTGCCAGTGGCTATGCTTAAGGGACACATCTCTCACCTGAACAAAACTAGAAATTGTAACATGTAGGGTGGAAACATGGATTATATGTAGAATTTTAGTAACAGACCCAACATAAGCACATTGATTTTAGAGAATCAAATATGTTCTAAAATCCTTTGACCACATAATTATGCCTCTGAAAAATAATCTACACCAAGTAAATAACCAAAAATGCCAAAGAATATTTATGCATAGGTGCACCTGGGTGGCTTAGCTGGTTAGGCATCTGAGTCTTGATCTCAGTTCAGGTCTTGATCTCAGGGTCATGAGTTCAAGCCCTGTGTTGGGTTCCATGCTGGGTGCAAAGCCTACTTTAAAAAAAATAATTACATAAAAGAATATTTATGCACAAAGGTGTTCACCATGTCATTACTTAAACAGTGAAAAATGAGAAGCAAACCAAAAGCAAATCATAGAGTAAATATAAGTTGTTAATATAGGTAAAACTGAGCATAGCATATATTGAAAACCTGTCTTACCAATTTTTCTGTAAATCTAAACTGTTCTAAAATAAAAAGTTTATTAAAGTATGGTATATCCAATTTGATGGACTATTGTGCAACAATTAGAAATGACATTTGTGAAGAGTTTGTAATAATAAAGAATAATTTTAAGCCAGTGAAAAAAAAGAAGGATGTAAAATTTTGCAACTTCCAAAACAATGTATATTGGAGACAACTTCCAACATGGCAGTATGAGGAGCTCCGTGGATCCTCTCACCCAGCAAAACAAGCATTAATGAATAAAAATTAATTTTAAAAACCCAACAATTTGAGGACTCTGGAAATTGTCCTAAAGGCATACAGCAAATAAGAAACATTTATTCAAGAAAACATACAAAATCACATTAAGAACAATCAGTCTGTGGCATTGAACCATGGCTTGCTTCCTCTTCCTGCCTCCCAACCAACCCCTCAGCTCAGTGTGACAGAAGCTCTACTCTAGGTGGGTGCAGCCAAGAACATTATCCCTATTGTCTTTCCCTAGGAGGGGCAGGCCACCAGCATTTCTCATCCTCTCCCACTTCACCCAGCTCTATGTTGTAGAAGCTCTAATCCAGGCCAGAGCAACTGAGAGGTCTAGAGTTCTCTTCCTCCACCCAGCCTCCACTTACAAGCTGGCAGCTCTTCCCTTGGTGTGGGTAAAGACAAGACAGAGAAAATCCTAAAAGCATCAAGAGAAAACTACTCATGTTCAAGGGAGTCCCAAAGAGATTAACAATTGACTTCTCATCAGAAACCATGGAATCCAGAAGGTAGTGGGATGATACATTCAAAGTGCTCAAAGAAAAAAGCCTGTCAACCAAGAATCTGACATCCAGTAAAACTATCTTTCAAAAATGAAGGTGAAATACAGATATTTTCAGATTAAATAATAATAATAATAATAATAATAATAATAATAATGTGTTGCTATCAGGCCTGTCATATGAGAAGTACTAAAGAAAGTTCTGCAAGGCTGAAAACAAGTAACCTCAAGCAGTAGTTCAAATCTATGCAAAAAATGAAAGAACACCAATAAAGGTAATTATGTAATTATAAAAGACAGGATAAAGGCATATTTTTCTTCTTTCTTCTCTTAATTGATTTGAAGAGCAATTGTATAAAACTATACATGCACATATCTACTTGTATTCTCATGTTGATAACATATAAAAATGTAATATATTTGACAATAACAGCACAAAGGAGGCAAGTGGGAGCAAAGCTGTATAAGAATAAGAAACAACACCAGATGGTATCTTGAATGCACAAGGAACAAATGAAGAGAATCAGAAATGGCAAGTAAGAAGGTTCATGTAACAAGCTCTATAAATACTTGTTCTCATTTCCTCTCTCATCTTCTTTAACAGACATAAAACTATGTAGCATAATAATTATCGAAATGTATTGTTAGGTTTGTAATGTATATAAATGCAATATGAATATCAATAATAGCATAAAATGTAGAAGAAGGATAGAGCTATATAAGAGTAATGTTTTTATATCTCACTGGGATTAGTTACTATAAATTTGAAGTAAATTCCAATAAGATATATATGGTAAGCCATAGAGCAACCGTTAGAAAATAACAGAAATATATATGGTGAAAGAATAATTAAGAGGAATCTAAATATTACACTACAAAATGTTAAATTAATGCAAAAGAAAGGAGAAAGGAGGACAGAAGAACAAAATGACCTGAGACATATAGAGAACAAAAAGTAAAATGGCAGATGTAAATTTAAGTATAGCAGTAATAACATTAAATGTGAACGGATTAAACAATTCTGTCAAGAGACAAAGTTTGTCATCCTGGATAAAATAAAAAAAACAAGAACCAACTCTATTCTGTCTTTAAGACATGCACTCTAGATCCAAAGACACAAATAGGTTGAAAGCAAAGGTATGGAAAAAGGTATATCAGCAGCTATAAGAAAGGTGGAGTGGTTATGCTAATACAGAAAGCGAAAGCAGTGCTCAGAGCTAAACTTACCATCGTAAATCCCTGTATTTAAAAAGAAGAATGATCTCAAATCAATAACCCAACCTTCCACCTTAAGACATTAGAAAAAGAAAAATAAATGAAGCCTTAAGCAAACAGAAGGAAGGAAATAATAAAGACCAGAGTGGAGAGTCATAAAATAGAAAATAGAAAAATGATAGAGAAATTTTACGAAACCAAAAGCTGGTTCTTTAAAAGGATCAACAAAATTGATAAACCTCTACCTAGAGTAGCCAGAAAAAAAAAAAAAGCTCCCATTACTAAAATCAGAAATAAAAAGGGAAACAACACTAGTTATCTTAGAGGAATAAAAAGGATTATAGGGAAATATCATGATCAACTGTATACTAACCAATTAGATGACTTAGATGAAATAAACAAGTTTCTAGACAAACACAAACATCAAAAGTGACTCCTAGACTAAGCAAAAACCAGGGGGAGGGGAAGAGGGGAAAGGAAAAAAAGACACAGAGAGGGACGGAGATAAAACATAAGAGACTCGCAAAGACTAAGAAAAAACTGAGGGTGAGGGGGATGAGGGAGGGGGGAGAGGGGGTGATGGGCATTAAAAAGGGCACATGTTGGGATGAACACTGGGTGTTATATGTAAACCAATTTGAAAATAAACTATTATAAAATTAAAAAAAAAAAAAACCATTCTAACATGTGAAAAAAAAAAGTGACTCCTAAAGAAGTAGAAAACATGAATAGACCTGAAACAAATAAAGAGATGAAATTAATAGTTTAATAACTTTTCACAGAGAAAAGCCTAGGCTCAGATAATTTCACTTCAGAATTCTATCAAACATTTATTTAACATCAGTTCTTCATGAACATTTCCAAAACATCAGAGACAAGGAGACACTTACCAACTTACTGTATGAGGTTAGTATTAACCTTACCCAAAACCAGGCAAAGACAGCACAAGAAAAGAAAACTGTTGGCCTCTATGTCTCATGACTACAGACCCAGAAATCCTTAATCATATACTAGAAAATCAAATCTAGCAACACATAAAAGTGATTACATATCATGATCAACTAGGATTTGTCCCAGGAATTAAAAATTGGTTTAACATCCAAACATCAATCATTGTAATATACTATATGTGTAGAACAAAGGACCCAAAACTACTAATCATCTGAATAGACACAGAATAAATACTTGAAAAAAACTTAACACCTTTTCATGATAAAAACACTTCACGGGGCACCTGAGTGGCTCAGTCTGTTAAGCAGCCGACTTCAGCTCAGGTCAGGTCTTACAGTCTGTGGGTTCGAGCCCCACGTCGGGCTCTGTGCTGATGGCTCATCAGAGCCTGGAGCCTGCTTCGGATTCTGTGCCTCCCTCTCTCTCTGCCCTTCCCTTGCTCACACTCTGTCTCTATGTCTCTCAGAAATAAATAAACATTAAAAAAAAAAAAAACTTCACAAACAAGGAATAGAAAGATACTTGCTGAACCTGATAAAGTACATACAGTACAAAAAACCCACAGCTAATATCATACTTAATGGTGAAATTTCGAAAGCATTCACCTTAAGACCAGGAACAAGACGAGGATGTTTGCTCTCATTACTTGTATTCAACATGGTACTGGAGGTTCCTGTGAGGGCAATTTGTCAAGAAAAAGAAATAAAATGCATCTAGATTGAAAAGAAAGTAGTAAAATTATCTCTCCTTGAAGATGACATGATTTTGTATATTAAATATCCTGAGGAATACACATATACATACACACACACATGTGCACACATAAACTTTTGGAACTAAGAAGGGAGTTCAGCAAAGTTCCATGGTACAAGATCAATACACAAAACATCAATTATATTCTATATAGTAGCAATGAACAATTCAAAAATAAAATTAAGAAAATAATTCCACTTACATGAGCATTAAAAAGAATAAAATACTTAAGGATAAATTTTAAAAAGAAATGCAAAGCTTGCATATTGAAACTATAAAACATCAATGAAAAAATTAAAGAAGACATAAATAAATGGAATCCATGTTCATAAATTGAAAGACAATATAGTTAAGATGGCAACACTCCCCAAAATGATCAACGGGTTCAAGGCAAACCCTTTCAAAATCCCAACTTCCAGTTTTGCAGAAATTAACAAGTCGATCCTAAAATTCATATGGAAATGTCAAGGGAACTACAAAGGACAAATCAGTCTTGAAAAACAACACATTTAGAAGATTCACACTTCTTCATTTCAAAACTTTACGAAATAACTACAGTAATTAAGACAGTGGTATTGGCATAAGAATAGACTTATAGATGATGGAATAAAACTGAGTTCAGAAATAAACTCTAACATTTACAGTCAATTGATTTTGAAAGGTATCAAGATGATTGAGTAAGGGAAGAACAGTCTTTTCAGCAATAGTGATGGGAAATAGTGAAGTGGACCCCCTTCTTCACACATATGCCACGATTAACTCACAAAGGATCATAGACCGAAATGTTAGAGCAAATAATATAAAACTCTTAGAAGACAATAAAAGAGTAAATCTTTCTGACCTTGAGCTAGACGAAGTTTCTTAAGTATGGCACTAAAAGCAAAAGCAATAAAAGAAAAATATATAGATTAATAGGACTTCAAAATTGAAAACTTTTGTGCTTCAAAGGACACTATCAAAAAAGTGTGAAGACAACCCAAAGATGGGAGAAAATATTTGAAAATCATATATCTTATAAGAGATTTTACCTAGAACATATGCAGAACTCATACAGTTCAATAATGCAAAGACAAGTAACCCAAAGACTTGAAAAGATAATTCTACAAAGAAGATATACAAATGACCACTAGGGACGTAAAAAGATGCCCAACTTCCTTAGTCACCAAGGAAATGCAAGTCGAAATCCTGATGAGAGACTACTTCCCATCCACTAGAATGGTTATAATAAAAAAAGATAATCACAAGTTTCAGTGAGGCTGTGGAGAAATTGGAACCCTTGTACATTGCTAGTGGCAATATAAAATGGTATAGACACTTGGGCAACAGTCTGGCAGGTACCCAAGAAGTTAAATATAGAGTTACCATAAAACCCATCTGTTCCAGTGGTAGATATATACCCAAGAGAATTAAAAACTTATGTTCACACAAAAACTTGTCCATGAATGTTCATAGCAGCATAATTCATAGTAGCTAAAATGTGGAAACAACTCAAATGTTCAACACCTGATAAATAAAATGTGATAAATCTGAGATTTCTAGCATGACGGATACTGAGACTATCTGTGTGGGGAAGGCCCTTTCATAAGATGGTAGTGAATATTTCAAAGCTTTTTGTGTCCCATTTTACAGAGAAGAATGAACTTACTAGAAGCTTTCTAGGTTCTGTGATTTTTGGAAAATTCCTCTATCTTTTTTTGTGCCTTGGTTTCTTCATCTGAAAAGCAAGGAGATTAATATTCCTTACTACTGGTTTGAAAGAGAATTAAAATGATATATATAAAAGCATCGGGCTCATGGTGGGTACATATTAGACCTTAAATAAATGTTAGTTTCTTTTTTCCTGGCAGAGTTGGTATTTAAGAAGACCTTTATTGGACATGTGTCTATCAGAGCTCTCTTGGTTGCAAGCAATAGAAACAGTACAGACTAGATGAAACCCAGAGAGGATTTGTTGGCTCATGAAAGAAAACTGGGAAAAGGCAGAGTTGGTATTGAGGATTGTGTGACTGGCCTCAATGATGCTCTGAGTCAGGGCCTACAGGGAACTCTCTCCATTCCTTGTCTCTTGGTCTCCTTACATGTTGGCTTCATTATCCTTTACTATACTCCAGTTTCTTCCACATGGTGAGAAATTCAGCCCTGGTGCTTCTGGACTCACATTCTGCCACCTTGGCCTCCACTGAGAAAAAAAACTCTTTTCCCTTAGCTGAAGGCCTTTAGGAAGGACTCTGGTGGTCCCAGCTGTGCCATGCATCTACTCCTGAGGCCCGGTGTTTGGGTACTAGGGTACTAAGATTGGTAGTTCCCACTAGAACTATGAGGTTCAAGCTGAGAGGGTAACAGCTCTTCAAAAAAAGAGTGTGCTGATCTAAGCAAGTGAAACAAAGAGTAACAAGCACTGGCATTTGCACTCATTAGGTGCTGATGAAGTGGAAATAATACAAGTCCTATGGACCTGATTTCGGCCTCCATTCACCATCCTGGCTAGAAAACCTCGTGCAGTGAACAACTCATACAACTGTTCATAGTGGCCCTGTGTTCCCAGACCTCCACCTCCAGCCCAAGTGGCTAATGAGCAGGATCCCAGAGGAGGCTCTATGGGCAAAGAGTTTGTGTTTAAGGATGAAACCCTCATCCGAAGTGGGAATACCATCCAGCTAGGCAGACTATCTAAAGGGGGTTAGCCAGAGAGTGTGAAGCTATAATATGGAAACCGGACTAGAGAGACAGAGCTCAAAATACAAGGTGGTTGGTGGATTCCCAAAGGATTTCTTAGGCGGGAGATCCCAGCTCTAGCTGGCATTTTAGAGGAACCCTGTGACCCGGAGTGGGCAGAGATGGAGCTCTCAGTATATACTGCAACTCAACTTGGCCACAACTGAGTCGCCATGGGACTGATTATAACTCAGGACCTCCACCTGAGAGCAGCGCAAACGGGCATGGCAAGCAAAGCCCCTGTGCTCCAGTCCACCAGCCACGTCCAGATTGCCCTTCTGCGGAGGGTAGGCTAGAGGGAGGAGCACTCCAGTGGTGAGAAGTGACTCTCTTGGCAGTAGTAGCCATTATAGCAGTAGCAGCAACAGCACAGAAGCCCCTGGAAATGGTGACAAATTCCCTGAAGTGTCATCTGCCTTCTAAGTGGAACTGCCCCAGGAAAATAAATGGGAAGCCCCCACTGGTTAATTGAACCTCTGGTGCCCATTTGTACGTGTGATTTTGCAAAGTCCTCAGTGGCTTGCAAAGGCTGTCCCTAAATTTTCCTTTCAACAGCACACTTTCCCTTTCTCTTAGATGTTGCACGAAAAGAACCGGGCTGCCCGAGAATGCTTTCCAGGTCAGATGGTTGGCTGCTGCTTCCCTGTAGCTAAATAAAGGACCATCTTCAAAGGACGAGAAGGCGAGTCCATCTGGTCTCTGTGATTGCACTGGTCAGGGGAGTTCCAGCCAAGTCCCAAGCTTTAGCTATGTGGACAGTCAGCTCATACCACCCAGAATCTACATCTGGCTGCCAAATGCACCTTGCTCTGGCCACCCACATGCACAAGATCCAATGAGCAACAGCCTCAGCATTCTCCTGGCTGAACAAAGAGGGTGATTGCCACAAGCAGGGCTATTGTTCAGTTGGCATTGGCATCAAAGGCCCAGGCCAGCTCCCCTTTGTCTGTTAGCCGCTATTCAGAAGGAAAAGAGAAGAAAAGCAAACCAATAGGTTTCTTGGAAAGAATCATCTGTGGACGTGGGACGTTTGCTGTAGTGCTGCGCTAACGTGATTGTAATAACAACTTGTAAAGCTACTTAACATGGAGAGCCTTACCAACACATATTCCAAAATGTCACGGTGCCTGGTTATAACGGGCATGCCGTTTCCTGGATTTAGAGCTGTTTAGAGTTGAGTCATCCCTGCCTGCTTATATGTAACAAGGTCTGGGCACGGTGTTTTGGAGCAGATCATCACATGGATGGTAACCTTTTTACCCTACGTCAGCATTAAGAACATGTCGTCTTGTCTTCAGATAACATACTGCAAGAGCTTCTTCCCCAGAAAGCCAGATTTTTTTTCTGCCTGGCTCTTTGCCCATCTCATGCCACCAATAGCAATGGGCTCTTGACACCTTCACATATGTCAGCTTTTTTTTCTGACTCTTTCGCCTGCACTGGAAAATGAAGGGTCAGGCAGATACGGTCCTCCCTGGCAGGCAGGGGTATTTTTTTGTGTGCAGGTCAAAAACTTTATTTGTATTATGAGATCTTTCCGACACGTAGAAAAAGAACAGAAAATAAAAATAATGAACGTGTGGTTTCCGCCTCGAGGCTTGAAAAAAATTATGAAAAAACAATGTCCTGTGTACCCTTTCTGATTGCATCCCTTTCTCCCCCATCTCCTGGGGTCATTACTCTCCTCCCATGTTGGTCATGCCATCCATGCGCTCTGTGGGCTTTTACAATGATCCATACACCACCCGTGTTTTACGTGTCTCGAAACTTTGTGTAAGTGGCATTAGGTGCAACTAAAAATTACGCTTTGGACTTGCCCAAGTCCACACGGAGACTGCTGGTTGATATACTTTCACTGCTGTACAGTTAGTAAGACTATACTAAGACCCACTTATGTATTTTTCAGGTGAGAGACATTGAGGCTGCTCCCAGTTGCGTGGTACAAGATCAATACACAAACATCAATCATATTCTATATAGTAGCAATGAATAATTCAAAAATAAAATTAAGAAATAATTTTACAAACACTTTGCTTTCTTACAAACACTACTGTAGTGAGCATTCTTAGGCAGGAGTACTTTATTAACATTTTTTAGGACTGATGGTACGTGGTGATAACACAAAGCAGCCAGACTTTTAGTCAGTTTCGTATTGTTTTTCAATTTCGAGAGACAATGCTCTGTTTATCCAGGCACCCACGGTGGATCCTGCCCACCAACACTCTGGGTTCTCCACTGATCTCTTGGGCCACCTTTCCATCTACTTCCTGACCTGTGCCTGATCTCTTGAGTGTCTGTTTCCTGAGGTCAGCTTGACCGCCACCTCTGATTCCTTGTACCAAGTCTCCCTTCCACTGGACTCTGGCTTCCCTTGCCCCTTTGATTATACAATTTCCAGCTATTCTAGGTGAAAACATCACACAGTCTTGCCCTAGATCCTGTTCCTGTGCCTTTAGATGCTCTTGGTAAGCGTCCCTGCTGGATTTCTCAGGTCCCAAGAATAGAGATAAGAAGGGAGATGTATGGAGTTTTTTCTGAATCCCCAATATTCCTCACAGGGATTGGTGCAGAGAAAATGCTCAGTGATTGAATGATTTACTGAATAAAAGGAGAGGGTAAAATGGAATTTGATAGATGTGGTATAGGTTGGGGTTGCATAAGATCCTTCTAACAATACAGGTAGATTGACTCTCATTGAATAGAGAAACTTTTATAGAAACACTATGGCACATAGCCAAGTTCTTTAAGAGAGCATAATAAATCTGATGTTTCCTTTCACCTGACTGCATTCCTGAAGCATATTCAGTGTTCAACACCCACACATACATACACACTCAGAGGCATACACACCAACACTTCCATTTCCTGAAAAGATTCAGTGACAATCTATTTTAAGCACTGCTAAGCAATTTAAATAGAAGACTACCAAGTTGTCTTTCAAAGTAAACTGTTATTGAGGTGTAACAAACAGAAAGCGCACAGATCATGAGTGTGAGTCAAGTGAATAGTCATAAACTAAACTCACCTGGTAATCAGAACCCGGAACATAGCATCTCCCAAAGCCCCATCCGTGCTTTATCTCAGTCACTACATGATCTCTCTGAAGGTAACCACTATTCTGATTTCTAACATTGTAGATTAGTTTTGCCTGATTTCGAACTTCACTCAAAAAGAATCATACAGTATATACTCTTTGCAGCCTGACTCCCTTGGCACAGCAGTAAGCTTGTGAGATGTATCCAACTCATTGTGCATCGTATAATTAATTCATTTTCATTGCTATATAGTATTCCTTTGCATGAATATATCACCATCTGTTCATTTTACTGTTGATGGGCACTTGTGTTGTTTCCAGTTTTTGACTCTAATACATCATGCTGCAATACATGTTCATGTCTATGTTTTTGCGGGTGGACATGTGCACACTCTTTTCTTGGGCAAAAACCGAGGAGTAAAGTTGCAGGTACAATAGGTGTGCGTATGTTGAGGTTTCATGTTGCCAAACAGTGCATGTACCATTTTACATTAACATCAGCCATGTACGCTAGCTCTGGTTGTTCCTCGCCAGTGTTGGCATTTTCTGTCTGGGGCATAGAGTAAAAACTCTGTGCCCTGTCTTCCCAGTTGTAGTTCCTTAGAAATCCCAGATCCTATTTTCTTCTGATTCTACCTCTTTCCCAATCTTTCAGTTTTTTTGCTGACTCCTTTTCTTCTGCCCACTCTTTACATGTAAACTTTTCCCTAAGATTCTATCTTCTTCCTTTTTGCTTTATTGTTCTATTTATCCTAGACAATTCATTCATTTATTGCTTCAGCAGATAGTGAGTCCCCACTATATGCTAGGGACTGTGCTAGCTGATGAGCAAAATAGACACGGTCCCTTAATTCTATGGGAATGGAAGCACTTAACAGTTAATTCTCATGCGTGACTTTATAATCATATATAACAATCACTGACATGAGGGAAAAGAAATGGGTGACACAAGAGTAACTTGGGGACTTGATTTGAATTGAAAAGTTCAGGAAGATCCCCTTTGAGGAATCTCAGGTAGAAAGTTGAGTAGAAGGCAAAGGAATGGACGTTGGAGAGAGAAAAGATGAGAATGTGTGAAGGCTCAGAGGGGGAAAGTGCGTGCACCTTCAGAGACCATGGGAAGGCCAGTTTTGGAGCTTGAGGAGCAAAGTAGCTTACTGTAAGTCTAGAGAGAGAGGCAGAAGACAGAACACATAGAACCTTGGAGGCCAGGTCAAGCATTTTGTATTTCATGACAAGTGCAATGGGAAACCATTGAAATGATATAGAGTAAAATGTTATGACTTGATGGGCTTTGTCAGATCTCTCAGGCTGCTGTGTGGGGATGGGATTGGAAAGAAGCAAGGGTGGAAGCAGGGGGACCTGTCGGAAGGTTACCGCAGCTATCCAGAGAAGAGATAATGATGGCTGGGAGCTGGGCAGTAGAATGGAGATGGAGGGAGAGAGAAAACTGGGGAAAGGACAGAGCAGTATGGGCAAGATCTGGTTCCCCACCTCCAGCAGGAGTTGGCAGAGCTGTTTCCCATATTTCTGACTTGAGCAACTGAATGAATGGAGGAACCATTCTCCTGGTTGAGGGAGACTAGAGGTGATGCAGATTTGGATATGTGGGGTTAGGGAATCACAAGCTTTAAGTGTGTAATGATTTGTTATACCTCTGAGACATGGACGGGCTCCATGGACAGTTTGGTGCTGAGATATTTCAGTCTCAAAAATATGGTTTGCCCTAGCACTCTCCACTCATGGAAGATGAGGCATCCCATTGCTTCAGGGGAGGGCAGACATAGTTAACAAAAAGGTGGTAAAGATTAGCCTTCCTTTTAAAATATATCACCTAATAGAATAATAAGAATAATAAAAAGCTATTGGAAATCCTGCCATTTGTTAAAACATGGATGAACCTTGAGGGTGTTAGGCTAAGTGAAATCAGTCAGACAGAAAGACAAATACTGTATGATTTCACTTATACATGAAACCTAAAAACAACAACAACAACAACAAGACAGCAACAACACACTCACAGACCTAGAGAACAGATTGGTGGTTGCCAGAGGGAGTGGGGGTGCTGAGAGGTGGGCAAAATGAGTGAAGATGGTCGAAAGTACAAACTTCCAATTACGAGATTAAATAAGTCCTAGAAAAGGGTTGCCTGGGTGGCTCAGTCAGTTAAGTGTCTGACTTCAGCTCAGGTCATGATCTCGCGGTTAGTTAGTTTGGACCCCACATCAGGCTCTGGTGCTGACAGCTCAGAGCCTGGAGCCTGCTTTGGATTCTGTGTCTCCCTCGCTCTCTGCCCCTCCCCTACCCACACTCTATCTCTCTCTCAAAAATAAATAAACATTAAAAAATTTTTAAATAAGTCCTAGAATTGTATAGCAAAGCAACTACAGGTAACAATACTGCATTGTATGTTTGACAGTTGCTCAGTGAGTCAATCTTCAAAGTTCTTATCACAAGACAAAAATTATAACTCTGTGTGTTGGCAGATGTTAACTAACCTTACTGTGGTGATCATTTCACAGGATATACATACATCAAATCGTTATATTGGACACCTGAAACTAATATAATATTATATGTCAATTATAACAATCAAAAAATAAATAAGAATTTAAAAAGCTAAACAAATTTAGAAAATATATTACTTAAAAAAATAAGAAAAGCAAACCCTTTTCATTTGCAAGGGACAGATTTTGTGGAGAGAGGAAAAGATTTGTGATTTCCAAGGAGGTAAAACCTGGAGATCTGAGCACAGAGTTTTCATTTTAAGCCTCATAGGAGAGAAGATGAAAGACAATGTCAAGGTAACTTCCCACCATTACATACAGTAAGACAATAGGCTCTTCCAGGCGGAAGGTAAAGACACTGAGAAGGTTTAGAAGGTGTGTGGAACCAACAGGGAGTAAGAGAGAGAGAACGAAAATACTGCAGATGTGACATCACAGAAACCAGTGGAGAGAAAGTATTTTAAGAAGGAGTGAGTAATCCACCTCATCAAATGCTTCCAAGAGATCAGGAAAGAAGAGAACTGTAGAGTCTCTACTATCAGCTTTAATAAGATGGAGGTCACTGATGGTCTTCACAAGAGAAGCCTTGGGGCTTTGGAAAGAGAAGAAGAGAAAAAAGAGTGGAGCAAAGAGTACTGAAGAGGGATGGGAAAGTGGAGGCATCTTTTGGGGAGGGTAACTCTGTAGAAACTTGGATGTGTTGGGGGATGAGAAAGAGCATTATTTGGAGGATTGGAGATCAAGAAGAGAAGGTTTTCCTAAGATACAACTTCCTCAAGCATGCTTGTGAATAGATGGATAGGACAGAGATATGGGAGCTAAGTCCCTGAAAAGGCAGGGGGAACGGGTCCTTCCATACTCGGCAGCTTTGGCGGCTGTGAAAATTGGCTTCTGGGCTCTTCTCCTGTGCAGAGCATGGTTGACTGATAGCCCCAGCTGCTGTGCTTCTGGATCAACTCCTGCTTCCCTGCTGAGGCCGCCTCCCACAGGCTGTTCTCAGTAAATGACTAAGCATGGTGTGGCCAGTCCTATGGCGATTTTGGCACGAAGACTCCCCAGGGACCTGGCCAAACCTTTCTTGGAACTGTACTGTCATCAGAGACTCTTCTGTCCAATCCTCCTTCCCCCACTCCTTCAAAGGTGCCAGACTTCCTTATGGCCTGAAGTTCCTCTCTGCCTTCTTTGCTTCTTCCTTTATATCCTCCTCAGGCATTTCCCCCAATAAATCTCTGCACATCTGATCCAGTCTTCACATCTGCTTCTAGGAGGACCCAAACCTACAATAGCTACTGATGCCCACATCAGCCTTTGTCTATGGGCTACTTTCTTCTGACTATCAGACTTGCCTTTCTAACTTCTGATTGGACAACTTCACCTGTGGTATTGCAGTGAGTGAGCCCGGCTTGTTCTTTGACCATTTTCAACCCTTCAACTAAGTACATTGTTCACACTGCTGCCAGAGTGATCTTTAAAAATAAACATTTGGTCATGTAATCTTTTATCTATTTTATTAAAAAAATTTTTTTAATGTTTATTTTTCAGAAAGAGAGAGAGAACATGAGTAAGGGAGGGGCAGGGAGAGAGGCTGACACAGAATCAGAAGCAGGCTCCAGGCTCTGAGCTGTCAGTAAAGAAGCCCGATATGGGGCCCGAACTCATGAGCCATGAGATCATGACCTGAGCCAAAGTCGGACACCCAACCAACTGAGCCACCCAGGTGCCCCTCTATTTTATTTTTTAAAGTTTATTTATTCTGAGAGAGAGAAAGAGAGCATGGATGTGAGTAGGGAGAGGGAGAGAGAATCCCAAGCAGGCTTCACACTGTCAGCGCAGAGCCCGTTGTGGAGCTCAGTCTCAGTCTCACTAACTGTAAGATCATGACCCAAGCCCAAATCATGAGTCGGATGCTCAACCAACTGAGTCATCCAGGCACCCCGGTCATGTAATCTTTCAAAACTGAATTAGCTTCACTACTTACCTGCTCTAAGTCCTACTGAGGCTTCTCATTGTGCCTAGAATAACACCGGAAGTCTTTCCCATGGCTTCTGTGCCATCCCGCATATTCCCCATGCTATTTCTCAATCATGCACAGCTGGTTCCGTTCCTCTTGCCGTTCTGCGGAAGATCTTCTCTCCAGATCTTCAAGTGCTATGGCCCTCACTTCAATCCAGTTTCTGCTCCAATGTCACCTCCTCCAAGAGACCTTACCTGATCACCTTACCTGAAATTATTGCTCACCCCATCTCCACCACTCTTTATCCCCTAACCCAGCTTCATCTTTTTCTTGGCATTTATTATGCTCTGAAATTATATTACCTATTCGCTTATTTGGGCTCAATAGATATTAAATTAAAGAACACTGTTCTTTAAAGATTCTGACAGCTGTATATCATCTAGAACAACAGAATCTGAGAGAAATAGAATGTGGACCACGTATGTAGTTTCAGAGTTTATAGGAGCTCTCTGTTATCTCCTAAGATTCCTAAACAGTGAGCATGAATGGAGTTTGGCAGCTGTGTGCAGGAAGGCAAATAAAACCCTGGTAGCCATATAGCTTGTAGCCAGGGCAAGCCCACCTCATGGGAGTAAAAGTGTTCTACTGTTCATAAAGGAAGCACTGAAAGGAGAGACCTGTGTCTTGGCTTTACCATGAAGTAGTCCTATGACCTTGGGCAGGTCACTTGGGTCCAGGAAGGCAAATAGGTCTTTATCTTTCATGTCATCTTCTAGCAAATGATGGCTGTCTGGAGGTCTATTGTGGAAAGGATTCTGAGGCTTAATCTGAACTTCCTGGGAGAGAATTCCTTCATCAATTAGTGATGTCTGTCCCAGGCACTACTGGGAGGATCGGGCTGGATGTTCTGACTCCCTCTAAGACTCAATTCTTTCCTCCTCCAAAAGGGGATAAAAATAACAGCTCTGTCTGCCCAACATGGATATTAGGAAGTTCAAATGGAGCAGGCTGAGAGAATGCTCCGAAAGTCTAATACGGTTCTAAGATATTATCAGAAATACACTTTAGTGGGGTCAGGGCTCATATAATGGGTTTGTGTGTGTGTGCCTGCCTGTGTGTATCTATCTTTCCCCCAAGGAAATAAGAGAAGTACAGGTCACTCTTCCAAGATCCTGGTTGTAGAGAAATACTCAGTTGCGCCAAGCTCACAATGCAGAAAAGCTGTCCGGAGTTTAAACCCATTGTAAAGCTTTTTAAAAATTTTCAATTTGGCTTTACCCCTCCCCCCTTAGAGCCCATTTCTTACATGTGTGTATACACATAGTTCATCTATAACTTTTTTTCAAAACAATAGTCTCTTTACAAGTCATTTTGAATTTTTAAAAGGCTTGATTTCTGCTGCTTTGGGAGGGAGAGTTTTATTTTTCCTCTTTTATAGACCACTTCCAGTCTGAAGAAATCCACTCCTCCCCTCTACCCGGGTGCCTTTCTGGGCTTCTCCCCTCTCTGCAGTTGTTCAGGCCACCTCCGTGAATCTGCTAGTATTGATTCAGGAAAAGGCTTTGATTCTGCAAACCACAAGCTGTTACTCATGAAACTATGACAACTTGGTATTAGCTACAAATCAATGAACTTTTTAAATGCAGTCGAAGCAACAAAACTCGCTTACTGCTAAACCTTGATAAGCCCACCCTGGAACTGCCAAACCTTTATCTTAACAGCCGTGTGATCTTTGCTGCTTTGATAGCCCCTTTGCTGTGTTGATAAGGATTATGCTTCTTGTAGGAGCTGTTGCCCTCTCTGGAAATGTTTGTAAGGTGGCTGCAGGGGAAAAAGGAATCTCTTTCTCTGGGTGGGCTGTGGTAGGTCAGCATTCTCAAATAAACCCATTCTTAGTCCCCCTCCTTTTCACCCGAGCTGTTCTTTAGAGACAAAATCGAAAATGGGAATGTGTCAGGGAAGAGTTCAAGCCGCGACGAAGTGCTCTTGGCATGATTCACTGGTGAGGGCATTTAGATCTTTATTCTTCTGAGCCATTCTATGGAACCAGCCACCCTACCCCTTGCTTCATAGCAGAAGTAGTCTCTTTCTCTCTTTATGTCTCTCTGTTGGTCTTCAGTCGATAAAATGTGTATAACTGGGCCACTTTGACATCTGGTGTTTTCCCTTATCATTATGATCCTTCATTTACGTGGGTTACTTGCCTCTGGGGTTTGGCTGTGGATGAGGTTAGCCTAACTGAGGAGAGCAAGGGGGATAGCTATCCTGGAGAGACAGTTGGAGACCAGCACTGGTTTCCCATGTGTCGTCAACCTGCTGCGTGGGGACTGCTTGTTGAATTGACCCTCTGCTTGTGGCATTTCTGCTTTTCTCCTGATCAAGTAGTATCTGAGGGATGAGAGCTTTCAGTATTTCTGTTTCCTCCCTGTATCTTCTTTTTCTTTCTCCTCTTCCTCTTAGTCTCGGACACCACTTTTGCTCCATTTCACTTCCTCACTCCTCACCTTCCTCTTTGGCCATTGCCACAGCCACCATCTCTGTGCAGGTGAAACCTGATGTCGCTGGTTCAGCAGCGGGGCCATGGTACTAGATGCCTACAGAACCCCCTTGGCACTCATGGACTTGTGTCCCCAAAATAAGACAGAGATAACACCCTAGGGTGCAAACTTTGTCCAATGTGGATTGGGAGAAGGTAGATAAATACTCCCCTTATCCATAAATAATCTCTTTATGCATCTCACCTGTGGTCACTTCTGAGGCACATTTTGTATGGCTTCTCTGAGACACTGGCCCCAGTTTCCCACCGTGGTGAGGAATTCAAGTTTTCACTTCTCTTTTGCCCACCACCTCTATCCCTGGGATTGCCTTCCAAATTAGCCACCTGCACACAAGCCCCTGTCTCACCATCTGCTTTCCGGGGGAAATCCAGACCGAAATGGTCTAGAAAGCAGAGCTTCAGGATGAATTCTGGAATGGAATCACTCTATGGTCAGGACAATGGGGCAAGTGGTATGATGACTCCTGACTTCCAGGAGTCCCAGTTACTAGACTTTCATCAGGATGACAGAGAGCTGAGGTGCAAGTGGAAGGAAAAACCTTATTAATACAGCAGTAGTAACATTTGAGTCATATGGAGACAATGGTAATTATAAGGATTTTAGTGTTGGTTGACTTTTGTTAGCTGTTTTAGGAACTGGGGTGGATATGTTCTGTCTCACCTGAGCTAAGCTGGGACTACATTTCCCAGAATCCCCTTTCCCATGTAGTCTGGTTACTTTGGGCTACAAGACCTATGTGATATTTGAAAGCAGCCATATTTGTTTTACAATCAGAAGGTGTCTTGGTCAGCTTGGGCTACTGTAACAAAATAGCACAGCCTGGGTAGCTTATAAATAACAGAAATTTATTTCTCACAGTTCTGAAGGCCAGAAGTCCAAGAACACGGTGTTAGCATGGTCTGGTGAGGGCCCTCTTCCAGGTCAAAGACTTCTTATTATACCTTTACATGGTGGGAAGGGCAAGGGAGCTCTGTAGATTTCTAAGAGACCCACTCACTTTTTTAATGAGAGACCTAATCCTTCATGAGGGCTGCACCCTCATGAACTTAGCACCTTCCAGAGGCTCCACCTCCTAATACCATGATATTGATAATTAGGGTTTCAACATCTGAAGGGGAAAGGATGGGAGGGGGGACACAGACATTCAGACCATAGCAGAAGATGAGCAGGATACCATGCACTGTCGCAGCTCACGAATATTGTTGCTGTTCTCCTGCCTCCCCTCGTGGGTATGAAGCAATTGCTAGCCCACAGCTCTTCCAGCTGTCACCAAATCTCCTCCTTCAGCTTCTCTGTCTCCTGGGCTGGACTGTTTGCCCAGCCTGCTTTAGTCTTAGCACTGGATGCAGAGGCAACGGCTGTGCCAAGACTGTATAACCAACTCCCGCAATTGCATGAGGTTGAAGCCCTGTAATAAATCCCATATTCTAGATCATTTCTCGTGGTTCTATTTTTCTGATCAAACTCTGACTGATACAGAAGCCCTGAAAATAGAAAATGCAGGCTCAATTCAGCTAACTGTCAACTCAGGCACGCTGTGAATGTCGGAAAGCCCCCAAGGCAGTTTTTAAAGAGATTCATCTCCTGCAGCTGCAGGGAAGACAGTGCTGAAATCCAGGCTCAAGCACCAATTTTAGGGATAACAGAGCTACAAAGGACAGTGAAAGCACAACCCCACCAAGTCTATGCCAAAGGCAGGGCCCTGATAGGAGAGGACTACAAGTTCTGGCCTTAGGACAATTGAATAGACAAGCCTGATAATCTTGGGTTCTCCAGATTCTCCTATAACTCTGGGCTGGAAAAGCAGAATCTTTCCCCTGCAGGGGAAAGAAGACTTCTGCCTGAAAAGCTACAAAACCTCTTAAGATGATTCTTGTCTTCTTTAAGGTCTTGCCACTCATTGCTTTCTGACCATGAGTTACAATCAGGTCATAGAGTAGCCCAAGTGAGTAAATACAGTCACTGCTTTGGGAGGCAACAGCACCCTTCTCTTCCCGGGTACAGGGTCTGGCTGATATGAACTGGTATGAATTGGGTAGAGGGTGGGAGTGGGAACATGTGGAGGAATAGATCCTGAGAAATCCCACTGGAGATGGGACACAAGCAGCTTTGCTCAAAGAAGCTCTGGATGATTTCCTAAGACTTATCTTCCAGTTCACTGAATTTCTTTTCCCCAGTGTCTAGTCTGCTGTTCAAACTACCCTCCAATTAATTATTTTTATCTAATGCACTATATTTTTCATTTTAAAACTTATATTTAGCTAGGTTTTTTCAAGTGTTCCTCTTCTTTTTTTCTTTTTTTAAAGTAAACTCTACCCTCAATATGAGGCTCAAAATCACAACCCTGAGATTAAGAGTTGCATGCTCTATTGACTGAACCAGCCAGGCACCCCTGTTCCTGTTCTTTTTAAATAATATCCAGTCTTGTCTAATAAATTCTGTTCCTTTATATTTAAAAATTAAAATAGTTATTCTAAGGATTTGTTTTTAAAGACTGATTCATTATCTAAATTTCTTAAGAATGTATATTCTGCAATTCGTTGCCTTTCTTGTCTCTCATGGGGCTTAGTTTCCTTGTATAATTTGTAAAATAAACTAGTACTTTAGAGAAAGTAATCAGAAACCAATTTTCCTTTTTTTTTTTTTTAAGATTTTAAAGTAATCTCTACACCCAATGTGGGGTGTGAACTCACAACCCCAAGATCAAGTGTCACATGCTCCACTGACTGAGCCAGCCAAGTGCTCCAATTTTACTTCTATTTCTGCCACCCTTTAAAATTTTCTCGGTCAGACTAGTTTTTCAACTGCTCTCAGCTGTAAATTTGTTTAGGTCCCATGACTTTTACACTCTTTTAGGAAATAAAAAGTTCTACAGGCACTTTACATTGAAAGCATAGTTTCATGTCTAGTCCTATGTAATACTCCGTATTTAAATTTTCACTAAAAGGCCAAGACTTTGACTGTCTTACAGCAAGTTATTCTGGAAAGGTATGGTTGATTCTTTTCTCTCTCCCTTCTTTCCTCTCTTCCTCTCTTCTTCCCTTCTTCCCTTTCCTTTCCATTCCTTCTTTCCTTCCTTTTGCTTTTCTCTTTCTTTCTTTGCTTCTTTCTTTCTTTCTTTGCTTCCTCCCTTCCTTCCTTCCTTCCTTCCTTCCTTCCTTCCTTCCTTCCTTCCTTCCTTCCTTCCTTCCTCTCTTTCTTTCCTGCATTCTTTTCTGCTAGCTCAGTGAAAATGGTTTCTGATCCCCTGGGACTGGAGGAAAGATGAAGAGAGGTGAACATTCCTAACCAAATGGTACTGTGATTTGATGGTTCTGTGCTATCTGAGTGTTTAAACTTGACTTGTTTCCCTTGGGTGTGTTTAAAGATTCTTCTGAGATTTCCTTTCCCATCTGTCTAATGTTCCCTTCATCTGGGGGTTGCACATGCCTTCAGCTGTCTCATGTTCTTTTCACAGCTCCTAGGGTCTAGTGGTACCTTCAGTTTCTCTCTGCTCAGGCTTATTTACGCAAAGGCCTTATGTCAACTCTCTGTGAGCCTTATGTCAACTCTCTCTTCTATATGGCTCACATTCAGTCCATGGGAAATACACATGCATCTTTTACCCCAACACAATTGGGAGAACAGGCTGAATCCAGAGCATCTCTTTTCTCTGGCTTGTCTGTCCATAGTCTACCAGATTGCTTCTTGCTCATTAGATTTCAGGTGGGAATCAGATACTAGTCCATGTGTCTTCCATTCCCTCCTGTCTCTCTCTCCTCATTGTACGAAGTGGGTCTTGGCACACCAACTCTCTCCAAAGAAACCCACCAGTCCCCAAGTCCCCTCCTTGATGTGGGTGAGGAGTTTAAGAGTCATCTAACTAGTTCTTAACTACCTCCTTCAAGGTGCACCTGGGTGGCTCAGTCATTTAAGCATCTGACTCTCAATTTTGACTCAGGTCATGAGTTTGAGCCCCAAGTTGGGTTCCACACTGGGTGTGAAGCCTGCTTAATGTTCTCTTTATCTCTCTTTCTTTGCCCCTCTCCCACTCGTGTGCTCGTTCTCTCTCTCTCTCTCTTTCTCAAAACCAACCAACAAACAAAAAACTACCTCCTTTGAAATTTCTGCATGGAAGACTGACATACAACTTACTTTGAAATTCTTTATCTATCAACATGGAATCCCAGCCCATTAAAGAATTTTTTTTTGAAGGCACCTGGGTGGCTCAGTCGGTTGAGTCAGTTGATTTTGGCTCAGGTCATGATCTCATGGATTTCATGCACTGACAGTACAGAGCCTGCTTGGGATTCTCTCTCTCCCTCTCTCTCTGCTTCTCCTCTGCTTATGCATTCTCATTCTCTGTCAAAGTAAAGAAATAAACACTAAAAAAAAAGAATTTTTTTTTAAAGCAGACTTCATGCCCAGTGTGAAGCCCAATGCTGGGCTTGAACCCATGACCCTGATATCAAGACCTGTGGTAAGATCAAGAGTCAGATCCTTAACCAACTAAACCACCCAGGTGCCCCAACCCATTAAAGAATTTTAAAATGAGAGCTCATCTTGAATTGGAATGGATTTTCTTTGGGTGACTCATGACCTTGGGTTTCAGAAGTGCCGTAACTAGATGATTCCATATATGCCCTTCAGATTTCATTGTTATAGGCTGGTATATATATATATTAAATTCTCACTACGCAGTTCCTGCACCCTGTCAGTGGTTGTGAACTTAGACTCCAGTCCCGCAAATGGTGCCGGCTTGGGATTTTGATTTCTGTCAGGTGACCATTTTACCACCTGGAACCCTGGGTAGATGGTCCATCCCTCCAACCAGCTGAGGGTGTTTTTAGACGTTCTGGTTTTTTCTTCTCAATTTTTCCACTAAGCTTGGTTTTCTTAAAAAACTTTAAGGGCATTAGAGAGGGTGATTTATGCAAACATCAAAAACAAAGTGGGGTTGGGGAGTGTTTATAAGCTCTTGGAGAGGCTCCAGTTAAGTCTGGCCTCAGGGAGGCTTTTTCTGGGCACCAACAAAGTGACCCACACTATTGTTCCCTCCCCCTTTTCTCAGTTCTGCTTGTGCTGAGTTGGCTGTGTTCTCAGGAGGGTTTGCTGCTCAGTTTGCCCAAGTTGGTACTTAGCTACTTCCATGGCAGTGGTTCTCAACCAGGGGCGATTTTGCCCCCTAGGGGACATTTGGCAATGTCAGGAGACATATTTGGCCATCAAAACTGGGGAGGAGGGGCAGAATGCTACTGACATCTACTATGCAGAGGCTAGGAATACACAGGACAGCTTCCCTGTCAACTCCCCTTTGACAGCAGAGAATTATTCAGCCTAAAATGTCAGTAGTGCTGAGGTTGAGACACCCTGTCCCTGGCCAACATGCTTCCTCTTCTATACTTAGGAGAGAAGACAAAATCTATGTTCCAGGATTCCCTGAGAAAAAGTCCTGATTGGAACAGTTTGGTGAGTCCCAGCCACTTCTGAGAAGACACTTTGTCTCTTTTGTAACTGAAGCCTTTTCTCTTTACTTCCTTCTTTCTCCCAGGTCTTTATTATGTTGATAGACTTTGCTTCTGTGTTTAAATCCTCCTCATTTTTCTGGCCTCTCTTCCATTAGTGGGTGGAAAAGGGAGGTGTGTAGTACACACATTTAATTTCACTTTTGTCACTTATGTGTACATTTGTTTTATATGATTAAGAGCATATTGCATGCACACACACACACACACAATATTGAGTATTATACTTTTTTCTCTTGATATTGTATACTGGGTATTTTCCCATGCCATCAAATACTCTTTATAATGAACACTTTAAATTTCCTTATAAGAGTTCATCATATAGATAAACCACACTTAAATTAATCATTGCCTATTAATTTTGGTGTCTTCCATAGTAACTATAGAATATGAGAATGGATTTTTTTTTTAATATGTCAACTTCTTGGACTTTAGGACCAAAACTAACCAGGTCCATGTTTGTTTTCTCTGGGCTAAGAGTATAAAGACAGGTTTCAACAAGTAGTTTCCAAATCATTAAAGACTGTATTTGAATTACTGGAGGAATTTGTTAAAAACATAAATTCCAAGACCCAGACTCTGACCTATTAACTTAGAATCTGCATATATGAAACCTGAACAAACGTCACCCTAATCATTCTGATGGATAGTTAGGTTTTGGAACCACTGATATTGTTGACCTAAAAGAACAACTAACTTGCTCTTTGCATAAATTCTCATTCTTAAATTGTAGTTGTTTTATAATGATACTTTTGGAAGTATGATATCAAATGGTAGTTATAGTAGATATTTGTCATTCATCATGGTCAGGCAGCAACTGAATCCAGTTTTTGGCTTCCTTTTTTGAGTCTTGGTTTGGGGCAAAAACTGTCCTGCATAGACCTTAAAATAGTCTATGTTCGTTTTTTTAGTGTCCCTTGAAACTAGGGCCCAGGCATGGGACTTAGAGACTGCCAGTTGTTTATATCCATATCAGACTTTAAGTCTGGTCCCAAAACTACAAGAAGGCAGGGATATGGAGTTTTCTGAGTACAGGAGGCAGTAGCAGTGGTGGCAAATTGGTGTTCCTGATGTTAAAGAGGGAGAGGGGCCAATTAAAGTGTTCAGATCTCAGGGCCAGTGTCAATGCTTTCCTCATCAACTCAGTTCTGAGGTATGGTTTGGGGAATTGTTTCTGGAAGCTGAACTTGAAATCTGGTTCTCCATTTCATGGTGATTCCATGAGCTATCCAATATCCATAAAATAATAAGCAGACAACTAACCAACCAACCAACCAACCAACCAGCCAGCCAGCCAGCCAGCCAGCCAACCAGCCAACCAACCAACAAATTAATCAGTCTCTCCTTTCTGATTGATCATGTAGAGTCAGCTTCAGTGCATGAAGCTGGATGGGTCTATTGTACTACTATCCAGGAAAGCGGTAGATACATAATTTAGATCCCAATTAACAAAGATGACTATTCAGAAAAGAAGTTGTAGAAGCCTATGTTTTTGTCCTAAAGGAGGGTCTCTGTCAAGTTTGCATGATGGTAAGCCATAGGGAAGCCTGTAGACAAAAAAATATCTTCTTTAAAAAGAAGCAAGAAATATACTTGGAAGCCTGGAGAAACTCTCATTTGAAGCCCTATAATTCCACATCATGGAACCAGGAAGGGAACATTGTGACAAGGAAAATTAGAAAGCCATGCTTCTAGTTGGTTTCCCAGACATGGAGTGACCTGCAGGGAGACCCAGCTGATGCCTCTTTGGAAACACATAGGTCCACCAGGATCAATTAGCTAAAAACTATACCCTTAGATTATAGAACGCAATAATATGATGGATGCAGCTCTGTAGTGTTGTCCATTTGAACATTGATAGATTCTTGTCCAAATCAAATAAAAAAAAATTTTTTTTGCATAGGTGAATTTGAACTGTTCTTTTTGACAGTAATTAGCCAACAGTTTGAGTTGAGTCTTAAGTCTTTTCATGTCATAAAGTCCCCCCCACCCATGTCCATGTAACTTATTCATCTTCCTATTAACTATGGTAGGAAGGCAGGCATCCCATGCATCTGAAATAGAATCAAATTGTCTAATATGTACAAACTAAATGAAGTAGGACATAGAAAGACCTATTTTATCCTGTTCGAAAATGGAATTTTTTGTGACCTAAGATCATGCCTAGTCAGTCATTCTGATTCTGGCAATAGTATTATGCTATGGGTTTTGGGCAATGTTAATCATCTGGGATGTTTGCCAAGATCATCAAGTTTAGTGAAAAGACAGCCCCTGTCCAGAGAATCAAAGGCTGATAATAGACTAATAAGTGTGTTATGAAGTCTTACATTGTTCATAACTAACTTCTCAAGAAGATTTATCATATATAAGAAGCAGATAATAGAATTGTTCTTATGGATAGGTTGTACCTAAAACCTTTTTGCTCTTTATGCAAGATGTTTTCTTGAGAAGCTTACTGAGAAGAAAGACAATATGGAATTCTGAGAATAAATCCTTCAAGTTAATGAATTTAGAATCTTAGATGGGTAACGGAAAGCTCTTTTTGAAGATGGGGTAAACTCTACTTTGTGTTCAGTCCAAGGGATCTATAATCTAAAGAGTCATTTTGTGTAGAATTGTCAGTAAGGATTGGGGTAAATGTCTATACTTTGTTTTAAAGGTGCAACCCAGAAAACAATCCTGTCTTTAAAAGGATACAAATTTACAAAATTATAACTAGTTTTTGTATATCATCAGACAGGTATATTCTGTGATAGAATTTATTTTTTTTAATGTTTTATTATATTTCTGAGAGAGAGATAGAGAATTAATGGAGGGCAGAGAGAAAAGGAGACAGAATCCGAAGCAGGCTCCAGGCTCCGAGCTGTCAGCACAGAGCCCGATGCAGGGCTCGAACTCATGAACTGTGAGACCATGACCTGAGCGCAAGTCGGAAGCTTAACCGACTGAGCCACCCAGGTGACCCCGAATTTACAAAATTAGATAAAATCTGGCCAGTGGATTACCTCAGCCATATCCAGGGCTATCTGGGGAGTGGGCACCATTGTTTCCTGGATAAACCAATGGTAGAGTTAAGGTTTTTCTCTTGATAACAAAACAGGTAGGTAGAAGGGGAATGGGGATTTTTTGGATGGGAAGCAGGCCATGGTGGAGGAGATTGCTATACTCAGCTATAGAGAATTCAGGATTCTATGAAACATGGAGAGGTGATTTTCAGACTGTAAGCTCCAAAAGACTAACTCTGTCAGTTATCAATAGTTACTTGGTTTTCTACAGTTTCTTACGGAAGTCATGTTATGGTACCCATGCCACCAAATCTATTAAGGCTAAATCTCAATTTCATTAAAAATGAATTTTTGGCAAGTGAGAGGCTTTGAATTTGAATTTTGATGTAGCTTCCTCTGTGTTCCAATTGTGATGTCAGCCCCCTAATTTTATCAAGTTTTTATTTTTTTCTTCCCAGACATTCAAATTAAGAGACCAGGTCACCATCCTTCTGGTGGCTTAGATGTATTGGATGACATTCAGAAAGATGCTTAATCTGTCCCTAGTGAATAATTTTTTTTATCCTTTGGCTCCTAGAATTTTATTTATGAAAACTTAAAATCTGGAACTTATTTTGAAGACATATGTGTTTACTCACAGCAAGATGAGATAGTAAATAGGTTGGGAGGCTGGTACTTGATGCTTGGTCAGGGCAAGAATCAACAGTGATGGTCTAGACAAACTGTCTACCTTAGGGGTCCAAAAAGTGATGGAGCTCAGAGTCAAATCCAGTTCTACTTGGTTTTTGGCTTTACAGCCTTTACATTTTAAGGTTTAGTTTCCATTTTTATGCTGTTTCAGAATAAGTTAGTTAGAAGTTAATTAGAAGTATAGGTCGTAGGGGTGCCTAGGTGGCTCATTCGGTTAAGCATCTGACTTTGGCTCAGGTGGTGATCTCATAGTTCCTTGAGTTCGAGTCTTGCATGGCACTGGCAGCTTGCAGCCTGCTTCAGATCCTCTGTCTCTCTCTCTCTCTCTCTGCCCTGCTTGCACTCTCTCTCTCTCAAAAATAAAAAAAAATGAATAAACATTAAAAACTAGAAATGTAGGTAATAAGACTGAATGAGGAGCCTGAGTCAAGTCCAGATACAATTAATAGTTTAAATAGCTTTATTGAGATATAATGTACATACCATTTAATTTATTAAAGTACTAAATTCAATGTTTGCTAGTATATTCACAAGGTTGTGCAACCATCATCATAATCTATTTGTAAACACTTTCATCTGCCCAAAAGAAACTCCATGCCCGTTAGTAGTTACTCCCCACTGCCCCTATCCCCCAGCTCTAGACAACCATTAATCTACTTTCTATGTCTGTAGATTTGCCTATTCTGAACATTTCATATAGATGGAATCATACAAAATGCAATCTTTTGTGACTGGTTTCTTTTACTTAGCATGTCATCAAGTCTCATCCATATTGTAGCATGTATCAGTACTTCATTCCTTTTTCTTGCTAAATAGTATTCCCTAGTATGGTTATACCACATTTTCTTTATCCATTCATTATACTGATGAATATTTGGGTTGCTGCTACTTTTTAGGTATTATGAATAACATTGCTGTGAATATTCATGTAGAAGCTTTTGCGTGGACATATGTTTTCAGTTCTCTCGGGTATATATTTAGGATTGAAATTGCTGGGTCCTCGTGAGGAAATGCCAGATTGTTTTCCACAGTGGCTGCACCACTTGACATTCCCACCAGCAGTGCCTGAAGCTTTCAGTTTCTGCACGTACTTACCAATACTTAGAATTATTATTTTTTACTACCATTCATTTGTATTTTCCCTTCCTGTGCCCTCCTGTGATTCCCCAGCACTCCTGTCCACTGGAGCCCACTATTCTGGGCTGTTTCCCAGCTACCTTGGACCCCCACTACACTGTGCTACTTGAGATTATTGTGTGCAGAACTCATGTTTTGGACTTTCCCCTCCTCCATCAAAATATAACCATCCCATATGCTATTTCATTATGGCTCTGCTGTGTTTGTATATCAATTTGATAAACTCATTTTATTAAGAAGTAATGACCGGTAATAGTTTGCTATGCTGGGAAATCTGGATTTTAACAGGGGACTCTTAAAGATGTATAACTTAGTCTATGGGGTAAATTACGTACAGCAAAATTTAGGCAGGATGAAAGAACATGGTTGAGAGATATGTTTTCAGCAGGGCCTAAAAGACTAATGTGATTTAATTTGGTTTCTTTCTTTTTAAAAATAAAATTTTGTTTTAATGTTTATTTATTGTTGAAGGAGAGTGAGACAGAGTGTGAGTGGGGGAGGGGCAGAGAGAGGGAGACACAAGAATTCGAAGCAGGCTCCAGACTCTGGGCTATCAGCACCGGCCAGTGAGATCATGACTCAGGCACCCCAAATTTGGTTTCTTTCTTATACAGCTCTGCAAACATGCCTAGAATAAGGCACTCTCAGGACTGGAACACCCATTCCTCTTTCTTCCTTTCATCGGAAACCACCCTTAATGTAATGATGGATATTATTGATCTGGCCTAATTCTAGGCAAAATTCTATTTGGCACATTGCTTAGCCAACTTTCAGCAAATTGGAAATAGTTAAATAATTCCCTAGCAGATTATAGTGGTGCAAAGTTGGCCAAATCAATAAATGTAGAGCAGGCTAAATAAACATATTTTTGAAGAATCTCTGACGGGTTCTAGTCTTCCCCAAATGTTACCACCTTTGGCACTGGGTTTTCATTTGAGAATACTTAGAAGAGAAATCCCTGGGTGGCTCAGTCGGTTGAATGTCTGACTCTTGATTTCGACTTGGGTCGTGATCCCAGGGTGGTGGAGTCTGTCTCTCCCTCTGCCCCTCTTGTGCGTGCTCTCTCTCTCTAAAAGAAAAAGAATACTTAGAAGACCTTAAAAAACTTTTTGCCTCTTTTTGGATCCATGGGAAAATTAGGCTTTCTAGTAATTCTTCGTCGAATAAATCACTTTATGGAGTTGTAAATGCTGTTATACATGTTGGGGTTCTGCTCTTCATGAGAAAGGGACCTGCTGAAAACAAGTTTGCACACTGTATAATTTCTATGGCTTGTATTAATGCAGACTGTATAGTCACCATAAAGAAGAAAAATTACCAGTGGAAGATAAAACTAAAATACTAGTTGCATTACAATCGTATTCTAGTGCTGCAATAAATTGCATGAAGCCAATAAAGCAAAACTAACTGAAGATATTTGGCACAAACCAAAAATGAAATGGGAGTCATTACACTGTCTGCTACAGGGACATGCCTCGATGTAGTTAAAGCCATAAACTACCTGGGAGTAATCTTTACTTATTTTAAATTGCATATTCCAATTGCAAAGCTGTTTCTGGCATTTTTGCCACACTTTACTGAGCTAAGGAGAGAATTACATGTCTGAATAAGGCATCTTCTACTAAGTGTGCTTCCTCTCTCTAGTCATTAATAACGCACTCGAGTCATTATATTGTTTATTCTAAAATTAATCATAGTTTTCTGCCATAGATTAGCTTTTCTTAAACAGACTGGAACTGAATTGATCCTGAACTCCCATCACAACTTCCTTTGTCAGGAGCTTCCAATCTTTCCTTATTAAGATCCCAGGCTTTTTAGGTTTTCGGGATCAATGAGGCTTTCTCATCACTGAAGGAACCCAAATAGGTCAAACCCGTGGGGATTTTAGAAGTAAACTTTTATATAGTGTTAAGTAGTTTTCCAGGAAGACAGATTATCCGAGTTGATGGGTGGTTTGCCCAGGTGTACTGTTCTTTTATATGTTAATAGATCTTTTACCTTCAAAGGAATGTTCCCTTGAGTCAGCAACCTAGAAAGCAATCCTGTCTTTAAAAGGATATGAATTTACAAAATTAGATGAAATCCGGCCAAAGGAGTACCTCAGCTGTATCCAGGCTATCTGGGGAGTGGGCACCATTGTTTCCTAGGTAAACCAATGGTAGAGTTAGTGTTGTTCTCTTGATAACATAACAGGAAGACAGACAGGGAATGGGAAGTTTCTGGAAGGGAAGCAGGCCCTGTAGGAAAGGACAGAATAATCCTGTCCTCGCTCTAATTTGGTTGCATTTCGATTGTTAAAGTGCATTAACGGTGCTGTTTGCAATGTAATAACTGAGGCGCAATTCATACCTTGTTCTAGAAATTTATTCTAGGGATCTGATCATGATTGGGTTAAATCTGTTTGTACAAAGAGCATTGTAGTAGTAAAAAGCTAGACACTACCTTGACATCTCAGAATTTGAGACTGTTTAAGAAGTTCTAGTACATGCACAAAGAGGGTACCCTGTCTGCAGCCACTAAATGAGCTATCTGGGGGCTGACTCAGAGCGGAACACTCACGCTTTGGGAAAAGGTGGATGAAATATGACCTGAAAAGCAGGTTATAAAATAGCAAGAACAGGACTATGTCTTTTTTTTTCTCATTAATGTATGTATTTACATAAAGCAAGACACAGTAACGTATAGGACTCTTAAATGTGGTGGTGTTTGGTAGTGGTTTTATAAGCGACTTATTTTCTTCTTTTTATTTGTATGTTTTCCAAGCTTGTTATAATGAATACATTTTACTTTTGTAAACAGATAAGAATAAGGCTTGAGAAAAGTCAAATGAAATTCATGTATTACAATGATTATTCAAATATGAAATACTATCTTGTCCATCTTTTTTAAAAAAATTTTTGATGTTTATTTTTATTTGAGAGAGAGGGAGAGACAGAGCTTGGGCAGAGGAGGGGCAGAGAGACAGAATCCCAAGCAGGCTCCAGGCTCCGAGCCTGGCACAGAGCCTGATGTGGGGCTCGAACTCAGGGGCAGTGAATTCATGACCTGAGCCGAAGTTGGACGCTTAACCAACCGACTGAGCCACCAGGCGCCCTTTTCCTTCCGTCTTTAGGCTAGAGGTGAGCTGAGTCCCAGGCAGCCTCTGCTCTTTCCTTCTGCATCTCCCTCCTCCACTGTAGCCTGGGCATCTTCAGAACCAATGCTATCTGTGCATCTTTGGGGTTGGGGGTCTTAGATCCCATGGGGATCATATCAGCTGTCATTGTGGAGAAAGGGTTTGTGGAGAGGGTTCTGAGGTGCTTCCGATACCCTATTCCTTTCCGAAGGTCACCCTTTCTTCATTGCTCTGGAGGGTTTACGGGTGGTGGGGAACACATCTTCTAATGACTTTCATGCCTCTTCTGAGAGCCAGTTGTTGAGAAGTGTAAAGAACTGCTCTAAAGTCAAAGGAAGCTGGGTTCAAGTTGTGGTTCTGTGTGCCTTTGGGCACGTCTGCTTCTCCGCACCTGTTTCCTCATTGTTAAAGTAGATAGAATAAGAGTTCTTGTCTCACAAGGCAGTTCTTACTATTTTATTGCCTTTGATTTGTGTTGTGCCCCCAAGTATGTGCGGGCAGCGTAGGATAACCGAATATGCCACCCCAAAACAAGCTGCTTTAGCATATTGAATATTTTAAATTAAAGGCACTTGAAGAATAGCAGATGTAAAAAGGACACTCTGACCTTCCTTTTTCTTCCTGAAGACAGGAGATAAAACTCCCTTGGGAAAGGTACCAATCCTGTGCCAGGAGGAAAGAAACATTCTTACCACCAGAGACTAGAAATCAGGGTGGAGAGGAATCTATACAAACACATCTTGTTAAACTAGCGCTTGCATTCCTGGGTACTTTTCCACATTTAACTGCGCTAGCCCAGATCTCTGCGTGTTGTCGTGTTTCCACGATTTACTCCTCTTCATCCAACCTAACGTACAAATTTTAGGCCCTAACTGCCTCTTTGGGTCTTCATTTTGCATGTGAAGGCTCTCACATGGGTATAAAAAATACTGAATAGGGGCGCCTGGGTGGCTCAGTCGGTTAGGCGGCCGACTTCAGCTCAGGTCATGATCTTGCGGTCTGTGAGTTCGAGCCCCGCGTCGGGCTCTGTGCTGACGGCTCGGAGCCTGGAGCCTGCTTCGGATTCTGTGTCTCCCTCTCTCTCTGCCCTTCCCTTGCTTACACTCTGTCTCTATGTCTCTCAAAAATAAAATTTAAAAAAAATATTAAAAAAAATACTGAATAGAACTTGTATGCTTTCCTCCTGTTAATTTGTTTTATGCCATTTTAATTCTTGGGCCTGCCATACACCCTACAAGGCAGAGGAGAAATTTTACTTCCCCTGCAGCAGTCATTGAGGGGTATTTGCTAATTATTGACAAAGAGAACGGTATCACAAAGAGGAGTATGGATTGATGTCTTATATCTTGTCAGACCCTGTACTGACTATGACAGATGTCCTCTCACTTAATACTTAAATTAAATACTTAATTTAAGGGGGAGGCCCTGCCAGTATATTCCCACTTAGAAGAGAGTGAACCCGAGACCCAGGTGGCCACAACTGCACAGCTACTGAGTGGCCTCTAATCCCTGCTCTAATTTGTCCTCAGTCTCAGACATCCATTATAATATTTAAGAGTATTTGTTGACACTCAAGATTTATAATTAATTTCTCTTCTAAATCACTCATCTCAAGGTCAAATCATCCACAGTCTGAGCTGCCCACAATATGTAGGACACCAAGCTGCATATATTCTAGTTCCAAGTAAAAGGAACTAGAAGAAAATGTTCTTTGCTATGTTCAAGGTTCCTGGTTTCGATCCATCACCGAACTAATAACCTAAAATAAAATGGTGTATTTGCATGAGACGTGCCATCTGAACGCAGAGGAGGTGAATGGTGGCACATTGTGTCTTCTTCATTATGGATAAAACCAACTGGCATTAATTAATTACATTCTCTTTCTTTTTTGCAAGGTAACTGCCCTTAAATTTTTGTTACAAAGGGAGGGAATTCCATTGTGCTTCCATCAAATGTCATCCTTTAAATAGGTGGGATTTGTTCTTGCTAATGTTTTACAAATTTGCAATCTTGCCTACGGCATTCCTCTCTGGCCTGCCTGCCAAGGGCATCCCGTTTTTTCAGAAAGTCTGTGACATCACAAGGGGTGTCACCTTTGCTTCCTCTGGGAGTCTTTGGAAAAACCACAGCTGGGAGACTGACTTTTCCTCTCAACGCAAGACTTGACAAATGCCAGCCATCTGAAAAAACAATAAATAGAAAGAAATAACTGACTCACTTTCCCCCTCCCCTCTTTTAAATCAGCCTTTTCCCTAAAGCTGTAAACTAGTGACAAAATGAATTGATTCAATGTTTTATTACTCATTTACTGCAAAATATGATGCAGTCTTGGCAAGTTGATGAGGGACTATGTAACTGAGAACGTTTCTGCAATAATTTGAGAATTTTTGCTAGTTCCATCCAGAATCACTATACACATGAAGTTAATTAGGCAACTAGTACGGTTACTGCACTGCTACAAGGTAGCATTTATTCAAGGACTCAGTGTGTGGCAGGCATGGTCTTTCATTCAATTCTCACAGTTACCCTATTGGGGCTACTCTATCTAGGCACCCCTTCCACTCCCCCCTGCACCCAATGTGGGGCTTGAACTCAAGACTCTGAGAACAAGAGTTGGATGCTCCACCTACCAAGCTGCCCAGGAGCTCCAAGTCACTTCTTTTTTTTTTTTTTTTTTTTTTTTACCTTACTGTCTACATGAGGAAAGGGAGGCTATGTAAAGTTTGGTGAATTGCCCAAGATCATCACACTCCCAGTCGGTGTTGAAACCGGATTCTGTACCTCTTCCTGCCTATCATCTTTCAATGCCTGTCTCCCTCCCCACCATGTTACAGCTTTGCTCAGCCATTCTTCAGGAGGAATTATACGATTACACCCCTCATAGCCCGTGTTGTCAATTTGACTTTGGCCATGTGAAACTCATTGTTTCTTGAAGGAGCAAATTCTAATTTCAAGGCTGAAATTAGAGATGGATGGGTACCTTCTATTTCTTGTATGTCACATAATCATTTTTAAAAAGAGCTTTGTGTCGAGAGAAATCTATCGTCATGTTTGAAATGGTTTCAAGCTGAATGTGGAAGTGGGAAGGCTTGACCATGTCAGGGCGTTTTGAACACGACAGCATTGGAGAGGGCTTGGTGTATGTCGCCTGCCACTGCTCTCTGTTCTGCTCAGGCCCAGCCCCTCCTGAGTTGGGTCTGGAGTTCAGTTTGCTTGATGCGTGTTTGCAGCCAAATCTACTACAGGCTCATGCCACAATCACGGTCTGTCCCCTTGGCCTTTCCCCGTAGTCCCTGTTTGGTTCCTAACACACTCATCCTTTCAGTTATTATATTTTACTTTTATTTGTATTTATTTTTTTTAAGTTTATTTATTTATTTTGAGAGAGAGAGAAGGAAGGAGAGAGAGAGCACGTGAGCAGGGGTGGGGCAGAGAGAGACAGACAGAATCCCAACCGGGTCTACACTGTCAGCACAGAGCCCAGCGTGGGGCTCAAACTCACGAACTGTGAGTTCATGACTTGAACCGAAACCAAGAGTCAGTCGCTTAACTGACTGAGCCGCCCACCTGCCCCTTATTTATTTATTTATTTTTATTTTAGAGAGAGAGCATGAGCGAGCCACCCAGGTGCCCCTACATCAGTCCTTCTCTCCCCTAACCCCCTTCATACATTTGTAAAACATTTCGATTCTTTTGTCAGAGTCCGTGTTTCATCCTAGGATCTTCCCATCTCCTGGTTGACTTAAAACAAATCTGCATACATTGAAGTTCACTTTTTATGATGGAAAGCTTTATGGGTTTTGACAAATGCATAATAAAATGTACCTACCACCCCATTTCCATTCGGAATAATCCTACCATGCTAAAATCACTCTACGTGTCTCCTTTGTAGTCCCATCCTTTTATCCTCCATGGTTGTACTTTGCCTGAAACTTACTTCTGCTCTTCCACCAGTGTCTAACTCCTCCAATTAAGGATGGCTCCGGCACCTTCTCTTCTGTGAATTCCATCCTTTGCATTCCTGCCTCCTAAACACACACATTGCAACCCAAACATCATCATTATGAAGGTTCCTACCGTACTTTGCTATTATTTCTATTATAGAATTTAAATTTTATAATGAGAATATTATGTTAGTTTTCTTGTCTTCCCCACGCCATAGTCAGCTCCTTGGGACCAGAGACTATGCTTTATTCACTGTTATTTCTCAAGAGCTTGGTTTACCGTTTGTGCTCATTAAATGTTTGTGGTTTTCTGAATTGGATACGTTATAGCTAATATTCAGATTAACCAGCTAATTAAACTGAACAAGTATTTATTGAGCACCAGATAAGTTCTTGGCAGTTTAATAGGTGCTGACTGGGAGGAATACAAAATGAGTACTGTATTTTACAATGTATGTGGGTTTATAATGTCATTAAAACAATAGTTAGTGGTTGATACCGAGATGTGTTTGTGGTTGGGAGGTTGGGGCCAGGGGTGAGGAGAGGTCCTAGTTTGGTATTTTGGCCAGGGGAAGTTTCAGTGATCCAGAATCACTGTATTAGGGTGTCAGAAAAAGAAATATTGATTCAGGAAAAGAAAAAGAAATTAGAAACAAAAAACAAAGGTAACTAGCTCTTTCAATGTCTCCTCTTGAAAGGGAAAAGGACAGACTCAAGGGTCCCATGGCTTACCTGCCTAGCTATTTTTATGCTCCAAAGGCAGCACATGTGTGTTATATAATAAAGAATTTGTCTAGTCTTTGTCTGGGTTTCTGGCACAGAGCTTCTAAAACCCTTGAAATTTCCCAAGTGACAGGATTGTCTTCGTTATTCGTGAGCCCTTCCTCCTGTCACACCTGAATTTATGCTAATGAGATGACTCACAGTGGGCTTCCTGGTAGCATCAAAATGTCACAATGGGGGCTGGTCACCAGAAAGGCCAACCATGTGATTAGAGGGTTGGAACTTGGAGCCAGCTTGACCTGTCCACAGCAGGGGGATTGGAGACTGAGTTCAATCATATGGCCAGTGACATCATCAATCATCTTGACATCATGAAACCTCACTAAAAACTCTAACCACCAGAGCTCAGTGGAGCTTCCTGGGTGGTGAATGCATCAATGTCCTGGGAAGGTCAAGTGTCCCCATTCTACAGGGAGAGGGTATGGACGCTCTGCGTTCGAGACCCAATCAGACCTTGTACTATGTCTGTCTTCAATTACCCGATTGGGATTTATCTTCTTTCCAATAAAACTGTAAGCCTAAGCATAATGCTTTATTGAGTTCTGTGAATCATTTTCTAACAAATTATCAAATCTGAGGGGGTCAAGGGAAACCCCAAATTTGTAGCCATCAGTTAGAAACACACGTGGCCTGAGAAAGCCGAGGTCCAGCTGACATCTGAACTCAGAACAATCTTATGGAGACTGAGGACTTAATTCTGTGCTAAATTCAAGTGGTTAGAACGTGGCAGATTTGAATTGCAGTAAACCCGTAGGGGTTGAAATAGAATATATGTACCACCATGAGGGAATCAAGGTCTGAATTCCAGGCTTAAGGTCAGGGAAGAGGAAAGTTTGAGGCACTGGCCTCTTAAGCATTTTCAAATCACAGTTCGTAGATTTCTTGCTCCTTTTCATTTAATGGTGAAGGCAGATGGGTAGGTGCTATACACTGAACGTGTTCCCCCCAGATTCCTATCATGAAACCTAGTCCCCAAGGTGGTTGCATTAGGAGGTGGGGATTTTAGAAGTCATGAGGGCTGAGCACTCGAGAATGGGATTAGTACCTTATAAAAGAGATTCCAGAAAGCTCTTTTTCCCCTTCCTCCATGTGAAGGCACAGTAAGAAGACCACCATCTATGAACCAGGAAGCAGGCTCTCGCCAGACACCAAATCAGCTGGCACCTTGATCTTGGACTTCCAGCCTCTAGAGCCTTGAGAAAGAAATGCCTATTGTTTATAAGCCGCGTAGACTATGGTACTTTGTTATAGCAGCCTGAACAGACTAAAACAATGGAGAATACAGTTTGTGAACGGTGAAATGTGGGCCTGGGGCTGGGCCCCTGGGGAGACCATTGCAGTAGTAAGGCTGTAGGACCGTGTCTGTATTTCCTCCAGAGCTCTGGTGCCCCAGGCCTGGAGGAGAGGGCCATAGACCTGTGGACCCTGCCACCTAATGCCTCATACAGGATGGTTCCTGATTCCTCATAGTCATGATAGCAGGTGTTTATTTTTTTTCTTCTCTAAAGGTAAATGTTATTGATATTGATATTCAAATGCTGTGTCGCTGAAAATGATCGCATTGCCAAAACCCAGCTTTATGCTGACAGGCCTGGTTCTGACTGTACACAATTCACAAATCAATAAACTGTTATTATCTAAAGCTCCATGCCAGGATCTGAACACTGCCCTAATTTAATAGGACTTAACACAATTCTACATTACATTTCTACCCTTGTTCTGTCAGCTCAGAGAAAATACAAATATTTTTGAGGTCGTGACACCCTGGGTTAAACAAGCCTGACTCTTTTGAGTGTGATTTTGGAGACAAAATTGCAAAGTAGGAAGGCCCCCGTGGGGCCTCTCAGCCTGTTTCTTACTCTCTTTTTCCCACCAAGACCTTCCTTTGCCAGCAGAGCCATCCTCCAGCAAGAGTTAGCTCAAAAAGGTGGTCCCTTTCCCAGGAGTATTTGCATTTTAGCAAGAAGCCCTTGAACACCTAGAAGTCATCAAGGCTCAAAGGAAAGTGCTGGAATGTTCTGGATGGGAAAATGCTCCCGGAGCAGAGAGGTGGCCCAGACCCCACACCTGCCACTCTCGGACTTTGTTAACTTAGGCAGATTTTTAACTCATCTGGGGCTCAGTTTCTTTACCTAGCATGACACGGTTATAGAGAACTCACGTCTACTGAGTGTTTTACAGAGTTATCTCATTTGGCCCTCTCCACAGCCTCATATAGTAAGCGTTATTGTTCTCATTCTATAGGAGAGAAAAAACTGGGGTCAGAGTAAATACAAATTACTCAAGAACATAGAGTTTCTGAGTGTTTCTGAAACTGGTGGCCTGAGACCTCTTTGAGTTGTCCTCATGGGATGATGAACTGTCCTAATTCCCCATACAACACCCTTCCCAAGGTGGGTTTTGGCAGCAATGAACGGTGAGTTTTTGGAAAGTGATGAGAAGGCAGGTTCCCATCAGCTTCTTAGAAGTGAGGATAGCTATGGAAGTGGGAGACACCTAATCCAAGGCCATTTGTCCACTTGCTGTTCCTCCTTCCTCCTTGGTCATGGGAACCACCATTGTTCAGATCACAGTAAGGTAGCCATAGTCATCTCATTCCCTGTTGGCAGATTTATCCTTGCCCAGCAGGCCTCCATGCAGCAGCTCTACACAATGAGACCCAAAGAATCATCTTCCGAGGACTTCTGGAAAGGATGGTCTCCTCTAAAAAAAATAGGAAGATATGGGAAGAGACCTCTTTTTTCCCTTCCTTCTCTCAGCGGAAGACTTGTGTTCAGAATGGCCGCCACCATATTGTGACCACAGAGTCAAGGCAACAAGAGTGCCAGAGAGGCGGAATCATCCTGGTACAGCTTCTTACCAGGTTTCTGGGTAGATAATTCCTCATCTCTATCATCTAAGTCACTCTTGACCCCACATTTTGTTATTTGCAGTAGAAGGTGCCTTCTCTGATAGTCCTGGTCTGCAGGAGAGTGTTTCCTCCCAGGAATTTTTATACGGTAGTGATACCTCTGAGGACTTTTAGGCTAGAATTTTCCAATGGGCTGGGCCCTATGAGCTACACACATCTTTTAGCAGAATTCCCAGATGAAAGTTATCCCACCCCTTATCCCTTCTGACTGAAGGACAAGAGCACAGAACTGGCTTTTTAATTGCAGGGCCCAGTGCAAAATAAATATCTGGCACTTCTTGTTCAAATATTATAAAGGATTTCATGATAGCAACAGAAGGGTATTAAACCAAGCATGGAACCCTTCTGAGCACAGGACCTTCTATGACTGTTCAGGTCATCTGTTCATGGAACCATCTTTGTAAGACAAAGACATTTGAGAATTACTCTTTCCCAGCCAGAATCCAGCCACATGGCTCTCTGTTGGTGGGAAGGAGGTTTCTAGTGCCCTCCAATTCCCACTGAGTTGTATCCTACTCAATTTTCTGGTAAGACAATCTCTTTGGAGCTTATGTTTTCTTGGCTGTAGTTCCTTAATTTTTACACATTTGTTCTAATATGTTTTTACTCCGAACATCCACAGGAGAAGAGGGGACTAAAATTATTGAACCTTTTTTTGCACCAGGTTTTCATGTGTATTGTGTTATCTCTTTGATCATTACAAGCTTTAGAGGAGATATATTTTATATCCCTGTTTTGCAGAGGACCAAACCAAGATTCAGAGGCATGAAGTGACCTAAGGTGTGGTTGAGACTTCAATCCAAGATGGTCTGTTTCCCAAGTTTGAACTCTTTCTTCTGCATGACCCTGTATCTTTCCTCCCTTGGTTCCCTCTTCCTACCTTGTGAGGCTCCAATAACACACTTAGTTTCTGTGAGCAGGTCCCCTCCCTCCCAAGTGAAGTGGGAGCATTTTGTCTTGTACAGCCTTCTCTGTCCACGGCAGGGGATGTTTTAGCAATTACTTTACACTCTGTTTAATCCCATGGGAGTCATTACTGTTGGAGGGTAACAATAAAACAGGCTCATTGGAATTTCCTGAAGGTAAGGCTCTCCTCTAAACAGTTTCATTGTGCTAAACAGTAATGGCAGAGGTTGCTCCTCTCCATGACAACTTTGATTGGCAGGGAAATCCAGACTGCAGGCTGGAGCCAACAGTTTCTCCTTTTGTCACCAGGAGTGGGCTATGTTCCAGGCACATTGCAGTGTGAGAGCCAAAGCTGAAAAATACCCTTGATAATCACCCTCCCCCAACCTTCTAGTCTATCCCTTCACATTCCATAAATATTTCCTGAATGTCCACTCTAATCACCCTGTTGCCTTGGGGCCAGAGGGCCGAGACAAAGCCTCTGCCCTTAAGGAGTTCACTATCTAGTGAGAGAGAAAGACAAGTTAATACACATAGCACTGTACTGCAGTAAAAGTGTGTCAAAGAGAAGGTATTGATTATTTATCTGCAGGGAATCCAAGAAGGATTTCAGGAAGAGGGGATCCCTGAGTTTTATTTTGCAAGATTAGTAGCAGTTTTCCAAGTAAGATGAAGGTGAAGGTAGGGAGCTTTCTAAGCAGCTGGTACAAAAGCAAAAAAATGGCATCATGTATGTAATAGTTAGCTATTGCTGCAAAACAAATCACCCCAAAACTAAGTAGCTTAAAACAATGATCATTATTTCTCATGGGTTTGCCTGTGGACTGGGCTTGGTTGGTGACCAGCTCCATTCCATGTGTCTGCCATCCTCCTCCTGCTTCCAGATCACTAGTATATCTTTATCATGCCACCGGCAGAGGCAAGAGACAAGCGGAAACACGGACCCCGTCATTTCTGCCACACTCTATTGGCTAAAGCAAGTCATATGGCTGAGTCGAGTCAAGGGGTGGGGATGCAGCTGTATCAATGATGGGAGAACAGTACAAAATGAAAGGACTTAGGGCACGGATATAAGGACAAGTGAAAATTTGGGGCCATTGATATGATTTACCAAGGAAGAGTTTCTCAACAATGGCACTATTGGCAACTGGGGCTGGATTGTTCCTTTTTGTAGGAGACCGTCCTGGGCACTCCAGGATGTTTGGCAGCATCCCTGACTTCCACCTACTAGAAGTTTGTAGCATCTCTACTTGTGACAATCAAAATGTCTTCAGGGTTTCTGAACCGTCTGATGAGGTGTGTGTGGGTGGGGCTGTGTGTGGCAAAATTGTCCCCATTTGAGAACCACTGTACCAAGACATGTTAGAAAACTCAAAATATCTCAAAAGCATTGGAGTTTAAGATGGAACATAAGAAACTATGTGAAAAGTAGTGAAAATGGCTAAAAATACAGCGACACGGGGAGGTAGGGACTGCTTTTGGAGGATCCCACAGGTCAAAAAGAGGAACTCAGATTTCATCAGAGGATATCGGATTTGGGTTTTGGGAAGGGGACGCTGGTGTGTGGTGACCCACCCATCCACAGCAGCAGACCCCATCTTTCCCAGTGTCAACCAAAGAGCCAGCCCCGGGGCAGAGCTTTTCCGGGACACAGACCCATAGCAGTGGCGGCTCTCCTAGCCACATGGGGGTGTAGGGAGCGAGGCCACTCACACAAAAGGCTTGCACGTCTGTGTGCTTCGTGTGGCATGGAGCATTGGTTTATCTCCGCAACTGCATAAAAATTAATGATAGCCTTTTTCTGCGACATTTTGCTCCTGGGCTTCAAGGAATACATTGTTCCAATAATCCCTTTGATTTTTCTCATCAGGGGATGATGCAGCTGAGTAATAGCGTTCATATAAATACTTCTTTGCCTTTCAGAGAGCATACACCCTTCTGAATTGTACACTGCAATTTAGAAATTACACTCACATGTGGAATAATATGGCTCGGTGTACTTATTAGGGAGGCTGGCATCCGTCCTTCAATTGTTAAAGATCCCTGGGTATTTCTATTATGGTGTAAATTAGCTAGTATTTTTCCAAGTTCATTATTGCTATTTTTATGTCCATTATTTATTTATAAGGCATTAAAGGCACATACAGGTTCATGGCCTTCCAAGAGAAATGTCTTCTGGTTAACTTGGCATTGTAGGTTTTAGCACAATTTCTTTGAAATCAGAGTTGCTTCCACCCCCCCAACTTGATTTGATGGTTACAGTTAATAGAACAAATACGCAGAGGGTGTATCTTGTTTTTTTACTGAATTTTTTGCCAAAAGGGACGGAATCCTGTGGCAATGGAGTACTTCCAAATGGTGGCTTTGCCAACATAGGCAACTGTTTTCATTTCGTGATGGCAGAACCACAAGGTCTTAGAGGATTCTTCCTGTTCCCACGTGGAGTGATTAGCACTTGAGGGATAAGATTTAGTCGTGTGTCGGGGTGCCTGGGTGGCTCAGTCGGTTAAGTGTCTGACCTCAGCTCAGGCCATGATCTTGCAGTTTGTGAGTTTGAGCCCCACATTGAGCTCTGTGCTGATAGCTCAGAGCCGGGAGCCTGCTTCGGATTCTGTGTCTCCCTCTCTCTGCCCCTCCCCAGCTTGAGCTCTGTCTCTCTCTTTCAAAAATAAACATTAAAAATTAAAAAAAAAATCTCTGGGGACAGGGCCCTGGTATCTATATTTTAAAAAGCTTTCTAGGTAATCCCTCTGGTTTAAACAACAAATAACTGCATGAGGCTCCAAGTTTCATAAGGTCAGAAGTCAGGTGTCTACCTTATCTAACCCTGTGTCCTAAGTATGCCTAGAAGCATGCATAATACATGCTCGATAAATATTAATTTAATGAAATAAGTCTTAATACACCATGCTCCCATGAGTTTCTTGTCTGTAACTTTTTTTTTTTTTAAATTTGTGTTCTTTTTCAGACTTTTCCTTAGGAGAGAAACATGCGTTTAATTGAGCTAATGTGCAGTAGTTCAGTTGGGGACTCAGGACAGAGAGGGTTCAGGATTTCCATATCTGATGGAAACATTTTTGACTAGCAATCCAGGGTTCATAAAAACAAAGCAAATCCCAAACAAAAACCTTTCTTTTTTTTCCATACCCTTGATCTAGAAAGTTCTCACAGGACCTACCCTACTTCTGTTTATAATCTAATTACTCTGCCTGGGAACTGCTCTCATGGGAAGAAGAGTAGACTCTTTGGGCTGGGTCAGCTACTTTGGGCAAAACACATTACTGGAGAGAACACCTACTCCACAGAGTTATTATGAGAATAAAGTAGAGTTTGGAAGGCTTTAGTGAAGTGTAGAAAGTACAGAAAGTACAGGGATATTCATAAAAATTACTATCTTTGCTCTCAGGAGGCAGTGTCTTATAATAGCAAGAGCTCAGGTTTTGGTCCCCGACCTGGATTCAAACCTGGCTATGTCACTTACAAGCTCTAAGCCACTCTGAGCCCCGGTTTTCTGGTAGTTTCGAAGAAGAAAAGAATTCACGGGATGAGGCACGTGCATGTGGGGAATTTGGTTATGGAAGGAGATATCCTGGTGACCCAGACATCGCTTTCATTGCCATTGTTGGGTCCTGACTCCCTCCCTGCTGGATGGGGAGAGGGGGTGGAGACAGGCGATTGTTAATTGCATTTCAAACAATTGTGGTAAAATACGCATAACCTAAAATTCATCATTTCAACCAATTTAAAGTGTATGCTTCACTGGCATTTAGCACATTCTAAAGTTCTAGAACACTTCCATCACCTGGAAGGGAAACCCCGTGCCTGTTAAGCAATCACTTCCCATCCCCCCAGCCCCTGGCAACCACTCATCTGCATTCCGTCTCTATGGATTTGCCGACTTGGCACACTTCCTGTAAACGGAATCATGGAAGATGTGGCTTTTTGTGTCTGGTTTCTTTCACTTAGCATCATGTTTTCAAAGTTCATCCTTGCTGCATATTAATTGCACTTTACAGATGAGGAAACTGGAAGGTAAGTAAGTTGTCCAAGGTCATTTGAAGCCCAAGCAGTTTGGCTTGGGCCATTCCTCATCTTTATGCCCTTCTGACTACGTTTGGGTAGGTTGTGTCTGGTAGAAAAAGGCACCTCGTCACAGTCCTAATTAGGTGACCATGTTGCTATCCATTCAAGGCGCTTAGTTGGATTCAATTCTATGAGATAAGTGGTCTGTCAGGCTCTGGCTTTGTCCGAACTTCTAAAAATAAACCATATTTCTGGGTCAGCAGCTGTGAGGGCCACATCCAACAATGGCAGTGCCGTCGACACATTTATCCCCGAAACTTTCATCCTCTCTTCTATTGCTTCCTTAGTTAAAACGGCGTTTCCCACATTTCCCATAGACTCTGATCCTGCCCACACCAGCCCCTCCCCTCCCCCCGCCCCAACGCTTCATGCAGGGGCCTAGGAATTCACGTGTGTAACAAGTGATCCTGAGGACGGAAGACCTGGGCAGGGGGGGCGTCTTATGGTTCTGGATTCGGTTCCTTTGATTTCTTCTAATGAAGGATGAAGGCCTGAGGTATCAGAGTATTCCTTTCCATAAATATTTATGTTTTATTACCTACTTAGCGCTTTGAGAAACGGTTACGTCAAAGGTCTGTTAATCTATGAGCTCCTGGAGGAAGAGGACAGATTGTTGCAGTGCCCTCCCAGGATGTTAAAAATTAGTGACGACAATAAGGACACCGAAGACAGTGATGATTAGACTCAGCGCGAGGGCCTGGATCCAGTCCCTTAACTTCTCTGGATGGAGTGTCTTCCTTTGTTAAATCAGGATAATGAGGCTCTCCCACTGTTGTTTGCGAGGCCAATTAACTACTGTCTTGGAAGGGCTCAGCCCTATAAACACTTCGTAATCTATTCAAATGTGAAAAGCTTGTTGACTAGGACTTTAGTTTGTGAACTTAGGCATGTAAAAGCCAGAAAATGCAAATGTTCAGGTCTGCCTTGTGAAGTCAGGCTGCCAAAGCCATCCCTATCTGCCCATAAAAGCTTTTCTTAGCAATTCAAGCCCTATAAACCGAGCGACTGATGGTTCTGCGTTACAAACAAGCAAACAAGCAAAACCCCTGTACGGAGTGAGTATGAACTGGTCTTCGTCGAGAAATGTTTTCTAGTTATAAATAATGGTTCAGGGTGTGTGTGTGTGTGTGTGTGTGTGTGTGTGTGTGTGTGTGGTGTGTGTGTGAGTGTGTGTTAGTTTTTTGGAGTTATTTTTTCATGATGGTGTCGAAGATAACATAGTTTATATGGCTTTTGGATCTGCTTTTGGAAATCATGTCAATTTAAAATAATTTGTGATAAAACTCCCGTCTTTGTTCATTTGGGCTGCTTTAACAGAATACCAGAGCCTGGGTGGCTTCGAAACCACAGAAACGGATTTCTCACAATTCTGGAGGCTGGGTGCTGGCAAGATCAAGCTGCTGGCAGATTTGGTGTCTTGGTGAGAGCCTGCTTCCTGATTCATAGATGGTGGTCTTCTCACCGTGTCCTTCCTTACAGGTCACATGGCAGAAGGGGCAAGGAAGCTCTCTGTGGCTTTTTTTCTTTTTCTTTTTAGTAAGGACATTAATCCATGACCTCCTCGCCTCCCAAAGGCCCCAGCTCCAAATACCATCACGTTGGTATTGGGATTTAATGCTACATATGAAATGGGATGGGGGTGGGGTGGGACACACATTCAGTCTGTAGCAACCCCCAGCACAGAAATCTTGAGTTTTATTTGTACGTAGCAATAGACCTGCAGGCCGCTCCTCGGCCCTGCGCTCAGGCTGAATGAAGGGGAGGAGAAGGGAGAGGAGTGTAGGGAGGGGTTGGCCTCTGAACAACCTCACAGTCACCCCCCTCACCCCAGAACCATCGCTCTGCACCCCCGCACGCCTTTCCCTTGTGAACTAATATCTTTTATAGCTTCCAGAATTTACAAAACATTTTGACATTTCTTATCTCATTTGAGCTTGAGAATAACACCTCGAGGTAGTCTGTGCCTTTATTTCCACTCCATTTTACAAGTGGGGAGATCGGGCTCTGGAGACGCGCTGCGGGTCTTGTCCTGTCGTCCTCATTTGGGGTCGTTTTTATGACATCCCATGCTGCTTCCCTCGTGTGACCGACACCTCCCCAGCGATGCCAGTGATGACACAGATGTGAGAAGATCTCGCTCTGGGTGATAGCAACAGATCCACCAGGTGGGGCGCGCTCCCGGATGTGGGAAACCGACTCGAGTTTTGGGGCTCCCCGAAGCTGTGGTCTGTGGGGGGCTCACCTCTCTTGAGGACTTATAGATGCCTGGCCTTGTGCTAAGCTACTGGTGTGCGATACAGCCTACTGGTTAAGTGTGAGATCTCGAATCCTGATTTCCGTATTTATCTAATTATTTAACTTCTCTGTGCCTTGGTTGTCCTTTCTGTTAAAAAAAAAGTGGGGTGCCTGGTGGCTCAGTCGGTTAAGCATCTGACTTTTTTTTTAAGTTTATTTATTTTTAAGAGAGAGAGAGCCCGTGCATACAAGCAGGGGAGGGAGGTGGTGGCAGAGAGAGGGGGACAGAGGATCTGAAGTGGGCTCCGAGCTGACCTCATGACCCGAGAGATCTTGACCCTAGCCCAAGTCAGACGCTCAACTGCCTGAGCCACCCAGATGCTCCAAGCATCCAACTCTTAATCTCAGGGTGCTGACTTCAAGGCCGGCGTTGGGCTCAGCACTGGGCATGGAGCCTACTTAAAAAAAAAAAAAAAAAAAGTAGTAACAGTAATAACCACAAGAGCGTGTTCCTCATAGAGTGATCGTAGGGATTAAATAAATTAGTGCACAGAGAAGGTTTATAAGCTCTCACACTGGGGAAAGTCCCTGAGGCCACACTGTGAGTCCTGAGGCCACACAGTGAGTGAGTGGCATGGCTGGAAGCGCCTCCAAGCCTCTCCAAAGCGCGTGCTCTGAAACCACTGACCTCTTCTCCTTCGAGACCACATACTTGTGAGTGCCAGCACACCAGGGCTCTGATGTCATCCATTTATTCAATCAAACATTTACTGAGTGCTTACTGTGTGCCAGGCCAAAGTTAATGCTGAGAACAAGGTCTCACTATGAATAAGACACGGCGGGGCACGTGGGCAGGGCTTGGCGGCTGTAGTAAGAGAGCTCTGGCAGGCCTGGGGCACCAGCCCTGGGTGTGCGCCGGGGGCAGCGGACTTGGACTGGTGTCTGCCAGTCCAGACAGAGGGGCGCCAAACCAGAAGCAGGGAGGTGGGCTGTTATTACAGGAACAGGGAAGATAAGGGGGGGCGGGTGTGTGTGCTCAGTGAAAGTGGTAGTAGTGGTGTGGTTGAGGGAGGGGGTCGGATTCCAGAACCCTCTCCTGAGTCTGGAACAGCTCCACCTCACATTTATTTATTTATTTATGTGAGAGAGGGCGCAAGTGAGTGAGGGGCACAGAGAGAGAGTGAGAAGTAGGGCTCACCCAGGGCTCGTGTTTTACCTGAAGCGGGGCGCATGCTCACCCCAATGTGGGACATGAGCTCACCTGACGCGAGACTCAAACTCACAAACCGTGAGATCACCACCTGAGCTGAAGTCAGATGCTTAAGGACTGAGCCACCCAGGGGCCCATTTATTTATTATTTTGAGAGAGAGAGAAAGAGACAGAGAGAGAGAGAGAGAGAGGAGGGGCAGAGAGAGAATTCCCAGCAGCCTCTGCGCTATGAGTGCAGAGTCTGTCCGGGGCTCAAACTCACGAACCGTGAGATCATGACCTGAGCCGAAGTCAGCAGTCGAATGCTTAACTGACTGAGCCACCGAGGTTCCCCTCCCCCTAACTTTTTAAAAGGCCTATTAAGTTCCCCTCCAGTGACTCCTTTGTCCTTCAGCTATAGTTAACCAGGTTTCTTGGGGGAATGCCTTTTGGTATGAACTGACAAGGTGTAGGGACCGGGGAGTGTCCCGCCACCTCTTGACAGGCCCTGACAACGTATCTCTGGGAACTTCATTGAACCCAGGGCCCTGACCTTTGCAGGTGCCTGGTTAGCAGCAGGAAATGTACTACTGCCTAAGGAAGGCTCTTTAAACTACAAATGAAAGAAAGACCTGGCTAGACTTTGGAGCTCCCGAGAACACCAAATACAGGCCATTTAAGGTCCATTTGCCACCCCAAGCCTGACACCCCAAAAGCCAGAGGTTGCATGGCAATAGAAGAGGCTTCCCCAGACTGAGTATTGCCTTAGTGAAGGCAGGCATGGGGGTGGCCTGGCCCTTACTAGCTGGATGAACATCCTGCCTGTGTCCAGCTTCCACCCAGCTTCTGCCCTGGCAGGAAGCTGCCTCCCAGGGCCTGAACTGGAGGGGCTGATACACAGCATTTGCCAATTTCCATGGTGTAAATATCCCATCACGTCTGACTGCAAACTACTGAAGTGGCAAACCCAGAGTTACAAACAGATGCATGGCAGCACACTGTTCTAGCTCATTTGTACACTATTGGTACAACCCACATAAATGACCTCAAGAGCATAGAGGGTAGCAATAGTAAAACGAAGTAAAATAATTAGGAAGTGACGAGGTTTAAAGACTTATTGCCTTTGTTTTTAATATAGTTTATTTCATTGTAAGTCCATATAACTTAAAAAATAAATATTTATTTCTTTTTGAGAGAGAGACAGCACGAGTGGGGAAGGGGCAGAGAGAGAGGGAAACACAGAATCCAAAGTAGGCTCCAGGCTCTGAGCTGTCAGCACAGAGCCCAACAAAGGGCTCGAATCTACTAACCTCAAGATCATAATCTGAGCCAAAGTTGGATGCTTAACCAACTGAGCCACCCAGGCGCCCCTGTAAGTTCATATAACTTGATTTTTAATAATGGGTGTGCAGAATTCCTGGTAACAGCTGGCTCCAGGACTCCCTTGACTTAAAGATAAGTTTTTACCATGTTTACCCATTTTTGTCCCATCACCTCGTGGGCTGTTACTACCACTGGGGATTGGGCTAGACTTGCTGCTCCAAACTTAGCGCACTGTTTTCTCATTAGCCCGAGTTCAGAGACCTCCTCGGCTCCTCTTTTCAGATGTCAGGCTTTGGCCCCATTCAGTCGTTTTCTGAGAACCCAGATTCAGAGACTTTCTGCGAGTCCCACCGAGCTCTTTGTTCCTTAGAGGAGACATCAGCACTTCAGACTCTGATTCCAGTGACTTCCATACCCCACTTTCAGACAGTCCTCAAATCTTGGTTTTTCCCTACAGTTTTCCTCTGCAGAGTGTCAGCAGTGTCTCTTCCGACTGTCACCCGACATAGGTCAGGATCCGTCGTCCCCTTCAAGCGGCTTGCTGCAGTGTCTCTCCTAGCTGTCCTCTCCTCCAATCCACCAGCCCATGGAAAGGAGTCCCCATCACCATTCTGATCATGTCCCTGCTCTGTTTAAGATTCCGTGGTGGGACCTGCTCCTTATCAGATCAGTCCAGGCTCCCTGCTCTTTTATCCGCCACGTTACTTCCGCCCCACTGCTGTGCAGGGCAGACCCCGGTGCCACCCAGGCTGAAGGTTCTCTGTTCTCGTTACCAAGGCCACCCTCATGCGTTGGCTGGTGTGTAGCATTTTTCACTGGTCAGACCTGTTGGCAGAACCTTCTGACTCATTTCTGTAACACGTTTCCTTCTATGAATTTGACTCACCTTTTGGGGGAACTTTAAAATTTTAATCAGCAGGACAGAGGGAGGGAGAAACGCATAGAAGTCACAGTTTCAGCAAATCGAGTCTAGGCAGATTCGAGTTTAATTCATGATCTTTTTTTTTAACTTTTTAAAAATGTTTATTTTTTGAGAGAGAGAAAGAAAGAAAGAGAGACAGAGCACGAGTGGGGGAGGAGCAGAGAGAGAGAGGAAGACACAGAATCCAAAGCAGGCTCCAGGCTCTGAACTGTCAGCACAGAGCCGGATGTGGGGCTTGAACTCACGAACTGCAAGATCATGACCTGAGCTGAAGTTGGATGCTCAACCGACTGAGCCCTGAGCCCACCAGGAGCCCCCCAAGTTCTTTTTTGAGACACACGGGCTGAGTCCTCATTCTGAGAGGCAGAGGTGGGGACTACATCAAGACCACTGACTGAGTATGAAACACTGAGCCAAGTTGATGGTTTTGGCAGCACTTAGGCAAACAAGTGAGTAGGTTTGGTATCGCTGGTGACCGCAGTTAAACCCTGGGCTACACAGGCGCACGGGCGCGTGGATGGCCTGGGGAGAGGTAAGAACATTTTCTTACTGCAAAGCACTCACTGTAACTGTTTAAAAAGCTGAAGAAAAATCAGTGAGCCCCAAATAATATCTTAGTTTCTCATATTTTCCCCCACTATGTCTAGACAATGGCCAAACTAGAACAGAGAGCGTCGGACAAATAAATGAGATTCACGCAGGATTCACAGCCTTCGAGTCAGGAGGCCAAGCCGGTCGTGCCCACCACCTAGAACCTCCTCTCGCTAGCCAGCGGGGTGTCTCCTTGAACTTGTAGCAAATACTCCCATTCAGTGCAGAGGAGACAGATGTCTTAGACCAGGAACAAATTCCCCAAAGCCGAGTGGTTTAAACAGTGTCAGGAGAGACTGTTTTCCCAAAAAGTACCATCAAGTTCTTTGTAAGTGATTTATAGTGCGTGATCTCTAAGTGTCCTACAACAATTAGAATGTAATAAGAGCAAAAATTTATTATTTACTGGTTCCAGGCACCATGTTAACTGCTTTATAGGTGTTATCACAATTATCACAACGGTTTTATGATGGAAGAAGTATGGGTACGAAAAACATTTAACAACTAGTCCACATTAACCTTTTGATTGTAAGTTGATGGGGGGTTCTCGGGGCATGGGTGGGAGAGGTCGGGTCACTCAGGGGATCGGGGTGGATTCTATCAGGAGTATTTTAACAGCAGATATGACCACATAGTTACAAACCATCTGATTACCAGCCCCTGGAGGTGGGTACTGTGAATAGATTCATTGGACACATGGGGTATATTAATAAGGAATAGATATGCCTTCGACTAACAGAAAACAGTGTCAGTAGCTTCAACACGCATGTTCATTTACTTTTCACAGAGGCAGTAACAACACTGAAAAAGGTTGCCAAGGGCTACAATGTTTTGATCATCATGGAAGAAGGCATTTTTGTCTGAGTAAAACAGGGATGTTTTACCTCTTGATGGATGTGTGAATAAACCCAGTGTGGTACATAGGTCCAACGGAATATCATACAGCCTTGAAACGGAAGGCATTTCTGACACCTGCTACGACATGGAGGAGCCTTGAGGACGTTCCGCTAATGAATCAAGCCAGTAGCAAAAAGACATATACCGCATGATTCCGTTTACGAGAGGTACCTGAAATAGTCTAATTCACAGTGACAGAGAGTGGAGTGGCAGCTGCCTGAGGCTGGGGGAGGGAGGGTGGGGAGCTATGTTTAATGGGTACTGGTTTCGGTTTTGTGAGATGAAGAGAGTACTGGAGGTTGGTTGTACAGCAATGCGAGCATACTTAACACGGCTGAGCTATACACTAGTTAAAACTAGTTAAGAGGATAGATTATGATATGTATATTTTTGAAAAATTAAAAATAAAAAAAAAAGAATAGGTAAGACTTGAGTAACTGGACAGAGAGGAGGATGGGAGGGTAAAGGCACATGAAGAGGGAGAAGACTTTTCCAGAAAAATCTCTCCCTCTCTGCTCTTGGCCCATTTCCGTCAATTTGCTTGTTCTAAGACAAAATCATGATGTGTCTGTATCTCAAGGCAGAGACTTTCAGCCTCACCTAGAAGCTCACAAAGACGACACATAATTAATGTTAATGGACCGAATGAGTAATAAATGAAAGTGGGCAGTGGTGAAGAAAAATGGACTTGGGAATGCTAGGGCTGACTCCAGTGGTTAGCTGGTCTAAAGCCCATTATCCCAGCCTCCCTCTCCCATGCTTCCTTTCACTATCGAGCCCCAAATCTCTACCTTTCTTGGGTTCTCTGGTAGCTAAAAGAAGCTGTGGAGCAAGGATGTGCTGTGACCAAGATGTGGGCGGGATTCTGGGGAGAAGATGTTCTTTAAAACGAGAAGCCAATATTGGGGCATCTGGGTGGCTCAGGCGGTTGAGTGTCTGACTCGTGATTTCAGCTTGGGTCATGGCTGCAGGGTCAAGGGATTGAACCCTGTGTCAGGCTCTGTGCTGAAGGTAAGGCCTCCCTAAGATGGTCTATCTCCCTCTGCCCCTCGCCCTGACTTGAGCTCTCTCTCTCTCTAAAATAAAGAATAAAATTTTAAAAAAGAGAGAAGCCAGTATTGATGCCATGCCACACTCTTCTTTTATGCTTTGGAGGTAGATGTGATATCTGGAGCTAGGGGAACCATCTTGTGACCATGAGGGAAAAATCAAGAGAATCCCTGAGATGCTGGGCCAATACCAACTACAACCTAACTCTGGACTTCTTATTTTATGAGCAAAATAAACCCTTAGTTGCTTGAGCTACTAGGTGTCGGCAAAAGCATTCCTAGCCGATATGGATCTGAACCTCCCCCTTTGGACCAGCTAATTCTCACTTAGCTTACAGAGAGTCAGTGTAGAAGACACCTCATTTTAAGCCAAAAATATTAGCTTGAGTGCCTACCCCATGCTGGGCTCTGTGCTAAGTTCTGAGTTTTTGATATCTTCATGGAGTCTTGCTGGGCCCTCCTAAGACTGAGTGACATATTCCTTCTCTGTACTCACATAGTTGCTTATACTAACTCCTTTCATAGCCCTAATGACCTGTGCTGTCATTTCCATGTGTAGATTCTCCATTAAATGGTAAGTTTCTTGAGGTCAGAGATTATGTGTCTGAGTAATTTCTAAGTCCCCAGTGCCCAGGGCAGCGTCCAACACACTCAAAAAGCACTCAGTTCATCGAGCGGATTACTGAAGGAAACACTACCATTTCGGGCCAGTCCAGGATCTAAGAAGCATGAGAACCTCACTGGTTGGCTTTCTGGTGTGTTAAGGAGTCGTCACTCTCTTTCTGTGACACGCACACGCACATACACACAGGTGCACACACACGTGCACACACATGCACACGCCGGAGAGTGCTTCTTTCACTGGACCGAGCTTTGGCAACGGTTCCTGTCATGATCTCACCTGAATCAGGCCCATGGAATGGAACTAGGGAGCCAAGGCCCTTTATAAAATTAATTATGAGCAGGCTCTGAGAAGCCGCTGCAGAGATGCTGGCAGCCGGGTTCTTAGCCTTTTGGCTGCAGGGATTGGACACTGCTGGGAGGAGCCGCGGAGGTAAAAATAAGCTAATTAGGCCCGGCATGTGGCTGTGCTTTGAGAGTGTCCCACGCTCCCTCGGTACACTTGCCGTCTCTGCACACCGGAGAGAGGTCACACCGCTGGACGAGAGAGCCCTGGGCAGTTTGGCGGGGCTGCCGCGTGGTGGGGAGGGGAGTTCCCCGGGTAGGACATGGGTTGGGGTGGTTCTGTCGGAACGTGTTGGCTGTCAGTACAGACAGGCAGCTCGAATGAGGAGAAATCTACCTCTCCCTGAACTGAAACTTACTTTAGCACTTTTCCATCACACTGCGGATCCAGGAGACAGAAGACCCCGCCGGAAGAACACTCCCTACCCGCATGGGGTGCAGCGATATGAACCAGGATGCGAATGTCAGATAGCCCAGCCGCTGGTCTCCAGGATCCGCCTCTAACTGCTGTGCGCTCAGTGGTGAGTCACTTCTCGTCTCTGTCTCAGATGCCCATCTCTGCGAGGGGGTCCTAGTCATTTCCTCAAAGGCTGTTTTGAAGATGAAAAGGGTGTAGATAAAGTGCCTAGTGCAGTGCTTGGCACATAGTAAGTGATCAATTAGCCGTAGCCTTATTACCATTATTGTGGTAATCACTGTTTAGTCCAAGGAATATGAAAGGAATACAGGGAATACAGGCTAACTGTGTGTGTGTGTGTGTGTGTGTGTGTGTGTGTGTGTGTGTGTGTGTGTGTATGGAAAACATATGCATATGCATCCCTTTTTGAACTTCCAGATTTGAAATATCTGCAGATGGAGTTTTCCTTTGGATAATTTTCAGGTCTCCCCTTAGCAGTGTGTTTTGGTTGCTAAACGGAGCTCACAGTTACTGAGCCAAGCACATGCCTCTTCCCATGCCATCTCCCTGAGCCACCTTGTCAGGTTGGAAGAAATCTCTTCCTTTTAGGGGACACCCAGACCCTGGGAGGTTCGTGTTTGCCCCAGGGTACCCCTGCGAAGATGCTCGAAGACGCTCGCTGGTTCTCCCCTTGCGGTGCGCAGTCTTGTGGACGAGGCGGCCTTCCTCCTCTGCAACTTCAGTTGAACCGTTGGTTCTGCTGGCTTGCTGTGTGGCTCCCTTTAGTTGAGATCAGTTTGTTCTTTCCTCAAAGCCAACCTATTTGCACAAAAGCGCGAAGGAGCCCAGGGGTTGCTGAATATTTAATGTTCGCAGGCAAATGCTCAGTAACCAAAAGCACTTGAAACATGATCCAGACAAGGGGGTGGGGGAAAGGAGGGGACTGGAATAAGAGGCACACGCAGATTGCTGGTCGGTGGAGCTGATAAGGCAGGTACTTCTCACGAGGGGGAGGACCGGCAGCCCAGTCCGGCCAGAGAAACACTAGCCAGCTCTGCTATTGTGGACACATGTGAGGCGAACTGCCCCCGGCAGTAGTTTACAACAGCCCGGTGATGGAGATGAGCCTCTGGGTATGTGCTCAGATGGGGTGTAGACCGCTAGTGTCTTGGAGTTAGGGCAGGGGTTGCATCTAGATCACACCAGCTGCTTACTCCTCACCCTTGAATTTCCTGTTCATATTAGAAGGCAGACGGCTGGGAAGGTCCCCCAGGTGAAGAGCAGGACGAAGGAACACTTGGCAGGGGCGGAAACCGCTTACAGAAGGGCAAGCTCTTTACTCGTGGTCTGACTGTTGGGTCTTAGCTTGCTGGGAGTTTTCCTTTCAAGCCAGCTATAAACATTTTTCTTCCTGCCGGAACACGTAGGGGGTACATGCACCATATTTCCTTCTTAATTGCGGACCGAGAGGTACAAATTTACTGAATGGAAATATAATGCTTGTGGATTGAGTTGAATTGGGTTGTCAAGTTACATTCAAGAAAGTGTTCTTTAGTGGGGAGCAGGTACGTCAGGCCAGAGTTCTCTCTTGGCTGGTTAGGTGAAAACACAGAGGAGGGGAGAGGCCGGGTGACTGGTCCCGCTGTGGCTGGCACCTGCATAAGCCAGGCAAATAAAACAGCTCATGTATTTTGGGAACGAAATGCAGTTTGGAAATACATTCTGGGTGATACCCCCAGCCCATGAGGGCAGGAAATAGTAAAGTGCAATACTAGTAGACTTTGTTTAATTTTGCATATTTTATGGGAGAAACCTTTGACTAACTGTAAGAAATCCTTCCAGGAATTATATCATCTGACTAGGTAGGACTCCAGTTCTTTTTTTTTTTTTTAAGTGTATTTAATATTTTGAGAGAGACAGAGATCTGGGGGGGCAGGGGGAGGAGAGAGAATCCCAAGCAGGCTCCACACTGTCAGCACAGAACCTGATGCAGGGGTCTAAGTCTCGAATCCCGAGACCATGACCTGAAAACCAAGAGTCGGAAGCTTAACCGGTTGAGTCATTCAGGAGCCCAGTTATGACTCCAGTTCTTTTCTGTTTTGCAGTGGGAAGGAAGTAATACAACCAAAATCAAGGTCACAAAATATCAGAATCAGAAGTTCAGGGCTCTGGAATCTGCGTTTTTGATAGTCCCTCCCCTCCCCTGGGAACCGGTCTAAACTTGTGGCCAAATACCTATGATCTTCAAAAGACCGGTTCATGGAGACACGAGGACAGTGCCTCCTTCCATCTGATGGAAGACATGCACAGGCAGAGCACAGCACAAGGGCTCCCTGGTGAGCAGCCAATGGGAGAGGACCCCTTACCCCATTCTGCGGCGCTCTTCCGGATCTAGGCAGATGCTTTTGGCTCCTGGAGGAATCTCTCAGAGAGAGATGCCGATAGAATTGGGACCCCACAACCATCTGGAGGCTAGCTCACGTTAGGTAACACAGTACGTGCATCTCTGTCGGGCAGGGTACACCGAGTGACTTGTGTGATGGGGAGGCGTGCCAGAAGAGGGGCCTGGAGAAGAACACAGATCTGACATAGCTTGCCCGGGCATAGCTGGACTTTCTATTCCAGTGGGGCAGAGACATGCTGTGCGAGGAAACACGTGGGTAAGAGTCATTTCAGAATGCAGTAAAGGGAACAGAGAGAGGAACTAAAGGTGGGTCTGAGAGAGAGAGAGAGAGAGAGAAAGATTGAAAGAAAGAGAGATGGGGGGTGGGGGAGGGCAGCACGAGTCAGGGAGCCAGGGAAGGCCTGGCCAGCATAGGTGACGTTTGGAACAGAAACCCCAACAACAGGCCGTCCTAGTTCTCCCCCTGCTTTGGATGCTGTCCTTAATCCCCATCCGCTATTAATCTTTAGCTCTGACCTTGTGAAAAGCACGCGTGTGCATGAGGGTGTGGAGTGAATTCCCTCGATGACGAGAAGCCACAGTGGGTGAGGCCCTGCTTCGCCAAGCGCATAGTGGGGAGAGTGACTGGCTGTCAAGCAGCCTTCGGTTGTGCCGGAGACTGGGGAAAACCCCGAGGGAGGGAGGGGGAGAGGGGGCAGTGCTGCAGGAGCCTGTCAGACGAGTCAGAATTCCAGGCTCGTAATTTCAGCTCTGCCACCTGCTAGCCTTCTACCACCGGGCAAACCAAAGGACTTCCCAAGCCTCAGTTCCCTCTGCTTTCAAACCGAATAATACCAAGCTTGGAGGGCTGTTTTCATGGTTCAGGGAGAGGACACGTGCAAAGCACTTGGCAGAGGGCCTGGCCTGTAGTAGCTGCTGTTCACGTGTTCTTCCTTCCCTCCCTCCATGCTTCCCCGCACCGCTTCCCTGCCTCCCTCCTTCCTACCTCCCTGTGCTCTCTCCTCCCTCTCTACTCCCTTGCTCCTCCCTGTTCTCTTCCCTGCCCTCCTCCCACCCCTCCTCCCTCTCCTCCTCCCTGTTTTCCTTCCTCCTGCCTCCTCCCTTCTCCTCCCTGCCCCCTCCTTCCCCCTCCCTGTTCTCCTCCCACCCTCCTCCCTACCCCTCTCTCCCCTCCTCCTCGTCTTTCTCCCTGCCCTCCTCCCACCCCTCCTCCCTCCCTTCCTCCCTGTCTTTCTCTCTGCCCTCCTCCTACTCTTCCTCCCTACCCCTCCTCCCTCCCTTCCTCCCTGTCTTTCTCTGCCCTCCTCCTACTCCTCCTCCCTACCCCTCCTCCCTGTCTTTCTCCCTGCCCTCCTCCCTGCCCCCTCCTCCCTCCCTTCCTCCCTGTCTTTCTCCCTGCCCTCCTCCCACCCCTCCTCCCTCCCTTCCTCCCTATTTTCCTTCCTCCTACCTTCCTCCCTCCTCCTCCTTCCTCCTCCCTCCTCCTCCCTGCCCCCTCCTTCCCCTCTTCCCTCCCATCCTCCTGTCCCTCCTCCCTCCCTTTTCCTTCCTCCCTCCCTCCCCGGCCTGCCTGCCCAGGAAACATCCATGGCAGAAGAGATTGAGCTGCTCCTCCCCACCCCCCCCCCCCATTGCAGGCAGAGGAGCCAACATCCACCCTCTCCCTGTGTTCCCAGGCCTGTTAGGAGAAATCTGCGGAAGGTGGGGAAGCCTGGGTGATTTCGCTTGTGCTTGTCTCTGAAAGAGAAAAGACGTTCTTTTGATTCTGTTTTCTCTCTCCTCTTAAAAAACACACAGCACCATGCAGCTGAAACAGGAGCCTTGTTTGATCTGCTCCTTTATCTTTCTCTAGCTGGCTTTGGGCTGTCTTATTTGGGATCTCAACAAAGGGCAGGAGGAAAAGCTTCCAGAGGGGTGGAGGAGGGGGCTGTGAAGTGCTCCTCCTTCACAAGGCAGAGCTGGAGTGAGTGGTTCTTGGCTCACCAGCTGTGTGGATGAGTGTGCTTAGCTGTTTTTGGCAGCTAGTTCCTGGTTTACTTGGCCTCAGCTGGATCTCTTGATTTCGGCTAAGAAGGACTGTTATGTCCTCATTTTGCAGGGAAGGGGAACATACGTATTAGCCTCAGAAATAGCATTTATTCAGCACCTAGTATGTGCTTAGCTCTGCATGAAGCAAGCCCTGGGGAGAGCTAGATGTGCAAAAGTCTACAGTCGTGAGCCCAGAACCAGAGGAGTTGAGAGCTTTCAGGAGGTGTAAGTTCAGAGCTTTCTAGATCGCTAGAAGGTCTAGTTTGCCCAACATTAGTTGAGCATCCGCCATGTGGCTCTAGCTCCCAAGGAGCTCTGGTCGGGTGGGAGAGAGAGAGAGACAAGTAAGAAATCACAATATAGCAGGACAAGTTGTGGCACAGAAGCACACAGAAGTTTCTGTGGAACACAGAGAGGGTAGTGACGGTAGGCTGGAGGAGGGAGAATTATGGGATATCAGGGGCTGAGGAGAAGGGTGGTCTGTGCAGGGATGAGAGCCAAGTATGTAACAACTTGATCTCTTGCCGGGCTAAACATTCACCCTGTGAGTGCTGGAGGTGGGGGGGGGGGGGGGAAGGGTGGGAGTGGCAGGAGATGCCTGGGGGGCTGGGGCCGCTGCCTGCTTACCGCCTTGTTCAAATGCATTTCTGTATTTAACTCTGTCCATGTTGGCCGAATGCTGTGGTAGGGATGAGATCCAGAAGGAAGGGGGGGGGGGCAGAGCATGAGTAGCCTTTTATACTCACTGTAGGGCTTGGACCTTCACACGAAGCCAGTGGGAGCTGTTGAAAGGTTTGGGATGGCCATGGGAGGCACTGTGTTTCAATGGATGGCCCTGCAGGTTGGGACAAAGTGGATTGGGGAGGCAGAGAAATCCATCTGGAAGGTTTTCCGAGAATTCTGGAAAGACGTAAGAGTCCAAAATAAGGCTGTCCCCATGAGGAGGAGGGGGACATGGCTTTAAGATACATTCATGAGGCCAAATCCTGGTGGACTGGATGTGCAGGGGGAGGCCGAGGAGAGGGAGTGTTTGGGCATGACTCTGGATTTTGGCAAAAGGTGGCTCTAGGCACTGGAATCCAAAAGAAGTGGCCCGAGGTGGAGGTGGGGGTGAGTTGGATAATGGATCACATGGAGAGGGAGAGGGTGAGGAGGGCTCTGTGGGTGAGCACCCCAGACTCAGGAAGTCCCCAGAGTGGACAGCATGGTGTCTATAGGGGATCCAGCTGAAGCCAGCGATGTAGGTAGAGGCAAGACTAGTCCTTAAAAGGATGTCAAGGCCAGACTAGTGTTAAAATATTCGGGAGGCAGCGGACTGGAGGCTGGGCTGGAGGAAGGGAGAGGAAGGCCCAAGCAGGAGGCAAGTGTGAGGCCTACTGAGCTCTAGGGATCTGGCGGGGGGCAGCGGGGGGGGGGGTGCTGGGGGTGCAGTGCGGGTGAGTCAGGGGCTGCTGAAAGGGGCAAGGGGGAGTGTAAGTCAGGCATCCTTACTTCACTGCTTTTTGCTGCCTTATCTTTGGGGTTTGGCAAAATCTTTCATTTGACCCCAGAGTTCTGCTGCTAAAATCAAATTGGAAAACCACCCCGTTAAGCAAAGAGGGCCGTGGGGCGCATGCGTGGAGACTACGTGGGCAAACGGGGTGTGGAAACTTCAGCAGTGTGGGTGGAGACTGTATTCTATCCTGGAAAGAAGGTGAAATGCATTTGCTCCTTCAGATTTAAAAGCCTGCACTTTGGGTGTGAAGCTCCCGAGTACAAAAGAGTAACAGGAGACCTAATTATATCCTCTCATTTTCTCATTTCACAAATATTTATTTTGTGCTTTATGTTATGCACTGTGTGGCATAAAAAGGCCCAGCCCCTTTCTCTGAAGGACCTTACTGCTTGTAAATACAGAAACAGCTACAACTCAAACCCTAGTTAAGTCGAGTGTGCTAAGTGCCAGCGTAGGTAAGTGCACTGTGGCCCAAGTTAAAGAGGCGAGGTGCGTCACTTCCAAACCATGCCCACCAGACAATGGCTCAAATACGGTACACTGAAAGTTCCAGAAACAGAATTCCCAGTGAGGGCCTCATGGAGCAGGTGAACACGACGGACTGAGTTTCCAGCCTATTAGTTAAGGAGAAAGAAAGGCCTGGAGGGAAAGGACTAGAAATGGGGAATTGGCTGGCAGGTGACAAGAACCAGGAAGAGAATGAGGTTAGTCCATCGACACAACCTGGTGCGACGGGTAGCAGACAAGATGGAGGGGCTGGAGAGCAGGGTCCAACCCTGGTCTGGACGGGCTGTCCTGGAGAAATCACTCCACTGCCTTGGTTTTCCTAAATGTGGCAAGGCAGTTGTTTTTTTTCTTCGAAGTCCATTGTAGATGTAAGGAATCCTATCCCAGCATTTCCCCCTCTGGGCCTGGACGCAGCCTCATTTCTCCCCCTGACCCCAGGCAGCCACCCCTTCTCAGATGGTGTATATGTGTGTGAAGAAACCAATTTGAGAGCCCTGGGCTAAGTAATCCAAAGAGGCGCTTTTCATAAATGACATTTTAGGGTTCTGTTTCATGAGCCCTGGGATGCCATTTCCCCCTTTTCTCTGTGGTCGGGGAGATGTCAAATATTCATCCAAGATTTACCTCAGGTGCCAGCACCGCACAGACCTAAAACTCGAGGAGCTTTCTGAGCCTTGCGGTCACGTTTTAGGAATTTACTATATCCACCTGCACAGAGAGAACCAATAAATAACTTTCTATTTATGAAATCTCCAGCAGTTTTCCCCCCTAGCTTTATTGAGATATAATTGACGTATAACATTGTGTAAGTTTAAAGCATGTAACGTGACGATAACTGAAGTACTGTGGAATAATTGCCATAGTGTGGCTGGTTAACACCCCCATCATCTCGCATAATTGCCATTTCTCTTTTGTGTTGAGAGCGTTTAAGATCTCCTCTCTTAGCAACTCTCACTGTATGATACAGTATTGTTAACTACAGTTATCACACTGTACATCAGATCCCCAGAACTTATCCATCTTATAACTGCAAATTTGTACCCTTTGACCAACATTTCCCCATTTCCCCTCTCCCCGCCCTCCCCCAGCCCCTGGCAACTACCATTCTACTCTCTGTTTCTATGAATTTGGTTTTTTAAAAATTCCACATATAAATGAGATCGTATATTATTTGTTTTTGTCTGACTTCTTTCACTTAGCATGATACCCTCAAAGTCCATCCACATTACTGCAAATGGCAGAATTTCTTTCTTTCTGATGGCTGTATAATATTCTAATACATATGTTATGTATATAATACATATCTCTCCCATCTTCTTTATCCATTCGTCCACAAATAGACACTTAGATTGTTTCCGTATGTTTGTTATTGTGAATAATGGTGCGATGAACACGGGAGTGCAGAGTTCCCTTTGAGATCCTAATTTTAATTCCTTTGGATAAATGTCTAGAGGGGGATTGCTGTAATGTATGACAGCTTTAGTTTTAATTTTTTTTTTTAATGTTTATTTATTTTTGAGAGACATAGAGGCACAGCGTGAATGGGGGAAGGGCAGAGAAAGAGGGAGACACAGAATTGGAAGCAGGCTCCAGGCTCTGAGCTGTCAGCACAGAGCCTGATGTGGGGCTCGAACTCACAGAGGGCGAGATCATGACCTGAGCTGAAGTCGGCCGCCCAACCGACTGAGCCACTCAGGCGCCCCTTTAGTTTTAATTTTTTGAGGAACTTTGATACTGTTTTCCACAGTGGCTGTAGCAATTTATATTCCCACCAATGGTGCATGGGTAGGGGGGGAGGTTCTTTTTTTCTCCACGACCTTGTTATTTCTTGTCTTCTGGGTAATAGCCATTCCGGCACGTGTGAGGCGACATCTCATTGCGGTTTTGATTTGCATTTCCCTGACAATTAGTGATATTGAGCATCTTTTTATGCACCTGTTGGCCGTTTGTATTTCCCTTTTGGAAAAATGTCCGTCTAGTTTCTCTGCCCATATTGGAATCATATTGGTTTTTGCTATTGAGTTGTCTGAGCTCCTTATATAGTTTGGATATTAACCCTTTATCATGTATGTGTTTTGCAGATATTTTCTCCCATTCAGTAGTTGCATTTTCATTTTGTTGATTATTTTCTTTGCTGCGCAGACGCTTTTTAGTTTGATGTAGTCCCATTTATTTTTGCCTTTGTTACTTGTGCTTTTGGTGTCCTATCCAAAAAATGTTGCCAAGACCAATGTCAAAGACCTTTTCCTAGCAGTTTCTTCTGGGAGCTTTAAGTCTTTAATTCATTTTGGGTTAATTTTTGTGAGTGCTTTAAGATAAGGATCTGATTTCATTCTTTTACACGTGATTATCCAGTTTACTCAGCACTATTTATGAAGAGACTGTCCCTTCCCCATTGAGTATTCTGGGCTCTCTTGCCAAATATAGTTACCATATATGTAAGAGTTTCTTTCTGGGCTTTTGATTGTGTTGCATTTGTCTGTGTGTCTGTTTCTGTGCCAGTACTATGATCACGATCACATTGTGATACGGTTTAATATCAGCAAGGGTGACTCCTCCAGCTTCGCTCTTTCTCAGGATTGCTTTGGTTATTGGGGGTCTTTCGTGGTTACATATGAATTTTAGGATTGTTTTTCTATTTCTGTAAAAAAAAAATAAAGCCATTGGAATCTTGATAGGGATTGCATTAAATCTATAGATGGCTCTCAGTAGTATGGACATTTTGACAATATTAATTTTTCTGATCCACAAACACAAGATATCTTACCATTTTTGTTTTCTTCAGTTTCTTTCTTCTGTCTTACAGTTTTCAGTGTCCAGATATTTCACCTCCTGGCTAAATTTATTCCTAACTATTTTATCATTTTTGATGCTATTATCAATGGGATTGTTTTCTTTATTTCTCTTTCAGATATTTCATTGTTAGTGTATAGAAATACACCTGATTTTTGTGTGGTGATTTTGTATCCTATTACTCAACTGAACTTATTTCTTACTTCTAATAGTTTTTTAGTAGAGTCTTTAGGATTTTGTACCTATAAGATCTTCATCTGCTGTTAACTAACTTGGATTTAAATAAAAATTTTTAAAAAAGATCAGATTTTACTTCCTTTCCTCTTTGGGTGCCTTTTATTTCTTTTTCTTGCTTGATTGCTTGAGCCTAGGGCTTCCAGTACTATGTTGAATAGGAGTGGTAAGAGTGAGCACCTTTGTCCCATTCCTGATATCAGAGGAAATGCTTTCAACCTTTCACCACTGTGTATGTTAGCTGTGGGCTTGTCATATGTGGCCTTTATTATGTTGAGGTGCATTCTTTCTCTTCCCAATTTGTTGAGAGTTTTCATCATGGAAGGACGTATTTTTTCAAAAGCTTTTTGGCATCTGTTGAGATGATAACATGATTTTTATCTTTTAGTCTAATGTGATGTATCACATTTATTGATTTTTGTATATTGAACCATCCTTGCCTCCCAAGGATAGACCCCACTTAATCATGATATATAATCCTTTTAGTATGCTATTCAATGGTTTGCTAGCATTTTGTTGAGAATTTTTGCATCTATATTCATCAAGGATATTGACCTGTAGTTTTCTTTTCTTGTAGTGTCCTTGTCTGGCTTTAGTATCAGGGCCTCAAAAAATACATATGGAATTGTTCCCTGCTTTTCAGTTTTTTAGAAAAGTTTGAGAAGGATTGGCATTAATTCTTCTTTGAATGTTTGGTAGAATTCACCAAGGAAACCACCTGGTTCCGGGGTTTTCTTTGTTGGGAGATTTTTGATTAGTGATTCAATATCTTTGCTCATTATCGACTTGTACAGATTTTCTTATTCTTTATGATTCAGCCTTGGTACATTGTATGTTTCTAGGAATTTATCCATTCTTCTATGTTACCCAGTCTGTTGGTGTAGTGTTGTTCATAGCAGTCTCTTAATGATCCTTGATTTTTTCTGCGAGATCAGTTGTCATGGCTTCTCTTTGATTTCTGATTTTATTTAATGTCATCTCTCTTTTTCTTAGACTCCTTGAAGTTCTGTCAATTTTGTTTATATTTTCTAAAAAGTTCTCAGTTTTATTGATCTTTATTGTTTTTCTTCTCACTCTCTTTCATTTACTTCTGCCCTGATCTTTGTTATTTCTTTTCTCCTGCTAACTTTTGATTTAGTTGGCTCTTCTTTGTAATTTCTAATAGTTGAGTAACAGGATCAAAGGTGATCTTACGCAAGGCTGAGGGATTGGGTTTCTTCCTTCTTCTCATATTAGGTTATAAGGTGTGGGCAGCAGGTCTCCCAGTAACACTGGGAACCAGGCTCAAGGTACTGTCAATGGAAGAGGCCTAAGGAATTCTGAAAGGACTAGTAATGGTGCTTATAACCTGGGGCAGGAGAAAATGACTCAAGAGAATGCACCTCTTCTTCAGCCATCCTAAGTGAGGTGAAGGACAGGCACATACGGAAACTAAATATGTCCAGGCTGGCTTGCCACTTCCTCTTCCCTGGTCTGGGCCAGCAGTCCATGATGCAGTAAGCAAAATAATGGTTAATGTGGTATGTTTTGTCTTTATTCTGAGACTTTGTTCTTTCTTAAGTTTTTTAAATGTTTTTTTTTTAATTTATTTTGTGAGAGAGTGTGTGCACACGTGCATATGCAGGTGGGGGAGGGGCAGAGAGAATGAGAGAATTCTAGGCAGGTTCCACACTGTCAGCACAGAGCCTGATGCAGGGCTTGAACTTGTAAACCATGAGATCATGACCTGAGCTGAAACCAAGAGTTGGGTGCTTAACCGACTGAGCCACCCAGGTACCCCGAGACTTTGTCCTTTCTAAATTTGAGGATTTAAATATTATTTTGTGAACTGGCACTAGCATATTTGTTGTTGGTGTCCTTGCTTTGGCAAAGGAAAAAGTTGGCAGCTCTATTTTAGCTCCCAAAATCTTTTTAGTAAAGGGCTTCAGGGCATGAGATCTAAGTTCAGGGGAGCCACCATTCAAGCTCTAGGTATTTAGTGAAAATATCAGTAGCTGAGACTTATGTCCCAGGGACACTCTTGAAGCTGTCCTTCTTCTCCACCTTCCCTCCATTCTAGACCCTCTTGCTCTTCCCTAGACCAACTGGTCTGGGTCCTTCTGCTCTGTCTGGCTCTTTTGGCTGATGTGACTTCTGGGCCACCTGCTTGGTTCTTGGTTCCGCTGTCATCCCTTTGTGCTGACCTTCAGAGCTCCTTTATTTCATGTGCTGTTCCTCAGCACCCACTCCCAGCCTCATCCCAGGCCCTAGAACCCAGCTCAGACGCATGGCCGATCTCCTCATATAGAGCCTCAGAAGTCAGTCTGTATGTGCACTTCCTGATTTGCTGGTTGTAGATTGTTATTGAGTAAATTTCCTTTCGGTTAACATTTTGGATACCAGGCATTCCCAAGAGCACTGAGGACTATGTTGGTCCTGGAGAATGTTGTGCACCATGGGCTCCTGAATGGTCTAAAGAAAGGGCAGGCTGTCCTCATGCGGCGTTCCTTTACCAATGTAAACATGATGTGGACACTTGTGTGTATGCCAGGCTGAAGGGACAGCTATAATCACCGTCCCGCTTTTCTGTCAATAGTTGTGAGTTTTTAGTTAAGTCGCTACTAATGAATGCCTTGTTTTATGGTTGAATAAAGTGGAATTTTGGATGGAGTCTGTCCTTGAGGCTCTTTCTAAGTCTGCAGTCCTCTGACAATATGCTTGGTTTTGAGCTCTCTTGTCACCTCTGAGAACTATATTTGGAGATGACTTGTCATGACACCATATAGGACAGAATTACCACCAGATGGGACCTAATTGATCAACCTCCAGCTTGGATGAGAGGAACAGAGTCTGAGACCAGGAGAAGCTGGCTGTGGCTCTCAAAGGCCTTTTATTTCTTTTCTTCCCCCGCCCCCATTCCTCCCCCACTGCCCCATGACTCCTTCTTCAGTGGATGCTAAATTTCAAACTGAATTGTTCTTATGTATTGGTTTTTTCTCTTTAAGTAGATATTGCTCTTGTGGAGGGCTGGAGCTGGATCTTTTCAAGTGGTGTGCTGGTAAAATGTTTCAGAAATGGCCCTCTGGAAAAGAAAGAGCCCTGGTTTGTAGCGTTTACAGATTTCCGAGGTGTAAAAAGCCTCCTACAATGGCCAATTTCAAGCTACCAATGGGATGTCACTGAAGCCAAAAAGAGATGTGCACAGTTGGCTCTAGGGAGCCAGCATGAGCTGGTATGAGCCAGCTTCAGCACACGCTGGGGCTCTGAGAACAGACAGCACGGTGCCGGGGTCACACAGTAGGTTTTCAGGAATTGCTCGTTCAACAGTATCTCTGCTATGAGGATGAGCAGGAAAAAAGAGGACAGAGAGAAGCTGCCGTTTAGACCCACCTCTTGGGGCATTTGTTGCTAGCACATTTGAAAAGAATCCTTCCCTAGATGACTTTCCATTTTCCACCTGTGGCCAGGGGGGTCTTTCTCAAATACATTTGGGATCATGTTGCCTTTACAAATCTTCAGTGGCTCCCCATTGCCTACAAGGTGGATTCTAAATGCTTCTGCGTGGCATTCAAAGTCCTCCAGGGTCTGACACTCGCCTGCCTTATGGATCTCTTCTCCAGCATTCATTGGCATGGTCTCTATGTCCCACCTGCTCTGTACTTCCGAATCACTCAAAAGAACATGGTTTGGGGTGCCTGGGTGGCTCAGTCGGTTGGGCGGCCGACTTCAGCTCAGGTCATGATCTCACGGTCTGTGAGTTCGAGCCCCTCGTAAGGCGCTGTGCTGACGGCTCAGAGCCTGGAGCCTGCTTCGGATTCTGTGTCTCTCTCTCTCTCTGCCCCTCCCCCACTCATGCTCTGTCTCTCTCTCTCTGTCTCAAAAATAAATAAACATTAAAATTAAAAAAAAAAAAAAAGAACATGGTTTTAAATCTCCTGACTTTAGTATTTACTATAGCCTTTGCCTCACTTGAGTTTCTTCCACTCACTGACTGGAGAATTCTGACTCACTCCCAACACTCTGTGTTGCCTCCTTTATGGAGCCAGCTCTGATGCCACCTGGTCAGTTAGACTCTCCCTAAAGTGCTCCTCGAAATCCTTAGATAGCTCTAGTAGAGCAGCGATTGCTCTGCATAATATTGTTACAGAAATGTTCATCAGTTGGAGCTCTTTGAAGGCAAAGATCATTTCTTAATTTGTTTTGGCCCTCGCATCCAGCGCTATGCCTACACACAGTAGGTACACAGCAGGTGCGTGTTAAATGACTAGCCAGAGAGACAGTTGATTGGACCTTGTCTCTCCTCGCTCTCCTGTCTCTGATTCAATTGCATAATTAGGAATTGGCAGCACTTACAATTCTTCCCTGCCTGCCTGGTTTAAACCAATACTGAAAAGTTTTATTTGGTTGACCGTTGTCCTTCTGGGCAGATGAAAGTGGCAATTCAAACCCTCTCTTCCTTATCAACCTCTGCAATGTGTCAGAGCAGTTGAATGTGGTGTGTGGGGGAGCTCCGTCTCTCTGGTGACTTCTCTCGATTTAATTAGTCTGACCTTCTGCGATAATCCCCCTTGGATGTCCCTGGCTGCACCCCCCCCTCCACTTCTGTATCATATTCAGGCTTCTGCCTTCATCAGCAAAAGACCAACTGCTCAGCTCAGCCTGTAGCATAATTCACAGCTTGGCTCTCAAAAATGAACTTTTACTCCGATGGAGCTGCTCTTAGCATTAAAATTGGCCTGAGAGAGCTAGGAAAGTTTATCTCGGAGCCAGCATGGGGTCCATTCCTCCAAGTCAAATATTTCTCTTTAAAACTAGAATGAGCTGTAGTGTGGCACTACCAATGGTGTCCTGAAATATTGGTATATCTTTAAACATTAACATTTAGTTACAGCGCTGAAGGCTTTCTAGAGAATTTTTAAGTCTCTCCCCGCTCCTCCTCTGAATAACCAGGGCTTCTGTGCACACTTTCCTTTCATTTCAGAGCATGCAATCTCTCTGTTCAGGAGAGGAAATGCATTGAAATAGCTCAACACTGGGTTAATAAAACAGCTATTTATTTTCAGTCCATCCTCACAGGATTTTCCAAATGAAGTAGAGAGGCCACTTTAGAATGATCCAGAAAGTCAAAGTGGTACCCCTGGAGCTTCTGGTCTTCAAGATGCTAGGAAAACTCCAAGGAATTTAATGTTCTCCTTCACACCCCTGGCCCAGGCTATATTGTTATTATTTTATCCATATCCTATTTCTATTACTATTTTGGAATAAAAACATAACAGCATATGAAGGAATGACGTCTTTCTCAGCAGTGTAAGATGGAAAGGGGATAATTTGTATCATGGGTTTATTCAGTGCTGATTGACGGCATCCCTGGGCCAGGAACTGTTCTACCCACTGGAGATACAGAGATGAGGCATGGCTACTGCCAACGAGAAATCCGCAGCGGAGGAGGTGGACATGCCAACAGAGAAGTACAGTTGAGACACATTAACAGGGTACCTGGAACCCAGAGCAGGGGAAATATAGTTCATTGAAGAGAACTGGAGAAGTTGTCATGGAGTTTCTACAGCAGATGCAGGTTGGAAGGAGCGCTCTGGGCAATGCCGTGGTGCCTCGGGGAGTGAGTGTGAATCTGGGGTGGCTTAAGCATGGGGAACACAGAATTGGGGCATTGGGTGATGAGGCTAAAAGGGTTTTGGGGACCATACTATAAAAGGGTTTTCAGGAAAACCAGGAAATTGGATCTATCTCATTGGCACTGTACTATGGGAGGATTTGAAACAGAGTAAGGGTATCATCTGATTTGAATTTTTAAAAGATAGTGGACAGTGGTGTGGCAGAGAGAGGTAGTGGAGGCCAGTTAAGGACACTATGATGACACGTTCAGAAAAGAAATGGCGAGGGTATCAATGAAGTCAATGGCAGCAGAGAGAGATGGGAGGGAGTTGCCTGCAGCTGCAGATTAAAAGCATCATGCGGGGGCTTAGAAGGTGACTTTGGTGACAGCAGCCATCAAACACCACGGTAGCTGAGGAACCGATGAATCATCAGGAAGGGATGTGAGAAGCTTGGTATCACAGTGATTCACGTAGAGGAGATGGGAGGAGGTGTTTCAGGGTCAAAGGACCGCTGCGATCGTGTGGCAGAACGTTTACTACTCCTTGAATATCCACATACTCATCCACAGATTTCCCAGCTTGGTTGCAGTTAGGTGGAGCCATGTGACTAGTTCTGGCCAATGACCTACAAGCAGAAGTTAGGTGGGGCCATGTGACTACTTCTGGCCAATGACCTACAATTGGAAGTTATCTATGATGTTTCTAGGTTGAAGCAATTAAGAGCTGGCTCTTCCCTTGCTGCAGTGTTCTGGAAGCCATGTCTTTCAGATTAGCTGTGAGAAACAAGTCCCTTGCATCTCCATTGCAAAATTAAACTACTCTGGGGAATTGCCAGATCCACAGTGAAATTCGCATGAATAAGAAATGAATTTTTATTGCTAAGCCACAGAGATTTTGGGGCTCTTTGTTACCCTAGCATATCCTATCCTATCCTGACAAAAATACTTCCCTCTTCTCTAAGGCTAGTACAGTCTGGGCGAGCTGGGATGAAGCCAGGATCCATGACCGCAGGTTATTTTAGCTCCTTTACCACAAGCTGATGCATCAGAAGAGTGTTCGGAAGGAACCCCATGGCAGAGGCAGGCTTATCTGCCTCAGAACGCTTCGACTCCCCTTGGCTAGAGAATATGACAGTTTCCTCAAGCAGGCAGCCCCTTGGGAGGAAAAAGAATGATTACATGGTGAAATGCCAGAGTCCTTCACGATGCCAGAGAGATTGACAGCAATTCTTAGTACTCCTGGAGTATGTGTCATCCTGAGAAAGCATAAATGTATTACAAGCCTCCGGGGGCAGGATGAAAGCTTCTCCGGCCATCAATAGTATATGCCTCTTGTCAAGCCTGAGGCAGAGAAAGAAGCCCCGGTGGGAAGGGGTATTCGCGATCACGTGCTGGAGGTGGAATGGCTAAGGAATCTGGGGAGGTTGGTCTGGAAGAAAGAGGACTTGGCGGGGGGTTCCATGATTGGGTCTTTAACAATTCAAGGGCTGTTATGTGAGAGAGAGCAGATTTATTTCTGGTGGCCCTGCGGGGCAGAGCTAGACCAACAGAGGGCCCTTACGTGGAGACAGATTCCAGCTCAATAGAAGGATAAACATGCTACAGACAGAGCCGATGGGAAATGGATTGTTAGGGCTGCCTCCGTGGGTGGTGAGTTCCCCAGAGCTGGAAGTGCTTCGTCACAGGCTGGAAAACCTTTTGATAGAAGTTGCTGTGATGAAGGGAGACGTGAAGAAGACAGGCTAGGGTTTAAATACCTGTTGGACTTACGCTTCTTCCACCCCAAGACTGTGTGATCTGGGGCAAGTCAAATGCCCTTTCTGAACTGGTTGTTTTAATTGTGAATATTAATAAGTCCTGCCTCTTATAAATATAATGAGGTATGTAATGTGAAATATGTTTACAAACTGGTTTTGAGAAATACTGATAATAACATTATCATCAAGTGCCACCCTAAAAGGACCTCACATTCATTGGACACCTATGCTAGGCACCATGTGCGCATCGTCCCATTTGGCACTGATAGGAACCATTTGAGAGACGCTATTATTGTCTCCATTTCCACATGAGGAAACAGAGGATAGGAGTGACTTGCCCAAGGTCACACAGCCAGAACGTGGCCCATCTGGGATTCTACTCGAGGTGTGTCTGGCTCTGGAATCTACACTCTTACTTTTGAAGCTTGTTATAGCTCTTCAGGATCAAAATAGAAGATGCGTGTGTGGCTACCCTGAGTACTGTAAAGGACTAAGATTTTGTTTAGAGGCTCGTCATTGGATGGACAACCAATCTTGATGCAATTAATGTTTCTTCTAATATATTCTATTACTGTGTGCGTGCTATTCCATTATTGTGTGGCTGATGTTTCACAATTGTTATGTTCCAGTCATCTCCTGGTGTGTAATAAACTATCCCAAAATGTAGTGACTTAAAACGACAAGAATTATTTTAATAGTATTTCTCGTACTTCTGGAGGTGAGCAGGGCTCAGCCAGTGATTCGTGCTCAGGGTCTCCCGTGAGGTTGCAGTCGGATGATGGCTGGGGCTGGAGTTATCTCAAAGGCTTCCTCTCTGAGTGTCTGTGTGGGTGGTTGTTGCTGATGGCTGAGCCACCCACACATGCCTCTCCACGTGGTCTGGACTTCCCCACAGGATGGTTCCTCAGTTTCAAGAGCGAACATCCCAATAGAACCAGGTGTGTTTTTGGCCTAGCCTTGGAAGCCACAAAGCATTACTTCCTGTGTAGTCGCAAATGCTCCCAGATTCAAGAAGAGGGACTGCAGACCCCCACATCCCAATAGGAGTGCCAAGAAGTACATGTGCGATGGGTATCGTTAGTATGGAAATTTTGAGAAGATTCAATCTACCGCCGGCTGATAAGGATGCATTAATTCAAGGCATCTTCTTGGGCGAGTAGTAAATAAAGAGCTAGAAAAGAAAGGGCTGAGAATTTCTACAGCGTTTCCGTTTTGTGCTCATTTCACTTTAAAGAAAACCATTCCAGTTGGTATTTCCTATAATTTTTTATTAACTTAAGCATCAGCTTTCAACCAGGCCAGTATGTGATTTCTATCCTTCGTGGACTATATTCTGTAACATATTTATTTATATATAAAATAAAACCATCCCATAGCTTACAAAGGTAATATTTACAGTGAGGTCATTTTCTGCCCAAAAATTTTGCTAGAAAGTATTCTATGGACATTTATGTTGACCAGTTAAAACGAATTCCTTTATTGTTTTAATACTTAAAAAAGTGTATATGTGTGTGTGTGTGTGTGTGTGTGTGTGTGTGACATTAGTGATGATACTTCTGGTGGAAAGGAAATATTTGAAAGAAGGCCAGGAGGCTGCAGCAGGTTCATATAACATAGCTCTCCCCTTTGGGAAATGGTCCTTTGCATTTCTTCCTCAGATGGTCCTACAAAGGAGCTATAGAGGCCTGGCCTTGCTTTGACTATTCTGGGGGAAATACGGTTAGGAGTGAAGGATTAAGCCTTGCCTTTGGGTCTTTCAGTTCATGCTCTTGATGGAAAGAATTCTGTCAAGAGAATCTGGGTAAGGAGTTGGGGCATCACGTCACATGCTGTTGAATTGTGACATCGGGGCTTGAAGTGCCCACCCGGCTATGCGCAGCAGAGAGGAAGCAAACAAAAGTAAAACCGCAGGAATGAGACAGCATCTTGGGTCTTCGGGAAGTCCTCAGTGGCTTCGCAGGATGCTGCCTTCCCCTTGTTTCTGACACTGTGTGTGCTCCTGCTTTTGGGCTACGGTCACCTGATGGTGTTTGGGCTTGTGGTGGCTTCCCTGTCTTGTCTCTCCGGTCCTGGGGAATCCACACAGGTGAGTGCCTCATAAGCAAAGCAATGCCTTGCAGAATTTCCCTCAGTGAACGGGGCACCAAGGAAGAACTGATTAACTCTGAGCCATGGGCTGGAGCAGGACTAGGAGTTCGTAGGATCACCTAGGCAGACAAAGGGCAGGTGGAAGAAGTGATCTCAGCTGTGTGGAAAGTTGCTGTGTCCACCCAAAGAAAGACTACATCATGCAGTATACACATGTACAGTAAAACCTTGGTTTGCGAACATAATTCATTCCAGAAACGTGCTTGTAATCCAAAGTACTTGTATATCAAACCGAATTTCCCCATAAGAAGTAGTGGAAACTCAGATGATTTGTTCCATAACCCAAAAATATTCATATAAAATGATTACAGTACTGTAATACAATACAAAATAATAAAGAAAATACAAAATATAAAGAAAAATAAATTCACCTGCACTTATCTTTGAAAACCTTCATGGCTGGTGTGAGTGAGACAAGAGAGAATTATTAAGTAGGACAACTTTCACTGTCACTAACAGAATCACTATCTATTGACTCGCACGGATGTTGGCTACCATACAGTATTAATAAACTCTTGTTATACATGGTATTTAAGGGAACTGGCAATAAGGCAGCAGAGGAAAGGGTCTATATCTGCAGGCAGCCTGACCTAGAATGAAGCAAAGCATTCCTAAGCTTGCTGTTGTATGGAAAAGCAAAGGACTGTCCATAGGTGCTTTGAAGTGACAAAAAATACACTAGTATCGGTTGTGGACACCTTCCAACGTTCTGAAAAATCACTCCCAACAAATCAGAATCTCTGCAGGTAGAACCGGGACATCAGCAATTTTAAAAAGTTCCCCAGGTGAGTCTAATGTACGGTCAAGTGAGAAGCAGTGGCTTAGAGGGACAGGGCATGAAAGCATTCGGGTGCTGTCCTACCGCTTCCACTTACAAGTTATGTGATCTTGGACAAATCACTAAACATCTCTGAGCTCAGTTGTCCAGGTAGAACTTGAAGCGTTCAGACCAAATGGTCTTATTGGTGGTTTAAAGAACGACCCCAGACTTCTTTGAGAGGTAGGGTCTCTGTTCCCTCCCACTGAATCTGGACTCTGTGGCTTCTTGACCAATAGAATATGGTGGAAGTGACATTGTGCCACTTTCTGGGTCTTGGTCTTAAGAAACTGACAGACCTACTTTCTACCTTTGGGGAGAGTTGTTTTGGAACCCATCTACCATGCAGAGAGGAAGCCCAGACCGCATGGAGAGGCCCCACATAGGTGTTCCAGCAGAGACACCCACCTGAGGTGACAGTGGGTCTCTAGCATCAACTGCCAGACGTGTGTGCAGCTGCCTTCCGATGGTATGATCCTCAGCTGTTGAGTCACTCTCAACAAATCTTTGGATCTTTGTAGCTGATGCCCCAGACAGGCCTTGTGGACAGAGACAAGCTGTCCCCACTGTGTCCTGTCCAAATTCCTGGCCCGCACTGTCCCCGAGGGTAATAAAATGGGTGTTTTACTTTATGAAGTATTGGGGTGCTTTGTTACACGGCAATGATAACTAGGACAATCTGTCAGCTTTACCATTTGAAGAATAGTAGAGACTGATGTGTTACAGGGTCTTTAAGGGGGCGGGCTCTGGAGGAAGAATGACTAGGTTCGAATCCTGGCTCTGTGAATTAGGGTAAATTACTTACCCCTTTTATGTCTATCTTTATTCCCTCATTAGATACTAATAATACCTCCCTCATAGGGTTGTCATGAAGATTAAATCACTTAATATTTAAAGAGTGAATCCCATGCAGGTGTCTGTGATGCTTATAGTGATGGTGATAAAGAACTTGGCTTAGCCTTGGTTGATCTGTTATTTGCAAGCTGTTGTTGGAGAAGGGTGGGGTGGGGTAGGTGGGGCCGTTGCACAAACCAGGCATGACTTGTATCTGCCCAGCACTTGTCTCATGTTGCTAAGTACTTCCAGGGACCTACATTGTTCTTAGCTATTCAGCAGGTGTTCAAAGGCACCTTGGAATTGTGGATCATGTCTCCGGACCTGTCACTGTCACACTGCTCAGAAATTGGATTCTGCAGAGTGGAAACATGTGGCTTGTTGGCAAGGCAACTGGTTCAGAGCAGGGACATTTCCAGGCTGAGAGAGCTCGCCTTTGTCAATTGGGTTACAGACCTCATAAAAATCTGTTTGTTTGTGTTCTTGTCCGGATGCTCTGAGACATCGGGCCGCCTCGAGCCTCGAGGGGAGAGTGCTGTCCACAAATGGGTGTCTCCAGCTGGACTCCTTTCTTTGTACGCCTTGGCCGTCAAACCAAGCCTCTGACCTTCTAAGTGTGGGGGTGCCTGCGCCTGGCAATGCCAGGGTAAGATTGCTTGGTTCCGTGCTGGAGTGGGGAAGGCCCGCAGCCCTGGGTTCTTCTGACTTTTCTATTTTTGCCTGAAAGTAGATGGAGAGATTCAGGAGACGGTTGGCAGTTCCTGCACTCCTGCACACGATGTCATCAATTTCCATTTAAAAACCAGAAGGGTAGCCTTCTAAAAATCGAGTTTGGGGTGTGACAAATAGAAATTTATGGCACAAGGGTTAACTCCTGAACTGTTAAAATCTGTCAGCAATGCCATTATGAATGAAATGAAAGACTATGAAAGTTGAAAAAATGTACACGCTTAGAGTGGCAGCATGGGCTTCGGTGGCTGGTGGCAAATTCTTGTTTTAAATGCTGGCTCTGCCTTTGTGACCTTTGATCTTCAACAAGTTAGCCTTTTTAAGCCTCCACTTCTATGTAAGAAAGACAATAGCAGAGCACTGTTGTGAGGGTCAGAAAGGATGGAGTCTGAGCGAAGTGCTTTTATTGATTTATTGATTTATTTATTGTTGATTTATTTTTGGGAGTGGGGGAGGGGCATTGAGCGCGAGGGAGAGAAAGAATCCGAACCAGGCTCTAGGTTCCGAGCTGTTAGCACAGAGCCCAATATGGGGCTCAAACTCATAAAACTGCGAGATCATGACCTGAGCCAAGTTGGACGTTTAACTGATTGAGCCACCCAGGGCCCCAACAAAGTGCTTTTTAAATCATAAAGCTCGACAGATGTCCTATTATATAGTGTGGGTCGGGTGCCAACATAAAGGATCCTTAGACCTGGTCGTCGAGGTCATATAATGTTTCTTCCTTCCTTCCTTCATTTACTTATTCACTCACTCCTTCATTTACTCAATAAATTTATCAAGCATCTACTATGTGCCAGGCACTGGAGAGTTGTGGAGGAATGTAATAAATGCATAAAACCACAAAAGGTCTCTGTCTCTTTGAGCTTAATGCTAGTGGGTAGAAACATAGATAAAATAAATAAGTAAAATGTGGTACATTAAACAGTGATATATAGAAAAATAACTCAGAAAAGGGGGATGGGACCCATGGCATGGGGATGCATTTCAGTTGTAAGTACCATGCCGGGGAAGGCCCTACAGAGAGGGGGGCATTTGAATAAAAGACTTGAAAGAGCTGAGCCGTGAGTTTACCTGAGGGAAAAGCTTCCTAGGCAAAGCAGACAGGACCTGTCAATACTCTGAAAGTACACCTGATGAGTCTGAGAAACGGCAAGAAAGCGGCATAGCCGGAGCGGGGAGAGTGTGGGGGTGAGGGTATGTTGGTTTCAGGGCCAGATCATCTAGGGCCTCATCCCAACCCCTTTGGCTTTTTCTCTGAATGGGATGGGAAGCCCATGGGAGGTTTGGAGCAGAGAAAGGATATGATCCTATTTAGTTTTAAAAAAATAACATTAAAAAAATTGACAACAGCTTTATTGAGATAAAAGTGACATACAATAAACTACACATATTTGAAGTGCACAATTTGATAATTAAAAAAATGTTTTAACTATGGTAAAATCCTCATAATACAGATTTCTGTCTTAACCACTTTTTTTTTTTTAATTTTTTTATGTTTTTATTTTATTTCTGAGAGAGAGAGACAGAGCACTAGCTGGGGAGGGGCAGAGATAGAGAGGGAGACACAGAATCCGAAGCAGGCTCCAGGCTCTGAGCTGGCAGCACAGAGCCCGACGTGGGGCTCGAACTCACAGACCGCGAGATCACGACCTGAGCTGAAGTCGGACACTTAACCGACTGAGCCACCGAGGCACCCCTGTCTTAACCACTTTTACCTGTGTAGTTCATTAGTGTTGAGACCATTCATGTTGTACAACCAATATCATCCTGCCAAACCAGAACTCTATCCCCATTAAATAAGGACTCTCCATCCGCTTCTCGCCCTAACTGCCCGCAACCACTGTTCTGCTTTTTGATGATGAACTTGACTACTCTAGGTATCTCCTACAGGTGGAATCGTACATCGTTTGTCTTTTTGTGATTGTCTTATTTCACTTAGCATATTGTCCTTAAGGTTCATTCATGTTGTAGCATGTGTCAGAATTTCCAGCTTTTAGGTTAATGATATTCCATTATTTGTATATATTATATTTTATTTATCCATTCATCTGTCAATGGACACTTGCTTGCTTCCATGATTTAAGTGTTAGCAACAATGCTGCTATGAACATGGGTGTACAAATATCTCTTAGAGATCCTGCTTTCAATTCTTTTGGGTATAAACCCCGACGTGGAATTGCTAGATCATATGGTAATTTTAATTTTAAGTTTTTTAGGAATCACTGCATTCTTTTCCATAATAGCTGCAACGTATTACATTCCCACCAACAGTGTACACGTGTTCTCACTTCCCCACATCCTTAAACACACTCGCTATTTTCTACATTTTTTTAAATAGTAGCTATCCTAATGGGTATGAGGCGGTATCTCATTGTAGTTTTGATTTGCGTTTCCCTGATGATAAGTGATGTTGGACACCTTTTCATATGCTTGCTGGCCATTTGTATACCTCTTTGGAAAAAATGTCTATTCAAGTCCTTTGCCCAGTTTTTAACCAGGTTATTTGTATGTATGTGTGTGTGTGTGTGTGTGTGTATATATATATATATATATGTGTGTGTGTGTGTGTGTGTGCGTGTGTATATATATATGTGTATATATATACACACACGCACACATATATATATTCATATATATATACACACACATATATATACATATATATATATTTTATAGTATATATTATAGTCGCATTGTAGAAGCTTTTTATATATTCTGGATATTAATCCCGTATCAGATGCATGGATATTTCTCTAGTTCTATAGGTTGCCTTTTCACTCTGTTGGATTGGGTCCTTTAATGCACAGATATTTTTTACTTTTGATATAGTCTCATTTCTTTACTTTTACTTTTGTTGCCTGTGGCAATTTGATGACTTCTGGCTTGTGTATGCTTATATCAATATATTTACATAGAAAAGTATATAAAATCTGCATACATATAATCATATACAAAATTTTATGTAATATATAATCTGTATATATTATATATGAATTGTACAGGATCTGTATTATGATATAACTATATTATAAATATACTATAATACATTATAATCTATATATAATATAATATAGAAATAATATACGATATCATATAATTTATATAATATATAATGTAATATTGTTTTATGTATAATCTATAATCTATATTTTTTATATATGTATATAGATATATAGATAGATATAATCTTGAAATCATCACAAAGATCAAGACAGCCAGCACATCCAGTACTCCCCCAAATATCTTCATGCTTCTTTGTGATATCTCCCTTTTGCTCCTCCTTTTCTCCTTCCCTGTCACTTGTCCCTAAGTAGCCACTGATCTGCTTTCTGTGATTGTAGGTTTTTTTCTAGAATTTTATATAAATGGAATCATTTAGTTTGTACTCTTCTTTCACTTGGTCTCTTTCCCACAGCATAATTATTTTAAGGTTCATTCATGAGGTGTCAGTAGTTCATTCCTTTTTATTCCTGAGTATTATTCCACTGAGTGGGCACACCACAGTTTGTTTATCCAGTTTCTCTGGAGGTTTGGATCATTTCCAGCTTTTGGATATTCAAAATGAAGCTGCTCTGGGACACCTGGGTAGTTCAGTTGGTTGAGCATCCAACTCTCTGCTCAGGTCATGATCCCAGGGTCATGGGTTCGAGCCCCACATTGGGCTCTGTGCCAAGTATGACTTCTCTCTCTCTTTCCCTCTCCCCCTCTCCCCTGGTTGTGCATGCTCTCTCTCTTAAAAAAAAAAAAAAAAAGAAGCTGCTCTGAACATTCCTGTACAAGTCTTTGTGTGGGGATCTGCTTTCCATTCTCTAGCGAAATACCTAAGAGTGTAATGGTTAGATCATATGTCGGATATAGGTTTAACTTATAAAGAAATCATCAAATGCTATTCCAATGTGATTGTACCATTTTACACTCCTGTTGCCAGTTTGAGAGATCTGGTGGCTCCACATCCTTGCCACCATGTGGCATGATCAGTTATTTTAACTTAAGTTCTTTCTAATAGTTGGGTAGTAGGATTTTATTGTGGTTGTAATTGGCATTATCTAATGACTATTCACGTTGAGCACTTTTCATGTATTTATTTGACATCCAGATATCTTTTTTGATAAAGTGTCTGTTCAAATCATTTGCCCAGTTTTTAAATTGTGTTGGTTATTTTTGAACTTTGAGAATTCTTTACATATTCTGGATTTAAGTCCTTTTGTCAGCTATATGCTTTGCAAATATTTTCTCCTGATCTGTGGCTCTTTTTTTAAAATTTTAGTCCAACAATATCTTTTTTTGTTTTTAGAGAGAGAGCATGATTGGGGGAGAGGGGCAGAGGGAGCAAGAGAATCCCAAGCAGGGTCCCCGCTCAGCATGGAGCCTGAAGCATGGCTTGATCGCAGGACCCTGGGATCATGACCCAAGCCAAAATCAAGAGTTGGACGCTCAACTAACTGAGCTACCCAGGTGCCCCTTAACAATGTCTTCTGAAGGGTAGATCTTAATTTTAGCAAAATCCAATTTATTAGTTCTTTGATGGATTCGTTTTTTTAAGGTGTTATGCCATTTTGGTTTTCAGAGCATCCCTCTGGCTGCTGTGTTGAGAACAGAGTGAGTGGGGTACAAAGGTAGAAGTGGGGAGACCAGTTAAGAGGCTAGCAGGAAGATAGGCAAGGGACAATGATGATTTAGACCGGGATGGTGGTAGTGATGGTGATGAGAAGGGGAGGAATTGGGATATGTCTTGTAGAACAAGCCCATGGGTGGAATTTTCTGATGGATTGTACGTGAGATGTGAGAGAAAGAAGGGTCTCAGGGCCCGGCAGGTTGGCGTTGCTCCTACCTGAGACGGAAAAGCTATTGGCAGAGCAGGTGAGGGCAAAGAATGGGAGCTTGGTGTTTGACATATTAAATTTGAGATGCCTCTTTGACATCCCAAGTGGAGTAGGTACGTGGACCTAGGAGTTTGAGCTCAGTGTGATTCAGCCTCTGGTCATGCCAAGTTCTGGGTCATCTCCTGACATTTCTCTTCTTAATTTATATCCTTTGCTCAACTTGTCACTTCTCTTTTTTGGAGCTCATAATCTAGCCACATAAGTTCTGACTCATGTAGACAGTTGTTCACGAATCAAGCTCAAGACCACAGCCTGGATGGATTCCATTTCTATCCCTCAGCTACACCTAATCCTACTTGTCCTTCACAAGCCTGTGACAATGCAGGAACTGACAGCAGAGTAACTTTCCATGTATGCCTTTGTAGTGGCTGGAGCTTTCCAGGCCTTGCTGACTCTTGGGAGGAAAAGCCAAGGAATGCCTCTAGATCTTTCCCTTTTGACCCTGACATATTAATTCCCACTGGCAGATTTAAAACCAGAAGCTAATGCTGGCTAAGTCTGTCTTGCTCATTGAGAGTAGATTCTGGTCACATGACTGAAGGGAGAAGTAACAACATTCTGCTGGGTCCTGAAAATGACCTTCCTCACCATCAAGCCGCTCCCCCGGAATGCTGCTGTTCTTTAGGAGTAGACTCTCATCCATTCCCAACTACCTGGAGATTTTCTTAAGATGCTTCTGGGGCTCTGTTTTAAGAAAACAAAAGAGTTCATCTTTAAGGAAGACAATCACTAGCATTAATATATTGTTGAGGCCAATACATGCCTCCTTGGTCCCTTGGGCAAGTGAAAAAGGGCATCTGCGAGGGGTCCCCACGTGCCACATGGCGTCTCAGGGGGCGCATGTGCTGAGTTTAGTATTTCAAATGTTGTAGATGTAGTGGTCCTAAATTTAATACCAGGATCCCCTCAAAATGCCAATTCATTTTGTATCTTCTAATTTTGTTTCCCTCCAGATTTCTACTTGTTGTACTAAAAACAAAATAACTCAAAATGAAAACTGCTTTTTTATACGCTTGCCTTGCTCCCGCTGCCCCCATTTTCGTTATTCTTTGTTCTGTCTGGGCCTTGTGCACCTGCAGTGTTTAGATTGCCGTAATCATATGGAATTGGTACAATTTTATATTAACAGTATTCTTTTTTTTTTAAGTTTATTTATTTATTTTGAGGGAGACAGAGAGAAAGAGCACACATGAACCGGGGAGGGCAGAGACAGAGGAGGAGAGAGAGAGAGAGAGAGGGAGAGAATTCCAAGCAGGCTCCACCCTGTCAGCGTAGAGCCTGACGTGTGGCTCTATCTCATGAACCCGTGAGATCGTATCCTGAGCTGAAATCAAGAGTTGTGTGCTTAACCAACTGAGCCATGCAGGCACCCCTATATTACCATTATTCTTAACAATCAAGTCCTGGCTGTGCGCTATGCCCCATGCTAAGAGCTTTACAGCCACAGAAGAGCTTCATTTAAAGTTTGTGACCACTCTGTAGGTACTTGTATCATCCCTCCTTTACGGATGAGGAAACTGAGGCTCAGAGCAGAGACTCCTAACTACCCTTTAACACCAAAAGAACATGGGGTTTGGTAGCGGTTGTTTGAAAGCCACTGATTCCATGATTTGGGGCAAATCACTTATTTTTTCTGATTCTTACTTAGCAATTCCTACCAAACTACTAAGACTATTCAGGACTTAAAAAAGTAATGTATCTGAGGTAGTTTACAAACTGTGATTTTTTATTATAATTAAAAACAATAATTACAACCCTTCCTTAATAATTCTGTTGTTGGATATAGATAATCATTTATTTATTTATTTATTTATTTATTTATTTGTTTGTTTTGGTTGTCAGAGTGACATTGCCATGAATATCTCATCTACCTTTATTTTTTATATTCTTTATAAATCCCCTGGGAGAAAGAGACATATTATGGAATTTTAATAGGGTTCTGATATGGGTGGCCAAGAGGCGAGACCAGTTCATATGGCTACCAACAGAGTGTGAGGAGACTAGTTTTACCACGGTGTTGTAATACCAAATAATTTCTAAAATTCCTGGGTGTAAGATGCTACATTATTTGGGTGGGCATTTCTTTGATTGTAAGTGAAGTTGAATATTTCCTCTATTACTAATAGCGTCTCTGTTTTCATGAATTGTCTTCTTCAGTTCTTTGCCAGTTTACGTATTAGGGATTTAAGTTTTTAGTGTCAACATACACAATCTCTTTACGTAACAGAGAAATGAACCCTTTCTGTATTTGCCGTGAATCTTTTCTCCAGATGATATTTTTCCTTCGATGTTAGTTCTAGCCTTGCCAAATGGTTATTTATTTTCAAAATGTACAAGCTTCCCATCCTTTGTCATTTCTTCCAACTTAACTTATGAAATTATTATCCCTTGTGCTGGCGTTAGCAGCACATATGCTAAGATTGGAAGGATACAGAGAAGATTAGCCTGGCCCCTTGTGCCAGGATGACACGCACATTTGTAAGGTGTTCCACATTTTTTATGGTGTAAGAAATATATCTCAGTAAAGCTGTTACAAGAAAAAAAACCCTAGAACTTATCTTGCCTCTAAAGATCTGAAGCAGTGCCGTAAAACAAGTTCCTTTTTAGAGGGGAGGGTTTTATTTAAGTTGTTCTTATTCATACTCACTGTGATATGTGACTATAATTTTCCTTTTGTGTGTTTTATCTTTATCAGGCTCTGGGAAGAAGATCATGCTTGCCTAATGGACATAAAGGTACTCTTATCTCTTTTCGCACTCTGGATGTTTTATACAACATCGGAATTATCTGTTTCTTAAAAGTATGAAAATTGTTCTTGTGGAAACGCTGGGACCAACTACATTTTTTTAAGTGGTTATCAGATAATTTCCTCCATTTCTTCCCTGGTTATTATTCTGTTTAGATTTCATACTTCTTGAGTTATTTTTAGTAATCTATATTTTTCTAGAAATTATTCATTTCATTGAAGATTTCCATTTATTAGCCTACAACATCCTCATTGGATTTGGAGGAAAAAATTCTATTTTCTATATTTTTGTTCTATCTCCTTCCTTATTGCTAATTAAAAATGTTCCCTTAATTATATTTGTCAGAAGTTTGTTTATTTTCACGGCCTTATCAAGAAAACAGAATTTGAACTACTTTATCATTCTCCTGCTTTATGTTTCACAATTTATTTATTTTACCTTTATCTTCACTTGCTCCTTCTTTTAAAATTACATTTCCTCTTAACTTTTAAATGGAAGCCTTTGTTAATATCAATTTGGATAATCCTGGCCTGAATAGGATTCTGAAGACTGAAATGAGTTAGGGGGAGAGAAAGTGATGCATTAGCATGATATGTTTATCAAGCGGAGACCAGCCAGGGCTACGGAGTGCTCACCAGCCAGTTCAATAGAGGGGAATTCATTCGGGAAGGTGGAAGTCGTTGTGAGGTGTGGGATGCCTGGTGGGAACCCTAAGCGCAGTCTGATGAGAACCCACAGAAGGCAGAGATGGGGAGGAGGGTGAAGGAGGAAGGCTCTCCTCCCTCCAGCCTCCTGCCGGTGCCTCTCTTTGGCAGAAATTAACCAGAAGCCGCTGGGCAAAGGAGCCTGGGAGATGTAACTGGCAGAATGTGGGCTGAACGGGGAAGGGCAGCCGACTGGCCTGGGAACGGACAGTGATGAGCACGGACACGTTCCCTTCAACGTGGTGCGGTCAGAAGGCTTTGTGACCCGGAGAGACGGCGTTGCTACAAAGTGCTGTAGACTCTTTGTCAAGTCCTGCTGGGCTGTGCGTTCTATGCCTCTTCCTCCTTCTCGCTGTCTCTTTTCTTGCTTTCCATCGCTGAGCCCATTTTAAAAAGGGAAGTCAAGTTTCTGCGCTGGTTCCTTCCTCAGTTAATCCCCCCTCTCCCTGCTTTGGCCGTCTTACCACAGCCTGGATCGAACCAGGACCTGCGTACAGAAGTGCCCAGCCCCCTACCTGTACTTCTGGCTTCTTCGTTCGGCTCCAGACCTGGGTTTCTAGCTGCCTAACGGGCACCACGGATGCCACAGAGACCTTGTGAGTGGACTCCAGGACGTTCTCCTCTCCCCAGATCTCTTCTGTCCCCTGCTTCTTTGTCAGGCGACAGGATCTCCTCCATCCCTGCCTCAGAGAGGACCAGGTTGGAGTAGCTTTCAGTCCTTCCCTCTCCCTCACATCCTGTGCAGGCCCCTGCCCGTCTGCTCAGCTCTGTGCCCCAAGACTGCTGTTCCTTTCCTCCTCCCACACTGCAGCCGCACCAGCTCTGGCTTCGTTACCGTCTGCTGGCTTCTAATGGCCCTTCTCTCTTGTCTAGTCTCTCTCTGTTCTAGTACACTCTGCACACCGATGCCAGAATGATACTTTAGGAACTACAAGCTGGTCATGTCACCCAAGGCCATAAACTTCCAAAGCGCCTCCAAGTGGACAGGTTTCGCCCAAGTGTCTTCACTGCAGGAATAGCTCCTGCCTCCTTTTCCCACCGCTATCTTTGCCACCTTGAGTCTAACCATGCCAATCTACTTTCTCTCCCTAAAGAGGACCAGGGAATTTCATAGTCCTGCGTCTGTGCCCATGCTTCTTTCTGATTCTGGAAGGCAACCATCTCAAAGTGGGTGTCCAGACCAGCATCAGTATCACCTGGGAATTTGCTAGAAATGCAGATTCTCACATCCCACCCAGACCTCCTGAATCAGAAACTGGAGGGGAGGCTTGGGGATCTGGGTTTTAACAGCTCCCCCCACCCCTGGGTGATCTGGATGCCAGGAAAGGTGGAGAACCACTGTTATAAAGGATCTCCTCTTGCACCTGGCATCCTCCTCAGTCACAGATGCCGGCTTGGCTTAGCCTCTCCTGTTACCTCTAAGGTCACCGCTCCCCCTTTGCCTTCCTTCTTTCCTCCCTCTCTCCCTTGCCTCCCTCGCTCCCTCCCTTCTTCCCTCCTTCCCTCTTCCCTTCCTTCCTTCCTTTCTTCCTTCCTTCCTTCCTTCCTTCCCTCTTCCCTTCTTTCCTTCCCTCTTTCCTTCCTTCCCCACTCCCTTGTCTCCCTCCTTCTTTCCCTCCCTCCCTCATTCCCTCCTTCCCTCCCTCTCTCCCTTCCTCCCTTCCTCCCTTTCCTCCCTCCCTTCTTTCTCTTTTTTTCAAGTTTATTTATTTATTTATCTATTTTGAGTGAGAGAGCATGTGGGGGAGGGGCACAGGGAGAGAGAGAATCCCAAGCAGGCTCCATGGTGTCAGCCCAGAGCCCTACTCGGGGCTCGATCCCACAGACTGGGAGATCATGACCTGAGCCAACATCAAGAGTCCGAGGCTTAACCGACAGAGCCCCTGGGCACCCCTAATGCTTGGTTTTTCATCTTGACTAAGTCAGACTTGAGACATTTGGAGGCCTTTAAGAAGATAACGCGAGACGGTATTCTCCTCAGGATGGCGTAGGCCCTGCCCAGAGAACGGTTGGCTTAACTCGAGATTTAGAGGTCAGTTCTAGTTCTGAAGGGTTCCTCCACTCCCGTTAGGTGCCTCGACGCACCCCGTTACTGGAGTCCTACAGATGGCAAGCTGTCTGGCAGTACCCTGGTACTTAAGACCTCTGCACCAGCACCACCCCGTTTACCGTGAAGGTGCTGGAGGAGGGTACGGGAGACTTGCGGGAGTCTTCTCCAAGAAGCAGAGTGTGCTAAGGCACACACACATGAAGAATTAGGATGGGGCGTGATTTTATATATTAGCATACAATAATTAGTGTGGGTTCAAGTGCCAGATTGAGTGATACCAACAATTAAAGAACAGGACAGCATGTTGTAAGATGCAGACTACGTGTTGTGAATAGCAAACGCCAAGATGAGCGGAGGGAAGTGGATAAATGGAGGCTGGGGTGGGGAGGGGTTTTTAGGAGGGAGTGAGATTCAATCTGAGTCATGCTGCAAGATGATAAATAGTAGCATCGAATAACTTTAATTGGGAGCTCTATTGTGTGCTATGTACTCTTCCAAGTGCTTTTCATTAAGTCGTCTGAATTTCACAAGGGCCCTAGGAAGTACGTCTTATATATTTTGAGGTTTATTTATTTATTTTGAGAGAGAGAGAGAGAGAGCGGGGGAGGGGCAGAGAGAGAGGGGGAGAGAGAGAATCCCAAGCAGGCTCCATGATGTCAGCACAGGAGCCTGACTCGGGGCTCGAACTCAGGAACCGTGAGATCATGACCTGAACCGAAATCAAGAGCCAGATGCTTAATTGTCTGAGCCACCCAAGCGCCTGGAGGTAGGTCTTATTAATAGCCTCATTTTACAGATGAAGGCATTGAGGCACGAAGAAGTGGAGTAAGTTTTCACAGTGACACAGCTGTATGTAAAGGAGCTTGATTTGAACCCACAGTCTACCTTCAGCCCTTATGCTTAACCATTGTTCTCTATAAGTCAGGCGTACTCTTCCTTCTGATACTTGAGAGTCCAATACTTGGATTGGGTGAGGTGGGTCAGGACCGACCATTGGGCTGCAGAGTATGAGGCCAAGGGTGATCTGAGAGATGAGGCCCGGGTGGTATGAGTCACCCAGTGATGGGCAGATAGTCCAGCTCTGTGCCCATAGCTGGCAGAAGCCAGGCATTAACTGCAGGTGAGAAACGGGAAGTGGCTGACTCTGGGGTGCGGGTGCCTTCCATCACTTCCCTTTGCATCCTGCTGGGAGTCCAGTGTCCCCCATTTCAGGGACTTATCTCAACAACCTTCCTTACCAGTCTCCCCTTGGCCTCAATCAATCATACTCTCTGAGCAAGACTCCAATTCTGGAAAAACTCAACTTTCTCTAAGCCTGCAGATGAGCAGCTAAACTCTGGAAGAAAAAGTTACCCATCAAGGCCAACAGGGTTTAACGAAACTTGGTGTTTGCTGATTGTAGCAGCAAAATTTACGGTATCTGATTGCAGTGGCATTTTTAGGACTGCCTATGCATCCTCCTACAGGTCCAGCACCATTATCTCTCGTCTGGATATCTGAATCGGCCTCCTTCCTGGGCACCATTTTTATCCCTCTACAAACCAGCTTTCAAGACTTAGCTCCCAGAATGACAGGATTAAGGAGGACTCGGATGGTGTTGCTTTCCGCTTGTCCCTCAGCCCCTGCTTGTCTCCCATCATACTTGGGATGAAATTCGCAAGGTCCTTCATGACCTGGCTTCTCCCTGCCTCTCCGCCCTCATCTCCAGCCGCATCCCCCTCGCCCACTCTGCTCCACTGGCTGGGGGGCTCTCTTCCTTGGTGCTCCAGCTATCCTTGTCACTCCTTGTTCCCTCTGCCTGGGGTTCCCTTCCCCAGCTGTCTCCGTGAAGGACTTCTTTGCATCACTCCAGTGCCACCTGGCCTTCTCCCCTCCCCTGGGTAAAGCTACATTGTTTTCATTTCTTTTTTTGATCACATTTTTTCTCCTTCAAAATACCTATCGCCAATTTAAACCTTGTTTGTATATATTATGACAGAGACTGTTAAATGCCTACTTAGTACTTATTCTCTTCTTTACTAACAGAACCCTGTTTTCTTTTCTTTTCTTTTTTTTTTAAGTTTATTTATTTATTGAGAGAGAATGGAGGAAGAGCAGAGAGAAGAGAGGGAGAGAGGGAAAGATAGAATCCCAAACAGGCTCCGCACTGTCAGTGCTGAACCAGACATGGGGCTTGATCTCACAAACCGTGAGATCATGACCTGAGCCAAAATCAAGAGTCAGAAACTCAACTGACTGAGCCACCCAGGAGCCCTGAACCCTGTTTACTTTGTAGCAAAAATATATCCAGCTGGGATTGTATTTTCCAACCAGCCTCCCTTGAAGGTAGGAGTAGCCAATAAATTGCAAATAGAACCTGTGTACTAGAGTTTCAGAGAAAGCTCTCTAATTGGGCCTGGCTCAGTTGGGAGACACCTCCTCTTTGTCTTTCCTCTTTTCTCTTTCTTCCTACTAGAATGAGGGTAAAATTAATGGAGCCTGGGCAGCCATTTTGGAATACCAGGTACTCTGGAAGGCGGAAGCCAGGTGCTAAACATGGTGGACCAGACAGATAAGAGGCTTCTGGGTCCCCAATGACATTACAGAGCCGCCCTATGAGTCTTGGAGTGCCAACCTCCAGACTTATTTATGTGAGAGAAACTACACATATAATTTGCTTAAGTTGATATTATTTGGGTTTTCTGCTCTACTTTGCAAAACCTATTCCTAACAGATAAACTTACTTATAATCTTTCCTCCTTGATTGGAGTGTAACCTCCTTGCCTCCAAGGACTTTGCCTTTACTATTTGTCTCCACTATTACTACTGAATCCCTTTACTTGTAATATCATCTGGCACAGTTGCTGAGCCTTGTAGGTGCTCAGTAAATATTTGTTGAATGAGAAATGTATGGTAGTAGGTGGGGGCCTGATGATATTTCCTGAGGTGTAGTCAACAGGGTAAGGATCAGTCAGGGCAGACTAGGTCGTGCTGAAGTAATAGCACCAGAACGTCAGTGATCTAACACAATGGAAGCTTATTCTTGCTCAGTTGTGGGCATCTCTAAGTCTGAGCACGTTTCCAGGTAGCTGTTCTCCATATTCAGCATTCTTGGCTGCTTTGGCCTTGTAGCATCTTTTCAAGTTCACCATGCTTCAGAGCTCACCATGGCAGAAGAAGGGTGCGTGGATAATCATGAGCCAGCTCTGACACGCTTCTGCCTGGAAGTAACACATACCATTTTTGTCTATATTTCATTGGCTCAAGTCAGTCATGTGGCTGTGACCAACTTGAAGGGGGTGGGAAGGGAGAGAAACGGAGATGTTGGAGAGCATTGGTAGTGTCCATCATAGGCTCTCTGCAGCCTCTGACACTTTTGGGGAGGGAGTGGATTAGAGTCCTGAGCACACTCAGGAGGGGAAGAAATGGTAAATAAATCTAACCAAGGACACCACTTCAAGTTGAGGGGAAGGAAGCCGTATGCATATTGATGCTTCCTTGAGTTTATCTTTGAAGTGTGAGGATGACAACTTCTCAACCACATGGACCAGCCATGTGGTTGTTGCTCAGCCAGGATTGTTGAGAGCACAGGCCCTTCTGTATTAACTCTGGACCTCATTTTTGGGGCCATCAGCCTATATTCTGTTTTCTTACTTTGTCCCGTCCCCCGGGCCTGCTTCTTAGGCAACACATTTTAAACCCTAAACCTTTGTATCATCTTTGCTCACATTCAAACTTAACAGCCCCGTGTCCCATCACTTCAGGATTTTGAATTAAGCCATAAACTAATTCAAGCTAAGATGTGATAGTTTGATAAAATAACTCACCTCACATATTTGCATTTTAATGGAGGCTCTCAGTGCCTTAAAAGCAGAAGGGTTGTAATTTCAGGCACCCTGGTAAGCAGGTTGGGGAAATATTTTTCTCCAGAGGAGCCTTTTAGTGCTCCTTAAATCTTATCACACTGCTCTGCAGACAGAACAGGACTGACTCCCTCGGCTGATTTCTGTCACGTTCCAAGCCAGATACCTCCTGGGAAGAGGGCAAAATGATAACAACATAGGCCCTATTTTATTAAGTATATTGGCAAGAGAAGAAAGGCAATGTATTCAGAGGAAATGGACTCAGGTGTGCAGAGAAAAACAAATAAACTACCCCGCTACCCTGTCCCCTGATAAAACATCCGTTGGTGTTCATAGTGGAATTATGCTGCTTTTCCATAAAAGACAACTTGGGCTTTTTGTGCAGTTGTGGAAACAGCTAGGTTTCTTCCCCACTGTTTGACATTTTCCATGCTTGTTGCTAAATCTTTGACAGAAGCATTAGCTGGGCTGAAGAATAATAGTGTTGTAAGAAAGCTGATAATGGCCTAGAAAAAAAAGTATGTATAATACATACCTTGACATTGAATCGCTGAATACTTTAATAAGTAATGCACACAAACGGAGGCCTTTTGTGTTGACATAAAATGTAAGCTCTACCTTTCTTCTCATTGAGAGGCATAAAGAACAGGAGAGGAAAATAGATGGAAGAAATTCAAATATTTTCCTTGGGGGACTTTGATGTGCCAACGTGCTATACACCAAGAGGTTCTTTTTAATTTCCTTGAATGTTACAGAGAGAATGAGAACCAGAGAGAGAGGAGATACAGTGTGTGTTGCATTTCTCGATGTTTTCCAGAAACCAGTTCCAGATGTGAGAATCTTATGCTAACATGGCTTTCAGAATCCAGGGGGACTCGGTAAGTTTACTCATAGTGCCCACCACCAAAGTCAAAGGGGCCCAGGCTCCAGTGACCAAGAGCCAGAGCAAGTGACAGATGAGTTCATATGACCTGAAATGAAAGAGTTGTCTTGGGTGGTGCCATTGGGCAGGACATAGGATCACAGACAGAGCCTTCAAGATGGGGAGTGAGCAGTAAAAGTAGGTGAATGTGTGAGGAAGGTTTCGGTGACTCCTGTCATTTTTGACTTAGGTTCTTGGGGGGAAAAATCTTATTGATTTCCCTTGTAAAGACTCCCCTACTAGAATGTGAAATGATAAACTTGGAACCTCTTTATTTCTTTCTCTTATTTTGGAAACTTCTCCAGGAAAGCTGTTAATGCCTCCACTCCCTTCCTCCTGTCTTCTGCATATCCTTTGAGCAGCTATTGAAATGCTTCTTCCTTGGGGGTATTTCCCCACTCGATGGTGTGAAACTCTGACCCCAAGTGTGCCTAGTTGCCTCCTGCAGATTGTACTTAACCCTGACCAGAAAATGATTTAGTTAGGGTGTATTTTTGACTGTAGGAAGTAGAAATCAAGGCACGCAGTGGTTTCAACAATAAAGATGCGTACTTGTCTCACATAAAAAGAAGTCTGCTGTTAGTTCTGTGGTTGAAGCAGTGTCTCCCTAATGCCATTAAGATCTTAGGCTCTTTCTCATTTTCCGCTGTGTCATCTGTGACTATGGGCATTTGGGCCTCGCACTTAATACCTCATGGTCACCAGGATTGGGGTGACAAAAAAGGATCTTCCCTTTATCAAGGAGGGAAAAAATTATTCCCAGAAGCCCAGCAGCAGACTGACTTTCCAACCTCAGTGTCCAGGGCTAGACCACAGGCTATCCCTAGCTGCAAAAGGGGCTGCCAAAATTAGTATCTTGCCAGGGGAAAATAGAATTGTCCACAATTAACTTCGATTCATGATGATTCATTGCCTGGAATTGGATAGGTCCTGCTGGCAAGAATAACACTGAAGGTGGGTAGGCAACCAGTGTCTATCTATGTGTAGATGGTACCCTAAAAAAACCCTTTTTAATGTTTATTTATTTTTGTGAGAGAGAGAGAGACGGAGTATGAGTGAGAGAGGTGCAAAGAGAGGGAGACACAGAATCTGAAGCAGGCTCCAGGCTCCGAGCTGTCATCACAGACCCTGACATGCGGCTGGAACTTATGAATCATGAGATCATGAACTGAGCTGAAGTCGGATGCTTAACCGACTGAGCCACCCAGGTGCTTCTAGATGGTACATTTTTATCCTGCACAGACATTTACCTTACTCTGCAGTGTAGGTATGTCCCTGGGCAGTGGTTGTAAATATTTATACATGAAATAATTATTTTTTCACTGATTTTCATGAAAAAACCTTAGATACCTTTATATGAAAAGTGTTTTGCCCAAGATTATACCAAATCACAAGCTTAAAATGGCGATGATACAGATATTGAAATACAAAACTCAATAGGTAATTTCCATATTTGAGCAATAAATGTGTTCCAGGAAAGCGCCCCTAAGGTGACTTTATGTAAAGTGAAACCTCCATTTCCTTTAACCATTATTATGAAATCAGAGATATGTTCTCATTGGAAAACATTGTTCTGTAGTTGTTAGATATAGCTGAAAAATGAGAGCAGGTCAAGTTTCTGTATGGTGGCCCAGCTCTGAAACGGGGCTTTGTATCAGAATCACCTATTGGGATTTTCAAAAACTACGAATTTCCCAGACTCCTCTTCAAATCAGTGGAATCACAGTCTCTGAGAAGAGAGCCTGGGAAACTGTGGCTTTACAAAGCTTCCCAAGTGACATTGATACATGGGCAGGCTTAGGCCTCGTTGCCATAGACTCAGACCCATAGAATTATGGAACTTGATAGGATTTTGAAATAAATTTAGTTCAAATCCTTCATTTTACAGACACGAAAAGAGACCGCCTGAGCCTTGCTGGCAGATGTGGGAAGTATAAGGCAGCAGAGACTCGAATTCAACCCTCTGGAACATGATGCCTGTGCTCGCACCAGATGTGACCCTGTTGGGGAAGGGATTTGACGTATTTCATATGGTGCCCCCAGAATTTTATGGTGGTCCCCCAACCTGGAGTCTAGTGCTTGCTTTCATATCTCTTACTCCTCTCTTTGATCAGAATGTAAGATTTCTATAAAAGTCACCAAACTTCGGATTCTTAGAACTTCTTCCTTTGGGCCAGAGCTGAACATGGCCTTCCAGAACTAGGTTACATGAACTAACTCATTGGGAACTACTAATAGCAAAAGGGATACACTCCAAACAGCAGTCTTAAATCTGAAGATCTTATGACATTTAATTTTTGTGTTAGCAACTCTGTTCAAAATTTTGTGAAATGAGCATATTTGCATTTGGGAGTTATTAATGACAGACCCATGAAACTAGCATATTATCAGGGAAAAGGGAGGGGTGCTAAAATTTCATTCATTAGATGAACTTTTGGGGGAATGCTTTTATTTATTTATTTATTTATTTATATTTGAGAGAGAGAGAGAGAAAGTGCACGTAAGTGGGGTAGGGGCAGAGGGAGAGAGAGAGAATCTTAAGGAGGCTCCATGCTCGATGTGGAGACTGGTGTGGGGCTTGATCCCATGATGCTGGGATCATGACCTGAGCCAAAATCAAGAGTCAGAACTCAATCGACTGAGCCGCCCAGGTGCCCCGGGGAATGCTCATTGTACACTAGATCCTGTTCCCCATGCTGCTATAATAAGGAGGGTCGTAGAAAGGTTTGGAAATGTTGGGGAAGAGAGGACTATTAGCAGTTCACTCTAATATAGTGTGGTAATAGCAACATTCAGGAATGTGCAAAGCACAGTGATAGTAGGGAAGAGGAGGAGATTAATTTCTTTGGGGGTAAGGGTGAGACGGGGCTTTATACACTAGATGTGACTTCTGAGTTGAATCTAACGATGAGTAGAAATTCAAAAAGAGGACAAGGAGGGCTGGCATGCCATGTCTATGCAAACAACAGGTGCAAAGGCTCCCCCAGGGCTCCCTGGGGAACTTGAAGTGTCATGGGATATGACAGAAGGTGGAAGTGGCCATGGAGGAGCCAGTTTGGGCAAGACATATGTGATAGGTTAAGGTTTTTGGGCATCACCCCGTACACAATGTGGACATGTTAAAGAGCTTTTAGCATGGGAGTAGCAAGCTTGGATGGAAGTGACATTGGTGGGGGAACATTCTGAAGGCAGGAAATTGCTCAGGGGTGGTTGCAATAGTTTGGTGAGACAAGGTAAGAGATTTTCATGGGGTAGAAATAATAGGGATAATAAGGAAGTGGGAAGGAGCCAATAGGTATTTAAGAGGTTGAATTGACAGGACCTGGTGGCTGATTGGGTGTAAAAGATGCGAAAGAGGGATAGAGGAGAGCAATCTTCATGTTTTACATATTGGGGACAGAGCAGTGAGAGAAACATTTTGTGGGAAATACAGTGAGTTTAGTGTTGCCCTTGACTTGAGTTCCCTAAAAGATGTAGGGATGAAATTTCCATCGGCAAGAGAGACCTTTTTGGGGCTACGGTCTTGAGATACATCATTTACATACATGATGTTGATGTATTGATTTCCAGTGGTGAGTAAGGAGAGACCTGAGACTATATAAACTAGGGGGCTCTGAACACTTAAGGAGTGTATTTGTCAGCTTTTGCTGCATAACAAGCTACTCCAAAACGAGAGACTTAAAATAAGCATTGGTTATTTCTTTCGATTAGCAGTTTGGCTGGGTGGTTCTCAGAATGGGCTGGCAGGCTGTTCTACAATGGCCACCCTTACATGTCTCATGGTTGGCTCAATGCCAGCTGGAGTACTAAGATGATTTGGCCACATGCCTCTCATCATCCGGCAAGCTAGCCCGGGCTTGTTTGTACAGTGGTGATTTAAAGATTCTGAAGAGGAACAAAAGAGGGAAAAACTCCAATGCACACTTTTCAGGTTTCTGCTTCAGATGTCATATTTTCTCCATGTCATTTGTCAAAGTGAGCCACTTGGCAAGTCCAAAGCCAGGGTGGGAAGGGACACAGATATAGAAAGGGGAATTACTAAGGCTATTTTTGCAAAGACTCTCCCCCGTGAGCGTGACAGGTGGAAACGGAACCCGTGAAAATCTGAGCATCTACTTTGTGTCTGGCAGTGTGCCATGCAATTTGGAGAAATTTACGGAGGCAAGGAATCAGTTCAAAGTCATATTTACTAAGTGAATGAGCTGTCATTCAAATCTTGCTCCATCTAGGTCCAAAGTTCATGCTTGATTGTACCCCCACGGTCTCTATTTAATCAATATAAGATCCCCGCATCAGCACCTTCACACTGTGCTAAGAATTCCCTTTGCTGCCCCTGCAACAAACATATAAGCTGAAAAGAACAAAGCAACCCTTTAAAATGTTCAGATTAGAGTTTATGTGCTCGTATATGACCATTTGTTCTTGATTATGACTAAGGCTAATTGTTTATCTTACAGCTGTTGGGATATTAGGACCTTAAGTGCTGCTAGCACATTCTGGGATTTGGCACATTTGGCTTGGGATGACTCACAGGGAGCGTTCGCTTGCCTTTGAAAGGTGTTTATTTTTTCCTCATTAAATCTGTGTGCAATCTATTCTTTCGGCAAATGCCGATTGCTTCCTTCAGGCATGCTTTCAAGAGGAGTGCCCTGGGCCAGGTGCTTTGCCACATCCTCACCCCCCTCACGTCACCGAATCTATTTTACATGGTTAGCTCTTAGCAGAGACTCTGCATGTGGCGTTTTCATTGTATGAGCAGGTGTAATACATGAGAATCATCAGAAGGCCCTGGGCAAGTTGCTGCTTCTCATTGTAACTCCTTTCCTGGGTTACAAAACAAGAAGAGTTAATAGATGGCATACACGTGAGTTCGCACTCTAAGGGCAAATTGTTTGTGATCTGTGATCCTTGCTTCTCGGTCTCGGGAGAAGGGCAAGGGTCCAGGTTAGCTTACCGCACAAAATTCTGTGTGATCCTGGACCTGAATGTGTTTCCAGCATCATTTGGCACCACTGCCCTTCGTGGCCACGCCGTAACACTCACTATTTCCTCACAGCCCATGTGCCCTCATCTCCTTACTCTGCTCTCTTGGTTCCTTTTCTTGGAAGGTTCTTCTCCTTTACAGCGATCTTTCCTTGTCCTGGAAATCTCAGCTCGAACCTCAGAGGTAGCAGCCTCCGTGAAGGCTTCCATAATCTCTACGGCTGCACCCAAGCTCCCGACAGCACCGGAGACTCTTCTCTCTGTCCTCTGATGCCCTGCATATCCTCTAGCAAAGCAGGATCAGCCTGTGTTACAATTTTTTGGTCTTTTATTTGGACTGGGAATTCCAAAGTGGCTTGCTTCTGTGTGTCCCTAGCTCCCTAGTACAGTGCTTGGCACATAAATGGTGCTCAACACATGATGAGAGATTGAATAGCTGCCCCATCCTGTCCTGTAAAGTCTCCAACTCTCCTAGCATTTCTTAAAAAGTAAGCTTCATACCCAGTGTGGAGCCCAACGCAGGGCTTGAACTCAGGACCCTGAGATCAAGACCTGAGCTGAGATCAAGAGTTGGACGCTCAAACAACTGAACCACCCAGGCATCCCTCATCTGACATTTTCTGACAGTGGTGCTGAATTCCATCTTATAATGCTGGGAGGAGGATATATTATTGTAATTGCTGCTGCCCCTGTAAATATTAGGGGTAATGTCTTTAGGTTTAGCAGTTTGGTGGGGTATCTCCAGTTTCCGGGTGCCCATTATCGAATCCCAAGAAAATTCTAGCTCCCTGTACCTGCGCTTTCCCTGACCTCTGGTTTCTGTGATTTGAGGTCCTTGGAACTTTCTAGTCTTTGCAGAGAATGATCAACCATTGTTCTGGTTTCTGACAGATGGGCTGAGGAGTAATCTAATCCGGGAATGTGCCAGGTAGGTTGAGGGGAAGAAAACCAGAAGGCGGGGGATAACTTAGAGGGATATCACTAAGGTCCAGGGAGGTTTCACACTTGGGGCACTGGGAGGACAGAGGTGGTGTCATTTGTAGAAACGCCTAACACAGGACGAGGATCAGGTTTGGGAAGTAAGATGTTAAATGTTCAATCATGCCAAGTTTGAAGTGTTTGCGGGACACCACTGTGGAGTTGTTCAATCGGCAGTCAACAGGGAGACCCGAGGCTGGGGAGACATAGGTCAGACTCACAGTGAGCAAGGCAGGGTTTCCTAAAGTCAAGAGAGTGGATGGGATTGCCAAGACAGAACCTATAGAGACGAGGAGAGGCTGCTGAATGGCAACGTGGAGAACATCTAGGCTAATAATGATTCAGGAGGATGGAGAAGAGATGGAGGGATCCTGAGAGAATATAAAACCATTAAAATTTATGGAGTGGAGTTTGTTGAGAGCTGGTTTGGAGACTCTTAAAGGGAAGTCTTACTTATATATCTTAAATGAAAAATAGGATATGTCTTATGGAATAATACCCTCCTTAACTATGGAGAGCATTTGCAGGTTGACACATGATGCCTGGTGGTCTGGCCCAGCAAATCTGATTAGTCGAATCAGCTCAGACAGTAGGTAAGGAAAGAGGTTTTGCGTGGGAATGGAGAAAATTTCAATAAGATGGGATAAATTAAGAGTGTCTATTGACACAGAGAATCGCAGGGGGTTTTAATACTGGCAGAATTCTTGACTGCATTTTTAAAAATGTGAGGGGTTTTTTGTTGTTTGTTTGTTTGTTTGTTTTCTTTACTCTCTCGTCTTTCACCAGAGCAAAAGGTATATTTCCGGTTTACAGGTGCAATACCTGGATCAAAATGGGATGAACTCTGTCCTTGAATTAACTAACTAATTAATTAATTAATTAATTTTTGGTGTTCACTCGGGCCTCTGAAAGAGGCTGCTTTACTGGAAGCTCTTCTGTTTTTGGTTTAAATAAGCAATTAGCACTCGGAAGACACATTGGGAGTTCTTATTTATTTATTGTGGTAAAATGGACATAACATTTACAATTGTAACCATTTAAAAATTTTATCAGGTTTTCATTTTAATTTCAGTATAGTTAACATACAGTGCTGTATTAGTTTCAGATGCAATTTTAACCACTTTTAAGTGTACGAATTTGTGGGATTGAGTCCATTCACAGTGTTATGCAACCCTCACCACAATCCATTTCCAGAACTTTTTCATCATCCCAAACAGAAACTCTGTAGCCATTAAACATTAACTCCCGGTCTACCTCTTCCCCCAGCCCTTGGGAGCCACTCTTCTACTCTGTATGAATTTACCTAGTCTAAGTACCTCCTCTGAGTCTAAGAATCACACATATTTATCCTTTTGTGTCTGGCTTCTTTCACTTAGTACATCCTTGGGAATTCTTGACAGCTCTCTAGACTTTGGCCATCCCCATGTCTTCGATACAGATTTCTGGAGTATGTGACACAACTCCTCAATTATTTTCTCAGAGGTCTTGGCTCTGCCCTCTCTTGAAATGCCAAATGAAGTTTCTCTCCAAAGAAGCCACTTTGCACATTTTAAACTTTATTTTAATGTTTATTTATTTTTGAGAGAGAGACAGACAACAAGCATGAGTGGGGGAGGGGCAGAGAGGAAGGGAGACACAGAATCTGAAGCAGGCTCCGGGCTCTGAGCTGTCAGCAGAGAGCCTGATGCGGGGCTCAAACCACGAACTGTGAGATCATGACCTGAGACGAAGTCCGACGCTTAACCGACTGAGCCACCCAGGGACATCTACCACTTTGCACATTTTAAACACAACTTTCCTTTGCAACAGTTGTGTGACGGTAGTCCCGGGGGTAGTTTCAACTTTGGCCAGAGTCCTGCAGTGGCGGGGCGGACTTGTGGCACATGGTGCTACTGATCCTCCACGCAGGCGCCTCGTGCCATGCAGCCCTACCCATGAAGGGGACCCCGGGAACCCTTCGTCATGTGCTAGAACGAATGTGGGCTTCCTTCTCCTGAGTAATTGCGACCCTGCCGTGTGAGCACTTGTCACATGTCAAAACACTTCTTCATTTTAATGGCTTCAATAAAATTTTTTTGCAAGCCCCAATTTTTTTTTATGATTAGATTCAACAGACATAAAATTACTCTGCCAAATTGCTAGAAAAGTTTCTAAATGCTTATTTCCCAATTTCCGTAGTTACCTCGTCATGGTGGCCCAGCAGTGCATCCTCCCCAGGCCACACCCTGCCTAGTCCCCCACAGGGAACGTCGCACGTGTGGGTGGGTGGCTCGGAAGCACACGTTGTCGATGTTTTGAAATACATTTTCTCTCGAGGCAACTTCTCCTCTGATGCGCTCTTTACCCCTTATGCGGGAAGGATTCGCTTGGCCCGAACGAATCTCTAGCTGTCCCCCAGTGTCCGAGGAAGAGGCGGTCCTTCGACTGTCACGCATCATACAGTTAGGGACTCTGATGTGATGTCGAGAAACATCAAGGGCTGGAATTCTTATTTGGAATTTGCAGTTGTCACATTTGCTTCTCTCAAGGCACTGCTGTAAGGCTCTGTTGTGTTCGTTCCCCACGTGACTCATCAGCATGCTCTTATCTCGCTGGCTTTAAATGGCACAGTTCTGCAACATATAGACCAATTCCCAGCCATTTTGGAGGGGGTGTCTTAGAAATAATATTTAAATCTCTGAGTGCTTTCCGGTACTAGTAATCGGGTATGTTCAATAATTCGGCAAGTTAATTCAGCGTTGAGTCTCAGGTGATAGGTCAGTCTCAGGGGAAGCTGAGAACATGAGAAATCTTACTAAGGTCCATGTTTGGGCTCTAGAGATAGGCACTACCCTAGTGTACTTCTGCTTAGAAGGTCATGATGAAAGCCAAAAGATGACCTCTTAGCATGTGAATCTCGGGATGCAGGCCCATGGACTTCAAATGCCCTAGCAGAGCAAAAGGCAGTGTGGTGTCAGGCACCAAATACGGGTGCTGGCATTAAGACCTGACTTCCGTCCATTCTCTGCCATTCATAATCTCTGTGAGTTTGGGCAGGTACTTAACCTCTCCAAGCCTCATGGATTAAAAATGTTAGGAGGATTAAATGAGAGTGTATATAGAGCTTGGGACCTGGCGTATAGCGAGCACTTGCATGTTGGTTTCTGTCCTCTCTGTGATTTCTCTGCCGTAGTCCAGAAAGCAGCTTTTAAATGCTCAGGTTACAGGTGGAAAGCACAGTCAATTGCTTCGCAGTAGTGGTTGAGAACAGATTTATACTGCCTGCTGTTGTACTTTTTTTTTTCTTTTCTCCCGGAGAGTCTGTAGTCCTTGTCTCTTAAAGAGATTGTGTTTGGTGGTAATAAACAGGCTTTTAGCAGAACGGTTCTTTAATCCTGTGCAAGCATATTCTGGACTCAAAATAAAAATGCAGATGAAAACAAAAATGAACTAACACATTTTACCTATTGGTTGGGCCGCAATCAAGAGTTTGATACCATGTTGGGTTAGGAAGGGTACTGGACGCTGGGCACTGGGGGTGGGGAGAGTAAATTAGGATAATGGAAACAATTTAGTAATGTCTATCAAAATCCCAGGTGCATATTTTACTTCTAGAAACGTATTCATGCTTGCTCATATGCAAAATCAAGCACTTACTGATATGATATCATCTTCAAGATATTTTTTAAAAGTTATTTTTATTTTAATATTTTTTAATTTAGTTTTGAGAGAGAGAGAGAGAGAATGTGAGTGGGTGAGGGGCAGAAAGAGGGAGACACAGAATCTGAAGTAGGCTCCAGGCTCTGAGCTGTCAGCACAGAGCCCAATACAGGGTTCAGATTCACAAACCAAGAGATCATGACCTGAGCCAAAGTCAGACGCCACCCAGGTGCCCCTTCAAGATATGTTTTTAAGTGAAAGATGCAAATGGAGAGTAATGTGTACAGTTTGCTTTGTATATATAGTATTTATGTGAAATAAAAGGGAAAAACTCACTCATAAATCCAAAAAAGAGCATATCAGGTTGATCTAGACATATTTATCTGTGGAAACACAAATGAAATGAAATAGGACAACAGCGTCTGCAGGAAGGTGCAATAACACACAGTCTTCTCTCTAGGGGTGAAACATGAGTCTTCTGTAGCTCTGCTCTTTGATGTGTTACATGGGGCTAAGTTTGAGTCTGTTTTGTGGCTCTACTCTCAGCACCAAGGACAGGGTCTCTCCCAGTAAACACTGGTGAATGAATGAATGAATGAATGAATGAAGAAACTTGACCTCTTTCCTGAGCTTACAACTGGATGAGTCCTGCCAATGGGAGCCAGGGAGGCACTGTACCGCGGTATTCACCTAATGTTCACTGCAGATAGTCTGGAGGGTCTCAGCTGTGGTGGTAGAGAAGCAGGAACAGCACCCATATAACCTGGGACCACGTGACCCAATTATTGATTGCCGCAAAAAGCCAGCAATAATATCCAAAAGAACCTAATGCTTGGAACCATTTGAAAGGGTGACTTGCATAGAAAAATTCCTGTGATCAGGTCAGTTTTATTAGTTATTTCATAAAAAGTTTATAGGGGCGCCTGGGTGGCTCAGTCGGTTGAGCATCTGACTCTTGTTTGGCTCAGGTCATGGTCTCACGGTCATGGGATTGAGCCCCATGTCAGGCTCTGTGCTGAGTATGGAGCCTGCTTGGGATTCTCTCTCATCCTCTGCCCCTCTCCCCTGTTTTCTCTCTCTCTCTCTCTAAAAAAATTATAAATATTTGTGATAGAAAATAAGGATAAGTAAAAAATAATAATTAACAATCCCACTAGCCAGGTATAGCCACTGTTAATATTTTGGAATGTGTTCTTCTATTCTCCACTTATAACACATACGCATACACACATACTCCCCTCTTTTTTTTTTTAATCAAAAAACTTTTCAGATGTCAGATATTTTAATTAAGTCATTTAATTTTTTAAATTGAAGTACAGGCGATACATAACATCACATTAATTTCAGGTGTATACCATAGTGATTCAACAAGTTTTTACTTAAGCTGTACTCAGCATGAGTATACCAACATTATCACCGTACAACACCATTACAATATCATTGATTATATTTTGCCTTTTGCCCCTGTGACTTATCCATTCAAGACTGGAACCCTGTATCTTCCACTCCCCTTCACCTATTTTGTTCATCCCCCCATTTCCTCCCCGTCACGCAACCACCAGTTTGTTCTGTGTATTTATGGGTCTGTTTCTGCTTTTGTTTGTTTGCTGCCTTGCTTTTTAGATTCCACATATAAGTGAAATCATATGGAATTTGTCCTTCTCTGTCCGGCTTATTTCACAAAGCCTCTAGGTCCATCTGTGTCTTCGCAAATGGCAAGATCTCATTCTTTTTTATGGCTGGGTAATATTCCATTGTAGATATATACCACATTTTTTAATTATTTATTTATTTATTTATTTATTTATTTATTTATTTATTTATTTATTTACAGAGAGAGAGAGAGAGACAGAGACAGAGAGAGATGCAGAGAGAGAGGGAGTGAGAGAATATCAAGCAGGCTCCTCGCTGTTAACCCAGAGCCCAACATGGGGCTCAATCCCATGAACTCTGATATCATGACCTGAGCTGAATCAAGAGTTGGATGCTCAACTGACTAAGCCACCCAGGCACCCCGCTCATACTCTTTTCTGATTATTCCCCTTAACATTAAGATGAATTTTCCTACAATCATACAGAATGACTTTGGGTTCTCTGAAATGTCCCATCCTTTTCTTTTGTGGCTTCTTCTGGACTTCTCTCTGCTTTGAAGGTCTCCCCAAATCTTGGTTTCTCTTACCACTCGATTCCTTTGTAGCTTAGCTCTCAAATGTCATTCCCGCCAAGAAGGCTCACCTAGCTGTCCATTCAATTAGATGTCTCTTCTCCACATTTTGGTTACACTTTGTGTAGACTTCAGTCTCTTACTCACCACATTCATACTGTCATTTTTGGCTTCCTTGTCTCTTTCTCCTACCGGACTATAATCTTAAATAAAGAACAATGTCTTGTTTAAGCCAAGTTTGCTAGGACTGAGCAAATAGTAGGTGTTTAATAAATGTAGGATGAATTGAGCAAAAGCATAAAATGCATACAACACTTTACAGTTTATATGAAGGCTTTCACATGCTTTGCCTTGCTTTAGCAGGCTTCTCCTGGTATTTCCTTTTAGGTGAAGAGAACACATCTTATGAGTCACCTTTGGCCATTCTCTGCCCGTTGATCAGCTCCTATTCGTGGGAGCTGAGGGAACTATCTGATTGGTAGTCTGGAAGGAATAATCTGGACATACTGAGCTGAGCCTAGCCCTCCTATTTCCTTTCGCGAGTGACCTGTCTACTGAGAGTCTGAGGTTTCCTCTACTCCTCAACCCCGAAGCTTTAATTTGACATTCCCCCAGTGTGTGGACACCTGCCCCAGCCCAGAGCGGCCTGAGACTGAGCAACTCATCTGCCTCCATCTGGGGCTCAGGTGGCAGTCTAATTTATCTCTCATTCCACTCTGTCTTCTAACCTGGCTTCTCTCCGGAATAAAGGTGAAAATTCTAGTTTCTATTGTCCTCTTTGTTTTGCTTGTTTTTCTATTTATTTAAGGATCTGGGTGGGGAAGAGACATAATATTTATAGAGATAACTTAGGGTACCACTATAGTTGATTTGACCATTATTTTCATTTAATGGATCGAAATCGAGACTCTGAGGGGTCAGTCGACAGGTCTGAGGTCATGTTTACTGGGACCTGATATCAGGTTCTCTGACTTTCCATATCAAGCTGTTTTTTCGTTTTTCTTTTTTTTTGTTTGTTTGTTTTCAGTTTTCCTCCCAGCATGTGGACTGGAAGTGGTAGCCTGAATTGCTATACAGGATGGAGGGAGGAACCCAAGAATCTTAAAGTCCCTCCCAAGTGTGAGTCCATAATGCATCTTCTGGGCTGGCATAGGACTATCCATTTCTTTGTTATCCTTCCCCATGGGGGCACGTGCTAAAGTGTTCAGTAAATGTACACTTACCACCAGCCTGATTGTTTAGCATGAGAAGCCCTCAAGAACAGAAACAGGCTGTGTAAACATTCACTACAGATGGTTGCAAAGGAGCTATGAAGTCATGTCTTCAGTATGGGAAGCACTGAGCAATGGTTTTCTCAGTCACACCCACAGGCACAGGTCATAGGGCCATCAATCACAACATCCTCAGAAACGAAGACTGAGCCTAAGCGCTAGGGTAGGGGCTGGTGGGCTGCCTGACCACTGGCTCCATCCCCTGCTTTGGGGAGCTGAGCCAGGCTTTCTGTTATAGCACGCAGTTTCTCAAATAAGCTTAGCTTTGGAAAACAGTTTCCCTTTACTTTTTATGTGTTTTCTGGGCTTTCAAACCCATGGGTATTTTGAGGGAAACATAGCCCATATGTTTCTGATTTACTTACATTAAACTTGCCAGAAGTTTCTTTTGTAAAATCTATTTCACGTCTGGGAAACCTTCTCAGCCTGTTTTTTAAAGCCTTTTAGCCTGGATCTTCACACTCAAAAGGAAGCAGAGAATTGAAACAATTATTAGGATATAGTTGAGACCAGAAAGCCCCCTTTGCCTTTGTTACCTGGGCATTTCTGGGAAAAGGTAAAGCTAGAAGTCCTCTGTTACTGAGGTGATTTTGCCCTAGTTATCCACTTCGCGGTTTGTGTGTGGACACAGTCTTTAAAGACTACCGTCTTTCTTCAAAGCACCGTATGTGAGGTTTTGGTTTTCTAGTTAAGTTAATCTTGGCTAAGTGTCCCTGGTCTGTTTCCTATTCAGAAATCTCTGAATTTGAGTAGGTTATAAATTTGATAAAGTGCTTTTATTTATTTATTCTTTGCTTGGAGGAGAGAGTGACATAAATCCAAGGAAAAATAAGTGTACATAAAACTTTCAAACTATACTACTAACTTTCAGATGATAAGTAGTATTATTTTTATTAGCAATAAATGTCAAAGCACTGAAGAGTGGTTGGGAGAGTTGACGTGGTGGGAGAAAGAATATATTGGGAAGAAATACGGACAACCCACTTATGAATCAGGGAAAGGGAATTAGAGCCAACCCACCCAAAATACACATCCATTTAAGAAGCTGAAGCTCTGGTTTCATAGCCATCTAAATTCCTAACCTGGAAGACTGGCTGCGAGTCAAATGTGGGTATGAAGCTCTGGGACCTCCTAAAAAGCAGAACAGAGCGCCCCACTCCCACCCCGAACTGCTGGCAGGGCGTAGTTCTCACGTATTGGCCGCTACTCACGGCCAAGTTCCTGCCGAATTTTCGCTTTTTCCCTTAACCTTCACAACATTTCATAAATTGAAGTTTTGATTTCGGAGGCTTAGTTGCCACCTTCCTCCCTTTGCAAAATTGAATGTGTGCCTTCTCTGAAGGGTGTTTATGCTGAGATGTTCAGGAAATTACAAGTCACAAAGGTAGAGGGTCAGGTAGGGAAAAACCAGGAGTCCTTGGGAAAGAGCTCTGATTGTAAAATCACCCGAAGGGGTGGAGGAGATGGCAAAGATGAGGGAAGAAGAACATCGAAGATGAGACGGATTCCCAGGGTGTCTCTTGTTCTCAGTAGGACCCCTGGCTGTTGGCTTCTTCCTTTGAGCAAGGATTCGAGCCACCCCTTAGAGCTATGGTCATGTCCATCACTGTATCCATTCTTTTCAGTCTTTTGGGGGAAAAAATAAAATCTTGCACTTTTGATCAAGAAAGGGCTATGGAGGGGCACCTGGGTGGCTCAGTCAGTTAGGCGTCTGACTTCAGCTCGGGTCATGATCTCACGGTTCATGGGTTTGAGCCCCACGTCGGGCTCTGTGCTGACAGCTCAGAGCCTGGAGCCTGCTTCAGATTCTGTCTCCCTCTCTCTCTGCTCTTCCCTCACTCATGCTCTGTCTCTCAAAAATTAAATAAACATTAAAAAATTTTTAAAAAAAGAAAGGGCTATGGAGATTACATAATTGGACATTTTTATTTTATAGTGGAAGAAATAGAGACCCAGAAATGCTAAGTGACTCTCCTGTGCCCACAGAGCTGGTTAGTGGGTAACTTAGGATTCGACTCAAAGTCTCTTGACTTTTACAAGAGCCTTTTCTCTTGCAGCAAATGCCAGAGTAGAATTTGTCCTCAGAAGATAACAGAAGATGCTCGAAATTGCATGTTATTGATACCCTTTATAATTTGTTATTTAGACATTTCAGATTTTACAAATGTGAACTTTGAGGTAATAATATATTACTAGATATTGCTTCGTGAAATATCAATCTGAAATTTCCTATGTTGAGTTGGTATAAAATTAGAGATTCTCATCCTATCCCTGAGAGAATACTATTTTCCTTGCCTGCTTAAGAGGGTTTATTTTTAAATATGAGAAACTGCATTTTTTCACACAAATTAAACCAGATACAAACCGGATGAAACCTTTTTTGCATTTCATTAATTTCATTTATTTTATTATTTTTTAAAAATTGTTTATGTTTAGTTTTTATTTTTGAGAGAGAGAGAGACAGAGCATGAAAGGGGGAGGGGCAGAGAGAGAGAGACACACACACAGAATCCAAAGCAAGCTCCAGGCTCTGAGCTATCAGCGTGGAGCCTGATGTGGGGTTCGAACTCCCAAACCATGAGATCATGACCTGAGTCAAAGTAGGATGCTTAATCAACTGAGCCACCCAGGCGCCCCTATTTATTTTTTTAAATTGAAAAATATTTATTGAGTGCTTATGTGGGCCACGTGCTTTTTAATATATTTTCTCACTTAAAAACCAGATACCTCCTTGACTTGCATTTTCTCCCCTTGGAATTCTGCCCTGCCTTACCTGAATCCTTGCTTTCCCCGCATGTGTCTATAAGTCAGCAAGTTCTAAATTTAGTTCCACCACTTCCCACCTAGGTAAATTTGTACACGGTATTTATACTCCCAGGGTTCCATTTCATTATTTGAAGAAGGCAGTATTTGGGGTAGCTGGGCAGGTTTCTCTCTGGAACTATATAATCATACCCAAAGCAGATTACTTTTTCTCTGTTTCTTTGGGAAAAATGCATGAAGGAAAAAAAAATTTAGTAGCTGATCCAGAATGCTGGAAACTCCAACCTTTCACACAAGAGAAGAAAAACAATGACTACAGGCAAACTGATCACGGTATGTTCTGAAAACTTGATGAGGTGGCGTCTGCTGAGTTTTGTGTAATACTATTGTTCTCTGATGGAGCAAAATGTGGAGTGTTTTACCAGCATAGTTGTTTTGACACGGTGCACGAACATGTTACTGAATTCTTGACACAGGCATTTCCCATGCAATGCTAAACTCAAATCCCCTTCAAAGCATCATTCCAGATTGATTCCACACATGGGGCTGGATGAGGAGTGTGCATAAACACTGTCGTCACGTGTCTTAGGTACAGGGGACAAGATGTTCAGCTGCATCCCATGGGACAAACCACAGTTCTAAATGTAATATAGAGAGGCGCCTGGGTGGCTCAGTCAGCTGAGTGTCTGACGCTTGGTTTTGGCTCAGGTCATGACCTCATGGGTTCGTGGGTTTGAGCTCCTCACTGGCAGTGTGGAGCCTGCTTGGGATTCTCTCTCTCCCTCTCTTTCTGCCTGTCCCCTGCTTGTGCTCTCTCTCTCTCTCTCTGTAATACAGAGCAATGCCACTTTTTGAAACAAAAAGTCGCACTGGCTTCTAAGCATGGCATTAAAGACACCATGTGTTATGGCCACTTCTACATCATGCCTGTGACCTAGCTTTCATTATTCACTGGGTTCCATGAGTGTGTATTTTATTGTATGCAAATTCAGATCTGGAAGAACACTTAGTAATTGCGTTTCCATTTGTTAAAATCTCTTGCACAACTAATGACCTTGTTTCTTCATCGACCGGGGCCTCTGTTTTGGGTGCCGCCAATCCAATGCTCTCTCAGGACAAACTGCTTAAGGGAAGATCAAGCAACTCCTTCGTGAGCTTGACTGGAAGTAGAAAATCAAGATTACAGAGGAAGTAAGTGCAAAGGTCAGGAAAATATGGATTTGAAGTCAAATCCTCATGTTTTCGCTTTTCTGGCAGGAAACGACAACTGGGATCAGACAATGGAATTTTAAAGGAAAAACTAAGGAGAGGATGATATTTCAGTTGTGATACGGGACCTTGGGACAAGTCTTCTATGCTTCCTCACTGCAGAGGGGCCAGCCATCTCTCAAAGCCCTTCAGCACAGGCTAGTTTTCTCTGAAACTTCAAGAGAGAGTGGGAAAAAATTTGCCAATTTCAGAGTTAGCTGGGTTTCAACCTCAGCGCATCCACGTCCTAACTAATGACCTTGTCTCTGAGACTTGGTTTCTTTACCTTTAAACACAAAGAGGCAGGGGTTCCAGTTCTTCAGTGTAACGTGAGGAGTCCATGATACAACGTTTGCAGAAGTGGCTATAACATACTTTGCACATAGTAGGTGCTCAATAAATGATACTGCTAATGTCTGTATCTGCCCGTATTAAAGGCACTAGCTATTCTTTGACTTCACAAGTCTTTCTTTCTGGATGTGGATGTTGGGTTGTCCAACATTTCAGAACATTTTTTGAGAGCCACAAGAGCCTCTGGCACAGTACTAGAGAGCCTTTTCTGATTTGTGGTTTCTGTTGACTTTAATCTTCCAAGTGCCAGATCCTGCATGATTTTCTGTATCTTCTTTCCCTTACTTGATCTCATGGGATTTGTCTCCTTGACTGCCTAGAACGGCCATGAGGCCCCCAAAGCCTGACCAGTCCCCTTTCCTTCCAACTTGGGCATCGGCATTACCCCAAAACTTTCTAGTTATTTCTGGTATAATCATAACAGCCAACATTTGTTTGGTGCTTACTAGGTGTTAGGCATTGTGCTAAGTTCATGCCACTTAGTCTCACTTAACATGATCTCCCAGCAACCCAGGTGAGGAAAATGCTTTTCTAATCTACATCTGATAGCTGCCTGAGGTTTGAAGAGGCTGGATAATGAGCTGATTAAGGGGCAGACGTAGGATTTGAATCCAGGACTACAAGACTTCAAAACCAGTGCTTAGCTGCTATGCTGGAGAGCTTTTTCAGTACCACCTGGTCATTGGATTGGCCAGAGGCTGTTCTTACATACAGCATGGGAGGGCATGAATGCCTTCATCCATGAGGGGGAACCATTGGCAACAGAAGCCACTCAGCTGAAACATTTCTGTGGCTACGAACAGGATGCAATTAAGTCTCTAATCTGTTATGGTCACCTGAAGGATCATTTGGAAACGAGAACTCTTTCCAACGAGCAGTTCAGATGATGTAGGTGTTCATGTTTGATACCCATAATGTCTGTGCTTATCATCGCTTATCCTTCCAGATGGACAAGCTGGAAACACCTCTGACAAGTGTCTTTAGAATGAACAATCGGAGGAGTCAGAGTGACCCTTCAGCTCTCAAACTCCAGGATCTTGCACACATTAGGGCTTCTAGTTCAACAGCTCCCTCCATCCTTTCAGAGCGAGAGGACAATATGGCTTCCGCCTTCGGGAAGACACTGTTTACTAGCAAAGTGGTGACAGGTTGGAGAGCTCCCTTCTGTTCTGGCCCTCAGTGTGGTGACATCACCTCCTTATGTCTTAAGTTCCGCAGCCCTGGGTGGGGGGCAACATGGAGGTGGGTGGTAGAGTTTAACTGTTGGTTCAGAATAATAGAGGGAGGTGATGCAGCCAGGTGGCCAGTTGGTGCTTACATTAAAGAAAAGAAGACGAAGATGAAGAAGAAGAAGGAGGAGGAGGAAGAGGAGGAGGAGGGAAGGAAGGAAGGAAGGAAGGGAGGAAAGGGAGGGAGGAAGGAAGAGGGGTTTTTAAAATTTCTTTAGTTTCTGTAAATAGAATGCATGTATAGTACCCTCTCCCCCTTGGATTGGAAAGACAACGATTGTAGGACTGTCCAGCTTACTAGGCTCTTGTGACCTAGACAAAGGGATCCTTTGTTTGGAAGCAGACAAGGTTGAGTTCGAATTCCCATTCCATTCATTTTTAGGAATGTGATTTTTGACAATTTAGTAATCATTGTAACCCCCCAGTTTCACACTGGGGATAATCATATAGTGGCAATTAAAAACTGTCTCCAAATTCTTGGATACTTCTCCTGCTGGGTGCTTGTGTCTCCTCTCCTCTAATCTGGGTGAATCTTGTGACTGGTTCAGCCAATTGAATATGGCAGAAATGATGCCAAGTGGATTCTGTGGCTAGGGTATATGAACCACCTAGCCTCCGCCTGGTATCTTGAGACACTTAGTCTGGGGAAGACAACTGCCACGGAAGAGGTCCAACTACCCAGGAGGGCCATGCCTACAGACCCTGTTGAGGAACCAGCTGACAGCAGCATGGAGTAGCAGCCCTCTGTGTGAGCCACGTAGGACATCAAGTCTAGTCAAGCCCTCGTGGCTACAGTGCACCTGACATCTGACCCGAAAGCGTAAAAGGTCCCAAATGAGAACTGCTCACCCACGCCCTCTGCAGATTCCTGACTCACAAAATCAAATTGTTGTTTTACACTACTAAGTTTTGGAGTGATTTGTAACGCACCATCATTCACCAGAGCACGCTCCAACATTGGAGGGTTGTTGCGAACATCAGGTGGGGGAACACGCATGGAAATCCTTAGTGTTTAGCAGCTGATGAGCCTGAGTTTCTTCTACACTGGTCCTCTTCCTGTCTAAGGTTGGCATTGGTGCCCAGGATGACTTCGTGTCTCTGGGATAATGGTTTTTGGCAGTGGCTGGAAGGACATAGTGAGGTCATCCCCCTAGTGACAGCCCCGTGTCACTCAAGCCCAGTGTCTTGAGCTTGAGTCACTGCCTTGGGGCCAATTGTATAAAGTAGGGACCATGTAGGTAGGCTTATAAACTGTAGTAAAACCTGGAAAGATGGAATCCATCACTCTTGTCTCCATTCAAGCCTGCTCCTAGCCAGCTTTCCGTCTTTAAGGAAGAGTGTTCCATCCCCTCTTAGCATCAGCAGAGACCTAGACTTTTAAAAAATACAGAAATTTGTTTTTTCTTTTTTTTTTTTATAAGTGTTGAGATGGAAATCACAACATTGGAAGGAAGATTTATTCCTACCTTTCTCACCTCTAGGCCAGGCCCAGCTCTGCCCAGCAGCTGAACTGCGTGCCTGGCATTGGTGCAGATGCCAAGTTGTCCTGTAGTCTCCTCTGCTTCAGACTGTGTGACTTCCTGGAGGAGGTACCACTCTCCTTGGCTGCCTCGACCTCAGCCAGGCTGTGTTCCTTTCAACGGGTGCCCCCGGGAGGTGCGGGGACTTTGACAAAACACCACGCTGGACTCAGCTTCCCCAGCGAGTGCACTGAGATAAGAGCCCAGTGAAACCAGACACTTGGATGTCAGTATTTGTGTTTGGGAGAGAAGTTTCTTTGGAGACTGGAGAAGGAGACCCTGCTCTTTAGCAAACAACAGAAGGAGGTGTAGCCTTGGTGCACGGGCAGCCTCCATCAGGGAGCAGATGGGGCTTTCCAGGCACAGGAGTGTTTCCAGATGCCACATGTGCCTTTGGAAGACAAAGGCAAGCTCCTCAAGGGGCTGTAGGCACGACGGTTGCCCCTGGGCCTGGGGAGCCGCGATCATTCCTAAGAAGGCATAGAGCTCCCTTCTGTACCCCTCTGCGTGGGACCAGCCTCAGCCAGCACTGCCAACAACGGAAAATCAGGTAGGACTGACGTCTTAGGAGCACAGCTGTCAGGGACCGTAGGGAAGGGGATGGATCAGTCTGGGGATCCATTTGTCTCAGCGCCAGGGTGGAAGGGCATGGGCTGGGGGTACGCAACAGTGTTGACGTGGCCTCAGTGGATCACCTTTGTCTTCACGACAGGCCCCTGCAGTGTGTTTGCCAAACGCAAGACCTGATCATTATTCCCTCGGGCCAGCTCTGAGACAGGCTGCTGACGACGGATAACTCATCTGTGGGCTCCGACGGACACGCTCTGCCCACTTTCGGTCTGTATGTAGTCTGCGTACGCTGTGTCATGAACTTTCAGGTTCCTAAAACGCCGAGGCCTCCCAGATGATGTTACCTGTGCAGTGTGAGGGCAGTAACGAGTCTCTGATACTCCCCTTATGGTTTGGGGGTGGTAGGGATGCTTCAGGAGACTGTCTGGGAAGTTTGATTCAATCTGCTTATCCTGCCTGGTAGGCATAGAGAGAGAGAGAGAGAACGAAGGGTATTCTCTGTATTGTCCTTAGTCACCTTCTGGGCTATGTGTGTGTGTGGATCCGTGTGCACACACTTATTTGTGTGCATGTGTATCTGTGTGTGCACGTAGTGTGTGTATGCATGCGTGCTTGTGCACACTCAAATGTGTGCACGTGTATATGTGCCTGTTATGTACTTAGTCTGTTCCTCATTATGTTATTAACGGAGAGTTTGTGGAGAAGATAGTAATGGGTGTTTTCCTCTGTGCGATGAATCTAGAAGTTTAGGAATGCTAAACAACGAAGGGAGTCAGGCATGTGGCTGTGATGTGAAGTGGGCTCTGGAATCCATCTGACCGGTTTGGGCCTCAACTCTACTCTACACCCCAGCTCTGTGATTTTGGTTAAACTTCCCCGAGCACCAAGTTTCTCGTTTCAAAGGCCAGGTTAATCATCGTGTTTACATTACAGGGTTATTGTGAGGCTCACATGAGATAATCCACGGCAAGCATCTGGCACAGTGCCTGTCCCATTGTAGAGGATTTATAAATGTAAATTACCGCTATGATTAATCAATATCTCTAACAAGCTCTCAGGATCGCATTATAGATGGGTTTCGTGTCTTTAGATCTCTGCCGAACTCATGCATACTTACAGCTTTAACAGCCTTCGGAGAAAATGCCTCCCACGTGGGTGTTCCGGGACAGCTGGAAGCCCCTGGGAGCCACAGCCCCTCCTCCAAGGCACTGTCTCTCACGTCCAGCTGAGAGTCTGCTGGCTGGATGTTCTGAGTGCCCGTCGTCCTCTCCTGGCTTCACTCCAGGTAGGGACTGCTGGCCAACGTGACCAGCACTCTCCTGGTCTAAATGAAAGGATTAAAGCAACTTCCCTCCAAGATAAAAACATTTCCTTCCATGATTAATAAGTTCGTTACCTAATTGAAAAAAAACATGCAAATGGCAAGAAAAGCCATGGGCAAGACTGTGTGTGTGTGTGTGTGGTGGTGTGCAAATGCGTGTGTCCGTGCTTGTGTGTGCGTGTTTGTGACTGTGCACGAGGGTGCTTACGGCTGTGTGCACCCTCATGGAGCAAGGGGAAGGAAAATGAAATCCATAAATCCCAAACTGCTGTTCACGGAGCATCTTTGGAGTTTGGGTCTGAAGATTATAGCTGAACTCTGCCAGTTCATTCATTATTTAATCCTTTAATTGATGACCGTGGCGGATGGATGACAGCAGCACATCCTTGGCAGGGAGGCAAATTCCATTTATTTGTTTGTTACAGTTGCACAATTTAGTGGAGAGCGGGTGCTGGGAGGTCACCCACGCTTCATGGTTCAAAACGTTATTATAAATAACAATTAATCCACTTAGGTATCTGGCTCTGCTCAACCTGGAGAATCCTACTGGATGTAAAAGATCCCGGAGAAGAAGGTTGGGAAGGAAAAGCAGTTTTCCATCTGCTTGGCTCGCTCTTACTGGCTGGTCTTCCAAAGTGCACGAGGTTTTCCAGGATGATACATATTCAGAATAGCGGTGCCACCTCTTCGCTCTGTGGTTTTTACCAGGACCCTTTCTTCGGCAGCTATAACCACGCATTACCTCTTAAACTGCTATGTCCAATGACTAGAATTTCTGTTATTCCTCTGTTCTCTATGTGTTGTCTTCTTAAAAAAGATCCCAAATTCCTTGAAGGCAGAGATGGCTTAGCACAGGTAGCGGACACCTGCTTCATAACACAGGAAGTGAGCCCTGGCTGAGCTTCTACTGTGAGCCAGGACCCGTGTTGAGCGCTTTCATACTCACTCGCCAAGATTTGAATGTGGAGGACTCGAACAGAGAGATCTACCCGAATTCTAAAAATGACATAAAACACAGAACCATCACGTAGCCCAGCGTAACATGACGCAATAAAGGGGGGGAAATATCAGAACAGTAAAAACAGTAAAAAAAAATGCAATTTTATAAATTTGGAGAGAATATAGTGACAACTCTGATTTATGCTTCGTATTTAAATTCACAGTCTCGTTTCCACCTGTATTATGGTCTTCAAATGGTTCTTACTAAAATTTCCATATAATCCAATGAGCAAATCCGTGGGTTCATCAGGTTTGGTGAGGAAAACAGAAGCTATTCCATGCATTCTGGCTACAAAGAATTTTTTAAAAAATAGACTTCTTTCCTTTTAAGAGCAATTTTTGGTTCGAAGCAAAATTGGCCAGAAAGTACAGCGAGTTCCCACATCTCTCCTGTCCCTCGCCCCCACAGGCTCCTATTCCCCGCACCAGAGAGATACATTTGTTATAGTCCCTGTCCCCGCCCACCCCCACCACCACACAGGCTCCCATACCCCCGCACCAAAGTGATACATTTGTTACAGTCCCTATCCCCGTCCCACAGCCTCCCATACCCTGTACCAGAGTGGTACATTTGTTACCATCGGTGAACCTACATTGACCTATCATTGTCACCCACGATCCGCAGTTTCTATTAGGGTGCACTCTTGCTCCTGTACAATCTATAGGTTTTGGCAAACATACAATAATGTGTACGCACCACTGTAGTATCACACAGAATAGCTTCGCTGCCTAAAAAGCCCTCTGTGCTCTGGTTACAAATACTTTTAATGTAGGATTTAGAGATTTATTTAGATATTGGAAGACATAGGGAACTGAAATTTGTGGTAATCCATGGTCAGTGGATTTAGCTGGCACATCAAAATAGGGTTTCAAAAGAGTCCGCTGGGAAGCTTCTGTGAATCTCCTGTCAGACCTTGTGTCCTGCTTCATGTGCCCTCAGGAAATAATGGGCTTCCAAATCTCTCTTCGAATGATGGTCCCTCCTTGGGAAACTCTAACTCAGCACCATCTGGGGAAGGGGATTCTGGGAAATGCTTTTCTCAAGTGATGCTTAAGTCGAGAGACCTGAGGGCTAGTAAGTGCTGAACTGACAACAGTCTTTGTGTAGTTGACCTTTCCATAGCGTTAGACTCTCGTCCTCCCGGAAGGTTCACTTTCTGGAGATGTACAGCTCAATGCACTGAATTTATTTATGGGTTGAGCATCTATTTTGAAAACCTGCCTCCGTCCCCATCTTAGGATCCAGGCAAGACAGCCTAGAAGAAGATCCAGAGCTCAGAACACATCTAATGCATCCAGAAAATGAGACGAACAGTTGTATTTTATAACTTCAAGGTCTTTTTTTCTTACTGCTTGGGCTCCATCACTCTACATTCCAGGTCAGAAGTATCGTTTTAAACCCTCCACCGTATCTTTTTTTTTTTAGTATAAAAAGCAACAGTGTATCTTCAATTCAGTGTTTTATAGTAACATACCATGTGAGTCTTAATTACCGCACGTCATAAATGAAAAGAGTAACTTGTCAAAACCAGAGTCTTCCGGAGGGCAGGACAGGATTTTGCTGAGATTTCCAAGGGGTTAATTTTGGGAGTGACGCCGCATCCAGCAGCAATGGTGCCATTAGCTCAGGCTGTCTAGGACTTCCCAGCCTTTTCTGCTCCAGTTGTAACTGATAAGCAGGTGCTTCGTCATGTGAATAGTAAGATCAAGCAGGCACCCGGCTCAGCACCGCATGTAAAATAGGCATCCGTTGAATGTCATGGTCATTGTCATCAAATTGATGTGAGTCCATCCTGTGTAAAGCTTTTCCATCTCTAAAACAAAAGAAGAAGAGCAATGAGCTTTCCAGTGTTTGTTTATTCAAGGAGGCTCAGAGTACAGGTGGCAGCATTCACAGCATTAAAGATCCTTCCTCCCTGCTGAATGCTTTCATTGTGTGGGGGTCACACTCGCAGTGAATGGGAATCTCGGAAGATATGAAACGCCTAAGCAAACCTCCATGGAAAATTAGTTTCTGTTGTGCACCACCTACTTCCAGGGTCACGCTGTCTTTATATTTTGCTCCTTGTGTTTCTAAAGCTGCAAATAAAAATTCGTGACTCATTCCTGCACTGCAAATGGTCTGAGGTCACAAATAGAGGCTCTCTCAAATTTGTGGCCACTTAAGTTCACTAGCCCTTGTCTCATCGAATCAAATTCAGATCATCCCTTGAAGCATCTGAAGGCTGCCTGGCCTCCTAAAACTCCCGAAAGTTAAGAAAAACAAAAACAACCCCTTTTTCTTTTTATTATAAAAGCAAAGCGGATTCATTTGAGAAAGTCTGGGAAATAGTGACAAGCAAAACCAGAAAGCCAATTATAATGTAGTGCCCAGAGATTACCACTATGAAGATTTGGGTAAATGTTTTTTTAAGACCTCTCTTTGACAGGGCATCTGTGTAGCTCAGTCAGTTAAGCGGCCGACTTCGGCTCAGGTCATGATCTTGTGGTTTGTGGGTTTGAGCCCCACATCGGACTCTGTGCTGACAGCTCAGAGCCTGGAGCCTGCTTCGGATTCTGTGTCTCCATCTCTCTCTGCCCCTTCCCTGCTTGGACTCTGTCTCTCTCTCAAAAATGAATAAACATTAAAAAAAATTTTAAACCCTCTGTTTTTATTTTTATCCTTCTTTCTATTCCAAACCCATCACTATCTACGTATAAACACCCCTGTACATAATGTATCTCATCAGCGATTATAGATACGTACATTGTGCACTTCCAATAATCTGAATTTACTCAAATATTTACTTACATATCATTAGTTATTCTGTAGCATCATATCTGATGGCTGCCTCCTTCTTTTTAACGTTCTTTCTGCAACAATGTTTCTTTATATTGCTTCCTAGCAGAGTTTTCTCGGCTCGTCTATAGGAAAATCTTGTCCAGTCAAGCCAGAAAAATGCAGATGTCAGAGCAATTCGGCCAAGCTCCGATTGAGGGTTATTATGTATACTACCCCATGAAGAAAGGCGTCACTGAGCAGAGGTGAGTGTTGGTGCTGAGGATGTGAAACGGACCCCCAAACAACTGTGTTTTGGGGAAGTAATTCAGCAACAGGCACCTTGTCTGCCTCGAGGACAAATATAATTTCTTTTACTCTTGTTTTCTTCCAATATACCTAACAGAGACCAACAGGTACTTACTGAATGTAGAACCATTTGTAGGCAATCATAAACTGGTAATACAATTGGCCTATTGAACACGAAGCATGTACAGGAAATTTTGGTGGATGTTTGAAGAAAAATAAAGACAAAAATTCTCCCGCCTCACATGAGTGCCAAGTTCTGTCGCTGGACTAGTCACCCATTCAGTTATCGACTGCCTCCTAATTTTTTGCTAACAGTGTCCCAATAGGGTTGTGGGTATTGTCATGCATACCTTGCTCAGATGAAATATTCACTTTTCCAGACTCTCTTGCAAGAAAGGGCAACCATGTGATAGTACTCTGGCCAATGAGTTGATGTGGGAATCTACGGGGACTCTGGGAATGTTTTGGCTTTTTCCAATAAAGGGAACTGACTTGATTGCCTGGCCCCTTCTCTTCTCCTTCTTCTGTATTCATGCATTGAACACAGATTTGGTGTCCAGAGCTATGGCAGCCATCTTTGCATCCTGAGGTCGGGCAGAGAAAAAGCATTCCTGGTCTCTGGTGGCATTATTGAGCTGCGAAACCAAGAGAAGCAACTTCCCATCTCTGGACTTACTATATGAGAATAATAAACTCTTGTTATGTCACCATTAAGTCAGTCAGTCTTTCTGTTTGAGTGCAGAGATCAATCAAAAAATGCAAATGATCGAAGACGTTCTTAGGGATGATGAGAAGTTTCGTTTAGCTGGAGCAGAGGGCATATCAGGAACAAAGAATAGGAGTTTCCGGGGTTAGACTGGGATCACAAAGAGGGTTTATATATGAAGCTTACTTGGGATACCTTGAAAGTACTGGTGACTTTCTGCTTAGTTTGGTAAACAATGGGAAGTTGCTGGATGTAGGGGCGGAGTTCAGGAAGTACAAGCTGGCAGTAGTTGGAGAGGTGAGTTGGAGTGGAGAAAGGTAGGAGGTGGGGCAAGAGTCAGGAGGCTATTGGTGCAAACCAGGTAAGGAGTAGAGAAGACCTGAAGTAAGATGGTGTCTGTCTTGGGATGCTATAACAAAACCACAGCCAGAGTGGCTTGAACGACAAAAATTTAGTTCTCGCAGTTCTGGAGGCTGACAACTCTTAGACTGGCCAAGGATGTTGGCCAATTTGATTGTCGGTGAAGACTATCTTCTGCCTTGTGGATGACCATTTTCTCACTGTGTCTTGACATGGTGTAGAGAGAGGTCTCTGGTGTCTCTTCCTCTTCTTATACAAACAGCAGCCCTACTGGATTAGGGCCCCACCTTTATGACCTCATCGTTCCTTTAGCATCTCACAGGACCGATCACCAAAGAAGGCACACTGGGGATTAGGGCTTCAGCGTATGTACTTTGAGGCGACGTGAACATTCGGTCCATGAGTGACCATAGATGGAAATGAGGGGTTGGTGTCTGCGGCACTGCAGTGATGGAATTTACCAGACTTAACATCGATTGATGTGGGGGAGAAGGCAAGTGATGATCAAAAACGTTTTTGAGTGTCAGGCTTCAGTGACTGTAAGAATAATGACATCATGTAAAGATTTAGGAAATTTAGGAGCAAATGCAGTTTCTGGAAGAGGTGGGTTTGTTGGCCAATTGAGCTGGAGGTGCTGTCAGGAGGAATAACGTGGTGGCTTGTTACGAATTTGGGGGGAATGTGTCCTACGTACTAGACAGCGGCCCTTAAGTGTGTGGAGTACTGCTATTATAGTTGCCATTTTCTAGATGATGAAACAGACTCTTGTGGCATTCTAGGCTGGAAAATTATAGCCCATGTTACTGAAAGAAACTTGTCAAATAAGATCACCCAAACTGCTATGGGTGGTCTTTGTGAACCATGGAGAACATAAGTGGTTTGGAAAATTGGAGACAAGCAAATGGAGTTTGGATTTCCAACCAAGAAAGAAGACGGGGTCTGAACCGAAGAGGCTTCAAGAAAACCTAGTGGAAGATTAAAGGGCTGCCCTACGAGCACCTAGAAAAGGAAACCACAGCCCCGACAGCCAGCGTGGGCTCACCACGAGCAAGTTCTGCGCGATTAACTTCATCCAGAATGCTGACAGTCAGCATGGCGTTTGGCAAGAGAAAGGACAAGTGAGTAGAATAGCTACTGATTAAAGAGCTTTTATTTTTGAAGGGACTGATTTAAAAGTAAATGTTACTCCAGTGGGAAGTGTCTAGTGACATGCTTTGGAGCTTTGCCCTTGCCTTATGATTTTTTTTCCTTTTAATCTGTGATTTGCATGAATATTTGGAAAGAAGTTTATTCAATTAATGTACAATTTGAAGCTGGCAGCAGCCTCGTAAGCATGATGGAGATAAAAATCAATATCCCGAAGGGTGCAAACGAGAGGGCGAGGGGGCCAAATGTAACAAAATCGATGCGTTGGGTGAGTGTAAGTTCCCAAACACAGGTTCAACTGCTCACGGCTGGAAAGACGTATCCTGACAGCACCATATGTGAAAAGGAGTGTTAGCTGAGAGTAAACTATGTAATATGGCTGAAAAAGAGTAAGTGTGATCTTGGCTGGCATTATTGCAAGCACAGAGGTTCTAGAATTCCCAACAAAGTCATCAGAGATATCTTTGTAAAGCATACATTGGCTTCAAACATAGAAATATTCTTTTTTTTAAAGTTTTTTTAATGTTTATTATTTTGAGAGAGACAGCGAGCATGGGGGAAGGGAGGAACAGTGAGAGAGGGAGACACAGAATCGGAAGCAGGCTCCAGGCTCTCAGCTGTCAGCACAGAGCTTGCTGCGGGGCTTGAATTCATGAACTGTGAGATCATGACCTGAGCCGAAGTCAGTTGCTTAACTGACTCAGCCACCCAGGCGCCCCAGAAATATTCTTGATGACTCTCCACTCAGTCTAATTGCCAACGCTTAGTATGCCGATCCTGTCCCAACGGCTCATTTTCTATTCCACCTTCTCCCTGTATCTGATACCTTGGTCTTACTGGAAAATTTTGTATCCTTGGATGCCACTAGGCCACTTCATGATAACGGCTTTGCTTATTCCGGAATGAGCCTGGACTCCCACCCTCTCAACCCTCAACCTGTTTGTTACAAAGCTTTGTTTCTTGAGAGCGAGCGAGCATGGTGGTCTCTTCATCTGCGAAGTCCTCCCTAACTTTCCGGCACCTACAGGACCTACCCTTCCCTCACCAGGATCCTAGGGCTCTTCCTACAGAGACTCTCACATCTACGATTACTCATTTCCTCTCTTGTCTCCCTTGAGGGGATGGCCACTGTTGCGATCATTTTTGTATTCCTCGTGCCTAGTTCAGTGTGTTTTGCTTGGAGCATTCCAACTTTTGTTCGGTGGAATCAAAGGGGGTGGAGTAGGTCAAGTGAAAGTCCTTGTTTTACTTCCGTAGGACGCGGTCGGGTTGCTGTAAATACCCATTTTATAATCCTGCTCGTCCTTTACCTACTGATAATGCTGTAAGGAACAGTGAAACCTGAGACAGACATGCCAAGGCCACCGTGGGTGTGCTTTTAGAGGGAGAGGGAACATGGAAGACTTATGGACAGATCTACCAATTGTATGCACAAACTGAAGTTTAAGTATAAGAGAACAACCAGGATAGGGAGCACTCGAAGGGAATTTTGGAGTCAGAAAACCATGGCTTTGAGTCCATATTCTGCCGTACTAGCTGAGTAATTCTGGGTAAACCGCTTAACCTCTCTGAGCCTCAATTTTCCCATCTATAAAATGGGTGCAAATCCTCATAGGATGGATATGACAGTTAAATGAGAAAACAGAGGTAATGGCAACTGCAATGGCACACAGTAAGCCTCAGTTGCTGGCACTTGTTGTGCGGTGAAGAGATCAAAGAGTGGCTGCTCCTTGGCTGGGAGGGAGGGCTCAGGACACGTGTTCAGTGTCCTGGGGAAGAGGGATCAGTCTTGGTCTGCATGGCTCCAAAGGTAGAACCCAATGATTGAAAGCAGCAAGGAGGCTAAACTGAGTTCAACTCCAGAGTCCTGGGAGTCACAGGTCACTTGAGAAGAGTGTCTAATAAGGTAGCAAGCTCCCCGTCACTGGGGGTATTTAATTAAGCACAGATCGCTGCTGCCTTGCTGGGGCTGTTGCAGAGAGGACTCAACCAACAGGGCAATAGTTGAGCCAGAGTTTCTCTACTAATTTGAAATGTTACTTTTGGGTAACAGTATAGGAGCCAATGGTCTTTTGACCATGAGAAGAATGGATCTTTTTTCTTTTCTGACTGAACAGTTAGAATGCGGACGGGCCTGGTTTGTACACACTTGGAGCCCCCAGAAGGCCAGCCCCATCTGCTAAAGCACCCTGTTCTCTGAGGAAGGGCTTTTCCTCACCCTGTCCTTAGAGCCTAGGGCAGCCCTGGCACACAAAACCTGTTGAACGAATGTACGAATACATGAGCCTGCGAAGGAAAACCCCATCCCCAGAGCCCACGTTGCCAGCCCTGCTTATCTTATCAATGTCAGGGTCCTATTCTGGAATTTCTCTGTTAGAAATTCCTCCTGTGCTCATGGGACATTTATAAATCTTTCAGAATATGTTATAATTACATCTGAGTACTGTTAGTTCTTATAAGCCAGGAGGAAGAATTCATTTTTGGCGAATACGAGTTAAAAAAAAAAGATTCCTTCTGTTTAAACCCACACCTCTTGGAAGGCCCTGGCATATGTTGCCGCTAACCCAAAACTACTACTAACATATCCTGCCTCCAATGAATGATTTGTGTTCCTTTGGAAACAGCCTCCCATGGGAAGTGCTGGAAACAGAAGCCTTAACTCCCCCTGCTTCCCCAAGAACAACACGAGTCAACAAATCTGGAAGCCTTGCCTCTGTCCGCTTTTAAACAGTTGTTACTGAGAATCAAAGTCAGCCCACAGTGCATATGGCTTGATTCAAGTGGCTGCATCGGGAGAACACAGCTCCAGGAATAGAGATAGCTTTCTGCTCTCCACAGAGTCTCTCCGTTTGCTACTTATCACTCCACGAATCAGTAAACAGCAGCCTGTCACCACTGGCACCAATAATCAGCTGGACAGATTCTAGTGGCCGTAATCTCATCTCTATTTCCTTTGAACTCCTGAGAGGGGAAGACTGTCAGAGGCTTTATTCCATTATTTTTGCTGTTTGATGCTTCAAGTGAGGGCCGTGTAGGTTGGCTGCACGAATCGTCTCTGGAGCGATCTGGGACTTGAGGCAGGAGGGGGTCTGCTGGGGGCCGAAGACAAACTGGGGACCTCCAGTACACAAAGGAGAGAGAAAAAGGGTTCAAGTTCTCCTTCTCCCTGGGTTGGTTTTGGGGTGGCTCTCCTCTCTTTCACGTGAAAGTGAAGGGGTTGGGGTAATGGGACAGGGCCTGGGAGGGCTAGGCTGAGAAGCAGCTCTGCCATGAAAACAGCCACGTTCAGGGGGGTGGGGTGGAGGTGCACCTGGGTGACTCAGTTGGTTGAGCGTCCGACTCTTGATTTCGGCTAAGGTCATGATCCCGGGATCATGGGACAGAGCCCCGTGTGGGGCTCTTCAATGAACATGGAGCCTGCTTAAGATTCTCTCTCTCTCTCTCTCTCTCTGCCCCTCTGTCCTGCTCATGCGTGTGCGCTCTCTCTCAATAAATAAATAAATAAATAAATGCCAAGTGGGGCCCCTCCCGGGCCTGTTCCACGTTCCATGTCTTCAAAGGGGACATGGACCACACTGCTCAGGGGCTGCACGGGACATCTTAAGGTAGAGAGACCAGAGGACCTTTCAAATCCCATGTGGGGCTCAGCCTAGGTCACCAGGTTATTGACTAAATAGGGATTTGAAGTCGTATCCTCAGCCCTGGACTCCCTTGGGAATACAGCAAGGATGGGAATGAAGGCAGCCATGGTCAGTGCTGGCTGGGGGTTCCGGATCTGGTCCAATTACCCTTGACATTAACCAACATTTGTTCTTCAGCAGACAGAGGTGAGTTTATGGACAGAGGCTGGGGGTTTTGGTTTAGCCTCCTGCAGAAACTTGCATTGTTAAGAGGAGCTCTGGTTTTCATTAGCAAAACTCAAAGAGAGAGTTTGTTCCTTGATTTTGATTAGTAGGAATCTGGGCTTGGCAGGGATGGAAACTTCTGGGTTCTTGAAAAAGCTCACTTTGAAATCAGCAGACTTCTGATGTAAAGTGCCTTTAGTATTTGGATCGTGGCATGACTTAGTATTAACAGATTCCAATTTCACGTTATTGTCTTGTTTGTGTTTAGTTTTGTGTTTGTTGTTGTTTTTGACTTTTTTTTCCCATTCAGCGATGATGTTCCTAGAAGTAAATAGTTAGATGGGTTCAAGCAGTGGGAGTTGTGGGGTTTATCCGGGAACAGATTAAGTCAAATGGGGATGAGAGCTCTGTATGCAGGTGGTGTGTAATCTTTTTAGATTGAGTCAGGGGAACAACTTAATGGAATTATCCAAAAGTGAGTGGTTAAGAAGGAAGCAAACAAGCAACAATAAAGCAATTTCCTACTGCTCGGAATCGAGTTTGCTCATTGTAGGTGAAGAAGGAGAAAAGTGAGTGGGATTATTTGGAAATTGGTGTGTGAACAGAAAATGCTCAGATCTTGGGAGGTAACTCAGGGAGAAATGGGATCAACTTAAAATAGTTTTCAATCTCCTAGCCCTGGAGGGATCTCTTGGAAGAGGAACAGGAGGTGAGGAAGATGATGAGGGGTCAAAAATGTCTTAGCTCAGGAGGGGTTGGGAAGGAACCAGAGGCTCATTTAAGGGCAGGCCAAAGGTTTAAGAATTCATCTGAATCTGTGTTCTGGGAATATAGGGTTTGAGCTGTCAAGACTTGGGGAATTCAAATGTTGAAAGAAGACAAAGGATATCGGATTTTGGACCTTAAGATATTACTGAGTGTAGGTTTGAGAAATTCCCCAGAGGCAGCTGACATTCAGAAAGCAGAGAAAGGGGAATACTTTTGCCCTGCTGGTGGGAATGCAAATTGGAGCAGCCACTCTGGAAAACAGTATGGAGGTTCCTCAAAAAAATAAAAATAGAACCACCCTATGACTCGGGAATGCACTATTAGGTATTTATCCAAAGAAAAAAAAATTCTGATTAGAAGGGGCACATGCTCCCCAATGTTTATAGCAGCACTATCAACAATAGCCAAAGTATGGAAAGGGCCCAAATGTCCATCAACTGATGAATTATAAGGAAGGAAGATGTGATTTATAGACATATACACACATGTATGATATGTATAAATGTGATATATATATGTGATTTATATGTGGAATATTACTTGGCAGTCAAAAGAACGAATCTTGCCATTTGCAAAAATGGATGGAACTAGAGTGTATTATGCTAAGTGAAATAAGTCAGTCAGAGAAAGACAAATATCATATGACTTCACTCATATGTGGAATTTGAGAAACTTGACAGATGAACATAGGGGAAGGGAAGGAAAAATGAGATAAAAACAGAGAAGGAGGCAAACCATAAGAGAATCTTAAATGTAGAGAACAAACAGGGTTGCTGGAGGTGGAGTAGGGTGGGGGGATGGGCTAACTGGGTGATGGGCATTAAGGAGGGCACTTGTTGGGATGAGCCCTGGGTGTCGTATGGAAGTGATGGATCACTGGATTCTACTCCTGAAACCAGTAATACATTGTATGTTAACTAACTTGAATTTAAATAAATACATTTTTAAAAAGAGAAAGTTTTAAGTGGGTGTCTCCAGCCGGGACAGATATGGAAACCAAGGGGGTTGTTCTCCTTGGAGGACAACATTATGGGACAAAGCTAAGGCATCCCAGAATGGAAGGAAGAGGCAGTTGCCACAGAAACTGAAATGTTGTACAAGTAAGCAGGCCTTGAGAGCCTTCAGATTTGAAGAAGTACAGAGACAAGGGTATATAATGCCCTTGGGATTAGGGGAGGCTACAAGGCCATAGATTTTGACAGAAGTTAGCTGCTGCAGAGCACCATTCAGGGAAATTTATGGCACCACGTATGCGGGGTTCGGGAAAGGAAGGAATCGTGCACAAATTGTTGAGAGAAATAAGCTTTACTAGGTGAACCTTAAAAGAAAGGTCTTGACGAAGAATGTGGTAGACTGGTTGTTTATTCACTTTCCAAGAGGTGTTTTCGCAGGAGATGGCGAATTTGGTGTCTTGATGAGGTTCTTCCTTCAAATGAGTATTAACTTTGTAGCTGGTGGACTTTGGACCCTTAGCATGACTGACCGACATGTTTCCATCACAGCTGAACCCCATGGGGTTTTTTTTGGCTCCTCCTTTACATTTTTCTCGTTTGTTGATGTTGTTTTTATCAAACTAATATGAGCTCCTTACTGATGATTGGTGGTAGCAGCATGGATCTAGAATCTATGACGTGCTGGGTTTAGGAAACATTACATCTGCTTGGGAATTGATGTTAAGATTGTAAATTACTCTAACGGTTGTATTTGGTTTGGAGATTAAATAATTTTTCTCAATATTCTGGAAATGGGCCCCATGCTATTATATTTGTTTCCTCCTGATTCCCTGAGACTCTGGAGAGATCAGACATTCAAGAGATTGGGATCATTACATTGTGAAGGTGTTTAATGTTCCCGTGGGAAATTTCTCAGTCTGTGAAAGAGAAAGCCAGGTCCCAAATGCACTTCCTTTGGCTGGGGTTGAGTGGACCCCGAAGGAAAGGAAAGAAAAGAGATTACTATGTGACATTACAGTGAGACTTTAATGGCTTTGAATTGATCTGAATGAATGAAGGAAGATGAACATAAATGGGTTCTTACATATCGAATTAGTTTTGCCTTTCTGGAATAATCCTAATTTAACCCAATTTATCTTTCCATAATCTTCTCGTATTATCCTTTTTAACTTCTGCTCTATCTAGTTATGTCATTTAAAAAATTTCTTCTATGATTTCTTTGTGACTTCTCTCTTTCTGCCTCATTAGAAATTTGTGTATTTTATTGATCGTTTCTTTTTTAAACTTTTTTTACATTTATTTTTTTATTTTTGAGAGACTGAGAGAGACAGAGCATGAGTGGGGGAAGGGCAGAGAGAGACGGAGACACAGAATCTGATCAGCACAGAGCCTGATGCAGGACTCAAACTCACAGACCATGAGATCATGACCTGAGCCGAAGTTGGTTGCTTAACCTACTGAGCCACCCAGGCACGTCTTTATTGATCTTTTCAAACAGTAAACTCTTGGATTCATTCATTCCTTCTACTTATCTTTGTTTTCTGTTGCATTAATGTCTGTCCTTCTTCCTTTCTATCTGTCATCCCTTTCTTTCTTTTTTTTTTTTAGATGTATATTCTTGTCTGCCAACCCCCTACTCCACCCAAGTTCTTAAGTTGGATGTTTAACTCACTAAGTGTTAGCCTTGCCTTTTTGATGTCAGAATTTGAGTATAGATTTCTTTCTACCTACTCCTTTATCTGTATGCTGCAAGTTTCGATATATGGTAATTTCATTATATTTAATTATAAATATTTAAACATTTCTATTTTGATTTCTATGTTGACTTGTGAGTTATGGAGAAACATTTTTTTAAATTTCCCAATTTATTATTATTTTAACTTAATTTAAAAATTGATTTCTATCTCAATTGTGCTGTAGCAAAAGAATATAGTATGCAAATATGGTATGCAGGATACCCAATTCTTGAAAATATTTTGAGGGTTGTTTGTGGACTGGTACATATTTATTTTTTTGTAAGTATTCCATGTGTTCTAGAGAACAATATTTATCCATTCAGTTTAACTTGAGAAATGTGTTGTTAACATCTTTGTCTCCCTTTCACTCAGGGTGTGGCCCTTGGGATACTCTGGGAAATGCAAGGTTCTTAGGTTTCCCCTTCCTTGCTTTGCATGGACACCAAGCTTACTCTCATGCCCTTAGGAGTGGTTGTTTATTTCCAAAATTCTAGATTCTTGGAATCAACATTTTCCCAAGGCAACTCAACTCTGGTGTTTGCTTGGAAGTCTGATGTTATAAAACTTCTTCATTTTTTTTTCTTTTTTGCCCTTGGGGATTTTCCTTATTTTCTTGTGAATGCATTTACTTTTATTGTAATTCTTCCATCATCTGGCTATCTTGGTGGTAGAAGGCTGCTTCAGAATATCTTGGAGCATCATATTGCCAGAGGCAGAATTTTCTGCATATCCTTTACTGAGAAAATAGGTAGAAGTCATCCCTTCTGGCCCTACTCACTTTTCTATTAGGTCTGGAGTAAGACAGAGTCCTCAGGAATACCCAGTGATCTTCTGTCTTCTTGAGGAGAAAGGGAAAGAGCTCTTTCTCTCCAACCCCTATTTGCATTGTGTGCTGATTTTCTTTTCCATCACAGCTGGAAATATTAGTCTGAAATTTCACATCGGTTTGGGAACACTGTATGCCCCTTGCTAACTCATGCAGAGATGTTTTCAGGAGGAATTTCAAAGGAAAGAAGAATATCATGGTGGTAATGGCAGCATACTTAGAGGGAAGTGGAGGGAGAGAGCAGGAAGGAGACAATGGAATGGGGAAGGAAACTAAAAATAGGTCTTGGCTTAGACAGAAGTTGCGTGGTTGTGAGAGCCTCTTGGCATAATTATATGTTCCAGGCCCCTAGATTTTCAAAAAGGGTCTCTTTCATAATTTATTACTAGTAACATAAACAGATAAAGTAACAAAGGATTGCTTGCCTACTGTGTTTATGGTCTGATTTGGGGATCAGGGTTTGAAAACATAAGCACTTCCATTAAGTGCTTACGATTTAGCTCGTTGGACAAGCTGTAAAGAGCAATAAGAAAAATACACAGCAGTATATGATCCCTGCTGGTGTACAGTATTAAAATAGGACCAGGGTTCATTTGGGGCAAGTTCAATGCGAACCGGAAGAGTCAGATAAGCCCTCCTAGAGACAGGAATTGGCCTTGATTTAGAGGGGCAAGAGAAAGACAGCAACCAACTCACTGCAGAGAGGGCGTGTGCATCTGTCTTCCCTGCTCCTGAGGTAGGCCTGCTTGTGAAGCAGGTCGCCCACATGGCTTAGAATAACAGCCTAATATTGCTGACTTAAGAGAGCTACAACTTTGTCATTTTACAAATGAGAAAGCGGAGATTCATGGCACAAGTTCACAGCCCCCCAGGGCTTCTGACTCTCAATCTATTAGTCTTCCTCCATGTACTGTTTTTAAAACCTCCTATAATTATACTACTAGTTCTTGGTTGGTCAGTAGTTACTTCAGACCATAATTGGAGTATGACTAATGCACGGAAATGCATAGGCTCTGCACGGACAGTAATTACATAAGAAACAGTTATTGATTTTACTTTTTCTGTAACTTAGAACGGTCAAATTCAGTGAAATACCTGCAACAGATAATGAGTTGGTATTTGCAAATGCTTCTCTCTCTCTAGAGCAAGGTGCTATGTAAGTATAAAGAAAAAGACCCTTAGTGCCAAGCTTGGTACCTGTGAGCCTAGAGGTATCAATTAGCTGAAAAAAGAATTCCTAGAACAAAAGTTGATTTGATGATCTATCACACCGGAGTCTGAAGGTAAAGAGGTAACAATGACAGATTATTTAGCCTGGACAAAAGAGGGAAGACTCCATGGATCACCAGAGAGAGGACTCTTGATTTTCATGTTATTTTTGATGATAGTTGTTTGTTTTGTTTTTTTTTTTTACCAATATTTGCAAAGTGAGATGTGGTATGTTGAGGCACTTCCGAGTGAGGATGACGGGTGATGTTTGTCGTCCCTATGCATAATTTGGTAGCTGGTGTTAACGCTGTAGCAATGGATACTAGCGCCACGTCTTGATAGGTAAAACCTGATAGGTAAAACCTCAAGGCAGAGGAATTGTCTTTTGAAGTAAATGGAAACCATCTGACAAGAGCCCTAGAGATTGCAAAATCAGACATATATTGAAAAAGAAAAATGGCTTTTCTCATAGGGGAACTGGGAGCTCCAAGCAGTAATGTGTGTTACGGTAACTAAATCTCATTCCTTACTCTGGAACCATCTTTCTTGAATAAATACTACGTATTAGCTCTTGGTTAGCGCCGTGTGGGGGGGCCAAGTCATGTTGCTGGACCAGGGTCTGGGATTGCAATTCTCTGGAAGCAGTTTTCTTACTGCTGGACTTGATTTTCCAACTGGCCCATCTTCCGCAATTCCAGCCATAGCTCTTGGAGTCCATTTCACTATGAACCTGCTGCCTCTAGCCGGATGCCGATTCTTCCTTCTACTAGAAATTCCAACAGGTTTTTCTTTCTTTCCTCCTTCCTTCCTTCCTTCCTTCCTTCCTTCCTTCCTTCCTTCCTTCCTTCCTTTCTTTTTTTTTTTAGGTTAAGGGCTTGAACACTTCATCCTAGAGAAAGTGTTCCTCTGTATTTCTATACTGATCTCCTTTCTTTAAAAGGTGCTGCACTTTCAAACCATGTGAGGAGAAGGCGGCTGCGGTAATTCTGGTGCTCATTCCTGGAGCTCCCTCAGAAGACTGGAGAGGCTCCCAGGTAAATTGCCCCTGTCCCCATTTTTCAAGGGAAGCAAAAGAGGCCCAGAGTACTTAGAATTCATGTTATAGCTATATAAATGTAAAGCAATTGCAAGAGTGCCTGATACACAGTAAACAAGCAATACCGTTATAAATTTTTAAGTTACCAGGGACAAACAGGAGCTCAGGAGGTCTAAGATGGACTGGGATGGAGAGGATGGTGTGTGGGGACAAAGAAAACCCACCAGAGTGGTTTGAAGTCAATGCTCCCCGAATGGTGCATGCCCTACTATTTGCAGAATGGCAATAGTCACAGGGCACACTCGCCTGCTTGAGACAGAGAGGAAGGGTCCAGGGCCCGTCTGCCACTCTGGAAGCAGAGAGAACAGAATCTCAGCTCCCTGTGGTCCACCATTAAAAGCCTGGGTTCAGGACTTGGGAATAGACTGTGACCATGAATGCAGAACTTGACTGAAAGGCTGTGGTGGCTGCACCAAGGATGGCTCCCGCATCAGGTCGGCGGTGTCAGTGAGGCCCCTGAAGGTGTGGCCGGCCGTGCTCTGAGTGCAGCGGGAGCGGGGCTGGGCCACGCTGGTCCGCAGGCGCCTTCAGGAGCCCCAGGTAGTGGGGATGGCCCCAGGCAGTCTCCGAGGCCTGCGGGAATTTCAGTTCTTGGGGAATTGAGGTCTCTGGGAGATGTTAGCCGTTCTCCTGTGGTGCTCAGTGCTCTAACTTGGGACAGAGTTGGCCTCACAGCAGACAGAGGACTGGGCTCTAGGCGGGGCCCGTGGGATGAGGGGACATGCAGTCATATGGGCCTCTGCAGGGACGTCGTCTCCGGCTCTGGTCAACGCTCTTTTCCATCACACACAGTCACTTCTTTTAAGCTGCTCAGTAGGTCAAGTAGGCAGTGTCCGTGTCAGCAGCACTTACAGGATGTGCCAAGGCACTCCCGATCCGAAGGCTCCTTGCCAGCTGGGAGTCTTCGCTCAAGCCGTGACCGAGCCAGACTTTCTTCCCTTTTTCTCTACAAAGCTTTGCCTTTTAGCTACAAGCAATATGGTGATTTCTAGTCTCTAACCTTACCTTTTTTTTAAGTTTATATACTTATTTTGAGAGAGAGAGAGAGAGAGAGAGCATGAACATGGGAAGAGGCAGAGAAAGAGGGAGAGAAAGAATCCTAAACAGGCTCTGTGCTGAGTCCCATGCAGGGCTCGATCTCATGGCCCATGAGATCATGACCTGAGCTGAAATCGAGAGTCAGACACTCAACTGACTGAGCCACTCAGGTGCTCCTCTAACGTTAACTTCTTATAATAAAAACTAGTTTTCTTTTCTCTGACTATAAATAAATCACTTTTAAGTTAGAAAATGTGGAAAATGTAGAAAAATACAAAAAAGTGAATAAAGGCCTTTGCAATCTTACCCAGTAGCTTAATTTTTCTAGAAGCCTTTCTTTCCTATGTACTGCGATGGAGTAGGTAGAAGCATGAGCCTGGAGTCAGGGTTGAGCCTCTACCACTAATTACATATTTCATCTCAGGCAAGTTGCTTGACTTCTGGGTCGTATTTCATTACCTATAACTTGTAGGTACTGATGCCTTTCTCCTGGGCTGTTTTAAGAATTAAATAATATAAGGCATATAAAGCACAAAGCACAGTTCGTGGTCCCCAGTAAATGTTTAATACAGGATAGTTTTCCTAAAAACAGGGATCATGTGCTGCATGTGTTTTTTTAAAGAGCGTTTTTTAATCTAAATGTAATCTGAGTAAGGTACATATTAAATCTTCTCAAAGAGCAGTCATTGAAAATCTACATAGTGTTTCTAACCCCAAATTCTTACCTTACAACGTAAGCTGCTTGGACCGCCGCTCCTAAGAGTCAGACTCCAAAGTGTTAATAGCTGGATATGTTTCAGCAATCCCTTTTTTCCACGTCTGTTATGGAGTTTTTTAATCGAAAATATTCTGGTTCACACTTAGATAAGCCCGGGCTCCACGTACTTGAGTTTTCATTGTTAGAGTACCCGTAGCTAAAAATTCACGTAGGGAATTAACAACCATCAAATATTCACTGGCGGACTTTAAAAATTAGACCCAACTCAAACGTAACTCTGTTTAACACAAACCTGCATGACATCAATATTTGGCCAGGTTTACACATGGTTTTCAGATGTTTTGGCAGCACGGTGCAAATCAAAAGCAAGTGGAAATTGCAAATTTTGTAAACAACACAGGATTTCATGAACTTGATGGAAGCGATATACATATCGTGGATGGTTCAGATTGCTTGAAAATCTCGCCGAACAAGGATCTCACAGGTTACAATTGTATAGTAGGAAACCAACCAACTAAAGCATAGGAAAAAAAGATCGAGCTGTTCAGGCAGAGAAAAGCTGGACTATAAAAGAATTTAGAGGGGGCACTTATATTTAGTGCCCTGAATATTTATAAAATAGCCCTCTGAATATTTCATAAAAGTTATGCTTTTCGTGATTGTTCCCAAGGTGTTGTGAAGGGCGGTGTGTCTATATTAACATAAAATTTTGCTGAGAAAGTTGTGCCCCGACTTCCCAGTCAACCCTAAATCCTTTGTACTTTGAGAATATGATCAGAATTTTAACCTCCATTTTATTAAATAGAAAACAAAACAAAGTGAGCCCTTCATCAATTTTCATTTTATTTTTTGAGATGAAAGTGCGGTCAAAATCGTTTCCCTCTTTACCCTGAGATTATAGTCCCTGTTTCACAGGGATTCTCTTCAAGCGTCCCTTTTCTGGTGTGAATCATCCTGGGATATCGAACACCTTCTGTGTACTTTGCTCTGTTTTGGTAACAATAGTATCATTTTCAGTGGGTGAGGGGTCACACCCTGGTAATTTGTTCAGTGTGTTTCCTGGTTCTGGATGACCATGGCCTCTGGTAGGCTAGACCTGAAAGTCCACTTGAGTTAGTATGCTTTGAAGTTTTAATGATTCTATTAATCTTGACAGTCAGATATGCATATTATTATTCTCTAATTTAGTGCAACTAGAAAGAGCCAATGGGGGAGGTTGAGGACTTCCCTCCCTGGAGAGCTTCAAAAAAGAAAGAGCTAAACACCAGTTCCAGACTCCGGACACGTTCATCTGCACGTAGGTGGGGGGTTGGAGGTTAAACATAGTATCTTTGGTGCATCCTTTGGTTATTCCACATTATATTTGAAAGCGTCCTAGCCTTTCTGGCCTCAGAACTTTCAACCGCACCACCTGTCTCTGCCATCTGCATTGACCAGGTAGAAACAGAAACGGTACAGTTTACACCCTTTGGAGTGTATACACTGACTTTCTACCCTCCTTTGGTTGGGATGACGGGAAAGTTTACATTCAGTGGTTGAACTAATGGCTCTGCCATCGTTTGAGAGGACCCCCTTAGCTTTCTTCTGCCCACTCCTTCTTGCCCTGTCCACCACGCTGTTTGGAGCTTTTATTCTCTTTGAGCTTGTGTGTTTGCCAAATTAGTAGTTTGCTCTTGTGTGTTGACCTTTTTAATATTCTGTATTTTGATTGGTTGGTCTTACCATTCTCTCTCATTTTCAGCCTGGCTAACCCTCCAGGGAAGAGGTGAAACAGCTATCCAATAAAAATACAAAATACTGAAAAGGTCAAAATACACTATTACAATAAATTACCATAACTCAAACAGGGAAGGAGGCATTAAAATTCTGATACTTACAAGGATAGAGATTGGCATGAGAGTTGCAAATGGCACTGCATTAATGCGTCTGGATGTCAGAGGTCACCCAGAAGAGAGTAAACATTCTAAACCCGGAGTCGCAACATTGTCTCGCGAGTCTCCTGTGCTGTCACATCCTGCCATTGCTGGATAATATAAATGCTGCTCTGAACTGGCTGCTTTCACTGTCCCTCCTTCTTCCCCAGGAGTGGGGAGACAAGAGGGGGAAAAAAAAGAAAGAGCAAACACGGTCTGTGCGAGATGAAACTCTTAAATCAGGCTTGCGGAGAGCCGGTACGATTTATGGCCGGTCAAGACATAGGACATCCATTTTATTTATTTTATTATCTGGGTCCTATGGACTGTCACTCAGCAGAAGTGACATGCAACGTGGTGCAAGATGGAAGCACAGTTTCCAAAGCCCTTTTATCCCCTTTTCGGTTGGAGTATTTATTCTAGGGACACTGCTTCGCAAGATGTCGCAGAGAACACCGAGTGGAGAGTGAGGGGCCTAGCCCTAACCCACGTCTGGAATGCACTTGCTGTGGCCATTGCATGAAATATCAAAGTCGCTGTGACTATTACTCAAGGTGTTGGAGATAAAAGTGCCTAAGACAGTGTCTGTCACTTTGTGAGTCTCAAGCGATACGAACCGCCTCTCTCTCTCCTCCCAAGCTCTGCGATCTTGGACAAGTCTCCTGACCTCACTGGGCCCTGCTCTCCACGTGTTCCCTAGAGCTAGAAGAAACCTGGCGGTGGAGTGCATGATTCAATGACTTGCCAGGAAGGCCCCCCCCACCCCTCTTCCTCCCTCCATCCCATGTGAGGAGCAGAAGCTAAATAAATCAAATCTCCAACCTGGAAGGCCATTTCATATTGGTTGGATCAATAGGAACTCCATTTTCCCTGAGACATCGCCAGCAAACGTCACTGGTGGCTCCTGACAGCCGGGCTGCTGGCAGACTGTGTGGCCCACTCACCTCTGCTGCCTGTCACCCGTAATGATGGCGGACCCCCACAGGGGGCAGGGAGTGCCATCAAACGCCTGACAGAACTTCGGGGGAGGGGGCTCCCCTCCTCCTCGGCAGCCACAATCTAATCGGCTCCTGCTTGAACAAATTATCTCTTAAGTGGTAGCGTGAAGAGAGCTGTGTTAATCTACTAAATCATAAACCTTCCCGCAGTGTGATGCCGCCATTCCACACAGATACTAATCTGCAGTCGTCCTGTCAGTTATGGTTTTGACACCAACGCTTTGAATTGCCAACAGAAAATCGTATTTGACATTTAATTCCAATCATGCCGAGCCTTTCATTGAAAGCCCTGTCAGTTTACCTTTATTGGGGAGAAGGGGAGACAATATGCTCGAGTCTTCTGGCAATTTTTTTTTCCTTGCAGGAAGTGGGGGTGGGGAGGAGAAAGGAAGAAATATCAAACCTCAAAGAACGTACCCGTCAAAGGACTACTTCTCACTCACGGTTGTCTGATGCCGAATCCTCTCCCACATGCCTTTGGTTTGTAATTCTCGAATTTACTGCGTTCCAGCAAATCTCTATCATTTTACATGGATTAGGCACTAATTCAGGTCAAATCAGGATTAATTAGACAGTATAAACCGGCCAGTGGCATCAGTGTGCCAACAAGCATTTCAAAATAATCTGCTCTTACTCCACATTGGTATTTTCTGAGGGTGGGGCCCCTGGAGTATTATAAAATTACAATCAGGTATCTGACAGAACTGGAAATGAGGAAAAATGTCAGTTTTAGCAGTGTTTAAATCTCACCTGCCACGGAAATGCCACCCTTCTCAAATCGGGTCCTGTGGGAAATAAAAGGGGGGAGGGGTGGGCTGGAAAGAGGTACCGTGTTCATAGGGCAGGAGAACAGTCTTTAAAATCAGGGGTTTGCAAATGTGGATGTGCTGTGGGGTCACCTGGAGCGCTGTTCAAAGATAGTTGGCTGGTGGGTGCCCCCACCCTCAGGGTTTCTGATTCAGTGGGTCCAGGGAGGGGCCTGAGAATGCACATTTTTTAAAAAATTTTTTTAATGTTTAATTTTGAGACAGAGACAGAGCATGAGTGGGGGAGGGACAGAGAGAGAGGGAGACACAGAATCCGAAGCAGGCTCCAGGCTCTGAGCTGTCAGCACAGAGCCGGACACGGGGCTCGAACCCACAAACCATGAGATCAGGACCTGAGCTGAAGTCAGACGCTCAACCGACTGAGCCACCCAGGCGCCCCAAGAATGTACATTTTTAACATGTTCTTCTGTGAGGCTAAAGCAGCTGCCTTGGAACCGCGCTTTGAGAATCACTGCTTTCAGATAGGACCGAGTGGAAATAGGGACCAGAACGAGAGAATGGGGCTGGGAAGGCATTGGCCCCCAAATAGCACAGAGAGCGCATCAGAACTTTCAGACACGGCCAGTGGGTCGGAAACATGACCCCCTACCAGCCGATAAACGAGGATCAAGGGGCCTATCCTGTGGTGTGGCTAATTTTTTCCCCCTCACTTGTTGCCTTCCCAACCCTTCGAGTATCTCCGCGATACAGAGGGAAGGAGGGAATGGGGCCAACAGTTACACTGAAGGTAACCTAGAACCCTGAAGGGGGCCTAGAAGGGGAAAGTATGGGTGGAGACACAGCTCCCTCATTATTGGTGAGACGGAACTCAGGTGCAGTGGAAAGAGTACCCGATGGGGATACAGAAAATCTAAGTTCAATTCCAGTCTTCGTCTCACCCCTTAATTGTGCCTGCAGATCTTTCCGCCTCTACTGCTCCATCCGTAAAAATGGAGGCAGTGATACCTACTGGCTGGCACTGCTCAGCAAATGAAGGAAGTGCGCCCCTGGACAGAGTGACACAAAGTAATTGCTCAGTAAATGTTTGCTTCCTGCCTTTTCTCCACCTGTCCGTCATCCAGGCGACAGCCAGTGAGAGGAGCTGTGTTAACGTTGACTCCATTGTTGTTACAATAAAAGCAGATGAAATTGCCTGATAGGTCCCCTTGACCTGGGGGTGATTTAGTACCCGGCCTTTGCAAAGATCAGATGCTGATCTTTAGGAGAGAAGATGCTGAGAAGCCAGTTGGTTATCTGAGCATTGGTCTTAAGACGAAGGGAGAGAGAGAAGAGGGAGACAGACTGTGGGTGAGGGGATAAAGGGAAGAGCAGAGGAGGGGCAAGGGAGGTGTGTACCCCCCTTTTTTAGACTTAAGGGCTCCTATAATGGCATCTAGTGCTGCTCAGATGTGGGAATTCCACTCAAGGCAATGCTTAGAAGAGATATTCCACTCACATGGATACGCCACCTATGAGGCACTCTATTCCCATAGCAACAGTGACCGAAAATGGCAAAACTTACAGTCTCTTTCAGCTGGGCTTTGTGAGGCAAGAGTGTCTTTTGGCTTCTGGTGGTAACTCTCCTGGGTCGACCTGAGCTTTCCAGCCCGTTGCATCTTAACCATCCAGCTGGGAGTGCCAGACCACCATAGCTGGTGAACGAGGTTCATTCAGCAGCTACTGGCTGGGGGCCTCCTCTGGGGGGGCTAGTTGTTAGGGATACACAGATGAATAAGACACAGAACTTACACGGTCTTTGCCCCAGAGACTGTAGGGCTTGGTCGGGGGACATGGAACCTCAAAATTTTATTAGAGCATGAAATGTGTTATAACAGGACCAAATACAATGACAATGACAGGCAGGCAATAAGTGACTGAGGAAGAAGTAATCAGGTGGATTTCTATGACAATGAACTTGGCCTTGGAAGGAGACACTGGCAAAAACATGGCGGGTCTCTTTCCTGGAGGAACTGGTGTTGCAGGCAGTTTATCTAACAGAGTGTAGTGGCCTGGGGTATAGGTGCCACCATGGTTAATATGATATATTGACTTGATGGGGCCAGGGGTATCCAGATTAAACATGATTTCTGGGTATGTCTGTGAGGATTTTTCTGGATGAGATTAACCTTGGAATGGGTGGACTCAACAAAATAGATTGCCTTCCCCAACGTGGGATCCTTTGAGGGCCTGTGTATAGAACGAAAAGGCGGAGGAAAGAGGAATTAGCCATTTTTGCTTCCTGCTGCCTGCCAAGCTGGGACACTGGCACTGGTCTTCTCCTGCCTTTGGGCCTCGACTTACATTGTCGATGTCTCCAGATCTCAGAGTAGAGCTATACCACTGACTTCCCTGGTTCTCCAGCCTACAGATGGAAGACTGCGGGATTTAGACTCCAAAGTCATGTGAGCCAGTTCCTCAGCATAAATCAATCTCAATCCCCCCCATTATATATATATATAATATATATATATATATTATATTATGTGTATATATTATATTATATATATAGTTGATTATATATATATAATGGGGGATTGAGATTGATTTATATGTATAATTATACATATTTATATTATATGTGTATATTATATATATATAGTTGATTCGATTTCTCTGGAAAATCCTAATATAAGTTCTCAGATGTATTTCTCTTCCAGATATCTCTATGTACCTACCTACCTACCTACCTACCTATTTATAGATCTCTCTTATTGGTTCTATTTCTCTGGAGAACCCTATTATAGGTGCCAATGGAGAAGCAGCTCCATTTTAGCATTTAGGCAGAACTGCCTGAAGTCTGAACCCCGAGAGTGTGGAACTTGAGCTCCCTAATTCTCCCTAGTCAAAGGCAAGAGTGGCTCAGAGGTTTAGGAAGGCTGAGCTTTCCCCTGGGACCAGGAGGCTCCCGGAGGGCTGCTCAGGCAGGGATCAAGGTGGGATTTTATTCTCCCTGCTGCATCCTGTCTGCAGGGGGCCAGGGTACCAGACAAGGTCTCGGAGGGCCTCGTACCACTGGGCCTTGTTCCAGAAGTGGTCTGTCTGACTCTGAAGGCAGAGTCTGCAGAAGGGAGGTTCCTCTGAGGCCATCGGCTTGTAACGTTGGGCTGCAGCCTTCACCTGCTCTCCTGATGATCCCAGCAATGAAGAGGAGCCCTTCCTCCAATGTTTGCTGCCTCATTCCCACCGCTTCCCGCCCTCCCCCCACATTCTTTGCCATTTCTGGGCAGTGGAGAAAGGGGTGTAGGCAGTGTGTGTGTGTGTGTGTGTGTGTGTGTGTGTGCGTGCACACACATGTAGGCACATGCCTGTTTCCACGAGCTTCCCCACTGGTCCGTGTCTAATGCTTTTCTTGTTGTGAGAAGACTTCGAGGCGGCTGTGGCAACAGCGGGCACCGATGTTGTTGAGAAACTCTGAAGATGTGTGAATTGTCCATTTCACACTGCTCCTTTAATGCCGAGGCCCTCCCTGGTGATAATAACACAGGAGGAGGATGGGAATATTGTGTTTTCTGTTCCTGCTGCTGTCTGGGGCAGCAGTCGTGTGAAAACCGCAGCCTCCTGACCAGGGGGCCTGGTGCTTCCCCATCCACGGGTGTGTTTGTTTATTTCGTCTTTCACCCTATCAGTCCTCATTAGCGTAAGCTTGTTTCTCCAGTTTTAACGGGGGCAGGGGAGCCTAGCACAATGTCTTCCCCGGGTAGACAGCCAGCAAACGTGTTTCAGTGATGGTGACAGTGATAAGCACAGAAAGAATCCTTGGAAATGCAGAGGTGGTAAGATTTGGTTGGTACATCTGTGGCTCCCGCCAGATACGAACAGGAAGAATTCAACCGATTGACTCCATTAGTGTTTGGAGGTTACTTCTCTATAGAAAAAGACTTGTCTTTATTTTTTTTTTAAGTTTAGTTTTTTTATTAGTTTTTTTTATTTTTTATTGTTTTTGAATAATTTTTTGTCAATTTGGTTTCCATACAACACCCCGTGATAATCCCAACAAGTGCCCTTCTCCGTGCCCATCACCCACTCTCCCCCCTCCTACACCCCCCCTCTCCCCTCAGTTTGTTCTTAGTCTTTGAGAGTCTCCCATCTTATGTCTTCCTTCCTCTCTGTGGCTTTTTTTTTCCCCTTCCTTCCCCTCTTCCCCTCCCCCCTGGTTTTCTGTTAGGTCTCCCAAAGCCTACCTATGCATGGGAACATATGGCATCTGTCTTTCTCTGCCTGACTTATTTCACTCAGCATAATATCCTCCAGTTCCATCCATGTTGCCACACGTGGCCAGGTTTCATTCTTTCTCATTGCTGCGTAGTAGTCCATTGCATATATATACCACATCTTCTTTACCCAGTCATCAGTTGATGGACACTTAGTCTCTTTCCATGATTTGGCTATTGTCGAAAGTGCTGCTATGAACATCGGGGTACACGTGCCCCTCTGCATCAGCACTCCTGTATCTCTTGGGAAGATTCCTAACAGTGCTATTGCTGGGTCATAGGGTAAATCTATTTTCATTTTTTTTTAAGTTGATTTAAAAAATTTTTTTAATGTTTATTTATTTTTGAGACAGAGAGAGACAGAGCATGAGTCGGAGGGAGGGGGCAGAGAGAGAGGGAGACACAGAATCCGAAGCAGGCTCCAGGCTCTGAGCTGTCAGCACAGAGCCCGACGCGGGGCTTGAACTCACAGACCGCGAGATCATGACCTGAGCCGAAGTCAGACACTCAACCGACTGAGCCACCCAGGCGCCCCTATTTTCATTTTTTTTGAGGAACCTCCACACAGTTCTCCAGAGTGGCTGCAAGACTTGTCTTTATAGAGAATGGACTTTACTGCCATCGAGGTCACTGGGTAACCTTGGGTCAGTAACTTTGCATCTCTGAGTCTGTTTCCCCAGCTTCCTGGAGATATTATGGGAATCAAATAAAATTGGACATACTTAGTGTAAATTCGCCCAATAAACATTAATGGTTCTGATAATTGCAACATAGTGCTCAAAGACAGGGACTCTGCAGCCAGATAGCCTGGGTTTGACCTCTGTGTGATCTCAAACTCTCTCTGCCTCAGTTTTCTCAGCTGTGAACAGGGATAATAAGGGAACCCGACTGATAGGGTTTTATGATGATTGTGTAAATGAATTTCTGTAAAGTACTTGAAACGGTTCTGGGCAGATAGTTGCTGCTATATAAGTATTCACTAAATAAATAAGATTAGGTATTGCACTGTAAAGTATCATTTGGAGAAAAATCTCCTGACGGTGGGGCAGTTAGTAAAACTCCAACCTTTCCTAAAACTGCCACTTTGGGATTCTTTCTGGATTGGCCTGCTTTGCCCAGGCAATAAACAGCCTCAAATCTCAGTGGCTTACAGAAACAAATAGTAGTTTCTTGCTCATGTTTTAGGTGGGCTGCTGTGGGTCTGGGGGGGGAGTGTGGGTCTCTGCTCCATGCATTTCATTACTCTGGGGCCCAGGTGGAAGGAGTAGCCCCAATGTGGATGTGCCCCCCACTTTGGACAGAAGATCACATGATCTGAGAAGACCCCTGCAATCACATTTAAAGCTTCTATTTGGATGTGACATGGCCGAGCCCAGACAAAGCACATAGTGGTGGCCCTGAGCGCATAATTCCCTATCCGTGAAGGAGGTAGGATGCATGACCGAACAATACAGCTTTCTAGACAAGAACCAAGGTGACAAGGAGATACGGCACCATGTTACATGAGGAACGGTTGAAATGTGTAGCCCGGAGAGCTTCTGAAGTGGTAGGTGTCTCGAGATATTTGAAAGCTATTTGGTGACAGATTGATGAAATACAAACTGCATAGCTCTCAATGAGGGTGCAAAGCACAGAGCAGATTTGGCTCAGCATAAGTTCTTTTTTAAAATTTTATTCATTGATTTTGAGAGAGATGGAGATAGTGTGAGTAGGGGAGGGGCAGAGAGAGAGGGAGAGAGAGAGAGAGGGAGAAGTGGAGGAACAGGGTGAGAAGGAGAGAGAGAATCCCAAGCAGGCTCTGCACTGTCAGCGCCGAGCCTGATGCGGGGCTCAAACTAAGGAACTATGAGATCATGACCTGAGCCGAAGCTGGACGTTCAACCGACTGAGCCACGGAGGTGCCCCTGACATTGTGGGTTTTAAATAAATGGGTAATGCAGTCATGCTTATGCACAGACACCTGTATGTATCCGTATACATGTGTGTGTGGTTTGCAGTGAAAAGTGTCCCCCTCCCCTGGCTCACTTCCTACCCACCTTCCTCCACCACACACAGGTTACCGCTAGCACTAGTTTCTTGGGGCTCTTTTCAGAATCCCTTCATGTCTATATAAGCAAATGTGACTTCCTCTTCTTATTTCTCTTTGACACAGAAGGCAGGGCAGCACACACAGTTTTCAGTACTTGGCTGATTTTTCTTTTTAACTTAAAAGAAACATATATCGGAGCTCTTTCTATGAATACATATCATCATCGTTTTTCTTTTCTTTCTTTTCTCTATGGTACAGCTCACTGAATTGTACCGTCATATCCAACTAGCCCCTTATCGGTGAAACGAGAGCCATGCATTTTGCAGACAATGCTGACATAAATGCCTTGTGCCCATGTCATTTTGCCTGGGTGTAAGGATATCTGAAAGCTACATCCCAGAGGTGGCTTGGTTGGGTGTAAAGGGCCAAAGATTTACGTTGTATTTTGCTGACTTGCCCTACCACGGGCTGAGAGAATTAAGGTAAAGTCTTTTGCAGCTGGCAGGGTTTTGTTTATTTTTCTATATGTCTGGGTAATTTCTACTTTAGGAATATTGCTGCCAGGTAATCAGATATATAAATATTCATAACCATTTTATCTTAATTGTGAATTGCACCCTTTAGCATTAAAAAGGGTCCTTCTTTGTATCATTAAATGCTTTTTGGTCTCACTTTCACTTTGTCTCATGTTAATATCACAAACCCGCCTATCATTTCGCTTGCATTTGCCTGGTATACCTTGGTCCAGGCTTTTATTTTTAAAAATTGCTTTGTTTTCCATATGTTTCTTTATAGCCTGGGGTTTGGATTTTCGTTGCAGTATGACCTGAAAAACTTTTACTTTTAATAATAATTGAGGCTCATTTGCATACTGATCTATCTGCCTGGGTTTAGTTTTTCACATTTTATGCGTCCTTCTCAAGTATTTATAATTGCTTCTTCTTAAGTGTTTCACCCTGTGATCTTTGCTCTGCGTGCGTGTGTGTGTGTGTGTAGTTCTGATATTTAGGAGAGTTGGTATTTTTCTAGTTGTTACCTTCACAATATTAATTATGCTTTGTGTAATTCTCCTAGTCCTGATTTTTCTACACAGCATCTAGTGGTTTCTTAGTATGTACCATTATAAACCTAAAGTGTTTCCTATTCTTTTATCTTTCCTTTCTTCAAAATCCTTAACTCGGTCTTCTTCTAAATTTCGTCAATAACATTATCTTGCTTGCAGTTTATAGTTGCACTGTCAACAGGCTTTTATTACCTCTCGTCCACCTCGGTTACTTGATTCGCGAGCGTTAGGTAATATTCATTCTCCCACTCTCCTCTGTGACCCATGAGACAAATAGCAGAATTACTCCATCTCCTTCCTTTTTGGGCTTCTCTCGCCCATGTTGTTACCTGCGTCATTCCTGGCTTGTCAGGGCACATACAGTCACATTGCCTTCTGTCACCCAAAGCCGTGTGTGTGTGTGTTTCATTTTTTTGCTCTGAGCTCGTGCATATGTAAGACTCGGCCAATTCTTCTGCTCTGGAGCCTTAGACACTTCTCACACGGTGGCAGTTTACCCTCTAGAAGTTTCCTCCAGAAGGGCTGTGGGCCAGTGGTCCTTGAGTTGCGTAGGTTCACAGCTGTTTGCCCACGGTCGTTATACTTGGGAGATAAATTGGATAAATAGAAAATTCTTGGCTCAGGTGTCGAATCCCTGGGGAGTTTTAGCTATTTCTCCGGCGTCATCAAGGATTGACTGTTGCTGGGGAGAAATCTGAAGTCAGCCTGTTTTTTTTTTTGTTTGTTTTTTCCTCTTGTAATCTAACTTTTAAATGCCAGATCAAAGGATTCTTTACCTTTAAATTTAGTCCAGCGGCTTTGCCAGGAGGTGTCTCGGTGTTGACTCTTCCGGGTCGATTTCCCTGACCACGGTGTTCCTTTTCAAGAGGCAGCGTCAAGCCTTTATTTCAGGACAATTTTCTTGAGTCGTATTGTTAAATATTTGTTCTCCTTCATTGTTCTGGCTCGTTTTATTTTTTATTAAGGGCGTCTAATATTGGCTCTCCTCTGCCTGTCTTTTACATCTGAACTTGTATCTCTCCCGGGCTGCGACTCCCTGTTTTATTTCGCCGCTTTTATTCAAGTGTTGCAAATCTGTCTCCACGTCCCTTTTTATGTTTTCTGCAGTGTCTTCTCCTTTTGTACCTCGGTGTCTTGTTTTCACTTCTGTGATGTTTGTTCTATTTTTTTTCCCTGCTTCTTTCCTGAGTTTTGCCAGCCACATTTCATTGAGAAATTTTGGAAATCAATGATTTTTCTGCCTTTTGCCCAGAGTTTTTCTTATGGAGTCTCTGCGTGGGTGCTGAATTATTTATATTATTATTATTATATTTATTTATTATATGTATATTCATTTATTATATTTATTATTTATATTTATTATATTCATATTATTATTATATTATTATGTTATTGTTGTTTTATCTATAATCTATATGATGTTATATATACTATAACTGCTACCTTGACCATTGAACAATGCAGGAGTTAGGCAGTCAAAAATCCATGTGTAACTTTAAACTCTTCAAAACTTAACTACTAGGGGCACCTGGGTGGCTCAGTCGGTCAAGCATCTGACTCTGCGGCTTAGGTCATGATCTCACGGTTAGTGAGATTGAGCCCCCTGTCAGGCTCTGTGCTGACAATGCGGAACCTGCTTGGCATTCTCTCCCTTTCTCTCTGCTCCTCCCCCACTAGCACTCTCTCTCTCTCCCCCTCTCAAAAATGGATAAACAAACAAACAAAAATAAATAAATAAAAATAAACTTAACTACTAAAAACTTACTGTTGACCAGAAGGAAGCCTTCCCAATAACACAAATAGTCGATAAACACATATTTTGTAGTTACATGTATCGTATACTGTATTCTTATAATAAAGTAAGCTAGAGAAGAGAAAATGTTATTAAGAAAGTCATAAGGATGGGCGCCTGGGTGGCTCAGGCAGTTAAACATCCGACTTCAGCTCAGGTCATGGTCTGTGAGTTCGAGCCCCGCATCGGGCTCTGTGCTCACAGATCAGAGCCTGGAGCCTGCTTCGGATTCTGTGTCTCCCTCTTTCTCTGCTCCTCCTCCACTTGTGCTGTGTCTCTCTCTCTCTCTCAAATGTAAATAAGCATTAAAAATTTAAAAAAAACACAGAAAATCATAAGGAGGAGAAAATATATTTATGGTATTTTACTAAATTTATTGTAAAAATTTCTTATATATGTGGACCTGTGCAGTTCAAACCCGTGTTGTTCAAGGGTCAGCTGTATCATTATCCTTAATCCAGCAAAGACTACTCCCATTAATCCTGTTGTTTTTTCATCATGTAATTCATCACAACACAGGCTGGGTTTTCGGAGCCAGCCTTTTGCTAGAAGGTCCTGTGTGGGGAGCGGTCCAGGCAGCCCCCGATGCGTCCTCCTCCGCTCCCTGGAGACAGATTGCTCCCTGGCCATGGCCCAGCCCATGATTCTCTGTGCATCTTGCCTCCTGTCTGTTGCTGTGAGGCCGCTGAGCCCCGGAGGGCCTAAGTCACCAGTTCTGTTCACTCAGTCCCTGTAAACAGCCCTTACCTTCTGACCATGTTGATTAGGTGGCACTTTCTGAAATTTGTCCCCACTGGGCTCTCCTGTCACCCCTGTTGCTTCTTACTTTTTGCTTCCCCCAATTCGTAGCCCAATCTCAGCCAACCTGGGGGGCCCTTACATGCGCTTTGGAATTCGGGTTATCTCCATCTCTGAATTCCGTGGAACCTAGTTTGTGCTGTTTATAATTCTCCTTCGGCTTTTGTGTGATTTCTAGCCGGGGGAGAAGTAAAATGAGGCGAAGTGGGTAGCCACGTTCATACCAGAAGTCTCGCTTCTCAAACTAACTTGAAATCCATGTACTGTTGATTCTTTTGGCTCACAGTTGCAAGGCTTAATTTAAAACTGAGGGTGCTTGATTGTGAGTAGAGAAAGTTGCCTGATGAAATAAGGTTTTCTCTCAGCAAGTATTTCCAAAACTACTTGGATCAGTGTCGTTCTTGACGAATATCTATCGAGTCTGGTTATCTTCCTTGGGAATCCAGAAAAGATAGTTTTATAAACCAATCAGCAAACTTGTACCATTTAGGTCTGCAGTCTCTCAGAGGGGTCGTCCTTTTATAATGGTTTCTGATCCAAAGATGGAGAAAGAATGGCTGGAGTTCTGGCATCCTACTGTGATGTCAAACGGTCCTGGATCACTGTGCAAAGGGCGCTCTCATGTACAAGGTTCCTGGAGGAACTCTGGCAATTTTTTTAAGAAACTGAAAAGTCTTCATACCCTTTCATCCAGCAAATCTGTTTTTAGGGATTCAGTTTGTGGATGTAATCAGAGACACAGAGATCAATGCCCTGAAATGATTACCAAAATAGAAAACTACTTAAACGTCCAAGGGTGCTGGTTAAGTCATGGTAGGTACATATGATGGAGGAGAGATCATTCGCTGAAACAGTCCTTCTGTTAACATTTTAGTGTTGCTTGTGATATTATGTTAGAGTGGGATAGAAATCTATAGGCCAACTCATCTCAGTTATGCAAAATATGCCAAAAAAAAAGAACCAACTGGAAAGAAATATATCAAACATTAATAATGATCATTTCAAAAAAAAGTCACGATCATTTTCAGTTGTGAGACTATGGCATCCTGCTTATTTTCTCTGTATACTTTGCTGTGTTTGAATTTTTCTACAAATGAGCACATCTAACATATTTTATACTGGCCTTTTATTTCTAATTTAATTTTTTCAGAAACGCATTCATGTTGGACAAAACTCAAAAGGCACAGAGACATATACGAATAGTCTATTTCCCAACCTCTATTTCTCATTCTTTCATTCCTCCATTGCCTAGTTCTTCTCCCTGGAGACAATGATATTATTTGGTTTATGGGTATACGTTCAGAGATATTCTGTACAATTCAGGTAACCCTTCCCATAACTTCTTTTCCTCTCCCTTTCTTATATAAATAGTAGCAAACCTACCGTTTGGTTCTTTTTTAAATTTCATCTGTTTTGGCAATCATGTCATATCAGCACATAAAGAGCTTCTCGGAGTTTAGGAATTGTTGCCCAGAATTCCACTCTTTGGAGGTATCTCGATTTGCTTAAATCAACACTGAAACTGTTATCAATCTTTTTTTTTAATGTTTATTTATTTCTGAGAGAAAGAGACAGAGAGAGACAGAGTGCGAGTGGGGGAAGGGCAGAGAGAGGGAGACACAGAATCCGAAGCAGGCTCCAGGCTCTGCGCTGTCAGCATGGAGCCCAATGCGGGGCTCAAGCTTGTGAACCGCGAGATCATGACCTGAGCTGAAGCCAGATACTTAACCGACCGAGCCACTCGGGCGCCCCTATCAATCTTTTTTGCATTTGTTGTTATAAACAATGCTGTGATAAATAACCAGGAACATACGTCATTTCAAACATGTGTGCTATTTATAGTCTGGGATGGCTGATTGCACCCGTCAGCAGGCCTCCAGGAGGTGTCTTGCTGTCCACGGCCAGCTTGACAATGTAATGTTGATTGAAACAACACTAGGATGGGCAGGAGAGGCAGGCAGGCAGGCAGGAAGCCCTTCTGTGGCTGAGGGATGCAAACTGTGGCGGAAGTTAGTCTTGTTCCCCAAGTAGTAGTTAATCCATTTCAGGAGCGCTCGTCCACCCACATCCGTGGGACATCTCATTTAAAACTCCTTGCTGAAAGCTTCTTGCTACTATTTGCACACTTAAGTGGGGCTTATCATTCTTTAAGTCTCTTCTGCAAACTTTTCTCATTGGACTCTTGTTACCCTATGCAATAGGGCAGAGCAGTTAATCCCCCATTTCATGGCTGGCGAAAGTTAGCGAGCACTGGGTTGCCCATTGGTTACTACTCGAGCACAACCCAGAGCCGGCTGTCCCCAGCTCCAGTCCTTGTCCCTTTCTTCCTGTCCATGAAGTACATGACAGCTTGAGCTTTCTCACCTTTCTTCCGACAGCCACATACCGCGAGACCCCTCCTTCACTTATCGGGACAATACTTCACCCCCAGCTTCTCTGGGAGATTTTACCGGGATGTCACATTGCTTAAAACTAGACCTTCTCTGTTTGATTTCTTCATTGAGGTTTTATGGCTCTGGTGGGCTCTTTCCAATGAAAAATATCGCGGCCATTCTCATTGGCATTGAACTTTAGGGCTTCTGTCTCTAATTTATCTCGGCGTTGGAGCTGACCCAGAGCTGTTTTCTGAGGACAAGCTTGACCCTTCATGGGGCTACTCACTCACCTCACCTCAAGCTTACATCCTGGTTGGCTCCTTAATTTATAGGCAAAGGATGTCAAACATGCTCTTTGCTCTGCAGGCTGTTAAAGCATAAAGATCAGCCTTTAATCAGCAGCATGGAGAGTCTGTCCTCTGGGTCCCTGTTAGAGGGCAAACCCCTGAATCCTTTGTTGCCTAGATCTTGAGCAGCACTCAGCAAAACCCTACTCTTCTACCGATTGTCTATATGTCCTTTATTGACACCTGCGTAGAATACCTTTCTCTCCTTCTAAAGCCAAACTTAAAACTTTAATCTACTCATTAATCCAATCAACAAATAGGCAGAAAGCATTCCTTGGTACTAGATGCTGGGGAGTAGTCAAGGTTTTGGGGATACAGCAGTGAACAAGACAGACTTGCTGGTCTCAAGGAATTTATATTCTAGTTGGAAGAGACAGATGGATAGACATTAAACAGATGAAACAAGTAAACACTGGGGAGCCTCGGTGGCTCAGTCACCTAAGCATCTGATTCTTGATTTTGGCTCAGGTCATGATCTCATGGTTTGCGGGATTGAGTCCCACATTGGGCTCTGCACTCCTGGGGAGAATCCTCTGCTTGGGATTCTCTCTCTCTCCCTCAAAATAAATAAGTAAACTTAAAGAAACTGAGTAAGCGTGCAGTATGACAGACATTGACAAATGTTGTAGACAAAATTAAAGCAACTTAAGGGAAATGAAGTGGAAAGATATGTGTGTGTGCGTGTGTGTGTGTGTGTGTGTCCACTATTTCAGGTCCGTACATCAGGGAAAGCTTCACGGTCATCTAAGATTTGGCTAGAGACCAGAAAGAAGTGAAAGTGAGAGGCACTTATATCCTGGAGGGAAGAACATTCTAGGCAGAGGGCTTCTCATGTTTGGGGAGCAACAAGACCAACATAGCTGGAACAGAAGGAGGGAGAGGGGGAAAGGAGGGAGAAGAACGGTGGGACAAGAGAGGGGGTTGGGGTCAGGGCAGGTGGCGGAGCACCCCCTAGGTGTGTTAGGCGTGGTTCTCTAGAGAAACAGAACCACTAGGATCTGTATCTATATCTACATCGAAAGAGATTAATATATACAATATTATAAATATATGTAATACATATACAATTAAAAGAATTATGGAGAATCGCCACACACAGTTATGAGGCTAAGGAGTCCTGGCAGTCTGCCATCTGGAAGCTGGACACCCAAGCGAGTATTTCAGTGTGAGTCCCAAGCAGAAAAAGACCAATATCCTCGCTCAAATCAGTTTGGCAGATAGAATTCCCTCTTATTCAGCCCTTTGGGTCCATCTATGTCTTCAACTGATTGGACAAGGCCCACCCACATTAGAGAGGCCCATCTGTTTGACTCAGTCCACTGATTCAGTGTTAATCTCATCCAGAAATACCCTCACAGATGTACTGAGAATACTGTTTGACTAAACGTCTGGGCACCCTGTGACCCAGCTGACATGTAAAATTAATCATCATGGTGTGGCAGTAGTAACTCTGTTTTTTATTTTTATTCTATTTGAGAGAGAGAGGGAGAGAGAGAGAGAGAGCAGGGAAGAGGGGCAGAGGGAGAGAGAGAATCCCAAGCAGGCTCTACGCTGGGTGCAATCCCACAACCCTGGGATCATGATCTGAGCCGAAATCAAGAGTCAGATGCTCAACCGACTGAGCCCCCCGGCCGCCCCATAACTCTGGTTCTCACTTGGAGAGAGACGGGGAGCCACTAGAGACTTTGAACAGGAGCAGCACGAGCTGACTTATGTTCCAGCAGGATCCCTGGTTGCCGACCCAGAGAATAGAGGGCACAAGGGGCAGAGAGAAGAGTTGGGGGGGCCACTGGAATCATCTGAGAAATGTGGGTGGGCCAGAACAGGCCCTGCGGTGCGCAAAGGTTGTGGTTCTAGATGCGTGTTCTGGATACATTTAAAGAGAATCTGGGGCCACACGGGCCTTGTCTGTACTTCCGTGACAGCCCTCTCGTTTTGGACTGTAATTGTTTCCTTGTTTGTCTCCTGCACTGAGTGCTGTGCCATTAATCTTTGTAAAAAGAGCAGCATCGTAGTAACAGCGAACCACTGAGCCGCTCTCGGTGTCAGGGACTGGGCTCGGTGCTTTGTCCACGGTCTTCCACCTGATTTTCACATCGCCCCTGTGAGCTTATTCTTACTTGTTTGAAGTATAGTTGACACCTAGTGTTAACAACAACAAATGTGTTGTGAAGCCAATGCTATCTAGGGTGTTCTTTTTTAAAAAAATTTTTAACATTTATTCCTTTTTGAGAGACAGAGACAGAATGTAAGCAGGGGAGGGGCAGAGAGAGAGGGAGACAGAACCGGAAGCAGGCTCCAGGTCCTGAGCTGTCAGCACAGAGCCCGATGAGGGGCTCAAACCAATGAACCTGAGCTGAAGTTCGGAAGCTTAACCGACTGAGCCACCCAGGCGCCCCTAGGGTGTTCTTAAAGTCCAGAAATATCGTTGTTTTATATTTTAACCCATTGAAGATGTCCTTGAGGGCATTAGAAATTCGTCATCGTTTTTAGACTTACGGACATCCTGGAAGTGAGGTTTAGACACAAAGGGGTTTAGAAACTTGGTGAAATTCTCACACCAGTCACTGCCCAGCACTGTGGTTAGTACCTAGCAGGTATTGAATGAGTGGTGTTCATTCCTGCACAGATATTTGCAAGGCCCGCCGTGTGCCAGGCCCATGCTGAATGGGGACACAGCATTGAAAAGACGCTCAAAGCCGCCTCCCTCGTGAAGCTTGTGTTCTAAGGAGATGGCATGTTTGGGGGCCGGTGAGTAACTCGTCCCATGTGGGCAGAGTGGAAGGATAGAAAGAAACCTTGGAGGGGTGCGTAGAGACGAGATAGTCAAGAACCTTGAATGCAGGAGAGGACCTTTATTTAGAAAAGAGGCCGTTCCTCCGTAGGTAGGGACACGGAGGGCGCTGGGGGTGGCGTGACAACGGGCTGCGTCTCACTGGCTCATCTGTTCTTTCTACTCATTTTCTTGCAGTGCAATTAGAGAGAAGGGCTGGCCGGACTGCAAATCCTACTCCTCTTGCCCCATGCCCGGCCAACGGGACACCTCCTCGGTGGGACCCCTCCTCAGTGGGACATCCAAGCCAGCGACTGAGCAGCAAGAGAAACCGCCTCCAGAAGCTGGGAGAACGTGTCGCCTCTGCGGCTGCTGTCGTGAGGAGACTCGTCAGCAAGCAGCTGTGGTTGGCGCGTGAGCATATGGCTGGGCCCGTGTGGCCCAGATTTCACTCGAGTGCCCTTAATGAGCCAGCAGCTGCTTCTGCCGCCGCCTCGCTGTCCCTGCCCCATTGCCCCGGCCCCGCCCCGCCATCGCCTCCGCAATCTGCTCGGCAGGCAGAGCCGCGTTCATCTCTCCGGCTGCTGGGGACAGGGTGGGGGGAGGACGAGAAGCAGTTCCTGTTTTCCGACCCGGCATCGCCTGTTGGCACCGGAACCCACCGAAGGGATGGGTGGCACACGAGCTGCCGGCCTGGCCAGCCCCCCTTGGAACTTGGCAATGGCTCTGCAAACATGAGGCATACAATAGGGACGCCCGGGTGGTGGTTGAGTCGATTAAGCATCTGACTCTTGAGTTCAGCTCAGGTCTTCATCTCACGTTCGTGAGTTCGAGCCCCATGTCGGGCGCTGTGCTGACAGTGCGGAGCCTGCTTGGAGTTCTCTCTCTCTCCCATCTCTATCCGCCCCTCTCCCTCTCAAAACAAAAAAATAAACAAGTAAGGTTTTTAAAAAGCATAAAATAGAAACAGCCTTTCTGTGGAAGTTTGATTTTAACGTAAGGCACATTATTGTAATTCCACAGTTAACACCATGGCAATAGTTAACGCCGCAGTAACGTAAGGCGGCCGGTGGCACTGATATTGGGGGAAAATCCAGGGTGTGGGCCGTAGTAGACCCTGAGATTACACAGTCCTGGGTTCTCTTATGGATTCTCCTGCTGAGAGCCTAGCCACTGGGCGAGTCACTCAGCTGCCCCGAGTCCTGGTTCGTCGTCAGCGAAAAGAAGGAATCGGAGCAGGTAAGAACCCGCTGCCTCTTCCGCGACTGTGTCTTGTTTTCATGATGCGCCAGGCCCTGACCCCGGTGTTTTCCGTGCACCGGATGCGCAAATGTCAACTTTCTCTATTTCAGATTGCTGTCTACCCCCAGTGCAGTCCTACCCGGAACCCGCGCTGAGAACAGAACGACTTTGGATCCGTTTTAGTCATTCAGCGCCCCTTGCGGCCTGCCGCGGCTCCCCTGAGGATCGCGGCTAGACCACTGGCGTGAGTGTGTTGGTTCCCTAGGGCTCTCTCACAGTTCCGGAGACCAGAAGCCCAAAACTGGTGTCACCGGGCTGCCCTCGAGGCTTTGGCAAAGCTGGTTCCTTCTGGAGTCTCTGGAGGAGACTCCCCGTTCTTGCCTTCTCCAGCTTTCGGAGTCTGCTCGCTCTGTGGCCTCTGGGCCTGCTCACATCCCTGCATCCACTCGCTTCCATCCTCACCTGCTCTCCTGCCCTTCCGTGGCCAAACCCCTCCCCGTCTCCCTTCTATGGGGACAGCGGTGGGTATATGGGACCTACCCATGTGGTCCAGGGAAATCTCCCTATCTCGGGATCTTTAATTTAATCACATCTCCGAAGTCCCTTTTGCCAAGTTAAGTAACACGCACCGGTTCCAGGGAGTGGGGGTGGGGAGGGGGGGTCATTCATTATTCACCCTCCCGGGGGAGCACCTAACTCCCCTTGGCTTTGTTAGCGCTTCCATACGTGTAGAACTGGAGTAATAATAATGCACACTTACGTATCGATGGCTCCTTTTCAAAGCCCCCGCTCCCCGTCTGCCCTCTGTTTCAATCTCCTCTGTAATTCGGGGTACTGGGTTTGTGCTCTGAGCCTGGACCCGGCAGGACAGGAAGGGGTTGGCCCGGGGAGGGTCCCGGTGCTTCTCCGTTGGCCCCTGCTTGCAGGGCGTCTGCTCATTGCTGCGACGTCAATAATAATCATTTCCCTCTTCATGATTAGCTCCACTCAAGCTGGGTCTAAATGATATCCAAACAGCCAGTCAATTTGGTCAATGTACTCAGTCTGTCAATTTAGTAGAAAATAAAAAATCAATGAAATTAGTGGTTTGAGTGAATTGACAGGTTGTCTCACTGACTCGGTGGGGTCAGGGAGCCCTGCGTGGGCAGCTCCAGAGACGAGGATGTCACCACCCCGAAGCGGCTCTGCGGGCGCCTCGGGGATCATGGTGATGAAGACGATACCCCTTCGTTGCATCTCAGGAGATCAGAGCTGTTTCAAGAGATTCCATGGCGGTGACCTGATTTTGTTGTGCCGACATCCTGAGGCGGTTGGGACAGCTGAGGAACCTGATGGGGAAACTATATCAGAAATTTAAAGGTTGGTGCATCTGGGTGGCTCAGTTGGTGGAGCATTTGACTTTGGCTCAGGTCATGACCTTGTGGTTCATGAGTTCGAGCCCCTCGTCGGGCTCTGTGCTGACGGCTCAAAGCCTGGAGCCTGCTTGGGATTCTGTGGCTCCCTCTCTCTCTCTGCCCCTCCCCGGTTCGTGTTCTGTTTCTCTCTGTCTCTCAAAAATAAATAAACGTTTAAAAAAATCGTAAAAAGAAATGTAAAGATTCGCAGCAACAATAACAGCAACACGAACCTCTTAAAATGTGGTGAGAACAGATGTAAGCACCTTGAGCGGGTTAGCTCGCTAAACTCTCGCCGCAGTCTGTGACGTAGCCGATTGTCCAGACATTATCCAGATATCTTATCCTGATATGACTCTCTAGACTTTACACGGAGGACATTAAGGGCAGAGCTGGGAGCTGAGAGACCAAACAGGGTCTTTTAACAACCTGCTTTTCTCTCTAGATCAGAAGTTCTCAACCCTGGCTGTGCGTCAGATCCGCTAGGGAGGCAGGAAATGCGAGAAGTCATATGCATAAGCTCCCATACTTCGGCTCCATTTGTAAAAGCAAAAACCTAGAAGTAGCCCAGAAGGAGCTGCGGCCCATCCCCGTGATAGGGTATCAGGCACCCGTGGAAAGCAGTGAGCCTCTCTGCGTAGCAGCGGGGAGCAGACTCCAGGAGTCAGTGAACAAAGCTAAGAGTGAGTGGGGTGTGGGGCTGGCTCCGTCACCAGAGCACATGGCTCTTGCTCTCAGGATCATGAATGCAACCCCCACGTTGGGCATAGAGTTTCTTTAAAGAAAAAAAGGCTAAGAGTGTGGTACTCTACATTTATTGAAGAAAAGAGGGGATAGTGTGTTTTCTGGTGAGAAAATGCACAGGACACCTGTCTTCATTTCTTCACTAAAAAAAAAAAAAAAAAAAAGGAGGGGGTGCAAGCATGGCTCAATTGGTTGAGCAATGGACTCTTGATTTCAGCTCAGGTCATGATCCCAGGGTTGCGGGGTTGAGCCCTGCATTGGGCTCTGTGCTGAGTGTGGAGCCTGCTTAAGATTCTCTCTCTCTCTCTCTCTCTCTCTCTCTCTCTCTCTCTCTCTCTCAAAACAACAACAACAATAAAAAGGAAAAGGGGCACCTGGGTGTCTCAGTTGGTTAAGCAGCCAGCCAGCTTTGGCTCAGGTCATGATCTCGTAGTTTGTGAGTTTGAGTCCTTCATCAGGCTCTGTGCTGACAGCTCAGAGCCTGGAGCCTGCTTCCGATTCTGTGTGTATCTCTCTCTGCTGCTCTCCGTTACTCGCTCTAATGTTTAATGGATAAACATTAGAAAAAAATTTTTTAAAGGAGAAAATTGCTTAATAAAAAAGGAAGAGATAGAGAAGGAACCTATAAATTAAAAGAATTCAGGAGGCATATCAAAAAATTATAACATGCACCTTATTTGGATTCCAACTGATGGGGCGCCTGGGTGGCTTAGTTCGTTAAGCATCTGACTTCAGCTTAGGTCATGATCTCCCAGTTCGCGAGTTCGAGCCCCCACTGGGCTCTGTGGTGACAGCTCAGAGCCTATTTCAGATTCTGTGTCTCCCTCTCTCTCTGCCCCTCCTTTTCAAAAATAAATTTAAAACATTTTAAAAATATATCAAATGAGAAATTAGATTTTGGCAGATTATCTGAGGAATAACTATTATAGAGTTTATTTTCTAATTTTTTTGGTGTGATATGGTATTGTGGTTATTATTTTTTTTAAAAGAATTGTCTTTCAGAGATACATTGGGAAGTTTGACATCTGGGATTTGCTTCAAAAGAATTGTATTTTGGGGGGCAGAGAGGATGGGAGGCAAGATTGGTCCTGCTGAATTAATTAATTACTAAACTTGAATGAGATGCGTGAGCCTTGAGCATGTAATCTGTCTATGTTGCATATTCTTACAATGTTCTATGTAGAAAGCTACAAAAGTAACTTTTGATAGAGAAGGAATTCTTATTGAATTGCCTGTGGTAGTGCCTGGGCTCAGTTTTGCTTTAGTTTTGGTTTAAAACCTCCCTCCTTGGGGGTCACCTGAGTGGCTCAGGTCGGTTAAGCATTCGATGGCGGCTCAGGTCATGATCTTGCGATTCATGTAGTTAGGGAGTTCAAGCCCTGCATCGGGCTCTGTGCTGACAGTGCAGAGCCTGGAGCCTGCTTCAGATTCTGTGTCTCCCTCTCTGCCCATCCCCTGATGGCACTTTGTCTGTCTGTCTGTCTCTCTCTCTCAAAAATAAATAAAAACATTAAAAAAAATTTTTAAGCTCCACAACCCGATTCCAGAACCCCCTTTAATTTTCCTTAACCTTTCCCCAGCGGGGTCTGGAATTCAGCCCCATCAGACAGGTGCTACACCCTTCCCCTGTGTCTGAGCTGCTCTCCCCATTTTTGAGTTGCCTTCAGTGTCAGAATTGCAAGATTTATTTTTCTATTAGTTTTTCTAATTTCCCCAGCTGGTTTACAACTTGAGGAAGTTAATAGCCATTTTGTATTTGACTTATTTTCCCCTCGAGGCCTCTGAGAATGCCTGCCAATAATGAGCTGACCCATTTTTAGAATCGGGGTGTGATTCCTAAGACCTCACTGTTTCCCTTCACCGGAAGAGGAAATGCCTGTCACCGCGGGGACACACCTGCGTGCACCTGCGTTCAAGTTCATTTCACGGTGCCCACTGCTCTGGAGAAAGAACGAACACCGTCTCTGCTAGGAGTCAGCAACTGAGGCAGGAAAGGAAGCGGGTGCGAGCAGTTCCCCAAGGGGTGTCTTCTAGCCACCTGTTGAGTATTCTGTCAGGTCAGGGAGGGCCACGTGAGGAGCTACTTCAAAGGGACCCCACAGGACTGGAGGGCAAGAAACGTTTGTCCTGGAGCTGAAGAACGCCCAGGAGGGGTGTAATTTCAAGGACCACCCTGTAATCCCACAGACGAAATGTCAGAGGAGGGCAGAGCTCCTCCGGCGGTGCGGGTGGGGGTGGGGTAGGATGCTGAGTCTATCTGCTCTGGGTCGAAACTTATTCAGGGGCCCCGGAGCCTGCACTCAGGGGTCCTACGTGTGCTCTCATGCTCCATTGTCACTGTCTTGAAATTCCTAACCAGTTTTGAACACAGGGACCCCCATTTTCTTTATGCAAACAGGTCCTGGCTGGGAGAAACAATTTTGAGCGTGACACTGTAGGGAGGGTCACACGATCTCTCTACAAAGCCCAAAGGATCTTGTGCCAAGTGTGAAGGCTACAGGAGGGTGTGATTAAAATCAGAAGAGCCAGAAACAGCAGACGTGGAGAGAGAGACACCACGGTAAGGAGGAGGTCAACAGGAGTGGTTTTTATACTGGCGGGAGGACTTGCCACCTTCACCGGTCCCTTCTGAGCCGGTGCCGGCAACCGGGGCTGGGGAGACCAGATGTCTTCCTTTGAGGAGCTAAATGTACTTACAGAAGGGACCCTGCCTGGGGAAGAGGGACCTCTTGGGGGAAAAGAAGCAATGGTATTTCAGAGACTTCCTGCTCAGGGCTCGGAGCCCTGAGTAACACGGCTGGTCTCTATGGTGGAGCTGGGCCCCCAGCCCAGGTGGGCCAGCTCTGAGCCCACGCCCCGGCCCATTACATCGCAGTCTTGTTGTAGAGGGCAACCTATCCATTCACCGGCTCAGTCACCAGACACAGCACGCACACACGTTTTTACATTGTGAGTCTACATACATATACATACACTGCAGACACACAGGGGTGCTCGAGCATGCGCGCGCGCGCGCACACACACACACACACACACACACACACACACACACAGAATTCCACCTAGAGCTTTAGGCCCAGAGTTCCAATGGAAAGCAAGACAGACAAGATTTTGCTCTCATTATGCAGGGCGAGGGGGCAGGTGGGCGGGACCGCGGTGGGCAGGGATGAGAGTTCCAGACAGTGTCAGAAAACATGGGGCTGGGAGTTCACTGGATCATTTCAGTCACTCATCCTCTGAAATCTCGACCCAACCTTGGAAACAATCAAACCAGCGTTGTTTCCTTCATTTTCAAATGTGCCAGATTACACAGTTTAATTAAAAGAGACACGATGGAACATTACCATAATAGCCAAATTAACCTTTGATCGTTGCAAAGAATTTGCAAGGAGCAAAGCTTCTTCAAGTGAGGTCCCCAGACCAGCAGCGGCCGCATCAGGGAACTTGTCGGAAATGTGAATCTCAGGCTCTACTTATTGAATCAACAGTCTGTGTTTTAAGAAGCCATCTGGGTGATTCAAACGCACAGGAAGGTGGAGAACCACTGGGACCTTGAACTCTATTCAATCATGGATGGTTCTGATGCCTTCCCGCCTCTGAGAGCCTTCCCGTGTATAGAGAAAGAGCCTCACACCCACTGTCTCGTGTGTCCTGATTCACACCTGGGTGGTCAAATGGCCTCTTAGTTACTTTCTTGTTTCCAGCCTTTAAAATCTACCTCATGGAGTTTTTACCGAGCTAGCAGAACAGCAAAGGGATGAAAGGTGGAGGGGGGGAATGTAACTGAGAGGGCTCCATGAGAAGATGGATAAAAACGGGGAATGAGGCATTTGGTTAATTTTTGCCAGGTGCTAAAGTCCCACCTCCTCCCCCGTCTGTCTGTATTTCATCTATCCGTCTAACCATCCATCCATCCACCCCTCTACCCATCTATCATCTATCAACTGATCAATAAATCTATCCATCCATCCATCTGTCCATTCACCTACCCATCTATCTATCTGTAATTTATCCATCCATCCATCCATCCATCCATCCATCATCCATCCACTTATCCATCTATTTCTATGTCATCTATGTCTTTGTCTGTATGTCTCTCTACCTGTCTTTCTCTTACTATCTAACTATGCTAGTATCTGCCCTCTGTCAGTCTGTCTCTTCCTCTGTGTACCTGTGTATCCATCTATCTATCTATCTATCTATCTATCTATCTCTCTCTCTCTCTCTCTCTCTCTATCTATCTATCGTATATGAAGGAAGAGTGGCAAAGGAGAAAAAGTAAACAGGAAACAGGCTTGAGTAAATTTTTTAACCTCTAGGAGCTTCAGATTCTTTAAATGTCAAAGTGTGTGTGTGTGTGTGTGTGTGTGGTGTGAATGAGTACATGTGTGGTTGTATGTGTGTGTAACACTATACTTTCATGTGATTATTGTAAGGCTTACAAGTACATATATGAAAACGCAGTTCCTGACCCACATAGAAGGTGGTGCAATACTCACTGGGTCTGGAAGAGGCAGGAGCGGGAGGGCAGGGAGATGCAGGAGAGGCCTGTCGGTGGCTAAGGAGTCCACGGGGAGGAAGAGGCGAGTGTGGGGAGCCGAGGTGGCAGGGAGCAGGGTAAGCGAAACGCTGGGTGGGGGTCGTGCAGGGGGAAGTCGAGGCGGGGAGAGCCAAGAGGCATTAGAATAAGGTGCCTCTGAAGTGAGAGGGGAAAACAGTTTTTATGGAAGCAATTAGGGAGCCTGAATGATTGTGCCTTTAACTGAATTGCGTGTTTATGTTTCGGGAGCGGAGATGCGCCCAGACGGCCTGGGGATGCTTCTCCCACAGCTCACCCGCCCACTCCCGACCAAGTGGTGAAAATACATACCTGCTTCTCTCTCCAAGTCATCCCACCAGCTAATTATCTGTAAAGATTCAAATCATGAACTGAGACTCCAAAGCTTTTTATGGGCATTAGGGGAGTATTAAATAGGAAGATTGGAAGCAAAATTACACTTCCCCCAATAGATTTTGGGGGGTTTGATAAAAATCTGCTTTTAATTAAAAATATAAAGCAACGAGGCCCCCTGCGCACAAACAGGAGAGTCTTTGGGGCTCGGTCCCACGTTGCAAACGTCTACGGATGTCGGATGTCGACTGTGGGATCCCGGCCTCTGCTGCCTCGGGGCTAGAGGGGAGGTAGTGATTGATGGACTGGCTGGATTTTCGGCTGAGAGGCCTGGCTAATAGATACACGAAAACAGAGGCTGTAATGCAGCTCCCGAGATGAAGTAATGGGCTTGTCTCTGTCGAGGTAGGGAATTCTGCCAAGCCCTGTGTTTTAAATAAAATGAGGCTTTTGTGGTTCTTGGCATGGGCCCGCCAGTGCAGGCTAACCTTGGCATCTGTGTGCTGGGCCTTCTCTAGAGTGGGGCTGAGGGCTGGCGCCGGCTCAGGGGCTACCCAAGGGCAAGGATACTGGATTTGGGCAGCAGCCCTGCCGATCCTGTTCCTCTCTCAGGAAAGGCATCGCCATCCGCTCTGTTGCTCGAGCTCGAAACCTAGGAATCAGCCTTGATTTCTTCCAGATCTCAAATCTATCTTAAGTCCATTCATTTTTCTCCGTTTTTGCTGCTACCGCTGCAGGCCTGGCACCCGCACCTCTTACCTGGATACCACAAGACCCTCTTAATTCGGCTGTCTGTTCTCTTGCTCACCCCTCCACGATCCACTCTCCTGCCCAAACCAGAGTGATCTTTTCTGAGAATGTGTCTGTTTTTTTTTTTTTTTTTTTTTTACTGTGTATCAATCGTCCATTTCTTTTTATTATTGATATTGCATTATAGAATTCTACCGTAATTTGTTGATCTTTCCCCTTTAAGCAGAACATTCACGTTGTCTTTAGGTTTTGACTACTCTGAAGGAGTACAGACACGCCGTACAAGTTGCTAAGTTGCTAGGCACGTTCGTGTACGAGTTTTTCTGTAGACATGTGTTTTTACTTCTCTTGGGTAAATACCTAGGAACCGAAGGGTGGCGTCGTTTAATCTGTGTATCCCGGACTTTTTTTTTTTTTTTTAAGTTTGTGTTTTTCAAGAAGTTTTAGGTTCTCAGCGAAATTAACAGGAAGCTGCAGAGAGTTTTCCCATTTACCCCCCGGCCTCACCCATTATCAACACGCCCCACCAAAGTGGTGTATTTGTTACAATCGATGACCCTGCATGGACGCGTCATTAGCACCCCTAGGTTGTCTGGGTGGTGTACGTTCCGTGGGTTTGGACAAATGTTCAAGGACATGTATCCACCATATAGTATCGTACTGGGAAGACAATCCTCTGTGCTCCTCTTCACACCTTCCCCGCAGCACAGAGAGTGATCTTTTTTGTGTCAAGTCCTGAGGAAAGGAAATTAAGCCCAGTGCTTAAAACAGGGACTGGGCCACCAGATGGCCTGGGTTCGAGTTCTGGCTTCTACTACCTGTTAGCTGTGTGTGTTTGGCAAGTTACCTAACCTCTCTGTGTCTCAGTTTTCCCAGCCGTAGAATGGGCAGAAGGGTGCCTACTCATGCACATTTTTGAGAGTTAAATTGATGTAAAGTACTAAAACAGTACCTGATACTATACATACAAGTCTTGCTACGCACACATGTGTTACCGCGCATATAATGGTCAGCTCTGCTTTTCTCTCAGAAAACCCCCGATTCCTCTCATGGGCCTCGAGGTCACACGTAATGCTGGCCTCCCTCTGTTTCCTCAGCTTGTTAAGTTCTTTTTCTCTTCACCTCTTCAAGCTTCTATTCAATTGGGAGCATCCCACTCCCAGTCCCGATAGATTGTCTCCTTCTTCGGGTGTCTTTTCAAATAACACCCCCTCAGAGAGGCCTTCCGTTGTCAGTGTCAAGCGGGGAGTGGCCGGTTGGCCTCCTCTTCCATCAAGATCACATAGAAGCCAGGGCAGAGCATGGACTGGAAAGAAAGTCCTTCCAGAGAAGGTTTTCCAAAGCGGGAATGCAAGTGAACCTGGGAGATTTTCCTAAAGCTGAGCAGGAGGCCTGGGATGGCTGCTTGTGCCTCGTCCCTTCATTGAGAGCTTCCCCGGGGACCTCACTTCCTCTCTGACCTGGGGGTTCACCTGGACCCGAATTTCCTAGGTAAAGCTAGGAAGGGATAAGTGGGCCCAACGATGTGGTAAGGTGGGCTTTGGAAGCTGAGGGGCCGTGGGAGGCTGAATAATGACCCCGCAGATATGTCCACGGCCTGATCCCCAGAACGTGTGACTGTTCCCTGATGAGCGGAAGGAGCTTTCTAGATGTGATTGGGTTAAGGATCCTGAGATGGAGAACTTGTCCTAAATTATCTGGACGGGCCCGATGTGATCACAAGGGTCGCTATAGGAGGGAGGCAGGAAGTGAGAGTCAGTCAGACTCGGAGGACAAGGAAATGTGCCGACTGAGGAGCAGGGGTCGGAGCAGGATGCTTTGGAGATGGCGCAGGGGCTTCAAGCCAAGGAACGCAGACCGTCAGTAGAAGCTAAACAAACAAACAAACAAACAAACCGAAACAATTTTCCCCTTGGAACTTCCAGAAGGAACCAGCTCTGCTAACACCCTGACTTTAGGCCGGTGAGACTGATTTCAGAATTCTGATTTCTATACTTGTAAGATGACAAACTTTGTTGTCTTAAGCTACTAAGTTATGGTATGTTTGGTACAGCGGCAAACGGGAAACTCATACATGCAGATGGCACTGTGACTCCGAGGGCCCAGGCCTCTCTCTGTCTGTCCTCCCCAGTGCTGACTCTTTATGTCCCCTTTCCTTTCTTTATTCAAGCCCAGGAAAAGTTGGCCAGAGGCAGGCGAGGGCTAGTAGCTGTCCAGTCTAACGACATCAGATTCAGAAGCTGCCGACAGTCATCTCTAGCACTTCAGGTACGGACGCCTCTCACTCTCTCTCACTCGTTAGGACAGGACTGAAAGATGTGGCTCATATCATACCCTTACATTCCATTTGTTCTTTTTTATCAAAGTATAATTAACATACAGTGTTATATTCATTTCAGGTGTACAATATAGTGAGTGATTCAACATTGCCGTAACTCAGCTGGTGCTCATCACAACAGGTGTGCTGTTTAATCCCCATCACCTGTTTAACCCATCCCCCACCCACCTCCCCTCTGGTAACCGCCAGTTTGTTCTTTACATTTAAGAGTCTGGGTTTTTGTTTTTGTTTGGTATCTTTTTTTTCTTCGTTTGTTTGTTTTGTTTCTTAAATTCCACATATGAGAGAAATCATATGGTATTTGTCTTTCTCTGACTTATTTCACTTAGCATCATTATACCTTCTAGGTCTATCCATATTGTTACAAATGGAAAAACCTCATTCTTTTTTATGGCTGAGCGATATTCCATTGTGCATATACAATACATCTTCTTTATCCATTCGTCTATTGATGGACGCTTGGGCTGCTTCCATCTCTCGGCAATTGTAAATAATGCTGCAATGAACATAGCAGCACATACGTCTTTTCCAATTATTGTTTTTATTTTCTCTGGGAAATAACTGGAATTATTGGATCATATGGTAATTCTATTTTTAATTTTTTTGAGGAACCTCTATACTGTTTCCACACTGGCTGCACGGATTTACATTCCCACCAACAGTGCACAAAACTCTGTTTGTTCTCAGTCCTGATTCTTGGCGTGGGCTTGTGAGAAACACTGAGTGGGCCCCACCCAGGCCTGCAACTCTGCTTTCCACTTCCTCACCTCCCTCCAGCTTCCCAGGACCCAAGCCCCTGCGGCGGCGAGACGCTGGGTGCTGAATAACAGTAGAACTCAGAATAAAATAGAGGCCAACTCAAAGGAGTCTGGAGTCCACTGGACGGGGCAGAGGCTGGGATTCTAGATGCAGGAGCACAACTGGGAGGTAAGGGTACCAAGAAAGGGTGAGTCTGGAAAACAGGTGGGTTGATTATAAATGGAGGAAGAAAGGCGGGACCTGGATACCTGCCTAGCTGGGGGCAACATGGGGCTCCGAATCCATGCCCTTGCCCTGGTCTGGGATGGGACAGGCAGTCCTGAACTTCAGAAGCACGTGCAGGGAGCCTGCTGAGAGTCAGACTGTGGTTCTCTTTGGGAGCTATTGAGCTCTGGGTCTTGGTGTTTCAGACACCAGTTGGCATCAGGGGTCAGGCAAGGGAAAGAAGAAAGAAGGGCGGGAGCAGGCCCTAGAAGACTGGAATTAACGCCTGGAACTGGGCTCACGGCAGGAGGCGGCTGCTGAAGCCTGGAGGAAGGGGTAAGAGACAGGTCCAGGAGAATGGGCCGGAGGCCTGAGACCAGCCACCAACAGGTGCGCTGGCTAAGGTTAGAGCGGGATATGAAGCGAGATCACCCTGAGGGCTGCAAGCTGGGGTCTTTGCCTGGAGTGGGAATTGTCCCCAGAGCAGGGGCAGGGAGAGAGGAAATAGGCCCGCCTCCTGGCTTGGATGGAGGCGAGGACAGGGGGCCAAGTGAGCCCTGAACATCCCTTCCTCATGATTATGCCACAGAGGGTTCATCTGTGACTCCGGTTTGGTCCGGAAAATGCAAGCAGAAAGAGTGGGGTCTGCACCTGCTAGTCCTGGGCAGCTGTCGCCAGAGAGGGGGCTGGGTCGGCGGTGAAGTCTTCCCATCAGTAATCAATAGTTAAACACCTGCGATAAGCAAAGCATTAAGCCAGGGGTGAGGACTTACCATTTATCATTCGATTCCTTCATTCCACAAATATTCAGTGAGCATCTTCTATTGCCAGGCTCTGTTTTACGTGCAGTGAGCAAAATGAAGATTCACAAGGAGTTACAGGACAGTGGAGGATGAAGATAAAAAACAGTCAATATCTCAAACAAATCCACTTATAATAATAATGCTTATCATTATGGACAAAATATAAAGCACAGCAGGGTAACCGGAGTGTAGGAGTGAGTTGCAGGTTTAAATAGGCTGGGCAGGGTAGGTCTTATTGAGAAACTGACACTTGAACACATTCTAAAAGGAGGCAAGGAAGTAGGCCACTGCTATATGGAGCGAGGGCATTTAGGCAGATTCAACAGCCAGTGCAAAGGCCCTGAGGCAGGAGCATGCAGGGGGACTGGCGGGGAGGTCACAAAGGTAAAGAGGACCAAACCACACAGGGCCTTATGGGGCATCACGAGAATTGTGACTTTTACTCCCAATGCCATGAGGAGCCATTGGAGGGTTTTGAGCCGAAGAGTGACCAAGACATTTTTAAAGACTGTTGGGGCATCCTGGTCAGCTCATTAAGAGAGAGCTCTTTGAAATGTTTACAGTCTTATCATGGAGCTAAGTCTGGCACATACGTAATAATAACATAAGCTAAAAAGTAGCAAATGCAATGAAACACTCAGAGCCTCTGATGGTTCTAATAGCAAAAGGAGAGAGGGATCGATGTCGGAGGGGGTGAAGGGTGGGTGGGAATCATAGGAAGAACCCCAGGTGGGCCTCGAAGAAAGGGCGGGATTTGGAGATGAAGGTCGGGGGGAGGGTTGGCATGCGGCTCTCACGTGTGGAACAGAGTGAACCCCCGCCTGGCAGGACAGCCAGGTCGCGGGGAGTGGCGGTGTGTAGTTCAGGGGCTGTCCCCAGGCCAGCGGGTATCAGCCCGTGGACTGCATGCCAGTCACTAGGGAGCCGGCTCCAAGGCAGGTTCCTGGATCCCGCCATTGGAGGTTTTGATTTGAAAGGTCAGAGGAAGGTGGACTTCAACGGGGCACACGAACTGACTCCATGCAGGGCTCAGAGGGGGCCGTCGCCGAGGAATGCTGTCTTTCCCTGAACGCAGGAGTGTAAACGCGGGAGAATGTTTGGACAAGTAGGAACCAACAGGCCTAGGCGAGCCCAGAGCTCCGGAACTGGGGATTTGGTGTGTTATCTTGTAGGGAATATTGGAGTCTGAGCTCCGGGCGAAGGCGCCAGCAAAGACCTGCTCTGAGGTGGGCTTATGTAAGATTTATTTGTCAGCCACGTGCAGAGAAAGGCAAAATGCACTGTGGGGGGAGGCGTGTGATACCACGGATGAGTGTGAAAATCAGGGTCAAGGCAGAGGGTGGAAGATTTAGGGGTTAAGAGGCAGAGCAACTGGACAGAAAGAACCACTTGCATAGGACTCCATCTGTCACGTCCCCCTACTGTGTGCTCAGCACATAGTAGGTGCTCACTAAATATTTCCAAAAGGAATGAGTCCACGGGACCTGATGATGGATTGGATGTAGGAGTCAAGAGACAGAAGAGAAGAAGTAAGGATGAGGCCACTGACTGTAACAAAGGGTCAAATCATGAGTGATCCTGGGGATACAGGAAATAAGGAAAAGATGAGAACACAACACAACAAAACCCAGAAAGTGAAAGCGATTCAACCAGAAGACCAAAGCTCAACCACACAACTTCACACAAGACCCAGACTTGGGGGTTCAGATCCAGGGTCCCCCTCTTCTTCCCAGCTGTATGATCTTGGGCAGGTGATCACCTCTATCTGTGCCTCTCTTTCCCGGAGGTGGTTATGAGGGTAAACAAAGTAAAACTTGCGTTGGCATCCAGCATCTAGCACATAAGTGCCTGGTCTATTGAGCTGTTATTTTTAGAGTTATCAGAGGTGAAGGGAGCTCTAGTTCAAGGTGGAGAAGCAAGGTATGGCTGCACGGGGGCCAGGGTGGGGCTGGCGGGCACCGGGGGCTGTGGCTCCAGCTCCCATCGACTCCGTCTGCCTTCAAACCTAAGGTCCCAGGACAGAACGATAGGGCCGGGCAGTGTGCGGGGCTGGGAGGAAGGAGGCAGGTTTTGGGGTGACAGAAGGGAGGAGAGAGAGACAAAGTGATTGTTAGCTAGGAGAAAATGTCTCTAAATATACCAAGAAAAGGAACCCACAGCTTCTGCCGTGCGGGTCCTTCTGGAAGGGAGCACAGCGTACGTGCCCGGGGAAGGAAGCAGCTAAATCTGATGCCCAAGGGGGCTTGGCGAACCCTCCAGAGCTGTGATTTCAACCAATAGCCAGAGCAGATGGGTTCAATAAAACCAACGGTTATTTACATCGATGTGAAGACTGTGTGTGCTTGTTTCTGGCTCCTGGGGTCTGGAAAGGAAAAGGAGAGATGGAAATGGGCATGCGTGGAAAGACACGTGTGGACGATCTAACGAGAAAAAAATGCCGTGGAAATTAACATGATTCCTTTCCTCCTTCCCTCCCAGGGCCTCTGCGGGCTCAACAATGGGATCCCGCGAACCCTCTGCGGACCTCAGACCCAAAGCAACGAGAGTCCAAGGTGAGGGCCCCGGGACTCGTTCTCACCGGGGTGCAGGGCACAGAGCCCCCTGATGGGGAATGAGGAAGAGCAGAGACGTGCCCACCCCCGCTAGCTAGCTGGTGACAGTGCGCAAGACTGGAACCCATCTGTACTTCATCTCCCACATCTGTGAAGGGAGCAGGTGCCCCAACGCCCCTCGCTGGGTGTCGGTGAGGAATAACCGAGTGACAGTATAGAAGGGATTAGGGCAGGGCCGGGCGTTAGGAGTGCCTGTGCTGTTACAGACAGAGAAGTCCCACTTGGGTCTTTGGTGGCGGGACCTTCCATGCAGCCCGACATGGTGCCACGGCAGGCATCTCAAAGGGAAGGTGGGACCCGCGGACCATCACGGCACCGGTGTTCGGCTCTGCACGCACATGAATAGAGGAAGCCTCGTTCACAAGGCAGCGGGGAAGCCAGGAAGGGAGAGCCCGCAGGCTCCTCCACTCACAGGGGTCCCGCGGGAAGGAGAGAGGTTTCCTCTCTGCCCCGCAGCAGCCAGTATAGCCAATGAGATGTCACCAGTAGTCTCATCTTCCTCCAATTGACTTTCGTTCGGTCCGACCCCTCCCGGCTTCCTCCTCTCCTCTGTGAAGGGACGCTCTCCTCCTCTGTCCTCCAAACGTGCCTCGGTTTCCCCAAGCGTGCCTGTCCCGGACTGCAAGTTCCTCTGCTCTTCAGGCATAAACGCAACGGCCGCTCAGTAACCTCGGTTTACTTGTCAAGGTTGACATCTCTTTCCAGGGGTTGGGGAGAGGCAAAATCCTGCATGCCCCTGGCCACAGCCGAGGTGGCAGGTGGGGAAGTCCAGGACCGCACGGGACAGGAGAAGCCGACTGGAGGCTGGCTTAGGCAGTGAATGGATCCCGGCGGCCTGGAGCGCTTGCCCTGGGCTCAGAGGGTGCTCCCTGCCGCTTGCGTTAGGATTTCCGGCTAAGGCTTGCCTGCTTGTTCAGGGGGGCGCCCGCTTTCTCTCCAGGGAAGGGAGCCCGCAAACACTGCCTGCCTCCCCGGCGAGCCTCGAACTTGGGCTGCTGGGCGGTGGCAGGGATGAGGGCTGCTTCAGAACCCGCGGGAACGCCAGGAGAATGGGGAGAAGGCCTGGCTGAGGCCCCGTAAAGCTCTTCACTCCTGCCTTTCTCAGGAGAGAAGAAAAAAAATTAAAGAGCACGTAAGGGTTTCCTAGGTCTGTAAACTCCCTCGTCCACTGCCCTCAGGGGTTCCCGTGAATCGGCCGTCAGACGTAGTGCCGAGCACATGGCTCTTTAGATAAGAGCTGGCAGCTTCTCCGACGGGGCATTTTAAGGGCTCTCCGATGCTGCGAACGCTTCCCCAGGGCCTCTGCACGGGAAAGCAGCCTCCCCCCGGTGCGACTGTGCTCGGATCCTGGGCGCTGGGAAGCCGGACCCTGCTGCCTTCCCCCGCGCCGGTCGCCCGGAACCACTGATGGGCTGGGAATCATTATCGAGGCCTGGTTTCCCCCCTCGTTCTGTCTCCCACAATTGTGGGGTGGAGCAAGGTTTCTATTTTTTATTTTTTTGCTGGGTCAGGGCGCTGACGCAATCGCCCGGAGCCAGCTGCAGAGCTCTGGTAGCGTTAAGAAAGTGCTGTTGTGTGCATTCTCCCTGTTGTCTGCAAAAGCGCATCGCCGTTTTCAGACAGCGGGGGCTCCTGCCCTCTTCCTCCTGAGGCCCGAGCCGTGCCGGCACAGGGCAGGTGCTGGTGACCCTGGGTTGAGCGCACAAAAAACCAAGTGAATGCACAAATAGACCAAACCGGAGCCGGACACGGCGGAGATCATCGGAGGCAGAGGGTTAGATGTGGTGAACCGACAGCAGGACTGGTCCCAGTAGGGTGTGGAGATGGGGGAGGGAGAGCCTGCCTCTCAAACGACAGAGCCCAAGGGACTCAGGTAAACTCTGGCTCCATCCAGCTGCCTCTAGTTTCCGGAAAATCCCCAAACTCAGGCGGGGCCTGTGTGGCTGCGGGAGGAATCTCCCAAGAGTGACATTTCTCAACACTTCGAGTGCTGGGGCTGTGCACCTGCAGGAGCCTGGCTGGCACCAAGGTTTCAGGGCAGAGTCTCAACTTCAGAAATACGGGTCTGGCAAGAGTTAGGTACGGAGCGCAGGATCCAGCGAAGGTGGTTGGAGTTCAAGGAGACGGCTTATTATGGACGAGATGTGTGTGCCCCTAAGTTCAGATGTTGAAATCCCAGTCTCCAGGGTGATGGCATTTGGAGACAGGACCTTCGGGAGGTAAGATTAGGGTCTGTTAGAAAGGAAAAAACGAGCCAGAATTGGAATCCTTTACACCCACGACAGCAAATCAAGGCTTAATTACGGATCCGGTCTCTCCAGGATGTTACTTTTTAGCAGTCAATCTGAAATTTTCATCCACTCGTGAGATCATCTGGAGGATAAAATACACCGTGTTCCCGAAGTCACCCAGGTGGCTCAGTCGGTTGAGCGGCTGACTCCGGCACGGGTCATCATCTCGAGGCTCATGAGTTTGAGTCCCGCCTCAGTCTTGCTGATGTCAGGGCAGAACCCACTTGGAATCCTCTGTTCCCTTCCCTCTCTGCCCCTCCTCCACTTACTCTCATTCTCTCTCTCTCTAAAAGAAGTAAACATTAGGGGCACCTGGGTGGCTCAGTCAGTTAAGTGTCTGACTTCAGCTCAGGTCATGACCTCATGGTTCATGGGTTTGAGCCCCAAGTCGGGCTCTGTGCTGACACCTCAGAGCCTGGAGCCTGCTTCAGATTCTGTGTCTTCCTCTCTCTTCCTGCCCTTCCCCCACTTGCACTCTGTCTCTCTCTACCTCTCAAAAATAAATAAATGTTAAAAAAAAAAAAAAAGTAAACATTAAAGAAAATACCCTGCCTTCTCCTCACTCTGGAAGGAGGATGAGACAGTCCTTTCTTTGGCTCCTAATGTCTGGCCCCCCTCCTTCCTTGAAGAGCCCTCGGCTTTGTACACCTTCCTGGAGCTCTCCCCACTTGCTGGATGGGATGCTGTCTGGTTCACGAATCGCTTCATAAAGCCAACTCGGTCTTCAGGTTTACTTGGTTGATGTTGTTTTTTGACAGGTGAGGGGAGGTCACGAAGGCAGGTCCCTGTCATGCCTGTAGAAGAAGAGAAAGAGGCAGGAAGTCGGTCTCTCCGCCACGTGAGGACGCGAGGAGAAGACGGCCGACTGCGAAGAACAAGCGGCATCCTCTCCAGACCCTGGATCTGCGGCCACCTTGATCTTGGGCTTCCAGTTCTTCAGAACGGAGAGACACGTGCGGTCGTCGTTGCAGCCCCTCAGGGTGAGGTTCCGTGACGGCAGCCCGACCGACCCCGACAAGCCTGGTCCTAACGGGGGAAGCACACTGGTGACCAGCTCATCGGCCGTGAGAACAAGTCGTGGGTTGGCCTAGGACAACGGGGTCAGGGAGAACGCACGTGGGGACACGGGTGGGTAAGTCCACGCTTGCGGACTCGGGACACTGAGACCAAGGCAGGCTTCACTCTGCTGTGTGCCTGTGTGGACACGTGTGCCTTACACCCCCAGAGGGGTTCACGGTCCCCCAACCCTCCGGTCCTTGTGCTAACGCGACCTGCTCCTCCGGTGACTCTTTTGTCCTCCTTGCTCCACTCTCCTGTCCCCGTTTCCCCGGTGCAAGAGACACCATTGGCGTGTGGCCCATATTCCTGCGGCCTGCAGCATTTCTGGGCCTGGTGGCCCCAAGTGAAAGCACCCTGGGTGGCTATCTGGAGAGTTTTCCCATCGGGGGGCCATCTAGGCTGGACCCCCACTGCCCATGTGTCAGGCCACCTTCCCCAGCAATCCCCAGACGACACCCACACACCTTCACCCCGTGGGCGGGAGCACTGGAGACGTCTCCCGGAGTCGCTCGGCAGGATTGAGCTTCGGTTGTGCAAAGCACAAGCTTGCGTGATGACGTTTCCTTTGCGGGCCTCCGTTCTCTCCCAATCTTGCCTCCTGCTCTCCTCCCTGTGCTTCCTGGGGTCACCCCCTAACGGGATTATGTACATTTGAATCTCTGGGGCAGGCCTGTTGCGGGGGGCGGGCACGGGGAAACCGAGACTAAGTTACCTGGTTCCAGCATCCTCTTCCCCCACGCCAGCCTGGCTCTGGCTCAGGGCCGGAGCAGTGTGGAGCCGGAACCGGGTTTAAGGGGGAGAGGAATGGACTCCGCCTGGTGGGAGCTGCTAAGTCCCCTGGCAAAGGGTGTGGATGTAGGGGTGGGGGTGGGGAGCACAGCTCCTTCTGCAGACTGTTCGGGGCTGTCTTCAACTCCTCCTGCCTGTCACATGCAATTAGTTGCCAAGCGCTTGCTTCTGACTCTTCTCTGCACATTATCTCCCAAACCTTGTACCAATTTCTATTTTCTCTTACTCCTGTCCCTTATCCCTTGCTTAAACTAGTGCGGTAGCTTGCTGACTGGACTCCGTGTCTCCTGTCGCCCCTTCTCACCCAACCCACCTTCCTGGGTGCTGCTGGAGTGATCTTTCAAAAGCACACCTAACCGAACACACGTGCCCAAAGCTCTTGCCGCCGTCCCATTGCCTGCGGGAAAACCACCCAGATTTCTCAGCATGACATTCAAGGCCCTCTGCGATTTACTTTTCTGCATCCTCTCCTGGTGTCTTCCACCCACGTATTCCAGAAATACCGAACTTTTTAAACAATTTTTTTTACATTTATTTATTTGTTTTTGAGAGACGGAGAGATAGAGTGTGAGCAGGGGAGGGGCAGAGGGAGAGGGAGACACAGAATCCGAAGCAGGCTCCAGGCTCTGAGTCGGCAGCACAGAGCCCGACGTGGGGCTTGAACTCACAGACTGTGAGATCATGACCTGAGCTTCAACCGACAGAGCCACCCAGGGGGCCCCCTTTCAGTTTCCTGAAAGTTCTCCTCTCTTTCCCCAGGGTTAGATGCTTTTGTCCCCTTTTCTTGACTGCCAGATTCCTGAGAATTGGGAGCAGAGCTCAGTCACAGTCCCTAATTGTTCAGGTCTTGGTGCCTGTAGGCGGGCTTTGTCTCCAGGTCATTGAGGAAACATTCAATGCCTTTTTGCAGGCGCTGAGCCCCGGGGTTATAAGGTGTGGATGATCTGTTTTGTTCATTTGTTTCTTTTCTTGCTTGTTTGTTTTTCCTTCACCAGGAAATTGTAAGCTCCATGAATAGGTGAATAGATGGAAAATACCTTCCCTGGGTACCCTGGTGCAGGATGTGTAGGTGTTTAGCAAACCTTTGTAATTCAAATTGAACTAAAATGAATTGGCTTCTGGGCAAGAGAAGAGTTACCTTGTGCCTCATGTGAACTCAGATCCCATCAGTGTGGAATAAGGTATAAGATGCCCTTCATGCTAAATCGCCACTGCATGTAATTTAATCCTTCTTGGATGACTCGAAAGCTCTCCAGAATCCTGGAGTGCTCCAGAATCACGGGCGCAAGCATCGTTCTCATTGCGTGGCACTGCCGGGCAGAAGAGCTCAGACCGAGAGAGTTCTGGAGAAATGAGAATTCTTCTTCTTTTCTAAAGCCAACAATTTGTTAAGTGTTTTAAAAGGACGTATTATAATCAAATCCTTGATTAAAAAAATTTTTTTTGGGGGGGGGGACAGAACAGGTTAATTCTGGTGACCGACTGGGTGGGTGAGAGTATAATTAATCGCGATTGTCTGCGAGATGAGCTCCTGCTTTTCCAGTCCCCGCTTGTGTATGTATGGTAGGCGACCGACGTGGAAAACATGGAAAAACATCGGCCGAATCCGGGAACAATCGCTACAGCGTCACTAAGATTGTAAGCCGGCACGGGGCCGGGAGGTACTCGTTCTTGCTTTGTACAAGTAACACTGCGCAAGGGGTCCTCAGACCTGTATTGGAGGAGTTGGAGCGATCTCTTGCATCTGAGTTAGGAACTGTCTTTTGTCGTTAGTACAGAGCTGGCCGGCTGGTTGGGCTGTGCCTGAGCTAAAGGCGCTGGGTGCTTTCAACGACCAGCGAGCACAAGGATCACCTCTGTAATGTAGAATCACCCGCTGGGCTTCTCTTAGCTCAGCCCCACACGTGAAGAGCTTGGAAGTCGTCGCTCTTGTCCTTTTGCCACAAGAAAAAGTGGCACAAACTGGAAATCAGTGACTCTTCCCTGGACCCCTCAGAGAACTGAGGTTGCAAGTCACACCGTGCCCTGGAAATCTGGAGAGAAAGGCAAGCCCAGAGGGTCCTCATCAAGACCTGTCCGTCTGAACCTCAAGCCACCCGAGCCAGGAACGGGGACACTTGAATGGTAATTTCGAAGAGCTGCTGGAGGCTGAGCATGGACTTGCCTGAGAGTGAGGAACTCCAGTACTGGGTGACGTACAGTGAAGCGAATGCCAGCGATGTCATAAGGGAGGGGAGGGACAAGTTGGGCACACTCTGTGACAAGGTGCCTCTACTACATGAGAAGTGGTATAGTGTTATTTGAAGGTGGATTTAGAATCGTTAAAAATGTATCTGGGAAACTCTAGGGAAACCACTATAATTTTTATTTTAAAGTATAATTGATAGGCTAGGATGAGATGACATCATATTAAGTGCTCAAGTAAACCAGAGAAGGTAGGACGAAGGGAAGAAAAACCCCAAAGAACAAATGTGATGACTAGAAAACAGTAAAATAGTTATAAGTGGAGCAGTAATCCAACTATACCGATAATCGCTTTAAATGGGAACGGTCTACCTTTACTTAATTATGTCTACAAAGACTCTTTTTCCAAGGTAAGTCATAGTCCCAGGTCCTGGGGGTTAGGTCGTGGACATCTCTTTCCTGAGGCCAGTATTCGACAAGGGGTTTAGACCAGATGAACTCCAGGCTTCGCTCAGTTCTCAAAGTCTCTGACACAAAAATGACAAAGGGCAACTATCTCTACAATATGAAGCATGCAGGTAAGAAAATAGGTAAGAAAAACATCAACGGATGTTGATGCAAACGGACAATACATGCAACTCTAGTAGTAAACAGACACACATGGACGTTCTGCCTTCCTAATGTCAGAGGGAGGCAAACGAAGATGGAGCTTATATTTGTTTAGCCTAAGAAAATGCAAACCCGATGCTGGCAAGGATGTGGAGAAACTGGAATTTACACGGGGACCTGCCATGTATTCCCAGCGACCAGCTGGCGGCAGGCACTTAGATTGAATTGCCAATGCATGTATTAATTGGCAAAACTCTTTGGGGGGAAAACGCAGCAATGGATTCCAAGAACCTTGAAAATAAAAATGTTCATTGGCCGGAAAAAAATATGAGGGGTCTAAATACACCAGTTGAGAGACAGTGTTGGGGCGCCTGGGTGTCTCAGTTGGTTAAGCATCTGACTTCGGTTCAGGTCATGATCTTGAAGTTCATGAGTTTGAGCCCTGTGTAGGATTCTGTGCTGACAGCTTGGGGCCTGGAGCCTGCTTTGGATTCTGTGTCTCCCTCTCTCTCTGCCTCTCCCCTGCTCACATTCTGTCTCTGTCTCTCTCTCTCTGTCTAAAAAAATAAGTAAACATTAAAAAATTTAAAAAGAAAGAGACAGTTTTGTCAGAGTGGATAAAAAAAAAGACTCAATTATGTTGTTTACAAGAAATCTGCTTTAAATATAAGGGCTCAGGTGTTTGTGACAACATGAATGGACCTTGAAGGTATAATGCTAAAGGCAATAAGCCAGAGAAAGAGAAATGCCATATAATTTCGCTTATATGTGAAATACAAAAAAACAAAACAAACAAAAAAATGAAACAGACGCTTAAATATGGAGAAGAGATTGCCAGCAGAGAGACGGATGGGGGCAGTGGGGGGAAATAAGGAAAGTGGATGAAGAGATGCGAGCTTCCAGTTATCAAACAAGTAAGTCACGGAGATGAAAAGTATATAATACGATAATACCCTCATAACATTGTATGGTGACAGATGGTGACCACACTTACCGGGGTGAGCTTTGAGAAATGTATAAGATCATTGAATCACAACGTTGTACACCTGAAAGTTGTAAAACACTGTATATCGATTATATTTCAATTAAAAAAGGTAAATGATAAAAAAAACAAAGGCACGGGGACAGATACACCATATTAACACCCGTGGGAAGAAAGCTGGAGTAGCTACGTTAACTTCAGACGAAAGCGGACTTCAGAAGAAGGAAAATTACCAGGGGTAAAGAGGGGCATTGCCTCACGATGAAAAAGTCAATTCTCCGAGAGGATATAACAATCCTAAAAGTGTATATTCCAAATAACCGGTCAAAATACGTGAGGAAAAGCCGACAGGACTGGTAGACAAACCCACCGTTACAGCTGGAGATGTCACCATGCCTCTTTCGGTAATTGGTAGATCAAGCAGGCAGAAGATCAGTAAGGATACCTGACCTAAAATAACCTGCTGGGTTCCATGGGAAACAAACTTTTCCGTTGTCTTTCATTTCTTAACCTCTTTATTTTGTTGTCTTTATTTCTTTGATCTCTTTGAAACATCTGAAGAGAAACCTCAGGGTAAATCTGAAAGGCTATTGGAATTTAATTTGGTTAAAAAAAATGGTTCTCTTCAAGCAAATAGTGATCTCCCCTTTGCTTCATAAGATGGAAAATAGTGGTATTTTCTACAAATGTTCATTTGCACAACTGCTGCTTTATTTCAAATGACTTTTTTGTACCTTCGTTCCTTTGACCCTTTAGAACCAGTATCTGTAAAATGGGCCTGAAAATACATACCGGGCAGGCAGAGCAGGTGTCTTTGCTTCTATTTTATAGGTTTTATAACCCAAGATCCAAAGAGGTGAAGTGATGTGGCTATGATCGCCCAGCTAGGAAGGGACAGATCAGGATAGAAAATGCAATTCTTTCCACTTCTTACCCTGCTCTTTCTTCCACTCTGCTAGAATCCTCTCAAGATAACGGGATTTGGGAGAGGTTCCTTTGCAGACTGCTATTTTGAACACTGTAGACACAGCGTTAGGGGAGACACCCCCCACCAACACACTCCGACACTTGTACAATATTCTCTTCCAAAGACGTTTTTTTGAAAACAGCAGCTACTGTTTATGAAGTCATTCTGGATTTGACAGGATGCTGTCAAGTATTCAATACCTCCCGCCCTCCCTCCCCCTCTCTCTTCTCCTCTGAACCACTCCCTCCACCCCCAGCTCCTACGGACCACTGTATCTGAGCCTTCCATTGCTTCGAGAACAGAGTCAGACAAAAAAGACTTCCAACGCACGGCTTTTCAGATGCAATCCTGGTGCATGTCACAGAGACGCGGGAGAACTCACGCTGTACGGCGCGTTCCATCTATTTAAGATGAGATTGTGAAAGAGGGGACTCCTCCTCCCTGGGGTGGCGGAGGTGGTTGGTGGAGCGGCCAGGAGGGTGCTGGCGCTGTACCGTGCCCCTCCACAACCCTCCTTGTGCCCTGTTGCCAAAGGGAAGGTGGTGACGGAATTCCTGATGGCTTTGAGGACCCGAACCTGCAGGGGCGGGGGCCGCTTCACAGGATCAGTTTACCGGCTTGTTGTGCAAGAATAGTGGCAGGTGGCATCTGGGCTGGAGGACGAGAATCCAAGTTCCGGTGGCCCTGAGCCAACAAGGTGAGAAGAGCAGGAGCTTCGGACCCCTAAGGGGGTGGCACACACAGAGGGGGTCCTGTGTGCGAAGCACAAAAGCCCTGGGGCAGAAACTGATGGTTGGCCGACCCGGCAGCCATTGCTGTCTTTACTCCCCTGCCACCTTCCCCTACAAGGGACCAGAGAGTTAATGGTGTTTCTTCAGCGTTCACCGTGGCTGGCAGTGGCCCTGATGTCACCAAGGGGCCACTGTTAACCTCCAGACTCCATGGTTTGTGAGGACAAGAAACTCCCTTGGAGGGGTTCTCAAACTTGAGCATGCAGGAGAACCACGTGGAAGGCTTGTTAGCGCACTGACTGCTGGTCCCGATGCGGTAGGCTGGAGCGGAGCCCGAGGGTCTGTAGTTCTAACAAGTCCCCAGGGGACGCCAGAGCCGTTGGGTGTCCTGTGGGGACCAGACTTTGAGAAGCACGGCTTTAGCTCACTGCAAGTCAGGACCACAATTACTTGCCAGGGAATACAATCCTAACCCAGGCCCCATCTGAGACCGGACAGGGACCCCTCAACAGAGGTCAGCATGGAGGGCCGACCACACCTGAGGGGCTGGCGGAATTGCCTCACCTTGAAAGATGGGCTCGTAAATCTAATGAGAGTGAATGTTAGAGCTAAGCGCCATGTCCAGGAACCGGGGTGGGGTGAGCGCTAATTTAACTGAGCTCACTGTGCATTAGCGCATTAGCAAGATTACGTTTTCAGCTACAGGGAAGAACGGGGGCTTGGGATGGAATTAAGTGCAGCCTAGAAAAAGAAAGTTAAAATTTCCTGAGAATTTATACTTACTCATTCAGTAGGGTCTTCATTTGGGGAGGGAAACATGAAAAGCCCACGGGGAAGTATTAAATGAATAATTTTCAATTTAATTTACTGTTTATGATTTTTAGATGAGTGAAAATTGACCGTAATTGGCAGCCTGAAGGAGGATGGTTTCAAAATTCATTAAGGCACGTGCAGGTCAAATTCAGGAAGAGGGACACAAAAGGATCTCTTCATAAGTAGGACCTCATAGTCCCAAGCCTTTGTCGTCTCCCTATTTTGAGCTATTTGATACAACAGAATGCCCGTATAAAAGAAGGACTCGTGCCTCTCTTTATGGTAGGGTTTGACCTGTATTCTGTGACAATGCGTGTCAACACACTTTCCTAATTGAGAGACAAGACTTGGTGAAACACGGCCTAATGCAGTGTCAAGGGAATGGTATCCGCTTACCCACGTAGTGTAGGTGTGTGAACTGCTTGCAGGTTGGGGTGTGCTGGGAGGGTGCAGAGGAGACTGTGGAATCTCCCCGCACGGATTCTAAGTCCCTTGCCTAGAGGGACTGAGACGAATCCATGAATGTCTTTGTGATTAGGTGGGGTAAGACAAGGGCATGAAAGGTGGCTTACAGGGGCACCTGCGGGCCTCAGTCCGTTAAGCGCCTGACTCTTGATTTCGGCTCAGGTCATGGTCTCACGGTTCGTGAGTTCGAGCCCGTACACGGGGCTCTGTGCTGACATCATGGAGCGTGCTTGGGATTCTCTCTTTCTCTCTCTCTCTCTCTCTCTCTCTGCCCCTCCTCCACTTGCACTCTCAATCTCTCAAAATAAAGAAACTTAAAAATAATTTTTTTTAAAGTGGTTTACAAAAGGGCAGATGAGGGGCACCTGGTTGGCTCAGTCCATAGAGCATACGACTCTTGATCTAAGGGTCGTGAGTTCAAGCCTCATGTTGGGCATAAAGCCTACTTTAAAAAACAAAAACCAAAAAGGGCAGACTCTTGGTAAGCAGGCACTCGGTAAATTGAAATGAATGGCTGACCTCTGAGGGTCCCTTCAAGGATGGGTGCGGTTTTGGAGAGTGCTGATCGGGCACTTAGGCATTACACAGAGCCTTAAAGTCCATTAGTCCGACCACCCCCCTGAAGCTTTTCACGGCCGCCCAGCCTTTGTCCAAATAATTAATGTATCTGCTTGTCTCATCTATTCATTCATTTGCTCGTTTAGCACATATTTGAGCTCTCGTGTGCACAGGATACCGTGTTCAGCGCTAAGGAGGCCAAGAGACGAGGAGCAAACCCAGACGCAGTGCCTCCCCTCCTGGTGCTTACAGTTGAGTAGGGGAGCCATGGAGCCATGTAACGAATGTAAAAATGTAAAATTCTGAGGCTGCCCAGAGCGCTAGAAGCAAGGAGTCATCTGAGGCCGAGACAGCCTGGAATAAGGCAGTGATCGGTGTCTGAAGGGGCGGAGCCTGTACCTGGTAAGAGCGGAGGGAAGAACCGGTAAAAGAAGCGAGGGACGAGCGCTCCAGGCCAAAGGAACACCTTGACTAGGGTCTTGAGGCCGGAGAGTCTGGTGAGAGGTTGTGAAGGGGGCGGCGGGAGCGAGGAGAGGGGTAGAGGAGAGGATGGAGAGGAGGGGAAGCCAGCAAGGGGCAGAGCGTCAAGAGGCTGCACGGAGAATGGTATTTTGTTTCCCAAGGACACCGGGAAGCCGTGGAAGCGTTGAAAGCCACGGTTTGAGTAGGGGTGGGGTGGTAGGGGAGAAATGTGTGGGACACAGGGATTGCGAGTGTGTGTATGCCTGTGACCTGATCACCCCTGAGCTTTGAAGAGATGATTCTGTGGGAATTTCAAATGTATCCGTTGACAAGAGACTCCCTAGCTGTCCATCGGGGACGGTCCTGTGGGTCAGAAAGTGATTCCTTATAATAGGCTGTGCGGCTTTGGATGTTTGGAGATAACTAGTAGGAACCTACACGCGTCCTGGAGGCCGCCCAGACCCTAACCTCCCTCCATCTCTCATTGGGCTTTTGCCTGAAGTCCCCTCACCAATCTGACCTTGGGCCTCAGAACCTGCTACAGTCACGCTCCTGATACACGAAGTTCAGAACGAACCCAGATCCACGGCATGGTCTGACGGGAACACACCCGTCACCTCATTCTAGAAGCTACGCTTCTAGCGCGAACTCCGATCGTGTTAATTTTTTGGCAGTCAGATCACACTATTGACCCGCTCTGAGCTTACTGACAACTCTAACTCCCTCGGCTTTTCACGTAAACCGCGATGACACACCGTTCCCTCTTCCCACACACGTGCCTTTTGGACCCAAGGGCAGAACCTTACATTTGTTCCAATTAAATTTTATCTTGTTAAACCCAGTTCATCACTCTATCCTGTCAAAAATGCCTGGAGCCCTTATTAGGTTTTCCAAAATACATGCTGTACTCCCACAAGTTTCCACCCATCAATCTACACATATTCGAATGCCTTTTCCGTGTCAGCTCTGTTCTCAGCGTTGAGGATTTAGAGATGGTCGAGACTCTGTCACTGCCTTCAGAGAGCTCAGGGACGTGTAAAAAGGCACATATAATGCAATGCTTTGGGTGTAATCAAAGAGGCACTGGATTTGACGATGGCAGGTAGATGTCCCCAATCTAGACCTGGAGGATGGCGGGGAGCAGAAGAGAAGCCTCCTTGGCAGGAGTGACGCCCTCAACACATCCTGCGTGAAAAGTAGGAGAGCCGAAGATGGCGGAGAGGTGACATTCAGGCAGAGGGTAAGGGCGCTAGAATAGCCAGGGCGGCCTGTGAGAATAGGTGTTCAGATCAGGGTCTGAGGTCTGTCTCCCTGAACGGAAGCACAGGGGATAAGGCAGTTATGTGGACTTGCGCATGAGGTCGGGCGCAGGTGACGAGCCGTAGCGTTTCCCTGCCGAGCCCCGGGAGGTGAGGCTTTTGCCTCTGGGCAGCGTTGGTTCTGGGCAGTGGCAGAGGGAGGGGAGCGGGGTGGGGGGGACAAAGCGGACTCAGAAGCGTGGAGAAGAACGCCAAGGGGTCCCGCACCTGCTGGGAAGAGCAGTTGCCGGGCCAACCCGGCACAGCGTGCTCCTCACCAATCCTTGCTGCTTCCTTTTTAAGTGCTCAAAAGCCATCCTTTCTAGAATCTTTCCTGGATCACCATGAAGCACACTCGTTTGCGTTCTTCTTAGTTTTAGAGGTGGGATTCCAATTTTTTTTAATCTGCCTCAGAAAATTGGCAGAAGCGAGACACGTTCTCATTTCTAGGGGTGGGAACGAGGGAAGCTTTCAGCAGAGGAACGAGGCTGCCCCTAGAGGACCCCTATCCCCACTGCCATCCTGGCTCCCCTAACCTCGCCCCCCAGGCTCCTGAGATGTCCCCCAGCTCTTTGGGGGGCCTCCAGGACCCTGGGCCAGTGCCGCCTTCTGATCGATCAGTGTCTTTGCCCTACGGGTTGCACACTGCTTTTGCATTTTGAGGAAGCATAACTCAGCTTGTCCGTCTTCAGGGCTGCTCTCTGCCCGTCCCGCTCCTGGCTCAGCAGTCCAGTCAATAGGATCTTAGGCTCCCTCTGGAATTTGTTCCGTTCAGGACACTTGCACTTTCCGGCGCCTGGATGCTCAGTGACAGAGTCCAGTTCTCTTGACCGCCGGTCCCTGCTTCTCACTGCTCCTTCTGTCTCTTTCAGAACAGAGATTACTCAGAGAACAAAATGGGGGGGACGGGAGGACAGAGGGCATTTCGGGTGCAGGAAATAGAATGAGCTGACGCCTGGAGACATTTGGGAGTTGGCAAGAACTGCTCCGGACTCCAGGCTTGTCATGGACATCCAGGGGAGGGCGGGAGCTCTGGGAGGTTATGGTCATTTGGGGTCAAGGCACACAGGGCTCTGGGTGTCAGACGGAGGAACTTAGGGTTCATTCCGGAGGCCACAGAGAAGCAGGGGAAGGCCTGGATTAGGGCAGGAGATGATGAGGCGCCGTGCATGCGGCAGGTGGACCGGGCCCTGGAGTGAGTGGGGCTGGGGGTGGGGAGGAATTAGGGACTTTTGTACAAGATCAGGAAAGAGGGAGCGCAGGGATGATGGGCTAGAGGGGCAGAAGGGGGGCGTGGAGGTGACTTGAGCTTTTCTTTAGGGTCGCCAAACACGAGGACGGGCACGCATGGGTAGCTCCGTGCCCCTGGCAGTTCCCACTTGTGCTGCCCTGAAGTCCATGCCAACCGTGTGTCTAAAATTCAAACCGCATCAGCCGATTCCAAATTGTGTTTGGGTTGAGATTTCTGATTTCCAATGAATGGTTGAACCCTTTAGGGATTATTAAACATTCTTCTAATTTTCTGTAAGCTTCGTGAGATCTTGAGAGCACCTATAGGCATAGTTTGGGTACAGTTTTACCCTGGAAAAAAATTCACTTCCTTCCTTCCTTCCTTCCTTCCTTCCTTCCTTCCTTCCTCACTCTCTCCCTCCCTCCCTCTCTCTCTCTCTCTCTCTCTCTTTCTTTCTTTGTGTCAGGAGAGACTGGCTGGGGTGCTGGGATGAATGCCCTTTACTGGGTTTGAGGCCTTTGAGTAGAGGAGGGGCCAGGACCAGAGGCTAAGAAAACTGTTCTCCACATTCTTGCCAAGTATCATCTGGGGACCAGGAGCGTCCGTACTGCCCTAGAATCTGTAGAAATGCAGAATCCCAGGCCCCAACACGGACCTAACGGAACCAAAATTTGTACTTCCCCTGGGCGCCCGTGTGATCCCTCAGCCATTAAAATTTGAGAAGCAGACTAGACACACGCCGTCTCTGTTAAATAAGGATCTCTGGGGGTGAGACCGAACGTTGTTAGCAAGCTCCCAGGTGATGCTCTTGTGCCTGGGCTGGGGACCACACTTTAGTGGCAAGGTTCTAGAGAACACTGAGCGCTAGCGGGGGTCCCGAGTAATGGGGAGTTCCGGAGGTGTCTGCGCAACACCCAGCACCCTAGGCCAAGCTGAGGAATGGCAGCTTTGGGAGCTTCCCAAGGAAACTCCTGGGAACCTGCATCCGTTCCAGCTGGTGACATTACAGTCCCTGAGGGACATTACTCAGTACCCTGACTGTGGGCTGCCAGGAATAACTGCAGGACCCCTTGACAAGTGTTACTTTTCCTCCGGAGTAAGTCGGGAGATCTTGGATTCATCGTAATGTGACCCCATTTTGTCCTTCCCAAATGGCCAAGGCCTGACCTACTGGGTAGGTAGAGATTTTAATGTATCTACTGACCGGTCAACCAATCGATTGGTCTATCATTCACCTACCCACGCTCCAATACACACATACAGCCTATCACTTTCCTCGTCGTTAATGACGTTGGCTTATTAATTTTTGTTGTCCAGAATAGCCTGGAATTGACCATACGTCGCTAAACTTTCCCATGAGGGTGGAAGGCAGGACCCTAAAGAAGGCATATGGAAAGGAGTGTTTGTTCATTCTCCGTACGGAGCTGCACCTGCAAAGTTCAAATCCCTGCTACCATTCAGAAACACCCCAACAGCTGCTCGTGGGAGGCCACGAAGCCCAGCCCTTTGCTGCCAGTGCCCCGGATGCTTTAAGAATTTGTGATTTGGGGGCGCCTGGGTGGCTCAGGTGGTTGAGCCTCTGACTTCTGCTCAGGGCATGACCTTGCCGTTTGTGAGTTCGAGCCCCACACGGGGCTCACTGCTGTCCGCGTGGGCCCGCTTGGGGTGTTCTCTGCCCTTCCCCCACTTGTGCTCCCTTAAAAATAAAAAAAACCCAAACATTTGGTAGTTTGGAATGTGATCTAGAAGCTATGTCATGAAATAAAGTGGAAATTCACTCGGAAGTCTGAGCAGAGGTCACATTCGGCTACGGAAAGCAGGGGCGCTTCCCCTGACAACTGATCCACGCTACTGAGCGCAAACCACTCTCGAATGGCCTCAGATCAGTATCTCCCGGGCTCTGCGTGGTGGCAAATTGGCCCCGCCGGAAAGGCTCCCTCGGAAGGAACGGGCGCCGTGCCCCAGCCCTGGAGTCGCAGACGCCTCGGCTCCCCGCCCCCGAGCAGATGCGGGCCCTGCGTGAGGCGCTCGGCATTCTGCGGTGCAGATGGTGTGACAGGCGCAGCTGCCTGCACCACGATCTCACCCACCCAGAAGTCAGGGAACAAAACGTCTCCGTGCCCTTCCAGCGACTCTGCTTCTGCCAGGGTTTATCCCTCCTCCTCTCTCGCTAGAAACATTGCTGCTAGCTCAGGCTCTGCCGTCGCTCGCCTCCTTCCCGCAGCTGGGCCTCCACAAGGCTCTGTCTAGGGGCCCGACGTCCTTTACCAACACCTGCTCCGCCGGGATGGGGCGGGAGGGGCACCGGGCACTCGGGACGGCCACCTAGGATAAGGCAGGTGCAGGTGAGAGCCGAGCGAGGTATCGGACAATGTCTGAGGGCGTCTGGCAGTGCCATTATCGGCTCTGGAAGGGATGGGCTCCAGGGAACCCAGCAGTCAGGGCTGCCCAGCGGCAGGGCGGCTGGGTGGCAGCCAGGATGGGGCAGCTGGGTCAGGGTTACATCATGACTCGCCCGTGAGCCGGGCCGTGACCGCAGACAGGCCCTGGAGCACCTGCGGGGGCGTGTGACCAGAGCCACAGGGATGGGGTTTGTAAGCGGGCTCTGCAGAAAGCGGGCCCTGGGATGGGAGGGGGGAGGCAAGGCTGCTCCTGGGGCCTCCCCGCGGGGTTGGGGGGAGTGTCTGGCTGGCATCAACAGGAACGAGGGGCAGGGCCTCCCAGGATGGGGGCCTTGGGTGGAGAGAGTGACTTCGGGCTAACCTCCCAGGGCACGGCACTGAGGTTACTGGTGGCTGCCCTGACTTGCTCAGGACCCACCCCCGGCTCAGTGAGAGCCTCCGCTTTTGCCCGGGAGCTTTGGGGCCACTCCTCTGGAGAGCCTGAAGCTGGGGCTGTCGCCGAGCCGAGCTGGCGTCCTGTAGACTCCCTCTTACCCAGCTCTCTCCCCCTTTAAATGCCCGGAGCTGCCCTCACCTCCTCATTTCTGTTGCCCTCGCTCTGGCACCAGGCCCACCACTTCTTATCCTGCGACTGCCCTGTGCATCCTGTCCCCGGAGTCCTTCCCGGGAGAGGCAGGGCTGGGTAATCACTAAAGAACGAGGATTGGGGGGCGCCTGGGTGGCTCAGTCGGTTGAGCGTCTGACTTCGGCTCAGGTCATGATCTCGAGGTCTGTGAGTTCGAGCCCCACGTCAGGTTCTGTGCTGACGGCTCATCAGAGCCTGGAGCCTGCTTCGGATTCTGTGTCTCCCTCTCTCTCTACCCTTCTCCTGCTCACGCTCTGTCTCTATGTCTCTCAAAATAAATAAACATTAAAGAAAGTAAAAATAAATAAATAAATAAATAAATAAATAAATAAATAAATAAATAAATAAAAGAAAGAATGAGGATTGGACACCCCAGCCCTGTGATGAAGGTGGGCAGGTGACTTAATCTCACTGTGCCTCAGTTTGCTCATCTGTAATGTGGACAGCACCATCATCGTCATCATATCTACTTCATAAGACTGATGTGAGGATTAAGTGAATGAGTAGAGTAAAATCTTTAAAATAAACCCTGGCACATAGTCAGTGACATGGAAGTGTTTGCTGCTGCTACCACTACCATTATATGCGTCTAGGGAAAACACTCCCATCCTTGGAAACCTCCCTTTAGCTTCCAGACGCCAGCGCTCAGCAAACGCTGTGGTTTCTCCTCTGTAAGTACGGCCTCTCCTCTACCGCGACTGTCTGTCATACGTCATTTTAGCCCTTCTCACCTCTTGCCTAGAAATAGCCCTCAGATTGGCCTCCTCTGATGGGCAATTAAGTCCACCTTTGAGCCCTTTTCCACTCTGCCTCCAAGAGGGCTATTTTTAGGAAATGCAAATCAGATCATGTCATTTTTGTCTTATTTGCAGGAACCCCACATTGCCTGAGGAATGAGATGTGCCCTTCCTCGGACCCCACGCCATCTTCCCAGCCCTCTACCTGCGGGCCTAGTGCTCCCGTGACATCGCGATTCTTGCCCTTTGCCGGCCTGCCTCCTTCCATGTTTTCCCTTCTGCCTGGAATTAATTAACCTTCCTTCTTTCCCTCCCTCCTTTCCCCCTTCCTTCATTCTTCCCTCTCTCCTTATTTCTTTCCTTCCTTCCTTCCTTCCTTTCTTTCTTTCTCTTTTTTCTTCTCCTCTCCTCTCCTCTCCTCCCCTCTCCTCTCCTCCCCTTTCCTCTCCCCTTCTTCTTTGTCCTTTGCTTCTTCTTTTCCCCCTTCTCCTTCTTCTCTCTCCCTGCCAAGTAAACTCTTAGTCCAACTTGAAAGCCCAGACTTAGGGAGGTCTTTCCCACTCCCCTGAGTGCACACACTAAGTAGACTGTGGTCCTTGCAGGCAAAGATACAGTCTTACTCACTGTGTGTCTCTCAGACGTGGTATGACCCCTACATGGGTGGGAACACAATGGCGAGTTAGAAAGCCCTGTCCTGCCATCACAAAGGTGTGACAGTGAGTTATGGGAGGTGGGGTAGAGTCAGTAATTATGATAGCAAAGGAGACTTTTCAGTAGCATGAAGCAGTGTCCAAGATGTCAGGTGCCTGGCAACACCCAGGGATGAGGCATTCCAGATGACAGCTAGGGGTACAGAAGAGTGAACTCCCCCAGTTTCAGCTTTGTCGGGAGCATGCACTTAGCAGTTAGGGTTATCCAGGGCAAGAGACTCCAGGCTCAGACTGGCTCCAGCTCACACTGCTGTGAGCAGCCAGGGACAGAGGTCCTGGACTTCTGTGAGGGAGGATGGCAGCCCTGCTACTGGGAAATGGCCATAAGATGGGAAACAGTGGGAACCAGCAAGGAAGAGCAAGGTCGGTGGACCGCAGGTGAAAGGGCCCACGTAGGGCAGCGTGAGCTACTCCTCAGTGCCAGGAACTGTGGTCTGGTCACTAGTGCTGCTGAGCAAGCATCTCAGACCTCAATGGGTGCTTGTGAATTTGTAATTTTGTGCCTAAGTCTGCAGTGGGGTGGTGGGGAAGGCTAGTCCTTGCTCTGAGGGGTGTCAGCTGGGATGATGCGGCTGGAGGCTGGGGATCTACTTCAAGATGGCTTCCTTCCCTAGCTGGTGAGTCAGTGCTGGCCATCTCCTGGGAGCACAGTGAGGGCTGAGGCCTAGGGCTTTAGTTTCCCTCCACGTGGGCCTCTCTGCTGGCTGCTAAGGCTTTCTCGAAGCATGGTGGCTGGGCTTGCAGAGAACCAGGGGAGCAGCATGCCGGGAAATGTTCACCAATTGGCTTCCTGGATGAAGAACATTTGCTGATTTCTATGGTGTAAACCTTCCCACCGTGGCCAATTTCAAGCCACGAACACAGTTGGGATGAGGTGTGCACAAGTGGCTTTGGTTGCTCGTATGAGCCAGCTCCTGAACCTATGAGTGGCAACTGCCCTGGCCTTGGAGGTGACACAAGTGTCACCCCTGCTGTAGTCCACGCCAGGAAGTCCCAACTTCAAGAGGGAGGAACATAGACTCCATCTCTCAGTGGGAAGGGTATCGGAGTCAGACTGTAAGAAGAGCTTTGCTACAATCTCGAAAGTACGATCGACCCAAACTATAAAGATGCAAAAGTTGAGAGAAGGCAGGGGGATAATGTAAATTAGGGCTCAGGGTGTCAGGTGATGAGAGCGATGGACACAGGCGCCCTCAGTGGTCAGACAGAAGGAGGGGGTGGAAGAGGTGCAGGTGAACGGAGCACCCACAGTGGGAAGGCGAAACACTCTAGCACCAGAATCAGCCCTCAGGCCACTTGTCGGCAACCTTGGGTTTAACGGCTTACAACTCAGGAGGGATTAAAGGAAATAAATTAATCCTTTTATATATATTTTTAAAGCGCATTAACTTAAAAAAAATTTTTTTTTTGTTTTTGTTTTTTTTTTTTGAGAGAGAGCAAGCCAAGGAGGGGCAGAGAGGGAAGGAGAGAGAATGCCAAGCAGGCTCTGTCCTGTCAGTGCAGAGCCCAACGCAGGGCTCAAACTCACAAACTGTGAGATAGTGACCGGAGCCGAAACCAAAATTCAGACACTTAACCGACTGAGCCACCCAGGTGCCCCAAAGCACACTGACTTTTAATTAAGGTTAAAACAATAACAGATTGCTTTTTGGCTATTCTTAAGAAAGTCATCTGAGATGAGTAGACCCAAGTACATTTGCATTTGAGATTTTTTTTTTTTAATTTGAGAGTGAGAGAAAGAGAGAGAGAGAGCTTGGGAGAGGGGCAGAGGGAGAGAGAGAGAAAGAGAGAGGAAGAATCTTAAGCAGACTCCATGTTCAGCAATGCGGGGCTTGATCCCATAACCCTGGGATCGTGATCTGAACCAGGATTAAGAGTCGGATGCTCCACCGACTGAGCCACTCAGGCGCCTCCAAAGACTTTTTTTTATTCATTTGCATTCAAGACGCTGGTCAGTAGTGGCCTTATGGAGAGGTTCTCAAATCAGGCCTATATCTTCCTGAGTCTGTTTCGTTTTTCAAAGTCACAATACTTGCTTTGTATATATGCATAATATGCTCACACCCATATATGTGTAATTGGCACATGTCGATTCGATAATATTTGCTAATCCAAGTAGATCTGGCACCGTCTGACTCTTGTGCTATTTGCCCTGCGATTCTCTCTTCCAGGTCTCACAATGAGGAGTTGGCTCTGCTTTGGCTGGTTTAGCCAAGGGTCATGCAGAGCTGGTGACCATGAGGGGTCAGGATGTGGCCATGGTTGGAGTTTAGGGTGAGGTCCTACGATACCACTGCATTCTTTGCGCTGCACGAGGCAAGGCTTCCTAAGAAGCAGAGTCAGCCTTCATTATTTGAAGGCTGATTAGCCAGCCTGCAGACTGTCTAGACCCTGGGTTTTCCTTCTTCCTGCTGACGATGCCTTTCGGCAACATTTGCCCCTACCAGCCAGAAAGGAGGGGCAGGAAGAAGAGTCACATTCACAGTGGGAAATTTTCATACTGGCTGGAAGCAACTACTAAAATTAAATGTATGGATTATTTGTGGGTTTCATTATTCAGGCTATTCCTGTTCCCTACTGACACAGATAATTGGAAATTGACTCTACTAGCTCTTTGGAAAGATTATGGAAACACAGTGAATGATTTATGTAGCAGAGTGAATTGGAACATGAGTCTTCTGATTTTGTGTGTGTGTGTGTGCGCGCTAATAAAAGTTTTCAGTGTACAGCTTTCAATTGATCAATTAATATCTACCAGGAACTTCCAATGTACGACATTAAGTCTGGGAATTTGAAGTAGGGCATGGTCTTTGATTTCCAAAAAACCGTCATCGACCCATGAAAACGTGTATAGCAATACAGTGAATCAGTGGCCGCTTGCTACGATGGTTGAAGCCAAGGGTGACCACACAGTGCCTGATTCTTCCACATATTTGCCTCCCTTTACTCTTTTCCATAGTCTTGTGGGATAGGAATTGTTACCTCTGTTTTACTGATATGGAAACGAGGCTCAGAAGTGCCTCACTCAGTAGAGGCAGGATTTGACATCAGTGCCTTTTCGACAATACCCCAGCTGTCTTACTTGTCATCTGTGAATCTTCAAGTTGCATCCACATTTATCGAAAACCAGGTGCTATCGGAACTGTGCTCTTTTCTTTTAGCTTCATTCCTTTGGCCTGGGAAGGCTCAGTTTGGAGGCATGTTGAGATCACCACAGCATGGGCGGTGGGAGAGAGAAAGTGTAGGCTGGGGCTTCCCTAGGTGGGACTGGGAAAAGTGAACTCGTTGGAAAGGCATAAAAAAACGGACAAATGGCCTGTGGGGTCTGTAGCAGTGGTGGGAAAAGTGGGTTGGATTAATCTCGGAGTGCTTTAGAGAGGAAAAACTGGCCTCTGCATTAAGCTTGAAGAGCGGGTGGGCAGTGCAGGGGGTGTGGGCAATGGGGGTGTTGGAAAGAGTACAGAGAGGTGGGTAGAGCAACAGAAGCAAAACCTCAGAGCAGGGAAAGTAGAAGTCTGTTTTAAAAATTTTTTTAATGTGCTATTGAAGTATAATTGACATACAGGGTTGTATTAGTTTCAGGTGTACAACATAATGATTTGACAATTCTATACAGCACTCAATGCTCTCCATGGTAAGTGTGGTCACCATATGTCACCCTACAACGTTATTGCAATATTACTGATTGTATTCCCTATGCTACACTTTTCATCTCTGTGACTTATTTATTTTATAACTGGAATTTTGCGCCTCGTCATCCCTTTTATCTATTGTGCCTATCCCCCACCCACCTCCCCTCTGGCAACCACTAGTTTGTATTCTGCATTTAAGACCCGTTTGTCTTTTTTGTTTGTTAATTTTTTTTTATATTCCATATGCAAGTGAAATCATATGGTATTTGCTTTTTTTTTCTACATTTGTGTCTGCTTGGGTTTTTTTTTTTTCAGGGTTTTTGGAATACGTATTTATTGGCCCCAATTTGATTTATTATGTTGATGTATCTGTAAAAGGTAAATAAAATTAGGGGCACCTGGGTGGTGCAGTCGGTTAGGCGTCCGACTCTTGATCTCTGTCCTGCAGAGCCTGCTTGGGATTCTGTCTCTCTTTCTCTCTCCCCCTCCCCTGCTTGTGCTCTGTCTGTCTTTCCAAATAAATGAATAAAACTTAACATAACATCAAATGAGACTAGGAGACCAGAGTGGCTGGAACGGAGGGTTCTGGAAGGTGGGTAGTAGGCAGCAGGGCTGGATAAATTGGTAGACCTAGTGGCCAGGTCCAGTCACAAAACCTTTTTCCGGGTTGAGATGATCGTTTTCAGGGGAACACAGGAGTGCTGCCTGTTTTGTTTATGGTGGCGTGTCCTGTGAAAAAATCCATTAATTTGCTTCTCTACTGTTTCAATCCGTGTATGTCACAAACTCCCAAAAGGTCCAAAAGGCATATATAAGTCCCCACCCGGCTCTTACCCCCGCCCCCCCAGCTATCCAACTCTTCCTAGACAACCACTCCTGGCCGCTTTTGTCAGGAGTTTTTGTTTCGCGTGACTTGTTAAGACCGGAAGTGTCTCGTGGCTCAGAAAGAGCCAGTTTTACATGCCTTGTTTCAAGTCTTTTTCAACTTTTTCACTGGAATCGTCGCCTAGAACCCAAAGCCTTTTCTTTGTCAGATGAACACTGCTTGCGTGACTTGTGGACACTACTCGTGCGGCACTCAGCCCATGAGGACACGAGGGTCCTTCCAGCGCTCTGGGTTTCGAGGCACAGGACGAAGGCAAACCAGCTCAAACACAAAAAGTGCTTACTGTATCGTAAAGGAGAGATCCCAGAATCCACGAAAAAAAAATACTAATAGAACCAGCCTTCTGGGAGCTCAGACTGGGAACCAGAAAGACAACTAGGGTTTTATTCTCTTTCTACCTCTGTCTGTCCTTGTGGCCACATGCTGCTGGTTCGCACAACAGGCTGGCTTTTTCTGGGGAAAAAAATGTCACCTCCAGTCCCTAACATCGATATGACCTTTCTGCCCCCGTGCTTATCCCTCATGTTGGCAAAAGCTTCCGTGTCTTTTAGGGAAAAATCTGGTGAGCGTCGGATTGGGTCGGTTCATCTGCCTGAGTCAGGCGACACAGCCGCGAGCCACACTGGCTGTCTTTGGGTCATGTGTCCATCCCTGGTTCCCCCGAGCTGTGACTTGAGAAGGCAAGAGGTAAGGACAGACAGCCGCTGTGCGGTGAGCTTGAGGACAGAGAGCCCGATGGCACCCGGCGTGGTGTTCGGGGCCTAGCGTGGTGCTCGGTAAATATTTGTTGGTTGTTATTGATTTGGGCCTCCTTGTTGGAAGGAGCTATCCTTCAGAAAGGACTAGAAGTCTGCTTCTTAGATATTTATTCAACTGCCATTAAGGAGTGTGGTGAAGCAGAGAAGACTCAAAAATTAGTTACTGCCAGAAGGTAATGATTTGGAGCCGTGTGCTTCTCTTACGAACAGGATCAATAGATTATTTTCATTAGAAAAACAAGACCGAAAAAAATCCCACAGAAGCAGAGCAGCTATAGCCCAGGATATGTCCTCCAGATAGAATTTAACTGTATGTCGACACAGGCCCCTGAAAGTGTGACAGAGTAATAAACTCTTAATTGGAATATCTTGGAGGGTGGCCAGCCCTAGTGAGTGCAAATTGTAGAATTATGACAAGCGCTTAGCCAACTACAAGGCCTACTTTAATGACTAGATAAGAATCATTGATAAGCACAATGGTTACCCACAAACAATGCTGATAAAGTGGTTGCCAGATACCCAGAGTTAATTTTCTTAAGTGGATTAAACATGCCCCTTCCAATTTTGTTGAATTGATAATTTGACTTGCAAACATATTTCTAAAATCACTACTAATCCCAAACGAGCTGATTCGGAATGTATGTTTTGCTGGCATTAAAAAAATATTTACTATCAACTTGTGTATTTATAATTGCCGAAAATGGCATTACACTCTAATTGTTTTCTTGGGGAAAAAACACGCAAGGGATGTCTGGGGCTGTGCACAAAGCACTTAGGTTCTGCCCAGGTGAGTAGAGATGCACCATTTATATTTGGTATGTATTCAGAAGGATTGTCTTTGGGAAACACAAGGGAAGAGGATTCTGGAAATCAAAGTTCTGCACTGTGGAAAATATAACCAGAACAATCTCTTCTCTCACACATTTCCAGGCGATGTGACTTTTCTCTACTCCGTCAAGAAGCGTAGGGGTGCCTGGGTGGCTCAGTAGCTTAAACGTCCGACTTTAGCTCAGGTGGTGATCTTCTGGTTCGTGGGTTTGAGCCCCGTGTCAGGCTTTGTGCTGACAGCTCCGAGCCCGGAGCCTGCTTCGGATTCTGTGTCTCCCTCTCTCTCTGCCCCTCCCCGGTTCGTGCTCTGTCTCTGTCTCTAAAAAGTAAATAAACATTAAAAAAAAAAAGTGTAGTGTCCCCCTACCTCACTTTTTAAAAAACTAGTTTACTTATTGGAGAGCGAGTGAGCAGGGGGAGGGCCGAGAGAGAGGGAGAAAGGGAATCTTCAGCAGGCTCTGGGCTATCAGCCCTGAGCCCAGGGTGGGGCTCAAACCCACACACCGGAAGGTCATGACCTGAGCCGAAGTCCCCGATTAGTAAAGTCATGACCGCAGCTGAAGTCCGATACTTAACCAATTGAGCCACCCTGGTGCCCTCCCTCCCCTCCCCCTTTAACTCGCCTCCTTTAACCAGTGGAATACAAGGGGAGTGGCTCTGCGGGTGCTGGGCTTGGCTCTTCTGCCGGCCCAGCTGCTTCTGCCGCCTGCCTATGGGCGCCAGCCGCCATCCGAGTACGTCCGCCATGAGGCCGCCATGCTGTGAAAACCCCAGCCATGCGGAGTGGTCCTGGAGGCCGGGACCCCCTTGGGACGAGGAGCGCTGCTGAACACCGAGGCACCACGTATGTGAGTGAAGGCGCTGTCTTCGGAGTGGATTCCCCAGCCCTTGCCTCCCTGACCGGGGCCCCGCGGAGCAGAGGTGCACCGTCGGCCAAGACTCCCTGTCCCCCGAATCCGGGAGCAATGTAAGTGCTTGTTTTAGGTGCCGGGGTAGTCCATCCCTTGTTCCTTCGGTGCCTCATTTGGTCCCTCTGAAGGATGACGCTGGCACCTTTCTGTCTTGTAGGGTTAGCATCAGAGTTGTCGCGGGGTCATATTGAGATGGTGCCTGTGAAAGTCCTTTTATGGGTTAAGAATGCTTAGAAATGTAAGCCAGCTGGAGGCTGGAAAATGCAATGGGCCCCAGAGTGCCCTCCGCTTGAGAGGCGTGCTGACTGTTTCCTTCCTCACAGCTTCAGAAGACGCACCTTCCCTGCCCCGCACCCCCCCCCCCCCATCCTCCATCTCAGGTCCTGGAGGCTCCCTTGCTTGCCTGTTCTCTGACCTGGTTTCCTACCACGTGTCGGAGGCCCTCGGGGAAGGGCCGATGAGATCCTGAGTCTACATTCGGCTTCACGAGTCATGCGCTGTCGCTTCATTGGCGACTCCAAGACGCGAGCCCCAAACTCACATTTTTCAATTTCCTCAAGGAGTCAGTTTGTATAAAGGTCTATACACGCAAACTTGCTGGAGGTGGGAGGGGGGGTGGGTAAGAAGTTAACTGCTTGGTGAGACCGCTAATTGGAAAGCAAAACAGTTAATTATGCATGCGTCTCCTTGTAAAGGAATCCGAATTGAATCGCTTCTCTTCCATGTCCTCCGGATTCCTCCGCAGGTGCCAAAATATCCCTCTTGTGGCCGTGTGGGAGTGAGAAGGAGGGCTCGACCTAGTGACTGACAACCGGGGTGGCATGCCGTGAGGCCGGCTGCGTTGGCAAGAACTAGAGTCGAGGGTCTACTCAAAATGCAAGAGGGGAGCTCTCTGGTCAAGTCAGGTACAGAGAATTCAAAACGGGCTGGGAACAAAGCCGTGATGGAGTGAATGTTCAGATGAGAGAGGGCTCGTGCTCCCATTCGGAGCGGCCCAGGTCTGTCTCTCGGTGAGCTACCCCGCAGTAGGGTGACCAGCTGTCCCAATTTTGCCTGGGCCATCTCCAGGCTTAGCACTGAAACACTCATCTCCTGGGAAACCCCTCAGGATTGGGCAGACCGAGACTACCGGTCACCCTTCACACCTGAGTTTTTGCCTTAACTTAAAGGGTCAGGGGAAGGCAGACACCCGGGTGGCGGACCCAGCACAGCGTATACCCATCGTGGGGGCCAGAATGAGTAGCTGAATCAGCTTGTGCTCTGCGCCGTGACATTGCCTGCGGGGGCAGAAAGGGTTCCAGCAAATCGAACCAGGCAGGGCTGGTTCAGCCACTTCCGCATCCCCCCCCCCCCTAGCTGGTGCATGTGGCCCTCTTCATGGCCTTCCTGAGCAATCCGCCGGGGCCCTCAGCAACAGCAGTCCGGGAAGGGACCCTTCAGACCTCTTACGGGGTCAAAGTGTTGAGAATCCTGCACCCTCAGTAGTAGATTGCTGATGGCAACCCAGTAGTTTCACCGACAGACTAAATGTTTACTGACCTTCTGTTAGGTCGAGCTCTCAAATTTAAACACGCATCACAATCACCGGGAGGGCTTGTTGCAACCCGATTCCTGGGCCCCATCCTCAGAGTTTCTGAGTACTATTACAATCTGTATCCTAAGTCATAACAGAGGCTCCCCGCGCTGTTAGGGATCAATGCCGCCTAGGACTTTCTCTGTGCTCTAGCGATTACTGTAACATAGAGATGATGGCTTTTCAGCATTGATCTTATATTACCTGGACTTCAACATGCTCAAGTGGAAAGTACAACCTCCCTGGCTTTTCGGAGTCAACCGTCCTAGAGCTGGGTGGGGCACTGAGGATTAGAGCTCATTATTCTTTCCATAAAGCCCAATTCTTGCCTTTTTCTTAAGATTGAGTTTTTGTTAAATGAGATTGTTACAAGAAAGAGCTTTGTAAACTGCACGGCCTCCTATCAAGTGCAAGGTATTATTTTGACACTAATAAGTGCACACAAATACATTCTGGAAACCGCTGACCTCTAAAAACACGGCGGGTTGGATTCTTACCAATGGCATAGAGCCCTGCTCTCTGAAGAGAGCTGTGAGTCAGATGAGCTAGGGAAATGCTGGCTAAGCACACAATTTGAAGCCAGCATCATGAGCTTGTGGAAAGAGAAATGATGGTTAACGGGAAAAAGACACAAATGCACCAGGAAAAAAGGGATCTTACACCATCTGCATTTAAATTTTTTTGACGGGATCCCCGAATGTGTTGGATTGTGAAAATATGGAAGACATATGGATTCTACCAAGGCATTGGATATTCCCGTGAGCTTTAAATTCGGGTTGGGTGGCATTCTGATCAGATGGTTAAAAATAGATTGAACTTCCAGACCCCAAAGATGTTGATTAACCAATTAATGTCAGGCCAGAGAGGGGGTTCCGGAGAATGAGCTGCAGGTTTCCATGTAGGATCGTGTTCTGTTTCATGGTTTGGGATCAAGTGATTCAGATGTTCTAGAAAGGGTAGCAGCAGTCAGTATGCTAGAGGACAGCCAGCAGGGGCAGATCCATCTCATGAGGCCAGTGTGCTGGGTTAAACATAAGACTATGGAATTTAATTGGAATCGTGGAGTTGTTCGTTCGCATTGTATTTGCCAGAAGAATGGACCAATAGCAGAGTTATAAGACTAGACTAGACTGGACTAGAATAGAATGGAAATTTATTATAGTAATTGGCTCATGCAATTATGGAGGCCAAGAAGTCCTCCATCTGCCATCTGCGGGCTGGAAAACCAGGACAGCTGGTGGTGTCATCTAGCCTAGTCCAAAGGCCCAACAGCCAAGAGCGCCAGCGTCCGAGGGCAGGAGCCGATGGATGGCCCAGCCCCAGCAAAGAGAACAAACCTCACCCTTCCTCTGCCATTTTGTTCCATTCAAGCCCTGGGCGCATTGGATGAGGCCCATCTGTACTGATGAGGACAATCTTCTGGTGATTCAAATGCTAATCTTTTCCAGAATCATCACCACAGACACACTCAGACAAAGAATGTTCTCCCAGCTCTCTGGGCATCCCCGAACGCAGTCAGGATGACACAGTAAATTCACTCACAGGCACCTTCCATTGCTCCGAGGTAGCCTGGGGGAGAACTGGTTTAGCCGGCGTGGCAATTGAAAAAAAAAGGTTTAGTCTACTAGGATCTTGGTGTGTGTCAATGGGAGAAGTCTGCCAAAGAGAGAAGGAAAGAAAAAAAGCATGATAGAGCAGCTTTAGTTTCCATTCATAGAGGCAGATTGTCTGGAAGGAGCAAGGCGATGGGTTTACTCCGCCTGCCCTGCGTGAGTCAGATCCGTCCCGGAAAACTGCACTCCGCTCTGGGCAGGGCTCTGAGCCGGGCCTGACATTCTAGGGCACAGGTGAAGGAGAGAGCCCCCGCAGTTCACTCCCAATTGTCCGGATGTTCTAGAATTCCGGCTCCCATCCCAGGCTTCCCCATTGAGAGGGAAGCAAACCATATGCGACTCTTAAGAACAGAGAACAAACTAAGGGTTGCTGGAGGGAGGTGAGTGGGGGATGGGCTAGACGGGTAAGGAGGGCACTTGCGATGAGCAATGGGTGTTGTGTGCAAGTGATGAATCACTAAGTTCTGCTCCTGAAACCAATATTATACTATATGTTAACTAACAAGAATTCAAATAAAAAATTGGGAAAAAAAAGAAAAGGTAAAAAGGCATTTGCTCACTTGGTACTTATTCTCTGCAAAGCATGGGAATTGTCCAGAGGACAATTCACTTTGATGAAGCTTATGCCTTTTTTTTTTTTTTTTTGAGGGAGAGGGTGCAAATGAGAAAGGGCATAGAGAAAGAGAGAGAGAGAGAGATAAAGAGAAGTGGGCTCACCCAAAGTAGGGCTTGAGCTCACCCAATATGGGACTCGAACTCATGAGCTCACCCAATATGGGACTCGAACTCATGAACCGTGAGATCATGACCTGAGCCAGAATCAGAGGCTTAACTGTCTGAGCCACTCAGGCGCCCTGTGAAGCTTAAGCTTTAAGCTCCTCTCCCACCTGGGTCCCTCCTAAGGCAGTGGACGAGCCCAGTGATGTGTTTGTATGGTTGTTTGTTTTACTAAATTTGTGTGCCTAAGATATGGTAACTGTAATCAGTTAAGGCTGTTACCTCTTTCGAGTCTGACCTCCCTTCCATGACGTCACGTTTCCTCACACTTATGTTGGGTGCTCTTGAAGGAGGGGGGGTGGCAGCAGTTTTTGACCTTGTGAAGAGGAAGCTGAGTGGAATTTTCAGAACTGAGTTCAGTGGCATGGATGCGTGTAGTTGGCTGCCATTCCTAAGCATATTCTGGTGTTTGCTAGCCTTCCTGGGGTGGGTATACACTCCAGGAATACTCTTAACCTCCATGGTAGTGACTTACCAGGTGTCATGACCAAAGGCGCAAGGCGAGGGTCATAGAGTGATAGGAGCGGACCCTACAGAACCCAGAACCAGAAGCAACTAGGCGATGGAGGAGGAACAAGACTTGAAGCGTGCAGAGCCGTAATCTAGTCTGTGGAAAGTTCTCCTGAGTATCAGACAAGTAAAGCTGAAAATGGCAGACTGAGTCCCATCCATGCTTAGACAAAATAGAATTTCCTTCCTGTTAGGTAACGTAAAACATACCACTGCAATGCGGACGTCAAACCAATGACACATTATAAATGAGGGTCATTAAATACTTAAGATTTGCCCCTTAGTGAGAATGTTTAAATGCCCCCAGTCCTCATAGTTTTTTTGTTTTTTTAATATTTTGTTTTTGAAGGAGAGAAAGAGCATGAGTGGGCAAGAGCAGAGAGAGGGAGACACAGAATCCGAAGCAGGCTCCAGGCTCTGAGCTGTCAGCACAGAGCCCAATGTGGGGCTTGAGCCCACAAGCTGTGAAATCATGACCTGAGCCCAAGTCGGACGCTTAACTGACTGAGCCAGCCAGGCGCCCCATTTATAGGAAATAACTTGATAAATAGAACACAATTTTTGGTCTTACAGAATTTTTGTCATATGAAAAGGCAGTTAAAGATTATGCAGCCACAAAGATTGGGAGGCCGAATGTACTTAAGAGGGGTCTTGGGCAGTTAAGGAATAAAAATATATGCTAATTTTCTGGTTTTGTTTGTCGGGTTTTAAAATTTGCATTTTGCCCTCAGCTCCCCCTTCATTCTGGAGACATAGTCGCTGTGTACCTTATCTGGTATTTATAATTTTATAGTAGTTTTCTTAAAGAAGGCCTTCTGCATTGGATAAACTATAGGATCCACCCTGGCTGGGTTTCAGAGGTCAAACATGAATGTGACCAGTGACAAGGGCCTCAAGAGAGAGGCTAACCACTTGCTCTGAGGGGTCCGGAGTCTCTGGGGACACCTTTACCAGCACCTCAGCTCTCAACCCTGTCCTTATCCTGGGATTCACAACTGTCTTCCTAAAAGAAAGATCCCTTTTTAAAAAAACCCACACAAACCTCTCCTTCCCTCTACAAATCACATGCTCCGAATAGAACACCGGTGTCTCTCTTACACTCCCTTCTTGAATTCTTGGACATCCCGGAATGTCCTTCCCCCTAAGTGACTTAGAGTGATCCCTCAGACATGTCATCTCGGGTCAGCCAATTCCAGACTGGAGTCCTGGGCTTCCTCACTCACCAGCGTCCTGACCTCGGTTAAGCCATTTGACCTTTCCTCACCTCTACAGTAGGGATCGAAATGCCAACTCCGAGGGCTATGAAAAGCCACTAAATGAGTTAATGTATGTAAAACATTGATCAAGTTTAAAGCTCCGAACAAACCTTAAGTAGTCGTATGACCCATCCTTCAAAGTCCAGTTCAAATGCTGCCACTTTTATAAAGTGTGCCCCAGCCGCACGCCACTGAGCATTTCCTACTTTGCACACTACACCGGCTTCTTTGTTTTCCTTGTGAGCCAAGTGCCACTTGCCATTGGGAAGTTATTCACTTGTTCATTCATTCATTTATCTCTTAAGTATTTATTGAGCTCCTCCTGGTACCGGACACAAGCTTTCTCCCTCACTGCATTTGTGAACTGGGCAGAGGCTGTCTTACTTTCTATGTGTTCCCTCGAGCACTTGGCTCATTGCTGTGCACGCACTCAGGAATGCACAGTAGGAATGGTTGTTTTCCTGGGGTGACATTTGAGCTGTGCCTCGAAGGTTGGGGAGGGTTAGATGGGGGGTCGTTTCTGGGAAACAGAACCTGAGCCCGGCTTCTTCCACGGCGGTGGTTCCAAAGTACTGACTAAATGTTATATTCATTTGAAGGAACTTAAACATTTTTAAAAAAAATTTTGATTTGTTTTTGAGAGAGAGAGAGAGATAGCAAGCAGGGGAGGGGCAGAGAGAGAGAGAGAGAGAATCTGAAGCAGGCCCCAGGCTCTGAGCTGTCAGCATAGAGCCTGATGTGGGGCTCGAACCACGAACCGTGAGATCATGATCTGAGCTGAAGTCGGACGCTTAACTCACTGAGCCACCCAGGTGCCCCATCATTCGAGGGAGCTTTAAGAGGAGTTGGGGATGCCCGATCCCTGCCACCTGCCCCCAACCCCCAACATGATTCCAGTGTGCAGCTGGATTTGCTTATGGCTCCAAGATCATTGTATTATTTGGTGACAGAGATGCTCCTAGCAACTGCTAGTCATCTCATGACCCTGGGGTCACAAACACCACTTAATGTCCTAGTGCCTGAATCCTGTGAAGTCACTTGTATTTTTGGTGCACCTGCTGAAGGCCAGGTCGGGGGCTGCTTTCTAATTATTTGTTTGTTTATTTATTGTTCCATTATTCCACTGGAGTTTGTAGCAGGTGGGTCTGGGAGATGTTACCATGCCAGGACTACATTCTCCCATGTTTCTTACCTTTCTAGAACCTTCTGCGCCACCCCCTCCCCCACCCCAAGAACTGAAAAACAAAAAGACCCCGAGCCACCCACAGGAGAAAGAGAGAAAACTTGAGCGTCCCGCCCCTCCCCCACGTCCTGATTTCCTCTCCCCTTCCCTATGCCTCTAATCGGATTTTTACACCTCATTTATGTGTTTTTAGTCAGCTCATGCTCGTGTTTTCTTTCTTCCCTCCCCGTGAACAGCTTCTCCTCCAGGCCTACCACCTGCGATTATGCCTCCGCGCAGACGTGTGGAGCAGCATTTAATAACAGGGGCGCTCCCCTGACAGTGGTTTTGATAAGGGTGGTGGGGAAGGTTCTTTCGGAGGCGCACTCGGCAGAGAAAGGCTCGCCTGGTATCACAATCTGAGATGCTCCAGGCTCCACCTGTAATTATACCTTCTCAGCCTCCCCTATCCACCTCCCTTTCAGGGGAAAACTATAGTGGGTGACACTCACCTCTGCGTCGGGGGGAAGGCGCCAAGCCCTTAAGCAGAGGGAGCAGGGGTTTCGGTTGGGAAATTGGTATTTCTTTCTTTATCTGCCCTGCGGGTGCTGTCAGTACCAGAGGAAGAGTTCCGGCTGCGGTTGGAAAGATCACGCCTTCAGGCTGTAAAAATAACAACGTTTTACCTTTATGGGGGGCTTGTTCCCAAAAGAAATTATGCCTCCATTACCGGCCATTTTAGACCATTAGTGATATGTTTGCATTTCCCCAAGAATATTTACCTTTCCCTGCAGGGAACCGAGACCAGTCTGTGCCGTTCAACAGTTAGTAACAGTGATCAAAGCTCAGGACTTCAGCTTAAGGAACAAACAGTGAGGTTTCGGAGTTGAATTTCAACTCACTAATTGGCTCTGCAAGTGCCTTTGTTTTTCCTTTCTACTCCCTCAGTGCCCTTGTCTGTCTTGAGCTGGCCTCCCTGGGTGCTAGAGAATTCTAAGCAAGGAACAGGGAGCAGAGAGCCTCCCAGGAGCGGGACTGTCTCTCTCTAAAACCTCAAGGTTTGCTATGGAGATTCCCGCCAAGGAGCTTTTGTCAGCTGGATGTTAGTGTACGTCTCCATGCCTCCGGTATAATTATGGTATCTCCCTATGAGGTTTATTTGAAGATTAGGTGAGATCATGCATACAAACTCAGCAAGTGCGTGGCAGAGAGTTCCTGCTCGTTAAATGGGACCTGTTTCTATTGGGTGTTCTTTCCTCTTAATAGACAAGTGGTGACCAAAGCCTACCGGGATGACCCTTCTCCACCATCTCCCCCTGAGGAGCCAATAAGGGAATAGAAAGAAGCCTTCTGAAATCGCCCGCACCAGAGGAAATTAATAGCTGAAGGACCCCCTGTTGCTTTCAATCCGTGATCCCACCTATAACAGAAATCTTCCCAAGTCATGTCTAGTGGGAGAAGCTTCCACCCTCTGCTCGATATTTCCAGGGCCAGAGAGTCACTGTTTTCAAGGAGGCCTATACCACCTTTCGAGTTTAAAAGTTCTTGTTCATATGAAGCTCAGAGCCGTCTCTCTGTAACTTTGACCTGTATCGTGGTGAATGGGACTGTAATCAAGTCAAACATTAGGATGGAGATTTGAATTCTCCTGCCTCTGAGCTTCTTTGAGTCTAGTCTTTTCCTCGTTCATAAACAGGGGTAGTTATTACTCCGACGCCCCCCATTACCTTCCGCCACTGGCGAGGATTGACTGGGACCACGTTGGTTTCAAAAGTACTAAGCAATTTAAGGGCTATTCATTAGGCTTTTGGGCAACACACAATGCGTTTACTTTGTTTTCCACATGACCAACTCTTGAGGTGAATTACGGAAGTTTCCAGACACAAAAATAGAACGATAGGATCATACGCTCACCATGTACTCTTCACTCAGCTTCGGAAATTACCAATACTTTCGCTAATCTCGTCATGTGCTTTCTTGAGCTGTTCCCATCTGCCTTCCTCCTGGGAACTTTCCAGGTTGCCAAGTGTCCCTATTGAAATGAAATGACAACAGATTGTTAGTCGTGAGGACAGAGAGCTTGTCTGTATTGTCTGTCTTGTCTACCATTGTGTCTCTAGTGCCTGGTACTGCCCTGGTCATGGGAGGCTCTTAATCAACAATTGTTAACTAAGTGGACTAAAAGAAGTGTTTGTGTCTGTAACATTCTTTCAAGTATTGTGTCCTCTACGGCAGGAAACAGGTTCTTTCCAGTACCAGAGTCTAAGTCTTGATAATAAAAATTCATTGACCACAGTTAGCCAATGATGGAACTTTGGGCCCCTGCTGGATGGAGCGTTGGGGCAACGTAGACCTTATTGTGTCATTGGTTTGGATAAAAAATCACTCCCAGATGCTCTTTGGTGTATGCCTTCAGGATTTCCTAAGAGCAGATCTAGGAGCCCCCTCAGTGCTTCTCTTTCTCAAGGCTCAGCTAGCCACCCCTCCAGTGCACCCGAGCCCTCCCCAAAGTCAGGTCGAAGCATCAGTGCTATTTCCAAGAGGAGCAGGAGGTCCTCAGAGCTCACGATGAGTCCCGTTACTTCTTGTGCTCATTCACACGGTACAGTGACCATGGGCCCACTGGGACTTATAAGCAGCTAACATGGATACTGTATATCTTCCAGGGCACCTGGGTGGCTGAGTTGGTTGAGCCTCTGACTCTTGATTTCAGCTCAGGTCATGATCTCATGGTCGTGGGATCGAGCCCTGCTTCGGGCTCCGTGCTGAGCATGGAGCCTGCCTGAGATTCTCTCTATCTCTTTGCCCTTCTTCCCCATTCATGTTCTCTCTCTCTCTCAAAATAGCATATCTTCCAGTGCCTGGCATAGAATAGGCATGCGATGCTTTTAAACCCACACTGTAGCTTTCTGTGCCTGCTTCCACTGTCTTCCACGCTTGGTCTCTTTTAGGGAGAAGCACTGGGCGCCAGGCGTTATGGCAGGTGCAACAGCCTGGTGTCGTCAGGTCACTCGAGGGAATTTGGAATGTTGAAGGTACTGCTGGTAACTGCCCTATTCTTGCTCGAGCGTTCCTTGGTGCCCTTTCAGAGGCACAAATGAGACTTGTCTTGGCCGGCCACAAGATGAGTAGGTCTCCACTTACCCGCCCTATCTTAAAAGTTTATGGAGTAGCCTTAATAGAGTTCTGTACTGAACTGTGTGCCTTAATGTACACAGTCCAGGTGGTCTCAACACCTTACCTCTCAAGGCTGCATCCTTGGAACGGTGCCCCACAGTGCGAATGGTGGGCAGAACATATATTCCAAGGACAGGGGAGGGGGTGAGTAGCCTCCAATCGCCCAGGGCCAGCTTGCAGGCCAACTAGTGGTCAACATCCTCTCGGTGACCCCGTCCAGCAGACTGCCATTGCTCCCGAACTGTACAAACTCCAACTGTATCCTTTAGAATAACACAGCAGTGGGAAGGCTCCCGGTGATGCCCACGCTGTTGGGATCCAGGAGCTGAAGAGTAATGAGTCTCAATAAACAGCCTATCGACCACCGAGGAGTGAAGTGAGCCTGTGGGTTCCTCTCTCGACTTTCTCCCTCGGTGCGTTATTACTGGGCTGTATGTGTTCCCTTTGTCTCAGCTGCTTCCAGAATCAATAGCCAGCAATGATTTCCTCCAACCAGTGCAAATTATACACAGGCGTGCTGGGGGCCTGGGGCGACTGGGCAGGCAGTTCCCAGGCAATCTGTCCCTGGGGCACTTTCGTGACTCCAACCCTCTTGCATACTCTGATCCCGAGTCTGAGAAATGGTGGCATGTGTGTTAGTTGACAGAGATTCTTCTCTCTAGATCTTCGGAATTCTGGAGTGACCACGGGGAGGATAAGGCACACCCAGAAGTATGAGTGTTGCCTTGTGGAAGAAGGGAAGCCAGTGTTAATAGCATGAACGTTGGTGTCAGCCAGACCTCGGTTCAAGTCCAGCTCTGTCTCTCATTAACGGTATGAACTTGGTGAGTTGCTTAACCACCAAAACCACATTTTTCTTCATTTGAGATTAAAAAGACCTCACTGGCTTGTCATGGGGATTAAATGAGATAAAATATTTCACCGTGCTATGCTTAACACAGTCCCTGGAAACTGCTCAATAAAGGATAGTCCTTTCCATTGTTATCTGGTGTACTTCCTTCCTTGCAATATTTTTAAGTTATTCGTGTTCTCTTGGATAAGGTTCAAGGAGAGCAAGATGTGGAAAGTGGGACTTTGTACAAAGAGAGTAAGATTAAGAAGTTGAGGGTGGTTTATTCCTTCTGCCTGTCCATGTTTCTTCTGCAGGAATGAGCATGTCTCTTCCATCATGGCTCCATAGGGGAACAGAACAACCCCCAGGGCTTCCTCAGTCAAGGTTCTGACACCGGCCACTCTTGATTTGGTTCTGGGGCCCAGCACTGTTGGGAAAACTGGTCTTGGCATCCACCCAGGCAGAGGACCAGAGTCTGACAGTTGGATGTATAGATCTGAATCTCAGGAGAAAGGGTTTGGGCTGGGGACCTGTACTTGGGAATCTGTGGGTGAAAGACCTAACCCATGACTCTGTGAGTGCACAGGGAGTGTGTATGATAGAAACAGGACCACAGTGAGGTTCTGGGAGCACCAACATTTAAGGGAAATAAAGACCCATGATCCTTACAGCAGAACGATCAGAGAGGGAGAAAGAATTGGGGAGAGAAATGTCAAGGTCTCATTACACCAGAACCTCGGGGTATGGTACCTTACATAGCAAGCAGGACTTTGCAGATGTGATTAAGGATCTCAAGATGAGGAGCTTGTTTGTGGTAGGGCCAGTATAATCACAGGGGTCCTCATAAGGAAAGAAGAAGGCAGGAGGGAGAGAGAGAAAGATGTGGGGAAGGAGCAGAGGTTAGAGTGATGCGATTGTTGCCTTTGAAGCTGGAAGAGGGGCCCAAACCAAGAATGTCAACAGCCCCTAGAAGCTGGAACAGACAAGGGATGGATTCCCCCTAGAGTTCCAGGGGAATTGGCCGACACCTTGGTTTTAGCCCAGGGAGACTCTGACCTCCAGATAGTAAAGATTCACTTCTAAATAAAGGTAAACTTATATTGTTTAAACCACCAGCAGCAAAAGGAAACTAATACAGTCTCTAAGGAAATAAAGTGCTCAGTGGAGGTGGGAGTGTTGGACGTTGGCCACGCCCTAGGGGGATGGGGGGCAGCAAGAATGGGTGTCGCTTCAAGTCAAGGTAGCACATATATTTCCTAAAGGGGATGGAAATGACAAGTTTGAGGACCAGGCTCAAGATGACGGGTGGGACTTCATTTACCCGGGGTATGGGTGATAAGCCAGGCCAGAAGAGGTTGGGACTCAGCACCAAGCCTACCTGCTAGGGTCAGCCATGAACCCAACTGCCAAGACTGCAGGGGCAGACCGAAGAAAGGCCCAGCAATCCCTGGTTGCTTCCCAAGTGGCACCGGCAGGTGGGCAGAGCTCCACAGTGGGAAGGGGGTGGGGCTCTTCTAGTTGGACAGCCCTGCAGATTCTTGGCATCCAGAATGCCTCTCAGGGGGGCGCCTGGGTGGCTCAGTTGGTTAAGTGTCTGACTCTTGATTTCGGCTCAGGTCACAATCTCACTGTGAGTTCTAGCCCCGTGTCAGTCTCCGTGCTGCTGACCATGCAGGGAGCCTGTTTGGGATTCTCTCTCTCTCTCTCTCTCTCTCTCTGCCCCTCCCCCCACCTCTCTCTCTCAAAATAAGTAAGTAAACTTAAAAAAAAAAATAATGCTTCTCAGGAGGAAACAGGCAAAGTGGCTGACTGGGTTGGGGTTCAGGTTTAGGGCTTCAGTCCAAGATGGGGCCCGAAATATGCGATACGCCTCCGGCAGCCGGACTAAAGCAGAAAACGAAGGAAAAGGTCTGCTTTGGGTGAACCAAGGTGCCAGTCTGGGTTTCAGAACAGTCTCCGGAGAAGGAGAGGCAGGGGAGCACAGGGCGTGGGAGTCCGAGCCGAATGTCAGGACGCTGGCTTGGAGCGGTTCAGGTCTCTTTCTGGCTCCACTTCCGGTCTGGGGTGGGCGGGAGGGCGGCGCAGGTGCGGGGCGGGTGGGGCCTGTCGGGGAGGGTCACCTCAGGAGACTGGGGTGGGCAGCAACCAGCCTCAGCCACAGGCTCTTCGCATGTTGCTGGCCGAGGCGGCCAGTCCGAGGACGGAGCAGAGGAGGTGCAGTCAGGGAGGAGAGAAGGTGAGTAGTGAATAGTCACTTAGGGATGAGCCAACTACTTTTATTAGATTTTTTGTTTCTCGGCCCAAGACGCTGAAGCTCCAGGGAGAGGTGACTCGCCCCGGCTCCCGGAGCTACTGGGGCAAAGGCAGCAACGCACCGTGATCTCTGAACTCCCTGGCTTGGGTCCTTCGCCTTGCTCAGGGCCAGCTCCCCAAACGGGGCCAGGGCATGATTTGTGCTTGGCTTGGACCCACGCGTGCATATTTCACAAGGATCCTACAGTCTTGGCTTCCCTTTGGTAGGGAAAATTCTCTTTATGTGAACACCCGAGACCTGGACACCGCGTTTGGTAAAGCCGTTGCCTTTTCCATATTGGCACGAGCCAGGCGGAGTGGAGATGAGATGGGAAAGGACCGGCAATGGGTCTAATGGATTCCTTATGGAGACCCGACCCTTGCATTTTCTCTCTCTTAATTCACGACGCGATGTCCTCCCGTGGAATATTTCTGTGATGGAAGCCTCTCCAAAGACGAAATCACACCCCGTCGGAGATGGCAGAGTGAGAGGTAAAAATAGATGAATCTGCAAGCCTTTGTTTGCTGAGGACCTGTTGCCCCGTGCAGGGTGGGGACGGGGGCACAGCTAACGTTTGGTGCTATTTAACAGTCAGGCAGGCCTGGGTCCCATCCTCCGAGATTCTAACTGGGTAGCTTTGCAGTGGGGACTGGGCATCCAAAAGTAGTTCTCCCGCTGTCAAAGGTAATGTCCCGCCCATGACAGTTTCACTCCTGGCGGTTTGCTTATCCCACCACCCCCTGGCTTGCAGAAGAAATCCTTGCGGAGGCAGGAATTGGAAACCCGGCCTTTTGTGAGATCAGCAGGGGGCGGGCGGTGGGCAGGCAGACTCCCCAGGGTTTGAGCTCAGCTCCGTCGGTCCTTCCTTACCTGCCTCACGAAGAGTCTGGAGCTATGCCCCACTTTCTGGAGAAACGACGTGACGGCCCTGCATTCGTGAGTTCGAGGATGTGAATGTTTCCCCTGACGGTGTTAAAAGCCTGTCACCTAAATCCTTCCAAGTCCTCTCCCTGCTCACACGCCACATGCAGGTTTCACTTCCAGAACAAGTCACCGGCTCGTAGCACATGTGATTCCCATTAGCCTGCTGGCTTCCTCTGGTGGGGCTGCTCTGGATGTCCAAACGTATCCTTCTCTCTTTCTTATTTTACTGGCTTGGCGCAGGAGGGAAGAGGCAGGGTACAGAGTTTGGTCTCTGATGATAGTGGAATATTTCCAGATGCTAAGTGTATAATCCCTTTGGTTCCGCTGTGCCTGCCAAGGGAGAGCATGACAACTGTGTGCTACGGGACACAGCAGAGTAAAACAAAAGTGTAACGCGATGCTGTTAGCACGCTGCGCTTGAGGAGAAACGAACACAGTGTCATTAGCATGCGTGCCGACCCACTTTTTTCCCCTTTGTGTGTATTGTCAAAGAATTTTGAATGGAAATATAGTCGAGGGGAAGAGGTAAAACGGTTTGACAGAACAAAAAAGCGTCTGTTAATGGTGTGTTTCTCTGGTTCTTAGCCAAGGAGAGTCTCTGAAAATTGTTGATCGGTGAATACACTCAAGTTGACCAGAGAGATGGAGGTGAACGGTCCCCCGGCAGAGGTGGTGGGGAGAAAATCCTTAATGATTCTCTTCTTTCCCTTCATGGGGTTGGCTTATTTGGGGAAACGTTTCTCAATGATGGGAGGCGATGGGTCATATGCAAAGATACACAGGAGGGAGTAGAAAAGCAAGGACCTGAATATGTGCATGTGAAATAGAATCTGTCCGATTTCTGCGCCTGGCTGCTCCTGGAATTCTTCGAGGTCTCTTGTGCTCAGAGCACCTGTACCCCTTCTGGAAACTGACCCCATTGCCTCCTGATGGGCTTTCCAGATCCTGGACTCTGCCTTTCTTCAAGACCTCTGATGATATAGCTTATTGCCAAACTCCCCAGGTACCAAATGCCACCTGCATGGACTGACTGTTTATTCCATTGCATCCCTGTCCAGCTCTCCCTGTCACTGCTGGTCTGTTTGGTCTCTGGGTCTTGGCCAAGTCCATTCCTAAGAGATGGCCCACGGTTATGCCAGCATCCTGAATTCAAACTTACTTTGTTTCCTGTTACACCACCCTTGCTAATGCTTGACCTGTATGGTTTCTATCTATCTCCAGAGAGTCACCAAACTGTCCTAGAAACCTGGGTTCCCATTTTGGAACCCTGGGCATGTTGCTTAACTGCTCCGTGTCCCTGATTTCATCCCAAAAAGGGATGGTGGAAGCTGCCCCTTACACCTTTGCAACTTGGAAGACCAACTAGCCCAAAGACGCTTGATCGAAATTAACCACACTTTCCTGGTGTCTTCATTGAGTCTGTGTTTGCTGTTTTTCCAGAGTGTACTTCACCTCTCTGAGACGGCAGGCATCCTCAGAGGGGGGCTCGAGTTTGTGATTCAGTTTGGAGAATGCTTAGGATATTTTCAGAAATATAGAATGCCATTGGGAATTTTTTCTCGTAAAACAATTTTGTTCAAACTTTTCACATCCATTTGTAACATCACAGTCTTTTATATCGTAAATCTACTTTTCAGGCTATTTAACAAATATTTTCAGAAGCCATTATCACTTCTGTCCAACTCTTGATAACTGCTATTTGATGGTTCAAGGGCAGGGATATAACAAACATCCCTGGGAAGGGCAAACTAAGCAAATGCAATAGGTTCTTCCATAAGTCAAGAGCCTGGCAAGTTTGGGGTTAAAGTACCAATCGCACCATGTAAATAAGAATATTTTCTGGTTCGTTTCGCTTTGGTGGCCATGACATGAAGTGATAAAATCACCTGAATTAAATTTGGAAGAGGTTTTGTGTCTTTTTAAAAAAATTCTCTTTGTATTTTAAACAGAGAAATCCACCCTCTCTTCTTTTAGCCCACACCTTTAGTGAAAATAAAACTGGCAACTTGGTGTTTATCCCATTAGTATTCAATTATATTTCCCAGATAAACAGCTGGAGGCCATCTCTTCAGTGACAAATGTGTTTGATTTGACTTAATCACCACCACAAGGCACATCATTTACCAACATTTGCTGTAGTACGGTTTTAACAAGTAGGGTGATTCACCCTGGGAGAGGAGAGAAAAAGAATACAAAACACCAAGAGACGGAGAGGAAAAGGCAAGCATGGAATTAGAAAGGTATCTGGGCCTTAAAATAATTCCCACTTTTATCGAACCCATAATGTTGACACAGAGAGGTGCACAAATCACAAGGATACCTACGGTGCAATAAACTATCACAGTGTGAACGTAACCGTGCGCCAGCACCCAGACCAAGAGCTAGAACATATCCATAGTGCAGAAGCATCCTTCCATACCCCTTGCACGCCTTACTCCCCCAAAGTGACCAATATCTCTTATGCTCTTGTTTATAGTTTTTAAGCGTCTTCGCCACTTGTCATTCTAGAAGTTTCTTAGCCATCCCTTTGGAGGGAGTCGTTGGTATGCTTATAGGCTAAGGTTTCCATGAGTCAGGTGCTCAACCTGAGCACTGTGTCCTGAAGTTGAATTGTGGCTGGAAGGGGAGCTAAACGTTGTGAGGAGGGACACGAATGCACTGTCTCTTTCCTTCCATGAACTGAAAGCCACAGCGCTCTCTTCCCTTCGGCTACTTACCTCTTCAAGACGGACTCTGGCGGACACCTGATCTACCTCTCTGGGTTGCAGGGAAGCTCTAATGACATAATGGATGTGAAAACACTTCTAGCTGGATAAAGTACTGTACAATTATTACATCCCTTACCTAATGTGATGGAGAGACACTGATAGCAGAGGGAGTCATTTCGAACAAGAGGAAGACAAGTACACATGTATCTAAATCCAAAGAGGTACTGATCCCGATGGTGTTAAATGGCCCTAAATGTTTCTCCGAGTCCGGAGAAGTGCCATTAACTTAACTCTTCAGGGCACAGCCTTAATAAGGCTGGAGTCACGTAATAACCTCCAGGTCTTAGAGCATTCAAGCTGCTATCACAAAAATACCATAAATGCGGTGGTTTATACATAAAAAAAAAAAAACCCCAACAATTAATCTCTCACAGTTCCGGAGACCAGGGGAGTCCAAGATGAAGGCGCTGCTAGATTTGGTGTCTTGTGAGAGCCTATTTCCTCGTTCTGTGACTACTGTCTTCTTACCATAATCTCACTTGGTGGGAGCTTTCTAGAGTCCCTTTTTTATAAGGGCACTAATCGCATTCATGATGGCTTTGATCTAATCCCCACCCCAATTCCCCACCTCCAAATACCATCTGGTTGGGGATTCAGTTTCAATGTATAAATTCTGGGGGACACAGTCAGTCTCTAAGTGTCCATATGGCCTAATCGACTTTGTTTTGTTGTGTGTGTGTTCCTATTTCCCCAGTGGGATCCAGTTTATATAGAAATGTGAACTGTTACTTATTCATCTGTTACAGATTACGGTTAGATTATCAGAGTATTAGGGGAAAAGATCAAAGTCTATAACCTACTGATAGAGAACTACTTTTTCACGAAGAGCAACATATTCTAACATTTGTGATATGAAATAACAGTCCTCCAGTGCTTTGGTTGGGCTTCTGGCAACTTCTGGAACATAGAACCGGGAGACACCCAGGCAGTGTGTTAGGCCTTGGTGAGGTATGGTTGAACAAAGCACTTACGTTCCTTGCCCAATGACATTTCAAATTTCTCAGCAAGCTTTTCTCATATCATGTAGTTCCCTTCTTATTCTGTTGTGTTTTCATTTCTGTGTGTTCTTTTTTTTTTTTTTTTTTAATTTTTTTTATGGCTTTCCATTCCAGGGACATAGAGACCAGATGTGGCCCGTTGAAAAGAAGTTTTCTGAAATTCCTTTCTGTATTTCAGTGATTTGCTGCTTCTTTCTAGTCTAGGTAATGAAATTCTTTCCCACTGCTTCCACATTTTTGTTTCACTAGGTCTTCGATGGTGATGACTGTATTTACTCAGTGTGTGGTGGTGGTGGTGGTGGTGGTGTTCTTATCCTTGGCAGAGGGAGACATGTTTTGTCACAGTTCTTACTAATGGTTGGATGTGTGCACTGCCTGCTGGGTTCCCTTTGCACGGGGTCAAACATCCTTCTCAGAGATTCGGTGAACGCCACTCCCAAGACCAACTCTCAAATGTACGGCAGATTTAGTCCAGGGAGGTTCTGCTAGCGAAGGAGGGAGTTTTCAGTCCCACAGCCTGTGGCGTAACACGTGTAGGAAGTGAAATCCTTCCCTCCCAGAATATACTGCTCCAACAGTAGAGCTTCAATGGCTCTTGCCGGGAACCTTCTTCCCCAAGCTTTTACCTTCTGGAATGCTTCAGACTCCTGTGCTCCCACAGCCATTTCTTCTACCGTGACCAGTTATTTTCTGGGAGTGGGGGCTTCTAACCGAACATTGAGAAAGAGCTCCCAATTTGGGTGAGGAGCGGTAGAGTTTAGAGGAAGGGACTTGCTCTCTGATGGTCTAAAAGAAAAAATCAGCATTCTTGCAGGAGAGAAGATACTGCCTAGGTTTCAGATGACACAGATCTTGAACCAGAGAGCAAACTGGGGAGAAGGGAGGAAGGATATATATCTGCTTTCACCCCCAGTGAGCCCTCAGTTGTATTTTCCCTTCCATTTCCACATCGGTCTTCAGAAAGGAAGATCTCCCCAATGCTATGGAGAAACTGACTGGCTATTGGGTCTGGTTTTTCATGGAGTTGTGAATTTTAATTTTTCTGTGTTTTAAAAGACATTTTAATTAAAAGTTGGGAAAGGCTCTTTCAGGGCTGCTAAGTGGAGGATATTTAAAACTAGAAGCTGAATACAGCCTATTACTGCTTAATGGCATAATCATATTTATCCTTTTCTCCTTCAACCTGCCTTATTTTCTACTTAATGAAGTTCTTTGTTTTCTCTCATCACAAATATTATTTCCTTTAAATACCTGGAACTTTTCTATTTCTGTTTGAATGTAATCAGAAGGATACTTTCCCCACCCATCTCCTATCGTTTCACAATTAAACCTATTTAGATCAAATTGTGGTGGGTTTTTTTTCCCCTATTCTTGATACATTTGAATCTACAACTCTGCTTTGAACCCAGATGTCAGAGTGGGTAGGAGATGTACTTAGACTCACTCCCGTCTTCCTAATCCCTACTTTTTGTTATACTCTTGTGTCTTGGAAACTGCACCTTCATTTTTTTCCCCTTCCTTTCCTTCTTATTTTTTCAAGTTCATACAGTAAAATGACACAGTGCAATATTTAAATGACCTATGTAGCTAACCATCATCCTTTTAGTGTGTGGTCAGGTGCTATAGGCTAAAGAGTATAGTTCTTTTTTTTTTTGAGTTATTTATTTTTAGAGAGAGAGAGAGTGCATGGGGAGGGACAGAGAGAGATTTCCAAGCAGGCTCCACGCTGTCAGCAAAGAGTCGACATAGGGCTCCATGCCACATACCATGAGATCATGGCCTGAGCAGAAATCAGGAGTCAGATTCTTAACCGACTGGGCCACCCAGGTGCCCCTAAAGATTATACTTCTAGAGTAGTCTTTGATAAGTGCTGTTGACCCCTTCTCCACTTGTCCTTATTCCCTAGAGATGTCTCCAGCCTCTCCTGCCCCCAGGATTCAGTAGCGTCCAGGGTCTAACCAGCCTCTCCCGCATACCCAGGCTCGTGGATCCAGCTGTCTGGCTGATGTCTCGTCTCCCAAGTCAAAGGGACTTCTCTCAGCTAAAGGCACTGAAGCAAAACTCTCGATTCTTCTTTTCCCACCTAAATTCCCCTGTATTATGTCTCCCCTGTTCTCATCTCAATAAGTCCATTCCACCAGTCATCCAGTTAAAAACTTTAGGATCACTCTAGAGTCTTCTTTCTCATATCGTGTTCAATCTACCAAATCCTGCCAGCTCTCATTTAAATATATGTCCTGAGGGGTGCCTGGGTAGCTTAGTTGGTTAAGCATCCAACTTTTGATTTCCACCCAGGTCATGATCTCACAGCTCATGAGTTCGAGCCCTGCGTCGGGTTCTGCGCTGGCAGCGTGGAGGTTGCTTGAGATTCTCTCTCTCCCTCTCTCTCTGCCCCTCCCCCCCAAATAAATAAATAAACCTTTAAAAAACAATAAAAAATAAAATACGTCCTGACTACAGCACCGCTCGCCATCGACATCTCTACATCTACATCTCTGTCTCTGTCCTTATTTCCACTCTGACTCTGCAGTCTCTTCTCCCACCCAGCCACCAGAGTGATCCATGTAAAATGCAAATAAAATCATGTCCCTCTTCTGTTCCAGAGTGAAATGCCTTGTCCTCTCCATGGGCGGCAAGGCTCTGTGTCATCTTGTTCATGGATCCCATCTAGGTGTCTCTCATCCTTTACTGTCGTCTGCACTTGAGACGGTCTTCCACCAGACGCCTGCAGAGCTCAGCCCCTCCCTTTAGGTCTGTTCAAACATCACTTTAGCTGCAAAGTCGTTTCTAACCACCCTGTTCCAAGAACACCCTCAACCACCCAATCCTTCGGCCTCACTTTGTATTTACCAGTTTCTGTGTTTACTGTCTTCCCCACCGTTTTGCTCACTGTTCTCTCTTCAGTGCTCAGAACAGCTCCAGGCCCAGGTGTGTCTGATGAAAATAGGAAAGAGTAGAACCTCACAGGTTTGTACTTTCCATTCATCAGATACCTTCACGTCTGGTTAGCAGTTTTCACACTTCTCCTCGCTACAGCAGGTTCTCTGCAACCAAAGTCTTAAGAAGGAGACAAATATGGGAAAGGAGACGAATATGGTATAATTGGAGTCCTCTGACTGGGAGAGGGAGAGCTGGCCCAGGGAAGCTCCCCTCTCTCTGAGCCCCCTTTACCCTTCATCTCCCCTGAGTAGGTATGAAAAACACCATTATGGGTTATCTCAAAATCAATTCCTAGAACTACTGTCGAGGCAGACACGGTTACCCCCGTTTCCCGAATAATGAGAATTATTATATTATTATTCGGCTGAATAATGAGACAGAGTAAACTGGGTACGAAAACATGGTGGATGAGTAAGCCATGGCCACAAAATGGCAGCTCATCTGCTGACCCCACATCCTGGTTCCTTCCCTCTGTACTAGTGGCTTGTTCCTTCTCAATTAATTATCCTTCACTCGTGGCACCCTGTTCTCTTTCTGGGTCTTTCCTTCTGTTTACCCTGTTTATAATGACATGATTTGGGTTTTTCTTCTAGGGACATTTCTGGCCAGAATCCTGCAAATTCCTTCTGTTTGTCCGCTGAGGTCCCTTTAAAAGATCCGAGAACTGTTTTCCCACTTATTTCCTTAATTAAGATTTCAAGGTTACTTACCTTCTCTATTCCTCCAGGGACTCTTGTTATTCAGAGTTGGGATAATCTTGATCTATTTTTAGGGCCACCACTCTTCCCCCATCCCTTGAAAATGGAGAGCTATTGGTTGAAATCTGTTGTTTTGATATGGAAAGTGCTATTTCCTTTTTAGCATTACTCGTTTCTTTTCTTTTTTCCTTTCCTTTCCTTTCATTTCTTTTCTTCTCTTTTCCTTTTCCTTCTTCCTTCCTTCCTTCCTTCCTTCCTTCCTTCCTTCCTTCCTTCCTTCCTTCCTTCCTTCCTTCCTTCCTTCCTTCTCCCTCTTTCTTTCCTTTTTACTGCATTCATTATTCCCTAATCCACTCACAGTGTGGTCTTAGGATCTCTGCCCTTGGCCTCTACTGACCAACTCCTGGTGTGTTTCTGTTTATTTGTCTGCTGTGCATATGTGTAGAAAGATTACACTTCAGGTAGAAATTATCAGTACAAATCTATGAAAGATCCCTTTCTCCACAAATAAGACAACTTTTCTAGAATCAGTTGATTCTTTTGTCCAAAAATTGCAGCTTTTCTAAATCACTCCTGTGATATCTTTTATAAACTCACTCTGTTAAAAGAAGTGTTTCCACTTTTCTTTTGGTAGTGTTGGCCTCCAAGAGAAATTTGTAGCCAGCATACACTCTACTGTCTTCTTGGGTGTCCTGACAAGGAAGAATCTTTATTATTATTATTACTTTATGTTTATTTATTTTGAGAAAGTGAAATAGAGAGCATGCGCACAAGTGGGGGAGGGGCAGAGAGAGAGGGAGAGAGAGAATCTTAAGCAGGTTCCACATTGTCAGTGCAGAGCTCAGTGCAGGGCTCAGATTCACGAACCACGAGATCGTGACCAGAGCCGAAACCAAGAGCTAGAAGCTTAACTGACTGAGTCACTCAGGTGCCCCAAGGAAAAATCTTAAATCCATCCACACATGATCGCACAATCGAGAGACATAAATGTTTAAATAGCTTTAAGTAGATAAATTGTGAACTTGAGACCATTTTACTTTCTAGAAACACAATTTTCCTCTTGACTGCGAAATTTTAGGCTTTTCCTCTAGATTTCCCCCAACACTGTAGGATAGAAATTTTTGCCACACTGGAAGAATTTTACAGTGAACACCAATATATACCCACACTTAGATTTTACAATTAACATTTTATTGTACTTGCTTTATAACTTATCTATCCATCATCCAGATGAGTTTTTAAGTGTCAGCGGCGACAATCTTCTTATGGAGTCTTTGAGCAAATTGCTTCTTTCATTTTCCCCATCTGGAGAACAAATGTTTGGGGTAGATGACGGCTTCCTACCTGTGCTCACGGAGCCCTCCAGCTCCGCAGAGGGTGGGAGGGCTGCTACATGGATACAGCAAGGACAGGATGAGGTGACGCGGATCATTCGGGCAGGCCAGGCTTCCGGCTTCTCCACAGCTTCAGCCACAACAGCTTGGCCTTATTTGTTTTACATTTTGGGTTTCCTTGTGTTTGCAAGGGGGAATTGTGCAGCTGAATCCGTTTTTAAAACTCCCCAAAAGCATGATTTGAAAACTCCTTTTAAGCCCACAGAAAAGATGCGTCTGGTCTAACTAGCTTCTAAAATTTTAGAGCTGATAAATGAACTACCGTATTTGAGACCCTCCTATGTGCCGGGCACCTGGCCAGCCACTCTGCCATGTGCTCCATTTCCTTCTCGTAACGACCCTGTAAGACAGGGATTGTCAACCTTCCTTTACAGGTGCAAAGATCCAGGGTTTAGAAAGTTGACTTGTTCAAAGTCACTTGGCCTGTAGCTGAAGGGATCGAGGGCAGAATGGTGCACCAAGTACCCGCCTTATGGCGAGAAGGCGTTTACATATTGGCATAGTTTAAACCCAATGGGCAGCTTTAAGGTGGTCGTGAAATTCCCAGTCAAAAAATCTTCTGTCGTTCCTCAGTACGTTGTGAATACAGAATTCTCCTTTCAACCACAGAGGCAGTTACAGAAAAAAGTCCTATGGTAGGAGATTCTGAGGCTGAGAGTTCCAACTGTGAAAAAAATGGAGCAGGGGTGGGAGCGGGCAGTGTCAAGGTCAAAGCAAACCTACGGAATCCCTTTGTAAACGTATTTGTCATCTTTATTTTTGCTTTCTAGTATCCAGGCCATTTCCTGTGTTGGAGAACTCTCTCATTGAGTGTGACGTTGGAAGATCAAAGGTCACTGTCTACGGAAAATGGAGACACTCTATCTCTTGACTCCTTGGTGGCCGTGTTATAACATGTGATTCCCCCCTCCCCCCGGTCTCTTTATTAATTTTTATTAAGTTTTTAATTTTAATTCCAGTACTGTTAACATACAGTGTCGTATTGCTTGTAGGTATACAATATCACGATTCAACAATTCTATACATTACTCCGTGCTCATCATGCACTATTTAATCCTCATCATATATTTCACACATTCCCCTACCCACCTCCCCTCTGGTAACCATCTGTTTGTGCTCTATAGTTAAGAGTCCGCTTCTTGGTTTGTCTCTCTCTCTCTTCTTCTTTTGCTCATTTGTTTCTTAAATTCCACACATGAGTGAAATCATACGGCATTTGTCTTTGACTCAGTTCACTTAGCATTATGCTCTCTAGCTCTATTGGTATTGTTGCAAATGGCAAGATTTTATTCTTTTTTATGGCTGAGTAATATTCCAGTGTGTGTGTGCGTGTGTGTGTGGTGTGTGTGTGTGTGTGTGTGTGTGTGTAGCACATATTCTTTACCCATTCATCTGTCAATGGACAATCCGGCTGCTTCCGTAGCTTGGCTATTGTAAACAGTGCTGCTACAAACATATGGGTGGACGTATCTCTTTGAATTCATGTTTTTATATTTTTGGGTAAATACCCAGTGGTACAATGACTGGATCATAGGGTAGTTCTCTTTTTAACTTTTAGAGGAACCTCCATACTGTTTTCCACGGCGGCTGCACCAGTTTGCATTCCCACCAACGGCGGGTTCTTTTTCCTCTGCATCCTCGCCAACACCCGTTGTTTCTTGTGTATAAAATATGACTTCTGCTCAGCCAATTGGAGGCCCTCTCCTAGGCCTTCGCCTCTAGAAACAAGTGAAACAGAGATGAGGGTCACTGGAATTCATGCGTGGAAGCAGCTGTGGAAGTGTGTAGCTGCGGCGGGCTTGCCGAGCAGTGGAAGCATCCAGGTCACATCATCCCGTTCAAAGATGGTGATTTTACCTGTTTCTCGATCCTCAAGGATATGATTTTCTTCCACTCTGCTGGGTATGGTGGACAACACCACTGTTGCGTTGCTACCGCTGAGTTACTGGCGTCCTCGGATGTGAAAATCGGGAGAGTGTCCATTCGTCAGCTCTGTGTTATACTTTGTCTTCTGCTGTGAAAAGGGCACATTTTTATTCTACGGTCTCACAAGGACCTTTGTACCCGGCAGATGAGGTTAGTTTAGGCTGTAATAACAAACACCCCCAAATCCCAGAGGCTCCAAACAGCCAAGGTTAATCGTTCCCTGACTACATGACGGTTGCAGATTGGTACCCTGTTCCTGTAATCAGGTAAGGGTGCAGGCTGACGGAGGGGTGACCACCTTGAATACTGCAGGTCACTGGGGCAGAAGGAACGCGGGACCGGGAAGATCTCCGTCAGGAATTGAATGCGCAGCCCTGAAGTTGACATATATCACTTCCACTCCCAAAGTTCATTAGTCAAAACTGGTCCCGTCGCTAGACTCAGAGAAAAGGGATCCAGGAAGCGCAAGCCTCCCGTTTATTATGAAACACAACCTTTATAGAAACAGTATCTTCAGCTTCCAGTCCTCTGTCCTCTCCTTCTAGGGCTTAAAGACGTGTCCACATGGGCTGGCTGGGCCAGTTCCCATATCAGACTTTTCATTATCTTCCTTTCTACCTTCTTCTCCCCAGGAGAACTTGGACAAAGGTTCTCCCTCCTTCTCCTGTCAAAATTATAACCCCTACACAACTACATGGCAACTCACGGATAACCAGTGTCCAGCGAGCCAGTTCCCGAAATTGCTAGGCTCTCAATTCCAGTTTGGGCTCCTTTGGAAGAGCTGCTACAGACGTGGACACACAGATGTGCCCAGGAGGTGGGCGCTGCACATCCGGGTGAGCCAGATGTCAGCCATCGTCTTGTTGCTTGGGCTCTCGGACAGACTCGCTTTCCCACCTCACTCCAGTCACAGAGTTTCAAGTTCTCCCCAGATGATCCAGCCTCTCAGAAGTGATTACGGACATCAATGAAGATTTTCTAGGAGGAATGGGGGGGAGTCTGAGTTTTAAGGAAGTGGGTGTGCCTTCTCCCGTGTCTTATTCTCTTTCCATCCGCCAGAAGCGAAAAACTCAAAGGCCTTAGAGGGTGGCAGACCCATGGGGTAAAAGGACACTGAGTCCCAAAACACCACGTGGAGAACAATTATCCACTGACTGGGAGCGTTCCGCCTGAAAATTTTACCTAAGTGAGAAACGATGTTCAACACTGAACTTTTGGGGTTCGTTTGTTCCGCCAACTAACCCCGCCCTGACCAACACAGGAGTTTATATCCCATGCGACTCAGCCAGGAATCTAAGAATCCTTCTGAGACCTTTTTCTTGCCCGAAGTTCATCTCTGGCAAAGCTGCTAATGTCCTCCCTTCTTTTGGAAACAATGCTGTTTCGCTAGTTTCTCTTCCTTTCCACCAGATGATGACTCTCTAATCTGAATTTTACTTTGCTGACTACTCTATTGAGCAGAGCTATTCTATCACAGTTCCTACATTCCCGAACTCAGGAAAGAAGTCAGTAAGTCTCCATTTAATAGGACCCATTGTTTGAAAGTAGTTGAGAATCTCAAATTCTCTGGATTTACCTTTTGGGTTTTAAATTGTATCCTCAATGCATCTTCAACTATTTCTTTCCTAACACATAGTCTGTGGATCCCAAGGGAACTCGGGGCGAACGTTTCATGTTCTTGTTCCATACGCATTCGCGAAGATGGAGAATCCCTGTGTGGCACCGGACATGGCGCCGACCAGGGAACTGAGACCTGGAGTCTCTGCCTAGTTCGGCCTCTTAGCAGCTGTATGGCTCTGGGTAGATTGTTTCACTTCTCCGGATGTCAGCTTACAAAGTCTTGACCAAGAGGGTCTGTGGAAAAAACCAGAAACTTCACCCTTCCTAGTTCTTCACTGGTTCTGTGCTAGGAGACGTCGATAGCACTGGGTTTACCATTGTTCTGCTTTCCAAAACAAAACAAAAACAAAAACAAAAACAAACCAAAACTAAATCAAACAAATGGACCTAACCCAATGGACTGAAACTCAAGGGGCTGACTCAGAATGATATTATTCTGATGCACATCAATTTCTTCGCTTTAAGGGAAATTTGTAAGAGCTGTTCTATTTATTTTTTCAAGTCTCAATTGGCTTTTTTGGCCGTCTTGGAAAAGCAAAACTATTAACCTTGTCTTTATTCTCTCTCTGTTTCTCTCTCTCTCTCTCTCTCTCTCCCTCTCTCTCTCTCTCTCTCCCTCTCTCTCTCTCTCCTCTCTCTCTCTCTCTCTCTCTCTCTCTCTCCCTCTCTCTCTCTCTCTCTCTCTCTCTCTCTCTCTCCCTCCCTCTCTCTCTCTCTCCCTCTCTCTCTCTCTCTCTCTCTCTCACACACACACACACACACACACACACATGCCATAATCCCATTAGCTTACTACTTAAAAGGCAGGTTGGCTTCCTTGAAGCCTTCACTTAGACATGCTTTTGGTGAGTATCTAATACTGATTGTTGATACCGAATGGGGCTTTCTGAGAGGAGAGGATGAATAAAGTTGAAAAAAACATTGTGAGGAAAGAAAACTCTTTGGGAAGTTTTTAAGTAAAAAGTTGCTCTCTCATTCGGGCTGTGTGATCTTTCTTGCCAATGGAGGGACACGGTGGGGCCGTAATATTAAAGATACTGGAGAGACAGAACCTCCTGAGCACGGCTGGCATCAGTGAGACACCCACAGCTAAAACCTCATTTCACAGCTTGGTAAAAATTAAACATAGAAGACTCTTCCTCCTCCACAGAAGTGGAAATCTGTGCTGTTTTGAGTGGAGCAGTGCTATCTTTAATAATTGAATTACTAGCTTCCAGCCCTGCCTTGCTTCTGAAAATGTTCCACGGATTCAGGGGCGTTTCACTCATCACTGAGGGTAATTGCTCATTACATCTCAGAGAATTTGCAAAAGCAGCGGCCTGAGGTCTCACAACCTTGTCAACACCATCTCAGGAAGACCCTTTACCACTGGAATCATTCTGAATCTCCGTGGAGTCATCGACTCCAGTATTTAGTTGGCTTTGTGATCTTGGAGCAGGAATCGTGAACACCGTATTTGGCTCTGTTAGGCTCTGCCAAAGGTGCTCTAGATTTTTAAGTTTCTGAATTTTTTCCTTGCGTTTATACACGCACATACATGCACATATGTATTTATGTTTAATCATACGTACGTGACTTTATCTTTACGGAAGTGGCCTTACATGCCTAGCCCACTGTTCCACAACTTGCCCTTTGCACCTGATTTTAAATATGAAGAAATAAATAATAGTAAGAAGTAAGGAACAATAAATTCTGAAGAATTTTCTGTGCAAGTACATGTGAGGCTTCTTTATGCTTTTTCATGTCTGCATAGTGTTTCATAGTTTCATTAAAAAAGTTTTTTTTTAAATTCCAGTATAATTAACATATAGTGTTCTATTCATTTCAGGTGTGCAATATAGTGATTCAATAATTCTGTACTCAGTGCACAACATGACAGATGTATTCTTTAAAAAAATGTTTAATGTTTATTTTTTGAGAGAGAGAGAAAGACAGAGTATGAGCGGGGGAGGGGCAGAGATATAGAATCTGATGCAGGCTCCAGGCTCCAAGCCGTCAGCACAGAGCCTGATGCAGGGCTCAAACCCACGAACTGTGAGATCATGACCTGAGCCGAAGTCGGATGCCCGACCGACTGAGCCACCCAGGCATCTCACGATGGGTGTACTCTTAATCCACTTCACCTCTTTCACCCATCACTCGTCTGGCAACTACCAGTTTGTTCTCTGTATTTAAGAGTCTGTTCATAATTTCTTTCTTTAATAATGACCATTCCTATACCTTTTGGGTGTTCTAATTTTTTTGCAATTATAAGAAAATGTTTTGATGAATATGCTTACACACAAAAACACAGGTAATTCTTTGGCACATGTTTTAGCGTATTTCTTTAAGATAGATTCCTAGTATTGAAACAGTTTAAATAACATGCATATTAACACTTTGTGGGGGGGAGTGCGTGCATTCAATGCCCTCGAAAAAGGCTTAACTTACCATCTGATATTACCACCAACAATGTATGGGGTTGTGCTTAAAATGAAAAAATCCAGGCCTTCCTCTCTCTTGTAGGGAGGATAAAACCTCAGTTCGGCCGATGTACTGTGTGTTTTGGTTTTTGTTTTACCCCTCACACAAACACTTTACTTCTGACATTCCCAAGCAGTTCTCTGTGACACCAGCTGGGGGTTCTACACTTTAACTCAATTCTGACACGATCTACCTGGAGATAGCTTGAGGTCCCTAAAGCTAAGGACTCAGTTCGCCATGCCGTCCCTCCACCTGTCCCCCCATGCCCCCGTGCTTCAGACGCCAGTGGGAAACCCAGACTGTCCCCTGCGTTTTGGACCAACCAGCTATAGATGGGAGGTTCCTAGGATCCCCTCCCGGGGTTCAATTCATTTGCTAATGTGGCTCATGGCATTCAGGGAAATGCTTACATATTAGCAAACTAATAATACTTATTAGTTTATTAAAGGGCATGATAAGGTATGCAGATGTATAGCCAGATGAAGGACTGCACAAAGGAAACCCTGGGAGGGTCCTGAGCACGGAGTCACTGTCTCCGTGGAGTCCGGGTGCGTCCCCCTCCCTGTCTGGATGTGTTCATTCTTCTGGATGCTCTGTGAAACCCCTGTTATTGGGATTTTATGGAGGCATCTCATGTAGGCATGAACAGTTATTAACTCAACTTCCAGCCTGTCTCCCGTCTCTCTGGAGAACGTGGGGGTGGGGGGGCTGAAAATGCCAAGCTTCTAATCACAGCTTGGTCTTTCTAGTGACTGGACCAACCAGGAGCCATCCAGGAGCCCGCCCCGGATGCTCCCGGTGCTCGTATCACTTGGGAATTTACAAGGGTTTCAGGAGCTTCGTGTCAAGAACTAGGGGCAGCGACCAACCTAAATGTGTTCTGTTACCTACAGTGATACGCTTCCTCTTTTTTAATGAATTCCTGAAAGTCTCCGGTCTGCGGATGGCACACACTTTACTTTCTCATATTCCGGCGATCGTATTGATTTTCTATTTCTTCCTGCCTAGGAGGAGTGACCAAAGCATGTGTTCAGCCGCCATCTTCATCCAGTTTTCCCAAGGATCACTTTTCTCCAGTGGCCTCGATATTTTCCTCCCAGTAAATCTTAAAATAGTCTGTTGCCAATTCCCTTGCTTCCAGGGCAGTCTTGAAAATGTTTTGAATTTTTCTCACCCAGGTAAAATGACTTGACCATTTTTCTCTAGACGAGTGAGTTTCTCTCTCCTTGAATAAGGAATCCTCACAAGGAGTATTAAGGAGGAGGCTTATCACCAGGAATTAATAGTAACTGTAATAAAAAATAGTCAACATTTGTTGAGCACTTATTATATGCTTCACATCATGCGAAGTGCTTTTACATCGAATATGTGATTTAATACTTAAAGGAATTTCATTTTATGGATGTGGAGACTGGAGTTTAGAGAAGTCAAATCACTTACCAAAATCATACAGCTAGCAAGTGTCAGAACCACAGTGTAAATCCAAGCACTTAGACTTATTATTATTATTATTTTACTATTGAATCATGATTGTTCATCAATATGCAGTTAGTTAGCCCATGAACAATGCAGAGGCTAGTGGCACCGACCCCCCCACACAGTAAAAATCTGCACGTAACTTCAACTCTCCCAAAACTTAACTACTAATAGCCTGCTGTTGATAAGCCTTACCAATAATAGTAACAGTCGATTAACACCATATTTTGTGTACTATACGAACTATATACTGTATTATAATAAAGTAAGCTAGAGAAAATAAAATATTATTGAGAAAATCATCATGAAGAGAAGATTAATTTACAGTACTTTACTGTATTTATCCAAAACAATCCATGTATAAGTGGACCCATGCAGTTCACCTCTGTGTTATTCAATGGGTCACACTGCATGTTAATTGAACACTTAGTGTGGTAGCCAGCTTCCAAGATGGCCTCCTGGTATTCACCAGGACGTGGTCTTCCACCAGAGTGAGTAGGACTAAACTACATAACCAAGAAGATAGCATAGAAATAACCATATGTGACAGTCTCACGAGGGATCTTGAACCAGAACCTCTCCCAGATTTCTGGCACACATAAACCTGTATGAGATAAATTCATGTTTCTTGTCATTTTGTGCCACAACCTCTGGAATAATTTGTTACACAGCAATAGATAACTGTTACATTTAGTATGTGTCTGGCATAGTCCTGGATGTTGGAGACACAGAAGTCAATAATGCAGACAAAGTTCTTGCTCTCATGGGACTTTAAGTTCTCTGCAGGAAAAGGGTAATAATCCAATTGAGATGGTTACTTTTATGTGCTAACTTGACTGTACATGGGGTGGCTGGATTAAGTATTACTTCTGGGTATGTCTGTGAAAGTGTTTCTGCATGAGATTGGAATGTGAATTGGCGGACTCACAAAGGTAGATCTGCCTTCCTCAAAGCAAGTGGGCATCATCCAATCCACTGAGGGCCTGAACAGAACGAAAGGCAGAGGGAAGAGAAATTTACCCTTTCTTTCTGTCTCACTGTTTGGACTGGGACACCTCACCTCATCTTCCTCTGCTCTCAGACTGAGATTTACTCCGTTGGCTCTTTGGCTCTTAGGACTTCAGACTGGGACTGAATCACCAGTTTTCCTGGGTCTCCAGCCCGTGGAGGGCAGATGTGGGACTTCTCAGCCTCCATAACCACATGAGCCAGTTTCTCATAATAAACCTGTATCTCTGTCTCTCTCTCTATATGTATCTATCATCTATCTATCTATCTATCTATCTATCTATCTATCTGTCTGTCTATCATCTATGTCATCTATCTATATCATCTATCTATCTATCATCGTCTATATATATTTCCTATTGGTTTTGTTTCTCTGGAGAACTCTAATACAGCAACAAATAAATAAAGGATAAGTAATCCAATAAGTAATCATCTAAGAAAAAAATAATATTTATGCATATATTTCAAGTACCGTGAGTTGACAAAGTCATATAATTTGGGTGAGTGATGGAAATACTCACTGAAGTACTAATATTTAGACTAGGATCAGCAAGTCAGCCAGGAGCCAAGAATGTGGAGAGCATATAGGGAGAAAGAATGACTAGTGAAAAGACCCAGGTGAAGGAAGGAGCTAGGCCAGTGTGGTTGATCAGTAGAAACAGGAGGGCAGGGGGAAAATGAGGTCGAAGAAGAGACAGAGGCAGTCATAGAGGGCCCGTGGCATTGCCAGGAGTTTGGATTTTTTAATTGAAGTATATTTAACCTACCATATCATATTAGTTGCAGGTGTACAACATACTGATCTGACAATTCTGTACATGACTCAATGCTCAACTGAATAAGTGTAGTCTCCATCTGTCACCAAACCATGTTATTAAAATGTTATTGATTACATTCCCTGTGCTGTACTTTTTGTCTCTGTGACTTATTTATTTCATAGCTGGAAGTTTTAGCCTCTTAATCCCCTTTGCCTATTGTGTCCATCCTCCACCTACCTCCCCTCTGGCAACCACCAGTTTGTCCTCCGTATTTAAGAATCTTTTGTTTTGTTCTTTGTTCATTGCTTTGTTTTGCTTTGGTTTTTAGATTCTACATATAAGCGAAATAATATGGTATTTGTTTTTCTCTGATTGACTTACCTCACTTAGCATAATACTCTCTAGGACCATTCATGTTGTGGCAAATGGCGAGATCTCATTCTTTTTTATGGCTCAGTAATAGTCCACTGCACATATATACCACATCTTCTTTATTCTTCTATTAATAGACATTTGCGTTGCTTCCAAATGTCTGTTAGCTATTGTAAATAACGTTGCAAGAACGTAGGAGGTTCATATATCTTTTCAAATTAGTATTTTCCTTTTCTTTGGTAAATACCCAGTAGTGGAATTACCAGTCCAACAGTATGTCTATTTTAAAGTTTTTGAGGAATCGCCATACATTTCCCCACAGTGGTCGTACCCATTTGCATCCCCACCAGCAGTGCAGAAGGATTTCCTGTTTCCGGAGTTTGGATTTTCTCATATGTACAATGGGAAGCTGTTGAAGCAAGTATGCGGTCCAATCAGAATTAATTATTAAAGTGAAATTCTGACTCTGGTATAGAGAAGGGATTGCAGTAGGGAAGATGCACATAGATACCCTGATGATAGATGGAAAGGACGAGATAAATAGAGACCAACTGAGGATTTAGAGTAACATTAGACTCTTGATTCGTGCAAGTGGGTAGATGGCGGTAATGTTTGCAACGGAGAGAATCAGGAGGAGAAGGCCGGTGGAGGAGTCAAGAGTTTCTTTTGATCATGTTGATTTTGAGATGTCTGTTTGGCCCTTGAGGGAAGGCCTGGGGTTTCTGGGAGAAGTCGGGGCTAGAACCAGATTCAAGAGAGGCTGTTCTCAACCAATAGACTATGAATTGCACAAGGGCTAAAAGGGGTATTAAGGTCATTCTCAAAGAACACAGTCTCTATTCGTGGATGGACGAGTCAGGGAGTAGTGAGTGATTGGCTTAAAGTCATACCTGGCTCGGTGTTGGCAACTGCATCTTATAGTTGTCTTACATGTCTCTGCGGAAAAGCAACTTGTCTCTTCAACTCAAGTGCCCAGCGCTTCTAGGAACAGAGTGTAGCTGCAGCATGTTAAAACTTTAATGAAGGCATTCTAGAAGGAGGAGGTGTGAATATAACCTTGAAACTATTCAGAAGGAACATGGGGCTCTAAGGTACCTGTTGGTAATAAGGTGCTTAATTCAATAAACATGCGCCAGGCTACCCTCCCCCTCTCCTCTGCCCTCAGTTCTTATCTTTCTTTTCTCCCTCCTATCTCTCTGCAAGGTCTTACGCAGGCCCCACAATGTGCCAAGCATTATTCTGGGCATTGTTGATACAACTACAGCTACTGTCCTTACGTTTCAGCCTGGGTACCTACCTCCTGGCTAAGGGGTCATGAGCTTAAGAGCACGGACCCAGTGTTGCCTTTTTAAAGGAATTATTGTGGTGAAATATACACAAGAAAAATTTCACCATTTTTGCGATTTAAAGTGTATACGCAGTGACGTTTAATACATTCTCAAGGTCATGCAACTGTCACCTCTATCTCGTTCCAAAGTGTTTCCATCACCCTTAAAGTCTTAAGGTCTCCTTAAGGTCACCCTTAAGTCTCCTTAAAGGAGACCTTATGCCCATGAAGCAGTCATGTTCTGTTTCTCTCTTGTCCCAGCCCCTGGCAACCACGAACTTGAGTTCCATTCAATCTATGGATTTCACCTATTTTGGATATTTCCTATGAATGGAATCATAGACTACGTGGCCTTTTGTATTTGGCTTCTTTCACTTAGTATAATGTTTTTAAGGTTCATCAGTTTGTTGTAGATATCAGTTCTTCACTCCTTTTCATGCCTGAGTAATATTCCATGGTATGGACATACCACATTTTGTTTACCCATTCAGATGACATTTGGGTTGTTTCCACCTTTTGGCTACAGCAAATAGGGCTGCTATGAACATGCTTGTACACGTTTTTTTTTTTTTTTTTTTTTTTGACCCTCTGTTTTCAGTTCTTTGGGGTATGTACCTGGGCATGGAATTGCTGGGTTACGGGTTACGTGGTAACGCTGTTCACTGATTGAAGAGCCACTAAACTCTCTTCCACAGTATCACGTTGTTACAATTCTTGTGCTTCCCGGCAATGCCTAGCCGAGTCCAGGACACAGTATTTCAATTATGAATCCTTTAAGGCATGTATTTTCTTTGTATTTCTGTCTCTCTCTGCCCGTATGGTCCATACATATTAAAAGATCTGAGTTATAAATCTTTGAAAATTGGGTCTCACAACAGAGAATGATAGTAAATTTGGTGGTGCTTCTTGGCTCTTAAGTCATTCTGATAATAATGTTGAATTTGAAATTTAGACAAAATATCTTAAGAAGGAAGAAAAGTCAGTGAGAATTCTACCACCCTTATTAAGATAATAATTTTCAGTTTTAAATTCTGTTCCGGTAGGTCTCTATATACTCTATACTTATAATCAGAGTATATGCATAAATGTAAATTCTGAATTTCTTAATTAATGCTTTACTAGAAAATTTCTATGTGACATGTTCTTCATAATTATTTTTAGTGGCTGTGTAATATATCATCAAACTAATTTCTCTTACCTTACTTAGCTATTCTAGTATCATTAGGTATTTAGATTATTTGCAGTTTCTCAGTATTGGACATTATTCGGAACACCTAGGTGGCTCAGTCAGTTAAGCGTCTGACTTCGGCTCAGTTTACGATCTTGTGGTTTGTGAGTTCAAGCCCCACATCAGGCTTCATGCTGACAGCAGAGCCTGCATCTGATCCTTTGTCCCTCTGTCTCTCTACCCCTCCCTGACTTGTGCACTCTCTCTCCCTCTCTCAAAACTAAATAAGCATTAAAATTTTTTTTAAATATTGGACATTATTCTGAGATCCTTATTCTAGTGCATATAGATTTTCGTTTCTAAGTTATTTCTTGAAAACACATCCCTTGAGTGAAAAGGTGTATTCACTTGTATTACTCCTTTCTTTCTTTTTTTGTTTTGTTTTGTTTTGTGGTTTTGTTTTAAGTAGGCTCCACGCTGGGCGTGGAGCCCAGATCGGAGCTTGAACTCACGATCCTGAGATCAAGAACTGAACTGATATCAAGAGCTGGAGGCTGAGCCACTCAGACGCCGCTGTTTGTATTGCTCCTGATGCACCACCATGCTGCCACAGTCGTTGCACCAACGTAACACGCTATCAGGCAAAGCTCGAGTGTTCTAGTTTCAGCACAATCTCATAAAACGATCTCTTTCCTTTCTTTCCTTCCTTTCCTTCCTTTCAATTCTATAATGGTCAAATGGGACTTTGTTGCTGCTGTCGTGACCATTCTCGACCATTCTTCCCTTGCTACTGCTTCAGAAGTGTTCTTTCCTTCCAGGCTCGTCTGAAGAGGAGGCAACTTGCAAGAAAATGACAAACAAATGTCGGTGGGGAAGATCGGCGGGGTTAACACGAAACTTACAGGGGGTGAGAGGCTTCGAGGACCAGTTAACACAGAGGCAGGTGAACACAAGCCCTTGTCAAAGGCCGACCCATCCCGGGTCCCCTCCAGAGCCAGGTGTCTTGAGCCCCGCCTCGTTCTCATGGCAAAAAAGAGGAAATAGAAAGGAGAGACCGGGCTTCTGATTTCTTTCAGTACCTGATCCTCATTAGGTTTGAAGCAGCTCTTTGTTGTTGTTTAAACTGGTTCTTTTGTTGAGCGTGAAACCTCCCTCTCTGCAGGAAGAGAAGAGCCATAAGGCCGGTGGTAAGTTAGCCGTGTGGGATCCTTGCCCCCCTGCCTGGTGCCAATGCAAGATTAGGTGGCAGGTGACTTGCAGGCCTCCCCCCTCTGGGAGAGCAGATCCGGGGGCTGGGTGGAAGGTCCCCGTGCTGCCCTTGTTTGATCCTATAGCCAGGAGTGCGGAGGGGTCAGGCCTCCGCTTCTGCATTAGCAAGGCTCCCTTCTCCCTCGCTAGATGCAATTGAATGCAATCCAGTCCTCGCGTCGGTTCTTTCTTCTCTGATTGTCTAAACTCTACGTAACAAAAAATTTGCCACCTTCACCACTTTGAGGCGTGCAGTTCGTTGGTATCGAATGCATGTGCGTTGCTGTGCGGCCATCACCTCTGTCCATCTCATTGAGCTTTTCCATTTTATGCAGCTCAAACTCTCTACCCCTAAAACAGGAACTGCCCGCTTCCCCTCTCCCAGCCCCTGGCCCCCTTCACGCTGCTTTCCGTCTCTATGAATCTGCTGACTCTAAGCGCCTCGTGAGGGTGGAATCCTGTGGTATTTGTGTTTTTGTGAGTGGCAAGTGCCACCAAGCATAATGTCCTCTAGGTTCATCCGCCGGAGCAGGTGTCAGAATTTCCTTCCTTTTTAAAGGCTGAATAATATTCCGCCGTATGTACACATCACTTTCTCTTCATGCATTCACCTGCCACGGACACAGGTTGCTTCTGCCTTTTGGCTACAGAGACGAATGCTGCTGTGAACACGGATGTACTACTATCTCATTGAGTCCCTGCTTTGAATCCCTTTGGGCGCATACCCGGAAGTGGAGTTGCTGGAGCCTATCCGAAAAATTCTATTTTTATTTTTGGAGGAACTCCATGCTGTCTTCCCCGGCGGCTGCCACCTTTACGTTTCCGCCAGCCGTGCCCCAGTCACTACCCTGTCCACTCTAAGTCAGGGGGATTACGCGAACGTGGCCGGATAGAAAGAGGCCGACTTTGCCAGGCGTCCTTGCAGATCAGACAGGAGACATTAACGCCTCGCCAGCAGCCACAGGCCAGACCAGCTGGGTCCGATTGGCTCTCTGTTTCTGCAAAATGCCGGAGCGGCCACCCTTCTGGGGCAACGTTGCGTCTCTAATGCTGATAACCACAGCCACTCTCGGGAGGCCAGAGAGGTCTATTCTTTAATAACCTGATTATGGCTTTTTAGTATTTTAATTTAGTGTAGCAGCAAGATTTATAAGCTTATTTTAGACTGTGAAGAATGAGGCCTCTTTTTATTTGTCTTAGAACTGTTTCAGCTTCCATTGGGTACTCCAGATTCTAGCGGTTGCCAAAAATGTGTTCTCAACGGTTACATATCTAATGAGATTACAAAAATAGCGGTGTCTCACTGCTTCTTCTTCCTAGATAGCATGTTCTCTTTTCCTTTTTTTTTTTTAATGTTTATTCATTTTTTGAGAGGGAGAGAGAGAGACAGTGTGAGCGGGGGAGGGGCAGAGAGAGAGAAAGGGAGACACAGAATCGGAAGCAGGCTCCAGGCTCCGAGCTGTCAGCACAGAGCCTAAAGCGGGGCTCAAACTCTCAAACATGAGCTCATAACCTGAGCCAAAGGCGGACGCTCAACTGACTGAGCCCCCCCAGGTGTGTTCTCAAAGTATGTTCCTTAAAACCACTAGTTCTTCAGGATATTAGTGGACCATACATGTAAAGAGATTTGGATGTTAGATTTCTGTCCAATTGCATGGGTGATCATGTGACTTTCCAAAGGGGACTCCACCTTGTATCAGCTCTCACACTTACTTACCTCGGGGTCATTATTTTGGGGGATCTTCTCAAAGTACGAGTGTTGCTTGGGACATATTTTGAGACACACTCTTCTAGGCAGACAGAGCCTCTTGTCTTTATATTTTCCTTCCATGACAATGTCTGTATTCCACGGGGAAGCAGTGTGACTCCTTTAGACTCTAGCAGAATCAGGTCCAGATCCTGCCTCTCTGTACGTTAACTACATTCATGTGGGAGCGGTCTTGAATCTCACCAAGCCTCAGTTTCCTCCTCTGTGAAATGGGGGACATTTTAACCTCCTCACAGAATTCCGTGAGATAAACAACAGGGCTCATCCTCTTCTTCCAATCATCGTGCCAGCTGAGCCGTTGGCCCTGTTAGTTGCACTCCTACGTCCTCCATGGGAAGGCAGTGCTTTTTGGCTGTTGTCGAAGATGCTGTGTTCTTTTCTTGGGTGGTAACAAGTTCTTCCGAGCCTATTAACTAAGTTCGGATCGTTTTTTTTGTCAGATGCTGTTGTGCCACAACTCATGAGCCTGGGCGATCACGTCCAAGAGCTCAGCCATCTGGTCTGACACAGCACCAGTTCGGTACAAGGCCATCCCGTACATTCATCCACACATTGCGGAAACTCACAAAAGTCCGTTCTTTCGCTTCCCCGTCAGTCACGGTGCCAGCTCTTGTCCGACGTTGACCCGCGGAGTCTGCTTCTCGTACTCGTTCTGAGGATATTTGGTGTCTCCGGACATGTAGACTGGTGTCCGATCTCCCCTGCATTTCCCCTTTGCAGCCTCCCATCCCCAAATGGCTTCGTTGACTGTGTTCCTGGTCTCTCTCACTTCCTTTCTGTGCCCACCCGGAACCTGTGCATTCCTTCAGCTCCGCTGGCCCTTTCTTAGTGCCGACAGCTCGTGGAGACCTGGCCTCCCTAAGTAGATAAGCTTTTCTTTCTACTCTTGTGCCTTTGTGAGCTCTCCTGCATTCATTCGGCAAATAGGGACTGCATGCTTTATGCGGTAGACCCAAAGATGGCCGCGCACAGTTTCCGCGCTCTCTGTATTTCCAAGGTGCTCCTTCCGAGCAGGAGCGGAGGGTCACTCTCCTTCCATCTCTACTGACTCGTGATCTGCCCTGGCCAGCGGAATGCCAGAGTGCGTTCTGGACCTGGCTCTGGAGAGGATTAGTAGCTTCTGCTTTCGTTCTTTCTTGGCAATTTCAATGAAGAAACTTGGGATGGACGAATAAACGTCGAGGAGCCAGAGAGAGGCTGCATGGAGGAAACTCAGGAGGCCCCAGCTGACAGCGCTAAGACATGCCAGTGGACCACCTGGGATGTTCTAGCACCGGCCTGGCTCTGGAGGAAAGCAGCCTCCTCAGCGACCATGCCCAGAGAGAGAGAGAGAGAGACAAAACAACAACCGTGCTCAGTCAAGCCCAGCCAGCCACAGAATTGGGAGAAATAATAAATCATCACTGCATTAAGCCAGGGGCTGGCAAACTGTCTGTTAAGGATCAGATGGTAAATAGAAGGCTTTATGGTCTCTGTTGCAACCAGTCAGTTCTGCCGCCGCAGCCAAAGCAGCTGTAGACACTATGTAAATAAACGAGCGTGGCTGTGTTCCCATAAAACTTTATTTACAAAAAGAGTTGGCAGGCTGGATTTGCCTGCAGACCGTAATTTGCTGACCCTCGTGTTCAGCCACTGAGTTTTGGAGCCGCTTCAATGCCGTGATAGATAACCAAAGCAGCCGACCCGTCGGCTCCGGGCGCCGTGGCTGTCGTCGACCCACAATTGTCAAAATGACAAACTCGTTCCTGGCTTCAGGGAGCTTGCCGCTTGTCCTTGTTTTATGGAAAAAGAAATCAGAGCCCATAACTCCTGCCCAAATAACCTCCGAGCCTTAAATCCAACTGGTAAGGAGTCAGTAAAATGGACAGCTATGGAAGGAACGGGCTGGCGTTGAAGCTGAGGTGTGTGCTGGCAGACTACAGTGGACCGCTCCGAAACTCGGTGGCACGAGGCAGCGTCTTATTCTCGGAAACCCATGGGTCAGGAATTAGAGAGGGATGGCTTGTCTCTGACCCACGGCGTCTCCGTTTCAGCCGGGAAGACTCCATGGCTGGGGGTGATTTGGCCTCTGGAGGTACAGTTGTGTGGAAGCATCTTCCCTCGAGTGTGTGATGGATGGTCGATGCTGGCTGGCGGCTGGGCTCTCAGCAGGGGCTGTCAGCTGGACCACTTTCTCGCAGCCTGAGCTTCCTCCATCAGGGTGGCCGCAGGGGCTTCAGGACTCAAGGGAGCGTCCCAGTGGGCAAGATGGAACCCTTGAGAGGGTATTGTTTTCAGTGCGTTCTATTTGTTCCATCGCTAAGACCAGTTCAGATTCAGGAGAAGGGGACACAGATACTGTTTCTCTATGGGAAGAAAGTCGAAGAATTTACAGCCATGTTTACACTCAGTATCTGATATCACTATATAAAGAGGATCGAGCGAGTCGATTTTGAACAGGCCGTGAGTGCTGAACATTTCTTGTCAAGCCTGATCCGAGTTCATAATGATTTGCTCATTACGGCTTTGGAGAATAAATAGCACGGGGAAATTATGCCCGCTGAGGTCGCCCTAGTCCTTCCTGGGTAGGGCCCGAGTTGTTTGCCTTTTTCACGGCAGCTCAGTATGGTGACGGAGAGCATGACTGTCCTGAACTCCTGTCCCAACTCTGCCACTTGCTTGCCGTGTGGACACGGGCCAATTTCTTCACATTTTGAAGTGTTAGTTGCCTCATTTAAGAAATGGAGGTAAAAAATATTATACTTCCAAGAACTGCTGCAAAATTCCAACAAGACAAATCACGTGGGGCCCCTGCGTGGCTCAGTCGGTTGAGCCTCTGACTCTTGGTTTCGGCTCAGGTTGTGATCTCAGGTTGTGTGGTTTGTGGGTCTGAGGCCCACATCTGGCTCCATAGCTGGCAGTGTGGAGCCTGCTTGGGATTCTCTCTCTCTCTCTCTCTCTCTCCTCTCTGTGTCTCTCTCTGCTCCTCCCCTGCTTGCACTGTCTCTGTCTTTCTCAAAATCAATAACCTTAAAAAGAATTTAAAAAAAAAGACGAATCATATGACAGCTGGTGGGTGCCCAGTAAATAGTGGTATCTTAACGCAGACTCTTTTATGAATTTTGAGCATTTAGTAAGTCTTAAGGATAAGAATATTGGTAAAATAATACAGAAAAGAGTTAAAAGTTAAAAAACATCACTGAAAAATCCACTTATCCTGAAGGCAATTTTCATTTTGATAAATATATATATTTTTAAAGTTTATTTACTTTCAGAGAGAAAGAGAGAAAGAGCTAGGAAGGGTGGAGACAGAGAGAGAGAGAGAGAGAGAGAAAGAGAGAATCCCAAGCAGGCTCTGCACTATCAGCACGGTGCCCAATGCTGGTCTCCAATTCACAAACAGTCAGAGTCAGACTTCAGCTGAAATCTAGAGTCAGATACTTAGCGGACTGAGCCACCCAGGTGCCCTGGTAAATATAATTTTAAATCGCAGGAGGTCTCAATACTCCCTTTATACTTAGAGACATAAAGTTATATACATGCTCACATTCGTTAATAAACACGCACGTGCTTATCCGCACACACACAATTTTACCCGAATGGCATAATATTCTCGGCATCTTGTAACCTTTTAAAATATATATACATTATTCAATTTATTTAAACTAAACAAAACAGTTCACTAATTTCTTCCATCCCTCACCTCTGGCATTGGGCTCTCTCTCTCAAATAAATGAACTTAAAAAAACCAGAAACATTATTTAAAACAATTGTTATGTTTATTTTTGAGAGATGGAGAGACAGAGTGCAAGTGGAGGAGGGGCAGAGAGAGAGGGAGACAGAGTCCAAAGCAGGTTTCAGGTTCTGAGCTGTCAGCACAGAGCCTGACGTGGGGCTCGAACCCACAACTGACTGAGCCACGCAGGTGCCCCCCAGAAACATTTTAATGGTAGAATCCTTCTGTGTTGCTGAAGAACTGCCTCAGAACCTTTGTGGCTGGCGGATTCCTGGGTGGACTTCTGGTCCAGTCTTCCTGCTATGAGCAGCTAGCAGAGGGGTAACGCTTAACACAATTATGATGATAAAAGGCAAAAGGTATATTTTTAAAAGTATAAAAAAAGCGATTGGAATTTAGAAGGGAAGAGATGGGCTGATTGAGAACCAGGAAATGTCAAAGTCTCTACTATTGTAGGAAAATGTTTCTAAAAGGATTTCTTCTGTGCTGTAAAGATTAGATGAAAATGTATCTTAACAAGTGACTGAATGGTAGGTTCTCCGCCCTGTCTTCTACTCACTAGATGGGTGATTCTGAATCCTCAGAGCTCATGTCTTCTGTAAAGTCAGACTAGCAGTTCCGGTTCATAGCATGACCGTAAGGTATTGCTAGTCTGACCTTAGTCTGATGGCTCCCCGACTTCCTATGTGATGCGCGGGTATCTCTCTCTTGTGTAATACGGTGTAGGAGTCTGCACGATGCTTTCCTCTGTTCAGAAATACCGACTTTACATTTGGTGGACGTTTCTCTCCTACTTTTCTGGCATCTAGGCATGTTGGAGGAAACCATGAGAAGGAGATATCAGAGGCTTCTGTCTGATGCTTTTTTATTACATTTCTTAATAGCAATATCAATGTTCCGGAGTGTTCTATAATTCTAAGGCAATACTCTTCATTCATTTTTTATTTGCATTTGGACAAGGCTTACAGAACAAATTTGCACACACGTTTAACTTTGGCTCTTTAAGATTTGGAATTCAAATTATCTGGACCCAATTCAATATGAATATAACACAACCACTTTTTATACTCGACGGGTTTCAGAGGGCTTTACAAACAGGATCGCACGAGATGATGTTAGCAGAGAGAGAGGTGATCAGGAATTAGGAGTCTTGGGGTCCAGTTGTGGCTCTTGCCTCCAACCACAGGTGGGGCCTTGGAAGACCCATCTATTCTTCCTGGACCTCAGTTTTCCAATTTGTAAAATGGGTAGATGGGGTTGATGATCCGGGAGATCCTTTCACATCGGATATTTTATGACTCCGTGTTCATTCCTGATGGTCATTTTGATCTGACACAAAGAATTAGCTGATTCACGTCAAAGAGAACAAACAGGCGAGAGTTCGTGAGTGCTGGACGCTTCCTGTTTAACGAAGGCTGAAGTTCGACGTTTTCTCCATCGGCCCGACCAGAAGAGTGAGCTTTACTCTCATCGCTCTATACTTGCAGTTTTGCAAGACTAGAATCCAAATATACCTTCTCAAGTGTTTTGCTTGTGAGTAAAACGAAGTGCCACGAGTTGACATCGGGTACTTTGCTATGGCCCAGGTCACAGCCAAGCGTTGTCAGAGCGGTCGTAACAGAATCACCTGGAGGGCGGGGTAAAACAGATCGCCAGGTCTCCTTCCCAGAGTTTCTGATTCCTTTGGTCTGGAGTGGAGTCTGAAGGCTTGAATTTCTGCTGAGTACCCAGACGATGCCCAAGGACCGCACTTCGAGAACTACTGAGCTCGGGGTCCATTAGCTCAGTGAGATTGGTTTGTTTTGCCTCTGCTGCCAGAGAAAGACCGAGTGCGTTCCCAAGTAATTAAAGAAAAGGGATTAGTTTGTGTTGGACACTTCCTCTTCTGTTTATTTTCTCTGATGGATTTCTAGCATGTCTTCGGGCTGCCTGGCCTGGTTATAGAGTCTGCCTTCCAGGGGCTCAGACTGGGATGGGTGGAATGTCTTTCTCAAAATAGCCAGGAAGTAAGGAGACAGAGAAGTCATAGTAGTTGAATACTGAGACTTGTATCTTCTGCAACCAAGAAACGCAATGTTGACAAGGAGGGAGCAGGAGCATCTGTACAGCTGTGTTGCTGGTGGTCCTAGTCTCCAAAGCTGTGGCGGACTCGCTCACCAAAACCAGCGTTGCCTTTTCCTTGAACACACAGCTGGACTGCATTTCCAGCTTCCCTTGCAGTTAGATGTGGTCAAGACTTAGTTCTTTCTTTTTTTTTTTTTAATGTTTGTATTTAGTTTTGAGAGACAGAGAGAGACAGAACATGAGTGGGGGAGGGGCAGAGAGAGAGAGGGAGACACAGAATCAGAAACAGGCTCCAGGCTCTGGGCTGTCAGCACAGAGCCCGACGCAGGGCTCGAACTCACAAACGGTGAGATCATGGCCTGAGCCAAAATCAGACACTTAACCGACTGAGCCCCCCAGGCGCCCCAAGAGTTAGTTATTTCTAATGAAATGTGTGGATATGTATCGTGCTAACTGCAGACTAAGACTTTTTAGAAGAGACGATGCCTCTTCCTTGTTCTCTTTCTCTTCCTCCATCTTTGGATAGCAATGCAAGGAGCCTGAGTCTCTGAATCACTATGCGGAGGAGAGCTTAGGAACTCTTAAATTCTTTTTTTTTTTTTTTTTATGTTTTTTTATTTTTGAGAGAGAGAGAGAGAGAATATCCCAAACAGACTACATGCTCACACAGAGCCCAACATGGGGCTCAATCTCATGACTGTGAGATCATAACCTGAACCGAAATCAAGAGTTGAACGCTTAACCGACTGAGCCCCCCAGGTGCTGCAAAGGAACTCTTGAATTCTTCAGTAAGTTAGAAAGGTGTATCACTCTATTTGAGCCATTATAAACGTTGGGTCTCATTTTTACTGCCTCCACCCTCTAATCAATACACATATGTTTCATTATTTCTCAATATTACAGGGCTGACCTGTGGGGATGGGAGAAGACAAAAGTTAGAACTAGATAAAGGCCTATCAGATCTTTAAAAATGTAGAGAGCTCTACTCACCAATGTTCCCTCTAGGGGAAGGTGAAACAAGAGGACCTCCTGGCTCTTACGGGGCTTGTGAGTAGGGCCCAAAGAATTTCACACAAAATCTTTTGAGAACCCCCAATTATACTCTTCTATTTTGACTATGAGAACTTTACAACAAAGTAACACAGCCCAGTTGGAAAACATGCCTCAGAGTAAGGAATGGAGAGCATCGCTCAGTGGACTCAATGGAGAGACACGGTTCTGGAAATATTTACCGCAAGGACCAAAAGAACCTTTTAGAAGACTGCTTGGCGACCACAATAGTTGCAAGAAGGCATGGTCTGGATGAGGGTAGAAGCAAAGCCCTAAGAAGGGGGTGGTACAGGTGAAGTGTCTAAAGGGATGAGGTTCAGATTTAACCCACGGAGATTAAAAAAAAAAAACAAAAAACAAAAAGGAGGAGAAGAATTACAGAAAGAAATCAAAGAAGCTGATACACATGGCCACGATCAAAATTCTCAGTAGCGTAGAAGGCAAACGTGAGAAGCTCTCTCAGAGTTCCGGGGAAAAGAAGTCCTAGATAAAAGCAAGAAGAATTAGAGATAGAGGACATGAAACAAAGATAAAATTAAATTTTATACAGGAAAGAAACAGAACAAATGGAATGACATGGAAAAATTAAAAGTCAGAGAAAGATAATCGTATGTGGATCTTGAGAAACTTCATAGAAGACCATGGGGGAGGGGAAGGGGAACAAAAACGTTACAAACAGAGAGGGAGTGAGGCAGGCAGACCATAAGAGGCTTTTAAAGTCTTTTTTTTTTTTTAACATTTATTTATTTTTGAGAGATATAGAGACAGAGTATGAGCAGGGGAAGGGCAGAGAGAGAGGGAGACACAGAATCCGAAGCAGGCTCCAGGCTCTGAGCTGTCAGCACAGAGCCCGACACGGGGCTCGAACTCACAGACTGTGAGATCATGACCTGAGCCCAAGTCGGCCGCTCAACCAACTGAGCCCCCATAAGAGGCTCTTAAATACGGAGAGCAAACTGAGGGTTGGTGGGGGCGGGGAGAGGGGAGAGTGGGTGACGGGCACAGAGGAGGGCACTTGTTGGGATGAGCCCTGGAGGTTGTACGGAAACCAATTTGACAATAAATTATATTAAAAAAATAAAACCCTTGGAGAAAAAAAAAGTGTATTTAAGGAATCTATATGAATTTGAAAAAGCTTTGAATTTAAAGTTTGAAATGCCTTACTGTATTGCCAGCAAGGCGCACACATTCATAGCCTGGAAAAAGTTGTTTTTTAATTCTAAGAATTACAATAAGCCCTGTAAAAGAATAGAAATATCCAGGCAGAAAAGAAAAAAAACTCCCCTCAAGATAACGAAAAATAAGATCAGCTTCAGACTTTTTCCCTTTACCACGAAATGCCGGGAGGTGCTGGGGTAGTAATCACAAGATGTTGGAATAAACAGGGTTTTACAGGAGACCCGTTTAGATCCACGGATTTTAAACCTGGCTGACTGTTAATTCACGGGTGAAGGGAGAAGCAAAATACTCTTGGGAATGTAAGGACGTAGGAAATTTACCAACCGTTTGCCCTTTGTGGGAATGATTTTTTTTTCAAAGACAGTGTCCAGTTGACCTAGAGCCGAGTTGATATTAGGAGCTCAAAAAAGTCAGGGCTCTGATACCCTTCATATGAAAAATGATCTCGGAGCCTCTGTCCCCGTTCTCCAGCCAGCCAGCTAGCCCGGGAGGCCCGTGCCTGCCCACCTTGCCCTGCCAAACTCCTGGGCAGCCCGTCTGGCCCTCTACTCTGCGCCCTTGTTATTCAGGAGCCCAGGACAGCCCGGGAGAGCCAGCCCCGGGGTGTCTCCCTACCTGATTAATGGTCTATGGCTAAATAGACGAGACCGCACCCCAGCGCGATGCAAAGGAAGCCTTGGGGGAGCATTCGTAAGAGGCCGAGACGAGGAACAACGCACAGGGGCCTCTGCTGAATGTTTGTAATCCATATGTTGAAACCCAGTCCCCAATGTGATGGCAGTAGGAAGTGGGGGCTTTAGGAAGTGATTGTGTCAGGAGGGTGGAGCACTCATGAATGGAATTAGCGCCCTGAGAAAGGAAACCCAAGGAGCTCCCTGTCCCTTCACCCAGGCTATGGCCTTTTTGTTAGAGCAGCCGAAACAGACGAGCACGGTCTCCTTTGCTCTTCAGTTACCTTCATCCATCTGTCTATGCACCTTCCTTTCTCTGGCTGGGGGGGGGGGCGGGGATTGGCACGGCTCCATTGGAAGGTGGGATTTCCCCTGTCCTCTTTCCATCTGGACCTCTCTTAAATAAAGATCTCAGGGGCGCCTGGGTGGCTCAGTTGGTTAAGCGGCCGACTTCGGCTCAGGTCATGACCTCACGGTCTGTGAGTTCAAGCCCCGCGTCGGGCTCTGTGCTGATGGCTCAGAGCCTGGAGCCTGCTTCGGATTCTGTACCTCCCTCTCTCTCTGCCCTTCCCCTGCTCATACTCTGTCTCTATGCCTCTCAAAAATAAATAAACGTTCAAAAAAAAAAAAAAAAAAAATAAAGATCTCAAAACTGGATGATTACAACGGTTGGTTCCGGATATGTGGGGATAGAGGAGATTACAAAATTTAGACAAAACTTAGTTAAGGAAATGCCTGGGATCGCAAGGTATTGTCTGCGGCAAAGTCCTCGTTTTGAATTCCAGAAGCTGAGTTTTGCTTTAGGTCTGTGCTTGTTTTTGTCTAAGAAACTTCCTCCAGAGAGATGGGCATTGCAGGCTGATGGGGGGTGGCCAGGATGAAGGCTATTCACAGACAAAGCCAAAATGTTACTGTGTTACACTTATATTAGGTGATCCTAATTTATGTATATATATACATTTTTCTATTTTTTAAATGTTTTTGAGAGAGAGAGAGCATGTGTGCAGGAGGGGCAGAGGGAGAGGGGGAAAGAGAGAGAGAGAGAATCCCAAGCAGGCTCCTCACTGATAGCAGCCAGCCGGATGCAGGGCTCGAACTCACGAACCATGAGATCATGACCTAGGCCACAGTCAGATGCTCAGCCTACTGAGCCAGCTAGGTGTCACTGTTTTTTGTATAATATGTACGTTATATATAAATATATATAATTCAACAAGTTATGAACCTTGATGATCTTTGGGTGGTAGTATAATAGGGTTTTATTTCCTTTAGATGAGCCAGAAATTTCATTTTTTCTAAGGTCGCTACAATGCATGTGTGTTGCTTTTGCTGTAAAAACACAATAAGTATTGCTTAAAAATACTGTAAAAGTAAGAAGCACAGGCAATTCTAATGGTCAAAACAGACAATACGTAACAGAATTCAAAATGGAAGTAATGCCTTTTAGAAAAGAAATGTACCGGGGCGCCTGGGTGGCTCAGTCGGTTGAGCGACCGACTTCAGCTCAGGTCATGATCTCGCGGTCTGTGTGTTCGAGCCCTATGTCAGGCTCTGTGCTGATGGCTCAGAGCCTGGAGCCTGCTTCCAATTCTGTGTCTCCTTCTCTCTGCCCTTCCCCTACTCATGCTCTGTCTCTATGTCTCTCAAAAATAAAAAAAAGTTAAAAAAAAAAAGAAATGTACCACCAATATTTCATTTAAAAATGTGTTTACCTTTATTTTATTTTATTTTATTTTAGAGAGAACATATGTGAGCAGAGAAGGGCAGAGGGAGAGAGAAGGGGCAGGAGAGAGAGAGAGAGAGAGAGAGAGAGAGAGGGAGGGAGAGAGAGAGAGAGAGGGAGAATCTAAAGCAGGCTCCATGCTCAGCATGCAGCCCACCATGGGGCTTGATCCCATGACCCTGGGATCATGACCGGAGCTGATATCAAGAATTGGATGCTCAACCTAGTGAGCCACCCAGGCGGTTCAGTGTTTACCTTTAAATGATCATAATGTTCGGATAAAAATCCATTTACTTGTTCATATGTTGCCATGGGTGTTCATGGGACTTAGGCCAATGTGCAAAATACTAAAAGCGACACGTTAGATGCGAAAGGGCTTGTTTTGTCCATACGCTCGGTCTTCTCTGAAACTGACCTGATAGTCTGTTCGCTTCTCCTTCTTACTCCGGGTTAGTTCTGGCAGCAAGAAGCTGCCTGGCTGTTCCCAAGCCTGGCTTTCATCACCTATTTGTCTCTCTTCAAAGGAGAAGAATGGAAGGGCGTTACAAAACGGGAGCCATAGCTTGTTGGGAAAGATGAATCACCGAGTGATGAATCAGACCAGGGCCACCGATGGTTCCCTAAATCACCGGAGCAGCCTGTCAAGGGAACCCCGCAGGAGAGCGAGAACTAGGCACCCCCCCATCCATCTCATCCACCACGCGCTCGCGGGCGGGGGTGCTCCTGTGACGAGTGGTATTTTGGGATACGGGACTCCTGGGGTTGTCATTGAAAGCTTCTCTGACTAATTAGAAAGGAGTCACCGCCCCGGCCTTTCCCTGGAGCCTGTTATTGCGAGGCGCCAGAAGCGGAAGTCTACATCCATGTCATTCCTGCTGGATCCCAGCTGTTTAGAACGGGTGGCCAGCTCTCGGTGGACTTCTCTGCCCTTCTCCTGGCCCTCACAAAAAGGTCAGTCGAGCGCTTTTCCTGAAAACTTCCGGATTACAAAAATAGAAATGGCATTCCGTGTGGAGGAGAGCGCGGGCATGTCACTGACTAATACTCTCGCCTCACGGAGAGATCACGCTGCCTGGCTGGTTCCTCCTCCCCATTTTCTAGGGTTGCATCCTGAGCACTGGGGCCTGGGAAAAGCTCTGCTCCTATGACACGTTTTAAGATGGAATTTTCTAGAATCCCGTGGTTTTTCTCTCTGGTAGTTCCACGGTCTCAATTCAGTTTCCCTCTTAAGTTGCTGTTAGCTGTCGGCAGGCAGCCCTCGTTTGATCCTCTCCTGGCTGCTGGACTTTCTGTGAATGTTCTCCTTCAACCAACTTCCTTAGCTCAGCTTGCACCAGTGGTAGGCACCCACCCCACCAATTTGAGCTCAGGCTGACAGTGAAGACTGCACCTGGCCAACTGGTTCCAAAGTGGCGATGCTAGGTAGGCAGGGGGCGGGTTATTTTCACAACCAACCAGCTGAATTCAGTTGAGCAACCACACAGTTACTGACTGGTTGGCTGTGCTCCAATCGCCAGGAGGGTGGATGTCTTTCAAAGCCACCTGTGTGTAGGCTCCATCAGCTGACGTCCCTCTGATCACTCTTCTTTTTTTTTTTTATAATGTTTATTTATTTTGAGAGAAAGCATGAGCTGGGGAAGGACAGAGACAGAGAGAGAGAGACAGACAGACAGAGAGACAGAATCTAAAGCAGGCCCCAGGCTCTGAGCTGTCAGCACAGAGCCCGATGTGGGGCTTGAACTCACGAACTGTAAGATCATGATCTGAGCCGAAGTTGGACGCTCAACCGACAGAGCCACCCAGGCGCCCCGATCACTCTTTTTCATCAGCACATTGATACTTTGCCGCCTTTAGTTTTTTTCATGCTTGATGGTAGGTTATGGTAAGGAATTAATTTATTCTAATTAATTTTAAGGCCCAACATTCCTCTGTTCCACCTGATTCCACGCAGAAAAAGGTCTGTTCGTTCAGCCGGACAGAATTACAGAGGGGCAAGTAATTTCAGTTTCAATGACCTTCTGGGTCTGAGAACTGGAAATACAATTTGCAGGGAACTCCTTCTTTTCTTCCTCTTCTTCCTCCTCCCCCTCCTGCCCCTCCTTCCCCTCCTCCCCCTCTTCCCCCTCTTCTTCCTCCTCCCCCTCCTCCCCCTCTTCCCCCTCCTCCTTATCCTCCTTCTCTTCCTCCTTCTTCTTGTACTTTCTCCCCTTCTTCTTCAATATTCTCTCCAGAGTCTCAATATGTAACACCGTTAAGCCAGAGGTGGAAGCATTTCCAGGAATAGAGAAAGAGCACTAATCACCTCCTTCCCCATTTTTCTGCTCTTGTTACATGTATGTGCACCACAGTCCCAGGAAAACACACTCAGTGAAAGGAAAAAATAAATAGGACAGGAGGAAAAAAATATCTGGCCAAATTTCCAGCCAGCCTCCGCCAGGCATCCGCCAGATAGGCTAATAACTTTCGACAATGTCTGACAGGTTGATATTTTGAGCTTGCTTTTCTAAAATAATATTTCGGAACCCAAAATATATCAGTGCCTACCTGCCATGGGAAATTCTTAAAGAAGACTCCAGAAAGGCAAAGAGCAGTGCCTAGAAAAAGGACTCTTTCTGATTTGGTCAATGGACTTCACAGGTCACAGGAAGCTATGGATTTAAATAAATTACTATGAGATGTGCTCTGTGGGCTCAGTTTCGAGGGAACGGTTTGCTGTGCGAACTTATCACTGTGTTCAGCTTTCACGACTTATCATGGTGGACGCTCGTTCCTTTATTTGATTTCTCTTAAGACTTGCTTGGCCCTTTATGTTCATGGCGTCCTTAGATAGAGTTGAGTTCTGTTGGCTCGAAGGGACGTGTTTCCTAGACCCCAGCCCAGTGGGAGGAGACATCACATGTCTGACTTCTGTCTTGCGCAATGCCGGGACTCCCCATTTTCTAAATTCTTTTCATTCCCTGAGCAGGTCCCAGGCGATTCAAGCACGGAATCTTATTATTATTATTTTTTTAGTCCGAGTAGAGTTGACACACACAGTGCCTTAATTTCAGGCGTACAGCTTGGTGGTTGGACAAGTGCAGACATCATGCTGTGCTCACCACAAGTGCGGCCACCGTCTGTCACCGTACATCGCCAGTACAATACCCTTGACTGTATTCCCTAGGCTGTGCCTTCCGTCCCCATGACTGGAAGGTGGTACCTTCCACTCTCTTCCACCCATTTTGCCCTTCCCTCCAGTGCCCTCCCCTCAGTTCCTTCTCGGTATTTATGGGTCTGCTTCTACTTTTTTGTTGGTTTGTTCAAGCGTAAATCTTCCTGATAGCCCTTGACGCACTCCTGAGTTGCTCACAGCAGCACCTGCCATGGGCACCCCGTACCAATGACCCTCACGTCACCGTTGGCCCCATGAGGGTTACAGCTATTTTGTGAGAGTCTCCACATATTGGGTCGGGTCCATTGCTTACATATAACTCTTAATGTCATTCAACTGGAGCCAGGAGGAAAAGACTTATAGAACCACCACCTTCCTTTTTTGGGAGCCAGGTCCTGCTGCTCCGGCCCCCCGTGGCACGACCGAGGCTCTGGTGTGAGTGAGAACACCCCTTCCTAGTTAGGGAGACAGAATAACATGTCTTCAGAGGTACGCTGGCTACTGCACAGCCAAGAAAAAGGATGCGGAGACAGGGGACCAGGGGACCCAGAAGGGCTATTCCTCAGAGCTGGTTATGATGAGTGTGCAGCTTTCGGTGACTTACTGTGCGATTTGCCTGCGTCTGAGAAACCCTCTTCTCCAGGGGCCTGTGATGATGCGCCCAGGGCAATGGTTTATTTTCCTGCAAAACATCTGTTTTATATTCTTGCTCTCCGTAAATGTGCATAGTTGGCTACTTGCCTGCGTTTGCTTCACAGCCCCCCACCTTCTCTACTCCAGATAGGTTTTCTCTTTGGAAGAACGAGATCATTCCGCTCCTGAACAGGTCTTTCCGGAGAGGAAAAGGCCGAAAACTACCTAATGTGGCCTTTGGTTTGCGTGTTGTGGCCACACCCGGGAAACTGAGCGCGGGAGCGCCTCCGGAGTCTGTTCCCATTCTGCGGACACGGCCTTTCCAGACGGCGCCTGAGACGCAATGGCCAACTTGGGCAGTTTCCGAGGTCACCGCTAGACCGCTGCGTTCCACGGTCTTCCCCCTCCTCCCGCCCAACCTCCACCGCAATCTCCTTTGCCTTCACTTCTAATTGGAGAAATGGGGGAGGAAGGTATGGTTAAAGCGGGGGTCCTAAAATAGGTCAGGCCATCATGCAGGTTCCAAAATAAACATCATTAATGCCAAGTCACTGAACCATACAGCCCAAGCTGACAGTCCTCAGTCGCCTGCTGCTTCTGCTTGAAGGTTTTAAAGGAACAGCGGATGTCAGTATGAAGGACTTATGAAAGAGCTTCCGGGGGCGCCTGGGTGGCTCAGTCGGTTGAGCGACCGACTTTGGCTCAGGTCATGATCTCAAGATCTGTGAGTTCGAGCCCGGCGTCTGACTCTGTGCTGACGGCTCAGAGCCTGGAGTCTGCTTCGGATTCTGTGTCTCCCTCCCTCTCTGCCCCTCCCCTGCTCATGCTCTGTCTCTCTCAAAAATGAATAAATGTTAAAAAAAATTTAAAAAAAAAAAAAAGCTTCTGAACAAGGGAAGGCGATTTTGGGGTGAGTCGAGGAGAAGACGGGATCTGAGAAATAAGAGATCGGGCCACGCCAGGATTTAAGCGCAAGCCTGAATTTGCGCTTTAGAATCCAGGTCGCTGTTGTTGGTTCTTACAGGAGGGGTGTGGAGGGGACCAGAATGGGGAGGGAGAAATCCATCATTGCCCCAGCGCGGGTTAGAACCTTATGAGGCTGGAATGGTAGACACACCACGCAGGGTTTTATGCATCGGCCCAACTTTGTGTTAAATTGTTCTCAGTGGGTATCTTGTAAGGCAATGTGAATATGAATGGCCCTGTTCTGGAGGTTGAATCGCAATTACCCAGACGTGAGAGGACACGTGGTCTTAGCACTGCCCGGTAAGACAGCATTCCTCCACTTATGTCTGGCACCTCTGGTCCATTTAGTTTCATATACACAAAGTAATCTCTTTGGTAGTTAAACTCCCATGAGCCACCCAGAAAACAGAGAAGAAAGAACTCTGTTGCCTAGCAACCAATGGAACGGTACAACACTAGATAAATCGAATCAATATTGCTCTAAATATTGAACCCCTAGATGATGAAAAAACCCTCAAAGCCATGTCCATAACTCCTCAGCTCCTTCCTTTTCTGAACTCAGCAGCCAAGGAGGCCCGACTTGTGTTTCGACAACCTCCGGAGAGCCCATCACGAGTAGTTCCAGAAGAGAGACACCCGAAGGCTGAATCCTGAGAGTTTGGAGCCACCAGCCCACCATGGCGGCACTGGCTGGCCTGGGGCGAGGTCACTGACTGAGTTCCCAACCTACTGGCTTGTGGTCAGGCTCATTAACATTGGCGGTACCAAGGTCACAAACAGTTTCTTAAAAAGAGCTCCAGAGGCTGGGGGACAGGCTGCCTTCTATTAGCCCCTGACCCTCAGGGAGCCCTCCCCATCTCCAAGCCCTGGAGGTAAGGCTGCTGCACCCCTCCCGAAGCTACTTTGGTGCTTCTTTTCCTTTCAGATCTCATTTAGTGTGTTTTAATCCATCTCTCAGGAGAGATGTTTGCTGAGGGCTCCGCACCGTGGTAGAAACCAACCCAGTTCAGGGGAATTCAAACAATGTCCAGCTACCTTGGTTTTCCAACCAGTGACTTTTTCTTTCTGGAAATAACACTGTGCCTTATTCCTACACACAGTTTCCTGGCCACGTATCCTTTCAGAAGAGCCTCCATTAGGCACTTTTGGACAAAGCTTTCCCTGGGGCCCCCAGCTTTGAGCTTCTGTCATAGTGAGGTTGGAAGCACTCCTTCTTCATCGGTAGACTGAGAGACTTGACCTTGGTGGATGTTAACTAAGAGGGAAACTAACATTAACCCTCCCATGCGTCAGGTCTCGCACAGGCGTGTTAGCGAAGCCAGAACCGCTCATTTAAGCCCTGTGATAACCATATGAGGTAGGAGCTATTATTTCCATTTTACAGTTGGGGAAACTGAGGCTTAATAAGATTATAGTAACTCTCCCTTACAAGAGAGTTGTGATATCCTAGAAGGTGGTAATTCCAGGCTTCTCTCCATTCTTTGTGTCGTTACGGAGAGGTACGGACATGACTGAACAAAGCACTCTTCCTTATTTCCGGTGGGACATACGGTGCCATTTGAAAAGGGGGGCAAAGAACCGTCCCCAGTAGGATTCTGCAGTCCTATGGAGCATGGATTCCACTGTGCAAGAGAACTTCTCAAACCACGTGTTTTGCACGGCAGTGCTAACTCTCATAATTCACGTGTACTCTCGGGAGGTGGGTACGTGTGTAGAGTCCACCGTTTACCTCCAGGACGACTCAGGCAGGTCTTGCTGCTTGTTATTCTCCTGACATCTCGCTCTCCGTGGTATTACCCCTCAAGCTTGGATCGGATCAGCCGCTTGGATTTGGGGGTCGTTCAGGGACATTGGAGAAGGAAACAGACTGGCCAGGATAGTTTCCCACTGCCCACCAGGCTGGGCTGTCTGCAGGGTCCTGGCAGCACACTCTTTTTCCCCAGCTGTGCCCCACCTGCAGGGCCCCTTTCCATGAGGCATCTTATTCTTCCAATCTCCACGGGGCATGGTTCCATTTACCTTTTGGGAAATCTATCTCTCCATCCTCTGGGAAATCTCTGGATCTCAAGATCCATTACCACTCTCTAGATTCCACTCCAAATAGTATATTTATCCAAGTCGGGGTCATTAAATTAATGACAACAGCCTGAGCAGGGCGGGTGAGGGTGTGGTGCAGGGAAATTACTGCTTTCTCCAAGTCCCCAAACATGGTGTCTGTCAGGGCTGAGAGCCGCCATAGCTTCTTCCACTGAGCAGACTGAGTCCCGCCATCCCAGGGCAGAAAAAATCCAGAAGCCCACCTGGGTCTCAGGCAAGATCGTGCTGCAGCCCCCCTGCCAAGTGCTCTGTGCACACATATTCCTCCTGGCCAGGCCTCAGTCATTTGTCTCGTAATTGTTACGACTATTTATTGCTTTGGTCTTCCATGTCAGGCAGTGTGCAATGCATTATTTCATCTGCTCCTCCAATAACACTGCATGTTAGATACCATTAGCCTCATTTTGAAGAGAAGTAAACAGGAGCACAGAGAGGTCATGCGATTTGCCCAAGGGCGCCCAGCAAATCAGTGGGAGTTGTGATTTGAAACAAGTTCTACCTGAAGCCAAGGTCCTTATGCTGGTTCTGAGAAGCTGATTTCACAGAGGCTGATGGGAAATGCTCTAGAAGCACAGGAAGGACCCACGAGGTGACTGGCAGATCTTGTCCTCATCTGGGAAATCAGGAGACCCAGGCCCTTGTTCAGCACCTGTAAAACAAGGGAAGGCTCAGTGAACATCCGGTTCTCAGATGGACCAATGGCCAGACTTCCTGGATCCGGGATGCAACACCTAGAAACGGGATCCAGCCTGGTTCAGAGCTAAAATGCCTGCGCCTCCATTTTTCACTTGAAATGGATAAAACACATACAGCAATCTGCCAGGAGACCACAGAGCTGAGGGACCGAGGTCTCCTCTTGCCTGGAATGAAACCTTCCAGTCACTGGTTCCTTAGGTGGTGTTTCTTCAGACAGGAACACAAGTCTCTGTAGGGAATGTTTTTCTGCTTCGAAGGAAGGAAGGAAATCTGAATCTGTAAAACTGATCAATTGTTCGGTTGCTGTGAGCATTTCCATTACAAAAGCATTCTGAAGAATACCTTCATTTGAGCCATGCTACTGTTATTATTATTATTATTATTATTATTATTATTAACAAATCAGATAATGGAAAGACAGTTGGAATTTAGGGATAGAAAAACAGGGCTGAAATACAACCTGCCTACTGACTGGGTAACCATGATCTTTCATACTTCACCTAATAAAAGTTAGGATGTGGGGGTAGGCGCCTGGTTGGCTCAGTCAGGAGAGCATGCGACTCTTGATCTCTGGGTCATGAGTTTGAACACCACATTGGGTGTAGAGATTAGTAAATAAATAAATAGATAAATAAATAAATAGATAAATAAAACTTTTAAAAAGTGAGGATAACGTAGGAGGTAATGCTTGTTCCCATATAGAACCTTTTTTTCTCTTTTAGACTTGCCTTTCCTTTTGAAAATGCCTTGTGTCTCTCAAAATCTGCCTACTGGGCTGCCTTCTTGCTCTCAGTCATGCATTACTTCGCATTGTCAACCAACCGAACCAAGTGTGTTTTGGCCAATTGTCCCCATTACCAAATTTTTCTTTAGAACAGTGCCCCTGTCTTAGCCCCCAGGTGACTAGTGGGACATTTTATGGGCCTTCAATGTGCACTCATGGACAAGAGGACAAAGGCAGTCACCACAAAAGCTTCTTTGTAAAACTCTGACTTGTGACTTGCTCATAAGGAAGTGGATAGTTCAGAAGGCGGAAGGCTGTCTGAGAGCCGTGGGGTCGCCACTCATAATCCAAGCCCTCCCTGAACGAGAATGACAACGGAACCTCTAACAACATGGATCGAACTGCACGAGTGATGGACACGCGGATCTTTTCTGATAAATACGGTACAGCGGTAGCCCCTTTTTTCCCCTGTCTTCCTTATGATTTTCTTATAACATTTTCTTCTCTCTAGCTTACTTTGTTGTAAGAATACAGTATTAACACAGATAACATCTAAAATATGCGTTCAGTCACTGTTGATGTTATCCGTGAGGCTTCAGGTCAACAGTTGGCTGTCAGTAGTTATGTTTTGGAAGTGTCAAAAATTATATGGGGATTTTTGACTGTGCAAGGGATGGGGGGATTCAACGCCCCTAACCTCTGAGCTGTTCAAGGGTCGTCTGTATTCACGCCCTTTGCTGCATGACTTTATTTATTTATTTTAATGAACTATAGTTAACATACAGTGTTATATTAGTGTCAGGTATGAAACATAGTGACTAACAATTCTTTTTTTTTTTAGTGTTTATTTATTTTATATTTGAGACAGAGAGAGAGAGCATGAGCATAGCAAGGGCAGAGAAAGAGAGGGGGACAGAGAATCCTAAGCAGGCTCTGTGCTGTCAGTGCAGAGCCCAACTCAGGGCTTGAACTCATGAACCCTGTGAAATCAGGACCTGAGCCAAGATTAAGAGTCTGACGCTTAACCGACTGAGCCACCCAGGCATCCCTAATGATTCAACAATTCTATACATTACTCAGCACTCACTACAATAAATGTAGTCACCATCTGTCACCAAAGAGCTGTATTCCAATCTTATTAACTATATTCTCTATGCTGTACTTTTCATCTTTGTGACTTATTTATTTTGTAACTGGAAGCATGTACCTCTTTATCCCCTTTATCCATTTCACGCATCCCCCCACCCTCCCACAGGCAACCCCCAGTTTGTTCTCGGTATTTAAGAGCCCGTTCTTCAGTTCGTCTCTCTTTTTCCTTTTTTTTGCTTCCTAAAGTGACTTTACTTACTTCCACTGCAGTGAGGGTAGTAGATGTCCCTCCCCCTGACATTGGCTTTGGCCAATGGAAAACCCAATGCATTTGGCAATGGTGTGCCCTTGGCCGAGCCTTCAGGAGGCCTGGTGTGTTTCTCTTTACCCTTTGCACTCCGGAAGCTGGCCATGAAAACACCACGGCCCAGGAAGCTGCTTGTCCAAAGACAGGTGGAGACGCACAGGGCAGACCTGAACGCCACCAGAAATCTGCAGCCAAGCTAAGCTGGCCCCCATGCTGGGCCATCCCAGAAACCGCACAGATTTGGGAGCGAGGAAAAGAAATGCTTGCTTCTGTAAGGCAGCAGTGTGTTTCGGGGAAGTTAGTTTTGTAGCCTTCTTGTGGCAATAGTTGATTAATATATTATTTTTATATGGGGCAAAGTGAGTTATATGTGGGAAAGACACAGGGCGATGGGGAAAAAGAAAGGCTTCCAGGTTACCCGGGGACAGGAGGATGCTATTATTTGTCTATCCCAGGTCCTGAAGGACCTTGTAGTAAGAATTTCTCTGAACTTTCCAGACCCATCACTGTTTTAGACAGGCCATTATGCTAAAAAAATTTTTTTCAGGCAGGAATTCAACGGTGACCCGTACAGAGCCAAAAGGGCAAAACTAAAAGGCAGTAAGAGGATGACCTTTACATCAGGTAGAATTGATGGCCTGATCCCACAGCCCTGAAGGCACAGCCGCTGAAAGCAACCTTCATTCTCGTCCACTTAGGTGAAACCCACTCACGGTCAGAGTGAGGTTCCCTCGCCCTGCCCAGATGCAGGAGGGAGCTCAGAACATTTGAAGAAATACAGGCATAATATGATTCAACCTTGGCGATGATAGAAATTTCCAGAGGAAGGACAATAATACTCAAATTAGTATTATCATCATCATTCAGATTATTTATCATCATTTCAAGTATCACATGATGCTTTAAAATGTTGTAGTGGTTTTCTTTCTTGGGTAGACAGATGAAATTTTTAAAAAATGGAGCACTTGAAAAACCACTCGATGCCAGTAACGTGATTTCAGAGGGCTTTGAAGAGTTTGGACTGAGCTTAGGAAAATGATAATTATCCTGTTACCTAGAAAAAGCAGGTAGGTCATTGCAGAGAGAGTAATTTAATTTTAGTCCATGTATTTCAACGCGAATTTAAGTCTCCTATGCAATTAGCTAAAATAACTGAAATAGGGGAGCGTGCAAAGGCCATACCCATGTACACTAACTAATGATTCAAATTAAGCAGAATTTATAAACCTGTTGGCAGTTACTTGTTTGACCTGACTCCTCTTTCTGCAGTGATGAGCCCTTCTGTTGAAATGGGCCACCCAGCCCAGAGCGATGCCTGCCTTTGCCAAGTCCAGAGGTACTTAGCTTCTGAACCAATGCCTGGCTCTTACAGCGCTTTTAAAGGAGAATTCATCTGGAATTGTTGGCTATAGTTCCACGTCTTATCTTCCAAGAATCTTTGAGGGCAAGCCCTGAGTCTGGAACCATTCTATTTTCATCTCTGCGGCATTGTGCTGAGCATGGCATAGTGTCTCAAACACTGGAGTTCTAGAAATACATTTTTATTGTTAGGCGAGACCCGTTTGGTTGGCCAACCCAGCCTTCACCCATGACTCCTTTCTGACTAGCCATCATTCATCCAGGCCTATTTGACACAATTCTGGTCAATGAAGTGTAACCAGAAGTCACTCGGGAGGGCTTTGGGAAGTACTTTTTTAAAATTGGCATGCCACTTAAACTTTTTTACCCCTTTCTCTCCCTCCTGCCTGAATGCACATGTGAGGCTTAGAAGGTCAGCAGCCATTTTGTGGCCATGGGGCACCAAGCATGGAGATCAAGGTCTGTCTACACATTGAAGAGGGCAGAGTAAAGGATACGAAAAGCCTGCCTTCATGGTGTACTGGGCACGGCTTGCACCAGTTTGCAGGAGTTGACTGTTACATTTTCAGTGGTTTTGCAAGCCTGTTGTTTGAGCACAGTCATTATCAAAAATTGCCTTATATATACTCACAATAAAATAAAATAAATTACATTAGAGGATAATGACCCAAACTCGTAATTTCCTAATTCCTCTATTACACTTTACTATCATCTAATAATACTCTGGGGATTATTTACCTCTATTAAATGTATGATGGAAATACTTTGTGATGGCACGCTACTTTGTAAGTCTGCATTAAGCCAACCGTTATGTCATGGTGGCTTCAAGTCAAAGGCGACGGAAGTAGGCACACAATGGAAAGGGACAGACATACAAATTTGGTTGAATTGCAGATGGTTCTTAAGTATTTAAGAGTGCACCTTTGCTGGGTCACTGATGGCATCACCCAGTTATCATGCCAGCTTAGATTGACTGCCCTTTCCTCGGTTTCTTGTAAGAGGAGACAAATGAGCTGCCATGTTTTTGAGCCAGTTAGTCAAGTTTTTTGTTTGTTTGTTTGCTTGTTTTCGTTATTTGCAGCAGTAACTAATTCTTTTTTTTTCCACGTTTCTTTATTTTTGAGAGACAGAGTGAGACAGAGCGTGAGCAGGGGAGGGACGGGGAGAGGAACACAGAATCGGAAGCAGGCTCCAGGCTCCAAGCTGTCAGCACAGAGCCTGACATGGGGCTTGAACCCATGAACTGTGAGATCATGACCTGGGCGGAAGCCGGACGCTCAACCGACTGAGCCACCCAGGCGCCCCCAGCAATAACCAATTCTAACTTGCATAACTATTAGGTCATTTAGCTCACTCCCCAATGCAGGTGGAAAATTTTCAGTGCGGTTCCCTGGATGTGTAGCAGAAGAAAGAAATCCTCCCCGAAACTTAAGTCAGGCCGTTGGAATTTGCAGAAGAAAAGCTTGGCAGCCTGTAGCGTGTGAGACATCGCATAAACATCTGATACTTGACTCAATAACCAGCAGCACTCGGTGTCAGCATATAAATGTTGGGTCGGAAAAGTAGATAAATTGATTTTCCATTTCTCTCATTGTAGCGTCTTCCTTCTCATTGATGCCGTAGCGATGGATCCCATTACTAGCGCAACAGTCCATAATGTAAACATGTTATTTCTCTGGTTAAAAAAACAATTCTTTTCAAAGTTATATAATGCGATAAACTGTCTCTGGATTATGGCCGTAAAAATAATAATTCACTCTTGTCTCCAAAGCTATCAAAAAATTTACAAGCTCTATAAACTCTAAAATCGCTAACCTTAAGCCATGGTTATATATTTTTCCCATTTTATGAGTTAAACCAGACCTGGTAGGTAAGAAGAGGCCGGTGTTGGTACGCCTACTTTACAGCTGGGATGGTAAGCCTCAGACAGTTCAAGTTATCTGCTCAAGGTGAAAAAGAGAAAGCGGGACTAGATCGCAAGGAATTGTAGCTCCCGGTGACTTTTTTTTTTTCTTCCAGAATCACGTTTGTGTATTCCAGTATAAATATTGAGTTTGCGTGCACGAAAATCATCTTTCTGGTAGTTCAACAGGATGGATGGATGGATTTTTAATTTTCTTGGCATGACTCCTCGGCTGTCAAAAATAACCACAGATCAAGTATTCGGGTCCTTGAATGCAAAATAAAATATTGCAAAGGGAACAAGATTTTGAAATGGGCATTCTCGGTGGAGAAAAATACACTTTGGCAAAAAAGGGAGCAGGCTGCTTGCTGCCTGCCTCCTTCTTCCAGAGAGTTTCCTTTTAGATCGTTACCTTCTATTTATTCATCTTTTTAAAAAATGTTGGTTTATTTATTTGGCGAGAGAGAAAGCAAGCAGGGGAGGGGCAGGGGGAGGGTGGAGAGAGAGAATCCCAAGCAGGCTCTGTGCCGTCAGTGCCCACGAACCGTAAGATCACTCACAATCTGAGCCAAAGTCAAGAACAGATGCTTAACTGATTGCGCCCACCTAGGTGCCCCTATTTATTCATCTTTTATTGAATGCATGTTAACTGAGCATCCAGGTAGTCTTATAGATTCTGGAAAACACGGTGGTGGGGAATGGGTGGTGGAAAGAGGGCAATTAACAACTTGGCAAGAGAGTGCCGTGGAAAGCATGTGATAAGGTGACGGGTTACGGTGTGGCTGTAGTTGGAGCTGGGTAATGGAATAGGGAGGGTCTTTAGAGGTGGTTAGGAGGAGACATCTGAGAGGGGCCCGAATAACAGCCGGTGGTCCCGCAAAGATTAGGAGGGAGTACAGGGGCAGAAGGACCAGCCAGTGCCAAGCCTCAGTGTGGCTGAGTCAGAGTCAAGAACAAGTTAGTGGCAGCGAACCTGAGTTGGAAGGCTATTCAGGACTAGTTCACGTGTAACTTTTAGGCCATGAGGAGGATTTTGTGTTTTATCTTAGTTTCTTTCTTTTCTTTTGTTTAAAAAATTTTTTTAATGTTTATTTTTGAAAGAGAGACAGAGTGCGGGTGGGGGAGGGGCAGAGAGAGAGAGAGAGAGGGAGGCACAAAATCCTAAGCAGGCTCCAGGCTCTGAGCTGTCAGCACAGAGCCCCACGCGGAGCTCGAACTCATGAACCGCGAGATCATGGCCTGAGGCGAAGTCAGATGCTCAACTGACTGAGCCACTCAGGCGCCCCTTATCTTAGTTTCAATGGAAAAGCCATTAAATACTTCCAGGCAGGGGAGTGATATGGAAACCAAGGTGTATTTTTAAGGAGCAGAGGCACCAAAGATAGAATAATCAGGACGATCGCCTGTATGCAAGAAATATTGGTGGCTTGACTGACAGAAGTGGAGATGGAGGGACGTTTATGAATTTGAGACCTATTTTTGAGAGACAGGCACAGGAAGTAGTGACAGATTCGGTGTGGGGGAGGAGGTGTGTGAAGAACGTGGTCAAATTCTGGGTGACGCCTTGATATTCAGCTTGACAACTGGAGCGCCATTTCTAACATTGAAGAGACTAAGGGAGGAAAAGGTTTGGAGGAGAAAAATCAAGAGTTCTGTTTCAAGTGTATTGTATTAAGGAGCTCCATTAGGTATCTCAGTGGAGATGGCTAATGGTCACTTGGATGTAGGAGTTTCGATTATTATTAGTATTTATAAAGAGTCTGCAGCCAGTGATGTAGATAATCCATGGAAAGAACGCAGAGGAGCATAGACTAAAACTTGGGATATTTCATTATGTTATCCTCAGCCCTACTCAGGCTTCTTCTCTGAGTGACCTTCAAACGCCCTACTCTCCAGCATTCTTCCTTGGATGACCTTCAAATGTTCTTCCTCTTCCAGCTTCTCCTCATGGGAGTTCTGTAAATGACTGCCATCAGCATCCCTCCCCAACTCCTTAGAGTCCCATTATTTCCGGATGATGTCATTCACTCCCAGAGCCCTAACTGGACGATACTGGTGACCTCCCAGGTCTATGAGCCTCTCTTTCTCCCCCTGTTAATGAAATCAAATCCAGTGAGTCCAAATCCATGTAAGTCAAGAAGCACGTGTTGGACGACTCCTGTGTACCAGGCACTGTGCTAAGCAGGTTGGCCGGTCTTCGAGTAGTTGTACAGGGCGGTATCGCTTTGGTGGATCTAACTCTCAGCCTCGGGGGCCTGGAAGCCTGATTCTCTCAGCATATTAAGTGGGCCAATTTCTCAGGGCACGAATTAACCCAGCTCACAGGAATCTCATGTATATAAATCAAAATGTCAATTTGCTAATTTACAATGGGAAATACAATGCACGAGTTGAGGAGACATGCATACTGGGCTGATTGCACATTTTCTCCGTCTAGGAAAACTGTGTATAAAGCCAAATTGTCAGAAGGTTGCATGGATTATAAGAGATCAGAGCAAGGGGCCTTGGTGGCAGATTTGAATGTTTAATATCATCAGGCTCTGATAGTCTGATGCATCTATGTCCACAGAGAAATCAAACAACTCATGTGTTCCCGTGGACTTCCAAGGATAACAGGGGAGCTGTGATAGGCACTGCCAAAATGAATCTCTCATTTTCTTTTTTCCTGTGTTCTGTGATCACATCCCTCTTCTGACTGACATATTCCTCTGGATAAGTTAATAAAGGCAGTTAATTCACCACCGCGTCTTGCTCTTACCTAGGAACCATTCTATCCCAGTAAGGCTAATGCACATATTTCCGATTTCTCGAAGTGTGGAAGGCTTTGCTTAGCTGTCAGGGAGCATTTATACCCTTCGTTTCAAATTCTGTAGCCTCAAGCTCTTAGATAAATGTCTTGCAAATAAACAGCTCATGAAATGTTTGTTGAATGAATGAACGAGTGACTTTTGCCTCCGTGTAGCTTACATGATCAGATAAGAAGAGTAGATTTTATTTAGCATATTTAATTGAGTTTCATAAAAACTGAATGGCTGACAAAAGAGTTTTTCCTGGCCTACCTCCCGAAACCCAGGGGTCAAATCAGTTTGCTCGGATTGGGGCGACTTCCTGTCAAGATGGAATCTGGCAGGACACCTTCATGACTTCATTCTACATACACACTCTTATTGGCTCCAGGAGTGGGCACGTGACAAAGGCTTGGCCAATCAGAGCGTCGTATCATTCCAGATTGGCTCAGACATGGGCAGGTGACTGAACCAGATCTGAGAGGGGACTTTTTCTAGAACTTGCTCTGAGACTAGGAAGACTATTCTAGAACTTCTAACCGCCATTTTGCTGGCCTGAGGAGAAAGGCAAACTGAGATGGAGATAATACAGGGAAGCGGAGCAGAGGCGGAGAGAAGTCAAACCTGAGGGACACAGTTTGAATCTTTGGGTTCCACCAGGTCTGACACGTGCTGTTCCCTGCACTTTCAGCTCTGCGAGCCAATAAACCCCCATTTCCGCCTAGGCGCTCTGAGTTGTATTTTCTGTCACAACAGAAGACTACTAGCTGGTAGTCTGCTTATGAAAACTCTGTGAAAAGAGCAGGGCAAAAGTCACAAATTGCAAATTATGTCTGTGCATAAAGAAATGTACCGAAATGTTAATGATTATCTCTGAATTGCGGGATTCCAAGGTTCTTCTTTTCAAAAGACTTTATTTTTAATACTTTCTGGAATATCTCAAATTTTCCAAAAAGCCCACCGCATATTAATTTTAATAATACCAAGGGGGAAAAAGCCTCTAGTCTTTTCTTTTTTCTTCAGGGGCACAGGCAGAGAAAAGTCATACGGCCTCTTCCACAGAATCAGCTAGCATGTAAATTCATGACTCTCTCTCTGGTAAAAAGGCACAAAGATGGTCGAAAGACTGGTCAAAGGCCCAATGACAGGATTTACCATTAATCTCCCAAAAAGGAGGGAAAATGGCTGCTGACCCGGCAGTGCTTCCTGAGGGGTGGGAGGAGGCGGGAACTGGAGGTGTTAGAAAGTCTGGTGAGAGAAAAACAGTAAGACCTCCATTAAACCAACACATTCCAGAGGTCCCATCTGTCTTTTGTGGCTAGCTTTCAGGAGAGGAGAGATGGAAATGAAGCTCAGGAGACCCCTCAGGGGACATGATTGGGCTGATAAAAGCACCGCCTCCTCCCCCGCCCTGCCACATCCCTTGAAGACTTCATGGTCCCTGGTAGGCAATGAAGTGAATTAAGAGCCCGAGTTTTTAAAAGGGACTTCACAACTTTACAGCAGGGACTGTGATAACATTTATAGGTCTCCACCAAAAGGAAGTTAAATAAATCTCCTGCCTGAGGACACAAAATAATCACCTGCCACCTTTATGTGGTTGGGAGGGAACTGTCTGCTCCTGAGACCCACCCCCTGCCTGCCGCTCTCACACAGGCTGAGGCCGCAGGGGTGGAATGTTCTCATCCTTCGAGGGACATCTTTCCCTACACCTCTCAAGCCCTCTAGAACTGATTGTCCCTCATCCCCTATTTTTAGCACATTTCTAGGTACCAGAATGCAGGGAGACTCAGGCGTATTGTAATTCCATATTTGTGGGTCCTCGAGGACAAATTTTACCTTATGATGCTTTTGAATTTCCTCCCTCTTCCTCTGACCCCTGTCACCTTAATAAATGTGCGTTTGATGCTGAATGCAGCTGGCTCTTTGCTCGCTATCCCCCCCAACTGGATAAGTGGGTTGGCCGGGTTCTTCCACACGGGCCCAGGACCAGGGAGAGTGAGCTTTCCAGGCCAGTAGCTCAGGAATGGTCCTCGGCCCTGGCCCCTTCTATGGCCCACCTGATCTGGAATGTCATGGACATGAGCGTCCCCCTCACCTGGGGGCTCGCTGTCTGTGGTTTCAGTTACCTGCAGCCAAGTGCAGTCAGGAAGCAAGTCGTCCTCCTGACGTATCGCCAGAAGGTCAATGTAGCCTAAGCCTGTGTGAGGACGCCTGCAACATTCACTCCATCTCATCGCGTGGGCATTTTGTCATCTCACACGGTCACACGAAGAGTGAATACAGCATCATCAGATATATTGAGAGAGAGAGAGAGAGAAAGACCATGTTGATGTAACTTTTATTATAGGATATTGCTGTAATTATTCTCTTCTATTGGTGATTGTTGTTACCCTTTTACTATGTCTGATTTAGAAATTAAACTTAATCCTAGGTATGTATGTATAGGAAAAAACCATAGGATATATAGTGTTTGGTGCTAACTATGGTTTCAGGCATTCGCCGAGGGTCTTGGAACATATCCCCTGTGGATTGGGTGGGGGGGGGGCCACTGTACTTGCTTCTTCTTTACAAGTTTTCCCCAAATTCAGATGCACAGTAGGTATACTAAGACTTTTACTTTAGGCCCTGCAGGAAGGCACCACTTGGAGAAAGGATTGGCTAATGAAATGACCTTTGGACTCAGATAGCCATGGCCTTGACTTCCAATACAAAATTGGACAAGCAACACAACCCACCGAGGCCTCCCTTTCCTCATCACTAAATGGGAATAGTACCTGCCTTGTGAGGTGGTTGTAGGCATGAAATGGAATGGTACGTGCTTTATCTCAGGCATGCAGTAAAGGCTCAGTAAATGTTAGTTCCCTTCCTCATTTTCTGGATCTTTCTAGATTTTTCTAGGTTGTCCTAGAATTGTCTCAGTGGGAGCACAATGGTTAGTGGCGACTTAACCAGCATCCTGTCCCTAAGAGCCCTGCATGACAGTTGTTCCCAGGAAGGTAAAGTGTCCAAGTCGGTAAGCCCACGGACTTCCTGGGGCGGGCACTTTGGTGACATGAGAAGCGGCCAAGGAGAGAGCTTCGTGCAGGTGGCTAATTCTGCACAGCTCAAGTCAACGGCGCAGAAGGAGGGCCAGTCTTTTGCACAAAGGCACCCACAGCTTCAGACGTAACCTCAGCACCTACAGCCATAGGCACGACGAGAGACAAATTCCCCTCCATTCTCTGGCCCTCGGAGGGCAGGATTTGTATCCGGCAGGGATTTTGATGAGCTGATAGTAAAAACCTGAGTAGCTCATTTTATAGTCTCGATATTGTATATCAATGCTTGAGAACGAGACTGCATTCTCTAAGGAAAACCAAGAAGGGAGGTCAATTTAGGAGCCATGGACAATCCGCCCAAGACATCATTGCTCCAGAAAGGGGACAGAAGCAGTCCAGGGGCATTGACTTTAGCCACAGTAGGACAGGAGGTGATGTTTACAACTCTGGTTACAGCTTGGGTTAAGGGGAGGGGGGGCTAGTGGATCCTGAGGGGTCTCCCAGTGCCCAGACACGGGAAGAGAGGGCTGGATTTCCAGAGGCGTCCTTGGATTCTCTGCAGCAGCTCCTGTGGCTGTGTCAGCTGAGGACCTGGACTGCACATGCATGAGCTTTCCAACCTTTTCCCCATCCTGCATCCAGAGTCTGGAAAGGGCAGACGGGATGCACTGTACGTGGAACTCGAAAAATGCCCTTAGGTGAGACCCAAATCCTTGCTCCATCCGTTTCTTTTCTGACAGTTCACAGAGCCGGGATACCTTTCGGATCAGTGTTGGCCTCTAAGGGACAGGGGAGAGAAAGAGCGGCCGTTACCCTGTGCCTTCCTCTGCAGAACACTGCTCTGTGAATCTGTCTGCCTAACAGGTACACATTTTCCATTCATTCAGGAAACAGCCCTTAGACCACTTCCTGAGGCAGATCCTGTGCTGGGGCGGCAGGTGTCTGACTCAAGACTGACAGGCTTCTCCAGGCTAGCAGTGAAAGAAGCAACTTTGGAAGCTGTTAAAAAAATATCAGTTCAGAGGCTTCTCAAGAGGTCTAGGTGAATTTCAAGTCCTCTGGTTTTGTTTTCCCCCCAGAGTTCTGATTTTGAGAGTCCCTGTCTTGTAGGGCTACAAGAAATAATGAGCAGGGCTCTGATCTAACTAACTCATGGGAAAGAGAAATAAAATCCTAGGTCCGGGCTATGAGTAAGGCGTGTACAATGTGCTGTGGAGATCACAGGAAAAGATTGCTGGTGCCTTGTGAGAGCCACAAAAACTCCCCACGAGAAGTGACATTTGAGCTGGGTATTAAATAGTGGGTACAGATTTGTCAGGGGAGCGGTCAGGGAGTATAAGGCACTTCAGGCAGAAGAAGAGCCAGGGTGCCAGGGAGAGCCTGTCTGGCTGAGGAATTGTGAGTGCCTTGGAGGTATTTATGTGGCTGAGGGATTAGGGAGCCAGGGCTGGGCTGGCCAGGTGGGTCAGGCCAGATCACAGGGGGTGTCACACGCGGAGCAAGCTGGGAGCTTCTACTTTATCCCCCGGGCTACCAGGCAGCACCGATATGTAAGACCAGCAAGTCAGATTCACATTTGAGAGCGATCACTACAGCAGCCTGGATGGGGGATAGATTGGCAGGGGTCGAGAGACAGAACAATCAGGGGCTCCTGTAATCACCTCGGCTGCTGAGGACGAGAGCCCCACGCCTGTGCTAAGACCACTGCGGTGGGGACGGGGCCACGGGGATAGCACGTCGAGTCGTTAATATCTCTGTGATTATCCTAAACACGAGTCGGGCACTCATGTTCCTGACCATAAAGCCACCCCTCCACGGTCCCCAGTCTGCGTGCGGCTGGGCATGACCTCCCAACGGGCCGGGATTGCTAAATTAAGGAGCACAGACCACCGCCATCAGTAATGCGAACACACAGGGCAGTTTTAGACATCCTGGCAATGCTTCCTGGCAAGTGTAATGAAAAAATTAATTGAATAATCATGCCATGTAAATAGATTTCATGTGAGCTCTCGTTTTGGTGGGAGGGAAGGGAGGCGAGGGGGAGAAGCCTGTGATTTATGGCTTTGAACGCTGTAATGAATTAGGCCGGGGACCCTGCGGTGAGCCCGGGTCCGCCACGGCCTGCATTATGAGGTGGTTGGATCGTTTTGAGACGTGTGGCTCAGGTGACCCAATGCAGGCATGAGAGATGGGGGCCATTAAAATCTGCCATGCTGCGGGAAGCTCTCTTTAGAAGGTGACTCGAAGGCTTGCTTTGCAGGATGGTGGCATTTCTCTTTGGGACTCAGGGCCTTCTATCACTTAGAGGAAACCGGGGCAGATCCGAGCCCAAACGATAACAATTGAAAATAAATTGATGGCCTCGAAGGGAGGGGTGGAGAAGGAGAGGGAGCAATGGTGGGAGCTACCTACAACCCCAAGCAAAGACTCTGCAAAGGAAATGATGAATGAGTTAATATCAGGTAGGAAATATTGACTTGCCTGTATGAGATTCGAAATTAGAATTTCTGAATCCGCGTAGCCAGTGCGGTCTGAGGCAAAGAACACAAGGGAGTTAGACGTTGGCTGGTGAATCGTGGTTTAAGATGTTTGGGCATGCCTCTTCACTTCGGCTCGGCCTTAGTTTCTTTGCCTGCAAAAGGGGGTTTTAATACCTACTCCAACAGGTAATGTTGAGTATCAGATGGGATTATGCGTTTGGAAGTTGTGTGTGTTTGCATTTTCATGCGTTTGCACACAAGAAATTGGGACTTAACTCAGAAGGCGTAGGAAGCTACATTGTCACCCTTTCTGCTGGAGGATACGTAGAACCCTGAACAGAATGGCTGAAGCCCAGTTTGGGCTGTTCATCGGGGGTCCCGCTTCTGGTAAACTCAGCATCGAACACAGTCTGCCCTGAGAAATGAACTCATATCCAACTACCGCGTTCTGACGCATTGGGGGTACCGAAGGGTAAGACCATACACTTGAAGGGGTGTGCGTTTCCATTGTCATGCCTGGGCTGGGGAGGGCGGATCTGAGAGGGAGACCCCAGACTTGTTCTGAGCCTCAGAAAACTGTCTTCTGGACCTTGTGTGGTGGGGACACGTGCCTGGGCATTGCCGAGGGAGAGGGGGAGGGGGGGCTGACATTCCAGGAGCTTGGAACAGAGGGGCTTGCTCTATAGGGGCCGGATCTGTGCATCTGTAAACAGCCGCCTCCAGTCTATGAAAGTAACTTCTCTGTATCGTCATTCTGTTTGGTTAATCTCGAGCCTTCCGCAAAGTCCAAGAAAGCATTACCATCTGTTCTGACCTCCATCAATTCCGGCCACACCTGCAGTGATTTACTGAGTAGCAGCACCTGAGAGAAAGGGGGTGACAGCTCCCACCTTCCCGGGTTTGTCTCCTGAACCCTCTGTGGCTGACTGTATTTTCCAAAGATGGTCCCCCAAATATCTCCTATCCCACATTTTCTTCTTTTTCTTACCGGGTGACCCTGACAACCCTCCTGTTGTCCCCTGCACTTGAACCTGGGCAGAACTTTGTGACTGCCCCAACTAATGCTGTGGTCGAAACGACGCCATGTGGTTTCTCAGATAGGTCATTAAAATGTCACGCACTTCTGCCTTGTTCCCTTGGGACCCTTGTACTTAGCCCCAAGCGACCATGCTGCGAGGAAGCCCAGGACCCATGGGGAGGCCCCAGGTAGATGTCCCAGCCAAGAGTTCATCTGAGGCCCTGGTCAGTATCGGTCACCGAGCAGGTGAGCGAGGAGACCTTCAGATGGTTCTAGCCTGCCAGCTGTCAACTCACCCCCAGCCTTTGAGTCTTTTCAAGTTGAGGTCCCTGGCATCATGGGGCAGAGCCCAAGTGTCTCCACAGTGTCTTGCTCAAATATCAGAACTACAGAATCCACAGGCATAAAAAAAAAATTGTTAAATGTCAGTCACTTTTAGGCCGGGTGGTTATACAGAGATAGGTGACGGGAGCACACTTTAAGCTCACTTCCTAGCTGATGTTCCGCACCTACAAACTCAGAAACACCGTCGTAATGATCTGAACAGTCAATATAACTAAACCATAGAAGGCGAAATAGAAATGAAGTGCATGAGTGGAAGAGTTGGAGGGGGTGCGTGACAGAAAAGGAGAAGAAATATTCATCTCATCCAAGGTTTACTGCCTCAGCGAGGGAGGAAACAGCTCCGTGCTGAAAAAAAAATTTTTTTTTAACATACGACAAGCTATTTTACTTGAAACGAAACTTTGTTTTTACTAGGAATCAGCGTTCAACTTAACTATAAACCAGAACTAACCACATTAATTTACTGAACCCAGGCAGAAGCAGTTCCGAGTATCATTTTTATTTTTAGTGGACCGCAAACCAAATCAAAGTTGTTAAAAAAAATTATGAATATAAGCTTTCCATTGAAATTGCAACCAAATCTATACGTCTTCTAAAACAATTTCTGCCACGTTAAGAATTATACTATGAAAATATGCTGTGGCCTAAAATGAACACACACACAAAAAAAACCCATCAGAAATAAATAAGTATCTCATTGTTCAAAGTCCCCTGGGGTACACACTAATTCATTCAAAATCGATTGGTAAAATTGTGAGAAATACATTATTTATACAAACCAAGGAGGGGGGCGTGCTGTTTCACACCCCAGTTCCCAATAAGCCCCAAGTGCTTTGTGTATTGAAAAAGCTGTACAAATACTCGTTATGTGTCACATGATATATTAGAAAAATCCAGGGTTTTGGAGTCTTATAGACCTGGGTTATTATCCCAGCCCAGTTACTCTGAGACTTTAGGAAATTTGCAAAAGCCTGTTTCATTATTAGTGAAATGGAAAAACTATGCCCAATTCATAGGGTTTGTTTGTGTATTCATAGCTCGGATTGGAGGGAGGAGGGAGTGAGGGGGGCAGGGAGATGGCTACTTATCCCCTAAAATGTGTGCTCCCTTTGTGCAGTGTAGGCTTGTCTCTGGAAAGGGGTTGTGCAGCAGCTTTGACATCTGCTGACTCTCTCTTGCACCTAGGTGACATCTGGATTGGTCGTCCATGTCAACAGAAGTGATTAGGAATGGGCGTGCTCTCCCCAATTCTTCTGGTGCCTGCCAGAATCCTGCAAGACCGATGGTAGAGCCGCAGCGTAGAAGAAACTGGGTTCCGGATTCATTATGTGGAGGAAAGCCGCCTGTCAGCCAGGGACACCTACTGCAGGTAATTAGGGGAGAGAGTGTGACAACCCACTGAGATTCGGAGGTTTATTTGTTACAGCAGCTAGTGTTACCCTAACTAGCCCAGAATCAGAGGAGGCGCTGTATACCACAGGTATTAGCTCGGTGACTGAGAGCGCTCATTACATGTTTGTATTCATCCCTTTGAATGAATGAAGGATGCATGTCTATCTGCCAATTCATGAGACAGCACGTTGGTTGAGTTGTCCTCTTTGTGACACCTGATATGCCCAATGAAGTCTGCTTGAAAAGTCTCAAACTGTGGCCGAAACAGGTGTTTGGGCGGAATGAATGGCCGATGCGCCAATACGCTCGCTTATATAGAGCCTCCATTTCCTTTTCAATTTCATTTTAGAACTGATCATTGTGCTATATGTTTAGCATCTCCAAAAGAAGATAACAGAGGTTTATGGAAAGGCTGAAATGCTCTAATAGAAAAATTCACTTCTCAAGAAGGAGCTTTTCAAAAATCCAACAGGCATTTCAATCGGGAAGGGGGAGAGTCTGGGGTAGCCGAGTAGCCACTAGGGAAAAATGAAATCCTCCCCTAATTCCCTCTGCTAATTAAAATCCTAAGCATTTGAAAACATAAAAATGAATATTTCATGTACAAATGTTTCATTTTAACCACTAATAGAAAAACTATGTCACGATAGTTCTACTATGATACAAAAAAATACTTTGCTTTTTTTTTTTTCTTTGAAAGCTAGTGATTCAGGAACGTGGAGTGTAACACACTACCTAGTGGACTGGCAACATTGTACATTTTCTGTTATATCTTCTTTCTACATCGCTCTTGGGTGCGATTAGAGTAACCACTTTTAAGCATCCTGAATTTTACAATTAATTTTTTTTCTTGTCAATAAAGTCTAGAGAAACCACCCGACTGTCTGACACAAAGCTATTATATATATTTGAGTGCTAAAATACTTTAATTTGTGACGCCAATCGCCCCGAAGAAAGATGTGCTTCCCTCTTGCTTGCCTCCGATTTTATTGAACCACCCTTTGCTTGCAAATGGATTCGGATTCGTCAGTGTTTGTTTTCTGGCTACGTGAAACAAAACAAAACAAAACAAAACAAAACAACCCCAAAAACCAGAGCTGCGAATGTTCCAGCAGAAACTTCCTTTGTAAAAGTTGCAGCCGAGCCTTTGTCTCGTACACGATCAATTGCCAGTTCCGTGCTAGATTTAGGGCAAGGTGGGGACCAGGCAAGGGGCGGGCTGGGAGGGAGGCAGGGCTCGGGGTTGGTTGGAGCCCCGCAGCCAGAGAACAGGAGTCCCAAAGGAGGCGGCCCAAAGAGAAAAGGAGAAAACGCATTTTTTTTTTCAAGAATGCCATCTCATTCCGGGTTCCCTAAACAAACAAAGAAACAGAGCCTAGGGTTTAAAAGCAGAAGGCCGAACACTTTATTGGGGCGTGCAATCCCAGGGATCAAGAGTGAGACTGGAGAGGAGGGGAGCAAACACAAGAGAGCGCGTTGGCAGTGACGACGGTTTCCCCGTAGGGTGCTCCTGCAGGCTCTCGAGGAGCTTTCAGAGAAGCCACGTTGCCAAGAGGAGAAAGGGGGAAGAATTTATCTGTTGACATCATCTCCCACTGTTCAAAGTTTTCCTGGCATTTTCAGGCTAAGTGCGAGTGCTTAGGGGTGCATGCCGGACTGGGGAAAGCCCCAGAACGGCGGCCTGGAAGCCGAGGTGCACGGCGCAGGTGTGAGACAAGATGCCACCTGGGCATGCTAACTAGTGATGTCAGGGACCAGCAGCAGCTGTCGCCTTGGGCACTGGGTCTGTAGGGCAATGACAGTAGCAGCAGAGACCTTGTTTCCGGACCACGGGAACTGCCGGCCACGCCCAGGGACACCTCAGCCAGAGGGCAAGGCAGTCATGTAGATCTGGGGTAGGGCATAACCGGATCCGGGACACATAGCAAGTCCGAAGGGACTTTTTTTTTTTTTAATGTTTATTTATTTTTGAGAGACAGAGAGAGACCGAGCACAAGCAGGGGAGGAGCAGAGAGAGAGAGGGAGACACAGAATCTGAAGCAGGCTCCAGGCCCTGAGCTGTCAGCACAGAGCCCGACGCAGGACTTGAACTCATGACCTGAGCTGAAGTCAGACGCTTAGCCAACGGAGCCACCCAGGCGCCTCCAAAGGGACTGGGGTTTTTAATTAAGATTCAGTTTTACCGAAGCACACCCTGGACCGTGAGGCGTGAGACCACCGTGCCGCAGGTCGCAAACCTCGGGTCCATCTCCCTCCCAAGCCCTGGTTCCTCTCTGGTGGCTCGAATGCCACGGGGCTTAAACAGGCCTGCTAATGGCCAAGGAAGGCGGGTAATTCGTAAGCAACATTCCAGGTTCCCAGCGGATCAGGCATGGAGGTGTGTTTAATTGCATTCACTGGAGAAGCGGATGATGGTGGTGAGCTCACGGGTCACGCTAAAGTGTGAATGGGGTGGAGCTGGGGGCAGGAAGTACAGGGCTGTATTGCTTTTCCTCCCTTCTCTCTGGGTCCACTCCCCCGATCGCCAGATGCCACAGGATTAAGGGGCACCCAGAGGTGCCCTTGGGAAACTGGGGATAGCTCTTTCCTCGGGGATGGCTGTGGGGTGTTCGTGTGTGTGCGCGTGCGTGCGTGTGCACGCTCATGCCTCCCCGCTCCTTCTTTGCAAAGCTGCAAATTAGGTTCTGTTCCGACAGCCCAGAGCCACTCCCACAGGGTTTCTAGGAAGCGTGCTGACAGCATCGTCTGATTATGAATGACACGCCTTCTGTTTGCCTTTCTCTTCTCTCTTCGAGCTACACCTTTTAAATCACTATCTGGTACCTTCGTGCTCTTCTTCCTAACTATTCTCAGTGAAGGATTGCTTACTTTTCAAGGCTTTTCAAGGAATCTATTTTTGGCTTTGATTATCCTTTCTGTTATAGCTTTACTTTAGACTGTATTAACTTTACTTTGTATGTATTATCATTTACTTTGTATGTATTATCCAACTCCTTTCCTCAAGTTGCTCCCATGTTCTGTTACCAACTCCTTAAACGATGCTTTGATCATTACTTTTTAGGTTTTTTTTTTTTTCTAATATAAGCACTTAGGATTATAAATTAACCTTGTGAGTACGGCTTTAGTGCATGCCAACAGTCTGATGTATATGATTCTGTTAGGGCTTCGTCTCAGATATTTAAATGTTCCCATGGTGATTTCTTTGACCCGTGAGCTATTTTAAGTTTTTTTTTTAGCGTTTATTTATTTTTGAGAGACAGAGAGACAGAGCATGAGCAGGGGAAGGGCAGAGAGAGGGGGAGATACAGAATCTGAAACAGGCTCCAGGCTCTGAGCTGTCAGCACAGAGCCTGACGCGGGGCTCGAACTCACAGACCGTGAGATCATGAACTGAGCCGAAGTCAGCCGCCCAACCAACTGAGCCACCCAGGCGCCCCCCCGCCCCGAGCTATTTTAAAGTGTGTGTGCATGTGCGTGTGTGTATGCATGTGTTTAAACACTGATAATCAAAGGTGCTGATGCAAACAGGATCGATTATATGTATGCTTGGAAATTTCCACAAGAAAAAGATTTTTTTAAAAACTGTGTTTCTGAAATGCCCAAATGCGTTGGTTTTAAACCTATCTTTTTATTGTTGATTTCTGGCTTAACTGGATTTGGCTGAACGTGGGCTATTCGATGCCAGTTCTCTTGAAAGTTTTAAGAACTCTCTGACCTGTGGCATTGCAGTTCTTATACATGCTTTATGAGTGGTTGAGAATGCAGCGTCCCTAACCGTTTGCTCTGGGGATATCCACACACATATTCCATGAGGCGAAACTCATCAATCGTGCGGTTCAAACCTTCTGTAGCTCCCTGATCATTTGCTTCACTTTTTCCTAGAAGGGGTATGTTTCACTCCTACTCCATTGATGGCCTTGACAGTTTCTCTTAGAGCTCTGTTAATTTCAATCTTATAAATGAGACAGTGCAATTAATCAGAACCAATACCCTGGTAAAGCAAACCTTGGAGTGTGATAGCAGCCCTCTTTATTCACGACGGTGTGGTTTGGCTTTGAAGTCTCTTTCATTCGATATCAGTTAGCTATGCCAGAATTTTTGGGTATTTTTAATTCTCATTTTGTATGCTAGCATATCTTTGTTTTTTGTCTTTTGTTTTTTTTAAAACGAAGTCTGACATTCTGTCTATTAGCTGGCGAATATTAGTCTGTCTATATACATTATGAGGGAGTATATTTAAATGTCTTCCCAGAAGCCTATTTGCTACTCTCTATTTAATCTGCCTCTTTTCTGCTTTGTTGATTTTCTTTTTCCATCTTCTTGTGAATCGATGGTATTTTTGTTTTTATTTTTTATTTTAGAGAGAGAGAGAGAGAGCATGAGCCGGGGAGAAGGACAGAGAGAGAGAATCTTGGGGCTCAATTCCACAACCCTGGGACTATATAACCTGAGCCAAAATCAGGGGTAGGATTCTCAACTGATTGAGGCACCCAGGCGCCCCATTTTTTGGGGGGGGGGTCAATGGTATTTTTAAATTTCACGTTTCCCCTGCACTGTTTTTGAAGACCTCACTCTATTTCTATACTTTTGGTCACTGTTCTTAAAATTTCAAAATACTTAAAAAGTTTAACATCCAAAATTGACCAGTGTGTCTTCTCTTCAAACAATAATGGACCATAGAACACTTTCAATTCGATCGCGTACCCTGTCTCGCGATAATCATAGATCGGTATTTATTTTATGCTATTTTTTTAACCCATCTGTTCTTATTTTTGTTGTCCATTTTGCAAATGCTTTAGATCAGGGGTCAGTAATCTTTTTCTGTAAAGAGCCAGATTCGCTGGCTGGAGGGTCATTGTTACAGTCACCCAACTCTGCTGTTGTACTGGAGATACAGCCACGGCCACAGAACAAGCTGGGTATGTAGGCGTTAGGCTGGGTGGCCCAATTCCCGCTTTCCCTTCCGCAACTTGGTTTAAAAGTATTGTCCTTTGGTAGGCACTGAAGTCACTCTCGGGCTGTGGGCCATTTTCCTAAGTCCAGGTAGAATCCTGAAATTCCACTGTAAACAGACGTTTAGTTCCAGTGTTTCTCTTGAACTTCCCCCGCCCCTCCTCCCCAGGGGCTGGTTGGCCTCTGCTCCCAGCCCACAGGAGTCACAGAAGGAGAAACTCAGTGATTTTGGCCGCCATGTTTAAATCACAGGAAGAGGGGGACCAAACTGGGTCTCACTGTGTTTCTTTCTCTGCTAACTTTCTCCCTCCCTCTGGATAGCTTGCCTTATTTATTTTCTTTACTGCAATTCCAAATCCCTGTTATTGCTGAAGGTAATTAGCTTCAAGCAATTATAATCATTCTCTATTCCCTCTCTAGCTTTCCTCTCCTCCAGAGGAAAGCAAAGGTGAGACACTGAGATTGTGGAGGAGGGCTCTGATTTTGAAGCTTCTTCTGCATCTTTTCCCCTGACCGCCACCCATCCCTCAGCCTGCCTCTCTAGAAATAGTGAGGGATTTATGAGATCCTCTAGGCTTTTGCTTACTGACCATCTTCAGTCTGTTCTGCCTTTTGGGAGGGCATGGCTACAAGATGCATTAATTCCTAGAACTTTCTCCTAGACCTTCAAAAAGGATTATAGCATAAGCTCGTGGCCCTTTGTGTTTTGATTACTGCCTGTTCTTATGGTGGCTTTACATTTTTCTTTTAAACTTATTTTGTTCATTCTGATAACTGAAGAAATCATGAGCCTGATTTATCTCTTCATAGTACCTTAGTGGTCCATTCAAGAACCGTATAGATCACTTTCTGTGGGGAGTGAGGGCTTTAGAACCAGAAAGACCCAGGATTAAAATTCTAGCTGCAGGGGCACCTGGGTGGCTCATTTGCTTAAGCATCTGACTCCTGGTTTCGGCTCAGGTCATGGTCTCACAGTTCATGGGATCCAGCCCCGCAGAGGGCTTTGAGTTGACAGTGTGGAGGCTGCTTGGGATTCTCTCTCTCTTTTTCTCTCTCCCCCTCCCCTACCAGCTCACTCTCCTCCCTCTCTCTCAAAATAAATAAATAAAAAACATTAAAAATAAAATTATAGCTGTGCCCCTTGGTGGTATTGAGCAAGTTACTTACTCTGTGTGTATCTGTTTTATCCTTTAATATAGTGATACATATTGTTGTGAGGTTCTGAGATTTATATGTAAACACAACAAGGCGTGTTCTCTCCAGGCACGAAATGATGAGGGCTTTAAGCTAAGTCTAAAGCTAAGACTGTGACACGAGAGGCACCGTGCTCTGTCATGGGATTACAAAGTGCGCTAGACGGACGAAGTCCCCTCACTCGGGAAGTTGACTGGCTAATGCACAGTGAACTTGGAGTGTAGAGGTGATTTGCCTCAGGATGTGTGCTCTCGACCTCCAAGGTTAGGAGGAAATTCTTTTAAAAAGAGAAAAGCTAAAAAATAAATGCATGACTACCGAGCTAGAAGTGTGGGCATCCAGATAGCGTGAAGAGGACTTTGGCTTTACTTTCCGAGCCCCATTGACCATCCTACGAAGCGGTTCTTTGCCTTTGTCTCCCTTAGAGGAAGTCTTCATGCGGCCACTTCTCTCGCTCCCCCCGCATTGTGCGATTTTCAGTGCGAAGCACAGAGAAGCACTTGCTATTTGCATCGGTGCTTGGGATTTTTTTTTTTTTTTCCAGGGTGGAGAGAAGGAGGATTACCACAGTATTCTTTTCAAGTGCTCTCAGTCCCTGATCAAAGGAGGGGTTTTAGAGTCTTAGTTCGTCTGAGATTCAATGTAAGACGATTCTTGGTTCGGGGTTTTGAGTAGCTCAGTTTTGCTTATACGCCAGAGAGAAAGAGTGCTCGCCCGTGCGCTGTAAACCATGGAGCCCTGCACAAACGCTCATTATTTTTATTACCTTAACATGGAATTGGGGGTTCATTGGTATTCAGAGAATTAGGCATGACGTAGGACATTTCATTTTTAGAAGAGTGATGCACTCACTGACGTGTGCCTTGGCAAGGAGCAGCCACGGCGTCTCTCCACCTCGCTTTTGCCACAGAACGTCGCCCATTCTTTCTCCTTCTCTGTCACCACCAGGAAAACAGGACGTGCCCAGACTCGGCTCCTCCAACAGGGCGATGCGGCTCGGGTTCCCATCACTGTGCTGGAAATGACCTACTGAGCCACCAGGGGCTTCTCTTTCTTGCCCAGTTCTTTGAACTGTCCCTGGTGTACAACTGGCCTGGACTTAGTACTGTCGACTATTACTTAGTCCTCCAAATTCTGGTCCCCTTCGGCTTCTGTGTGAACCTGCTTGGTTCTTGTGTCTCCGATTGCTTTCTCTGCCTCTCTTGCTGGCTCTTCTTTCCACGGTTTTCTTCTTTTCATCTGGCTGTATTTCAGGGATGAGAGACACGACAAAAACTTGCATGCTGTTCTGCCATCTTGCCCCCTCCCATTTTTCTTCTCTTTAAATGTTGATGTGACCTAGGGTTTAGTTCTCAAATCCTCCCCAACCTTCCAAGACACCGTCACCCACCTCCAGGACTCCCACCCCCCTACTGGCAGTGCGTATGTGTACTGATGGGTCTCGAAGACCCTCTCTACTACGCGTGAAGCACAAATGCCTACGAATCACTAGTTTTGAGGATATAAAAAACCAAGAAACCACAGTCTCTCACAGGAAGGAGTTTACAAATAAAGTTTTCTTTATTTATTTGAGAGAGAGAGAGACGAGGGGCAGAGACAGAAAGAGAGAGAGAATCCCAAGCAGGATCCTCGCTGTCAGCGCAGAGCCCAGTGTGGGGCTCGAACTCACAAACCATGATCATGACCTGAGCCGAAGCCAAGAGTCAGACGCTTAACTGACCGAGTCCCCCAGGCACCCCCGAACTGGACTTTTCCATAGGTCTGGCATATAGCAGCTACTGAAGGCTTAAGGCTAATATGAACTGAAGCTACTGCTTCATTGAATATAAGTGACATTAAAACTAGACATTTATTTTTAGCTGGAAAGTTTTAAGACTGAAACGAAGTAGGCTTTTCTGTTTTATCTGACACTGAATTGAGGTCTTGAAGAAAGTAAAACTCATTGCCAGCTTGATCTGTAAGTAAGGATGTATCAGGTGGTGTTGCTTAGCAGGAAGCAGTAAAACGGGACTTGAGCTAATTTAAACAAAGGAAAGGAGATTACTTTTAACGTTTATTTATTATTTTGAGAAAGAGAGAGAGAGAGTGTGAGCGGGGGAGGGGCAGAGAGAGGGAGACACAGAATCCAAAGCAGGCTCCAGGCTCTGAGCTGTCAGCACAGAGCCTGACGCGGGGCTCGAACTCACAGACTATGAGATCCTGACCTAAGCCGAAGTCGGACGCTTACCTGACTGAGCCACCCAAGCGCCCCAAGAAAAGGAGACTATTAAAAGGCTGGGCAATTCTTCTTCTTTTTTTTAAGTTTATTTATTTATTTTGAGAGAGAGAGCATGCGCAGGGGGTAGACAGAGAGAGAGGGAGAGAATACCAAGCAGGGTCCATGGTGTCAGTGCAGAGCCTGACCAAAGACTCGAACCCATGAACCTTGAGATCGTGTCCTGAGCCGAAGTCAAGAGCCAGATGCTCAATTGACCGAGCCACCCAGGCACCTCAGGATGGGCAGTACTTCTTGAATGGAAGAAAGAACGGAATAACAGGCACCCAGAAGGAAAAGCACCAAGGCCAGTCCGGACACCTCAGTGACGGAAACACACGGACCCTCCTGTGCCCAAACCTGGGCTTGGACGCAGCTCCTTCAGAACTGAAAGTAAATGAAGATCTACAGGCTAAGACTGCAGTCACCTGTCACGATGGAAAACGGTGGCTTAATAAAGCACTGTAGCTGGCTCCCAGGAGACCCTCAAAAAAAGATTTTTGAATGAAGAAATAAATGACTCGGGTCATTAGACAGATTAGTCTATGATCCCTACCAATAGTACTAGAATTCTTTCACAGACCAAAGGGAAAACTTCCTGAACATTTTAGCCTGGCTGGAAGGAGGAATACAATTGCTGTCCAATTGGGAAGGCAGGAATATCGCGTGTAACTGTCTTCTTGGAATTCAGTAATCCCCCTGGTCATCGCCCAACCAAATGAAAATAAACCCAGAAGGGGCAGGTGCACATCACGCTGGTGTCTTTTCACCAATAGGAGCATTACGGGATGTCGAGGGAGGCCAGAGAGGATGCTGGGATGTTCCTCCGGATGTCAAACACTCGAGATTTGACAGTCGCCCCATTTTTCTTTATTTCTGCGAAGGCAGGATCCTGACAGGGCTATATTTTGCCACCTGCTTTTGCTCTTTTCTTGTTAATGGCAGTGTAGGCAAGAAGGGAAATACAGACACCTGATTAATCAGCTCCAACTTTACAGCGACGCCCAGAAGGACACACCGAACTATCAGTGTCCATCGGGAAAGCACATGACTCAGACAAATTAAAGGCATAGAAATTCAACAGGTAAAAAGCAAAAAAGAAAAAAAATAATAAAGAAAAAGAAATTCAACAGGTAGACAGGAGCCAGACTTCTGTCCAGCAGACCTTGTGGCCTCGAGCCTCGGGGGCAGTGCTCACGACTCAAGACATGAAATGACAACTCTCTTGATCCACACCAACATTTTCTTGAGCCTTATTGTAGATTTTTGGGGGGGAGGGTCGGCATCCAACTTCTAGACACCGATGTCTGTTTCTCTCTTTCTGCAGAGCAAGTCAGCGCATCAGCCCAACACGTAGAGGCTTGAGAGCCAACTCGGTCCGGCTCTTACGGTTCTATGAGTGGACTGGACTCAGCTGCGTGGTTCTCACTCGGGGTCTGTCACATGGTCTGAAGGGTCACCTGCGATGGTTGTTTAAGGTAATTTCTGCACTTAAGCGTCTGGTGCCTCAGCTGGAGATATCCTGGGGAGAGCCGGCGAGTAACCCGGGTGTCCCAGACTTGCCAGCCATCCCTAGGCACCGAATTATAGATACCCGGAGCCTCTATCCTGCTTCATTGTGTTAAGTCTGGACTTTTCCTACCCCTTCTCAGGGTATGCTGGTGGCTCTGCCTGCCCTTTCCCCCCCCGCCCCCCAGGTCCCCTGGTTGCCTGCACCTACAGTGTGCCTTTCTCACTGTTTCACCCCAGATGTGAACACAGGTGCCCTGCCTCCAACCCCACAGCCCCACCGAGCCGCACTTGACTTCGCGAGAGAGTTCTGGGTTGGCGCCTGTGGGAAACGGCAGCATGGGGCAGGGAACGACTTAAAACAGGAGAGCAGATACTGCAGTTCCTAACATTTATTGGCCAACCCTCACTGCAGGCGGTCCCTTAAAAGCTATATTTCTCCTTGGTTTCAGCCAAATGTTATTTTCTGGAGGCCCAATCCTCCTTGGAGCAAAGATCCAGTAATACCTTTCGCAGCTGCCCGAGCCCCCCGGTTAAACTCTCTGAGCTTGCCAAGTGGAAACTTCAAGTCTCTTATCATTGAAAATCTATTATTTAACAAATCTTCGGCCAAAGCACCTTAATCAAAGACACCTTTCACTGTGGAAGAGAGATTTAAGTTCTTTGCCAGTGTCACTTCCATCTGGGTTTTCCTTCTTGCAACCGAAGGCTCCTTTGAGGGCATTGGAGACCATATCCACGCACACGGATGGGGCGACAGGTATCTGTTAGGCACTGTTGTTGCCTGATGGGAGCAGAGCAGTGAAAACACCCACCACACACACACACACACACACACACACACACACACACACACACACGGTCCTTATTCTCTCCAGGCTTATTCTTACCAAGGCTTCCCCCCCTTCTATGGTTTTGGGCACAGGGAGGGCTTTGGATGGGACTGAGAGCTTGCAGGTGAGTGAGGTGGTAATTGGTCGAGGGCCTCACCTCTGTCTGAAGGAAACGAAGAGTCTCCCTTGACCGAGAACAAACGAGGTCTCAGGTCATTAGGGCGGCATCTTGCCTGTGAGCGTCAATGCCCAGCCATTCCCGCGGGGCAACCTGGGCTCTGGTTGGTGGATCAGCTGCCCAGATCGTCTCTGTGCTTTCCTCCGTCCCCTGGGACTTGCTTCTGGAGCTCTCACTGAGTAGCTAGCCTGGAGTTACCTCATCTTCCTTGGCACTGTCCCTTCCACCCCTTCACAGAAGGAATGACTCCCTCATTACACTCCCTCAGAGCCTCGTAGGGTCTCTCTCACGTGTGCACTTGTCCTCTGGCCGTGTGTCCGTGAGCTCCAGGACAGGTAGAAGTGTTTGCATGTCTGTGCCCCACGATTCCAGCAACATGCCTAGTGAAGGAGGTGCTTAATGAACACTTGGGGACTAAACTGGGCTTTGAAGTCTCTGTCTTCTGTGTTTTCTCTTATTTATTGATTGATTCATTTACCTATTTGAGAGAGAGGGGAGGAGGTGGGGGGAGAGGGACAGAGGGAGAGAGAGAGAATCTCAAGCAGGCTCCATGCTCAGCACGGAGCCCCATGTGGAGGGTTCGATCCCACAACCCTGGGATCACGACCTAAGCTGAAATCAAGAGACAGATGCTCAACCGGCCGAGCCACCCAGGCACCCCTCTGTCTTTCGTGTTTTCAAGTGAAATAGACACCATTTGTCCCTCTGCTGAGAGCCGGTCTTATCTGTTGCCGCACCCCACAGTGAAGTAGGGAGTATTGGGAGTTTAAGAACAGTGTCCTACTTGGAGATGACAATTCTGGGCAGTGGGTAGACTGCCTGAAGAGGGTGATAGCTTTATCTCAATTAAGTGTGGATATTTAAAAAAAGTAAGTCTTATAATAAATCAACAGGGATTGGCTGAATTATTAGCTGCCTAGGACAGCTAAGTGCCATTGAGGCTACGAAGGAGGACTATGGAAATACGCTGTCTGGCCACCGAGAAGGATGGGCTGGCTGGAAGCCAAGGACCTGACTGCCCAGGTTTGGGGGCCCCTTGATTCGTCACAAGGAAGGTCAGGGGTTTTAACTGTCAGACACAATTCTGAGTCCCTGACCATTTCCGTTCACAGGCTGACCGATTTAAACGCAAACAGTGAAACATTTTGTTTCTTATTGATAATGTCAGAAATAAGAATTTTTGTTTAAGAAAGGTCCAACTCTCTGGGGCTTCGTCAGTATGTTGCTTGTTTTACAAGGATGCGCGAAAAAAAAAATTTTTTTTCTTTTTTTCTAAGTAAGCTCCACACCCAGAACAGAGCCCAACATGGGGCTTGAACTCATGACCCTGAGATCAAGAACAGGACGGTGCTTGCCTTACAGAGTGGTGAGCATGTTGGTGAACTGTCCTTCCCCTTTCAGAGTTTGAACAAACTCTCAAAATTTCATTCTTTGTGTTATTAATGTCATGAGATATCTCTGAACTTTCCTTTAACGTGAAATCTCTTGCAAGCCTCATTTCCTTTGGGACCTCAGCACACTTGTTGGTAAATTCTTCCTCATTGATGTCAGTACGTTTGCCATAACTGAATTCTTCTGGCTTCATATCTAGGGTCTCGGAGAGTGTCAACATTCCCACGGTTTCCTCCAACTCCATCCGCATTAGATCCAAATTTCATTTCCACCAGGATCACTTCTTGTTACTTTGCTGCACTTCGATCTCTGTTGGCCAACTCCTTCTTTTCTTTATGCATTTTTAGAAAGTGTCACATGGGTGTGTTCCTGAGAGATAAGGAGGCGACTTGACCACACACCGCTGTCAGCATGAACTGAAGAACGGATGTCCAGTGACCAATCAGCGGAGGATGCTGAAGGGACGTGATTATTCACCGATGGTGCAACTCGTGGACCGAAGGACTGGCACTAAAGTTTGTGTTTTATGCATTTTACTCGCAGTTAACATAACACAGTAACAGGCTGCATTCTGTGTAAGATTTGCCTTTCATGAACTGGAAACTAAGCACCATTCAGAACCCGAGAAAACTTGTCTTGATTTTGTAAACAGCGAGTTCCCATTTTGGTCGGTATATTATCTATTTTGTAGCGTAGGAACTGCTTGGCAACTTTTTCAGCATGCCTTCTTGCCCACCCTTCCACCATCGGTCTGGAGGCAATGCCATGAGCCTCAGCATTTTTCAAAGTGCTTGTTCGTCTTTGATTTGGATCGCTGAAGGCAACAATTAGAGGTAACCTCCATCCGGTCTTGTTTATCTTTGTTCTGTTGTCTTACCTCTAAAGCACTATCTATTGGGTCTGGAGTATGAACTCTACATTCATTCATTCCACTGTTTATCAAAGACGCATTGAGTGTCTTCTATGAAGAAGCACTGTTGAGCATACAAAACTGAATTTAACATGAGTACCGCCATGACAATGTAGTCGAAAATTTCACAATTGTAAATTACACTGGCTCTTCAGCGTTTGCAGATTCTGTGTCTGTGAATTCGCCAACGCGTTAAATTTTTTTTTCATGTTTATTTATTTATTTTGGGGGGTGGGGAACATAAGTGGGGGAGGAGTGGAGAGAGAAGGAGAGAGAAAATCCCAAGCGAGGTCCACGCTATCAGCGCGGAGTCTGATGTGGGACCCGGACTCACGAACCGTGAGATCATGACCTGAGGAGAAATCAAGAGTTGGCCACTCACCTGACTGAGCCACCCGGGTGCCCCATAACAATACTTTAAGTAGATTTCCAGTGTAAGGTAAAAGCAATTCAAATTTCGCTTAACCTGACTCTGAAATGGTACTGATGGGCGACATGAGAAAGGAAAATTCATGGTCCTGGGATTTTTATGGTCAGCGGGGATAATTCTATAGCCATTCCTCGTGCATCTATAGAGATTTTTGCTTCCCTTCTAGAGTCTAACATTGCCTTTCGATCCGTCTCTCTTTTTTATTATCGACACTTGCAAACGTACAGAAACATCGACAGGGAATACCCACATGCCCGCCACTGTAGATTTAACAATTATTTTCATTTCGTTATTTTTGCTTTGTTCATATATATGTGTGAATATATACATGTAGTTTTTCCAGAACCATGTACAAGTGGTAGAGATGGTGATATTTCACCCCCAATGATTTCATCATGGATGTCCTAGGACTGAGTACATCCCCCTACAAATGACAATGTCATGATCACACCCATGAAATTTAAAATAATTCTCTGATACGATCTAATTTCCAACACGTATTGAATCCCCCCCCCACTTGTCTCCCATGTAGCCGTTACAGCTTTCTCTTTGAATCAAGATCCAAACCAGACTTATACTTTGCATTTTATTTTATTGCTTTGATCTTCTTAATTTAGAACAGACCCCAACTTTTCCCCTGTGATGTCAGTTTTCTTTTTTAAAGTTAGAGTCTGTTTGTACGTTATCCATTAGAGTTAAATAATGATCTAAGTCTGAGTCCTAGCTCTAGCTGAGCAAATGTGAGGTTAAATAAACATTAAGAGCCGTGGTGCATGCATCTGTTCTAAAGAAGTGAGAAAAGATTTAAAAAGATAATACAGACGAAATTGCCTTGTACATGATCAGGGTCACAGAGACTTAGTTCTTTTTAATACCATTATTTTAAGTTATTTTGAAAGCTATGATGTTATTTATTCTACTACACGATGGTTATAACAAATTAAGCTTAAGGAGGAAAAAGAACTGGGTCAATGGGCTGTTTTTAATTTTTTTTTTTAAATGAACACACTCCGTATTAAATAAGACTCACTCTGAACTTTTCTTTTTGCCTCTTCTTTAGCCAGCACGAGCGCAAGGAGAGACTACTGCTGTGCACTTTAGTAGCACCACCGGGATTAAAAATGACGGCTAAGATTGCCGACTGTGGGCACCCAGAGTGCCTTCCAAACACAACCTTCCTTCGGAATGATAAATTCCTGGCTCTGACATACTTGCCGGAATCCCCGTGGCTGGGCTTCTGCCCCAGATTAAATGCCTGTAGGACTTCCGCTTTCATCCAAGACGGCGTGACAGGTGTGGGATTTATGAGTCTGTGACGAGCGACCAAAACGCTCAGACGAAATATATAAAACCGTCTCTTTTAAAGAATAATGATCCCTGAGAGAGAAGAAACAAATGAAGCCAGCTCTATGACTGCTTCGCTTCTAGTCTTGGGTTTCCACGTGGTGACAGAAGGATGAAGACCCCAGGAGGAGACGGGCAGAGAGACGCCACGAGCTGAGAAGAGGGAACCCAGTGAGGGTCCGAGGAGACCAAGGTGGCTAGAGAGTATAGGGCAGAGCACCAAAGAGGAGAGAGTTACCCGAAAAGAGAAACTTGGAGATATGCAGAGATCCCTCTCAAGTGTTTGGCAGAAGACGGATGAGCGCGTGCAAGGGAGGAAAACACAAATATTTGAAAATAGTGCCCATGATTCTCCTGGAGTCAGCAATAGTGCCCGTTTTCACCAGCCAGCCTGGAAAAACATACGATGCACGGGACATAGGGTTGAGATACTCAGGAAGATCTTGTTTCGGTGGCGGGGGTAATAGCCCTGCCCCAGACCTGCCTAACGAATTATAAAAGCAAGCTCAGAAAAGATGAAACTGTTCCCAGGTATCTTGACTATATCCAAAAACAAAGCTCAAAAGTCGCTGCGGGAATACAAAAGCATCCAGTATGAAACAAGGCGAAATTGACACAGTTTGCCAGACAGTGAGAGACTACCAGGCACGCAAAAGAGCAAGAAAATGTGGTCTGCAATGAGGAGGCTAATCAGCCCATCGAAGCAACCCGGGCTAGAACGGATGTTAGAATTAGCAGACAAGGACAGTCAGGTAGATTTTATAGCTGTATTCCACATGTTCTGGAAGTTAAGGAGAGCCGTGGAATATACGTATATCATTGTGCAGAGACAAAAACTATACTGTCTGAGATGAAAAAGACTACAGAAAATGGGATAAACAGAAGTTAGAGACGGCAGAATGCATGATTAGTAAACTCGAAGACACAACTAGAAACGATACAAAACGAGTCAGGGAATAAAGAGAAAATCGAAGGAAAAACGTGAAGCCACTTTGACCAGCCTAATAGCCACGCGACTGGAGTTCCTAGAGGAGACGAGGGGTAGGTTGAAAACATTCAAAGAAAACAACGCCCAAATTTCAAATGTGATGAAAATTATAAACCTACAGTTCTAAAAAAAAACCTCCATAAACTCCAAGCACTTGAAATCTCAAAAAACGACCCCATGATGCAATGTGATCAAATGGTTCAGGCCACCAATAGAGAGAAAATCTCAAGGGCAGCCAGAGGAAAAAATAGACTGTAAGTAAAAATAGATTAAGGGCACAGATGACATCAGATTTCTGAACAGAAACAATGCAAGCGAGAGGAGGATGGGGGACGTTTTTAAAGCGCCGAGAGATGAATTGGCCCGCCTACAATTCTATGCCCAGGGAAATCTTTCAGGTGAGAGAAGGAGCTTTTGGATAAACAAAACCGCCATCGCTTGGCACGAGCACATTCTCACTACGAGAAATATTAAAGGAAGTCTTCAGGCAGCCAAATCATCCCAGATCGAAATCTGAATCTCTGTAGGGAACGGAGAGCACCAGAGATGGTAACTACATGGGCGTATATGTAAGAATGCTTTCTTTTTTTTATTAAAAGAAATTTTTTTTAACATTTATTTTTTGCGAGACATAGAGACAGAGCGTGAGCAGGGGAGGGGCAGAGAGAGGGAGACACAAAATCCGAAGCGGGCTCCAGGCTCTGAGACATCAGCACAGAGCCCGATGCGGGGCTCGAACTCACAGACCGCGAGATCATGACCAGAGCTGAAGTCAGATGCTTAACCGACTGAGCCACCAAGACGCCCCAAGAATGCTTTCTTATTATTTACTTATTTTTTACTTTAGAGAGCGAGAAAGAGAGTGCAAGTGAGGGAGAGAGACAGAAGGGGAGAGAAAATCTCAAGCAGGCTCCATGCAGAAAATCCCAAGGCAGGGCTCGATCCCATAACCTTGGGGTCATGACCTGAGCCGAAATCAAGAGTCAGGCGCTCAATGGACTGAGCTGCCAAGATGCTCCCTTATTATTTCAATATTTAAAAAATATAATTAACTGTTTCAAGCCAAAATACTACTGCAGTTTGGGGGTTATAACATATATATAGGTAAAATGCATAGCAACAGTAGCACAAAGATCAGAAGGGAGGAAAGACAGGGTATTATTGTTAGGTTCTTACACTATTTGTAAAATGGTATAACATCACTCAAAGGTAAACTGTGACACATTGAAAAACCGTGAAAATAACAAAACAAAGGGGTATAGCTTATATGCAGAAAAAGGAGATAAAAATACTAGGTTAATCCAAAAGAAAATGAGAAAAAGAGAAGGGTGCCTGGGTGGCTCAGTCAGTTAAGCACTGAACTTCGTTCAGGTCATGATCTCACGGCTCGTGAGTTCAAGCCCCGTGTAGGGCTCTGTGCTAACAACTCAGATCCTGGAGCCTGCTTCGAATTCTGGGTCTCCATCGCTCTCTGCCCCTCCCCCACTCACATTCTGTCTCTTTCCTTCAAAAATAAATAAAAATTAAAAAAAAAAAAAAGAATGGCGGGGCACCTGGTTGGCTTAGTTGGTTGAGCATCTGACTGTTAATTTCGGCTCAGGTCATGATCCCAGGGTGTGGGATCGAGCTCTGTGCTGAGTGTGGGGCCTGCTCAAGATTGTGTCTCTTGTTCCTTCTGCCCCTCTCCCCAGCTTGTGTGCTCTTTCTCTCTAAAGTAAAAGAAAAAAAGAAAAAAGAAAAGAAAAAGAGAGTGACCCAAAGAACTAAAGGGACAAATAGATAATAAATGGCAAGGCGATAGACTTATAATCATCTTAAACTTAAATCTTGGCGAATGTTATATGGGCCTTTGATAAAACATGTATCCTGCCGATGTTGAGTGGAGTGTTCTACATTTGTCAATGAGATCCTGCTGGTTGCTCATGTCACTCAACTCTATATCCTTGCTGATTTTCTGTCTGGTAATTTTATCAATGGCTGAGAGTGGGGTGTTGAAGTCTCCAACTCTGATTGTGGGTTAGTCTATTTCTCTGGTCAACTCTATCAGTTTCGATCCATATATTTTGAAGTTCTGTTGCTTGGTGCACCCACATTTAGGATTGTTGTAACTTCTCGGTGGGTTGATCCTTTTATCATTATAATTATGCGTGTATATTTCAGGAGATAATGGGGTTTGGGCATCTCATGGCCAGGATTCTGAGTCACTAATTAATGGCCCTCACTCCCAGACCTTGACCCCGTCTTTGAGATAATAGTCTGAGGCCGAAGACACAGACTCTGCAGGTGTGGAGATTCCATTCCTGGCTGAGCTCCCATAATGTGTGAGGATGTTGTCTAACCAAGACCAGGATGGGCTCACTGGATTCCACTTTACCCAACATCGAAGGGTGGCCTGAAGGAAGGAACGTCTGTGGATTCAGTGGACCACAGTGGTCTTGAATGGCTCCTGGATGTATCACTTGAAGGCAAGGGGAGGAGAAAGAATGATGTTAGCACCGCTGTCTCTGGCCTGGTTCTCAACTATTCTAAGTTTCACTACCATTTATTTGTGAAATGATTCCCATTACTTTTCTTAAGCCTCTGGTTTCTCACACGGATGACTTAAGGTCTTCTCCCCCTAAAAATCTTTGCATCTCGATGACCATGGGGTGGAAAAAAAGAAAGATAATAGGAAAAACCTGTTCCCTGAAGTACTGCACCTCACTCCTGAAGGCATGTGTTGCTGCCAAACCCCAGATTTCACCGGCACCCCTCCCCACCTTGATGTTCAGAACTGCGTGTGTTTTTGGAGAAATATCATCCATGTGTTTTCTATTAATTTACTCTTCGCCTGACAAAATATTGTTCTCTCCCAGAGTCTCCTGATGTCTTGGAAACCTTTCCTGCCTTGTTCTTAGGCTCTTTCATTTTTAACAGAGGGGGTCAGGGGTGTCGGCCCCAGTGAACTCCTGAGATCCCTCACCAGGGGGGAAACAAGACCTTGAATTGATTTCAACTCTCAAACCTGCAAGGTTGGATTGGATCCATCAGTCTTGTCTTCCCAGCGTTTCCTCACGGGAGTGTCTGATGCCTTTTCTATCCAAGTGAGGCTCGTCAGTTCCTGAGCCAGCCCTAACTGGGCCAGGTGCGCCAGCCAGGTGTCAGTCAGCCACCTCGGTAGAGTCGCGTCTTCCTTCACATCCTGTCCCGATCCTCTCTGTTAGCCTGCCTGACATTGTCCCCGGCAGGCGTACTGCACAGTCTTCCCTGGTTCACTCCCGTTGATCCCTGGGTGCTGGCCTCCATCTCTAGCTGACAGCCAGGTTTGTGGTTGGCCAGCCAAAGACACAGACTCTCAACTGCATGGTTCTTAGATTCCTACACACGGCTACCTCCTCGGGCTGCCTCGGGGGAAGCCACGTAAGGGGTAATTGCCGTTTCCTCCATGTTATAACCTCTAGCTACTATTCCATTGTAAGCTCTGATTTGGGAAATGAATCGGTCCATGAAATCCTTCTCTTCTGACTTTTGGGTTCCCTTTTTCTGGAACTTTAAGTTGCCGACTCTATTTTCCAAAGCCTGCAAGCTCCTCCCTACTAGATATGCCCCTTCAGTGGGTGACAGTGGTGATCTGAGTCTTCTCTTCCCTCCTTCCAACTGGGGAGGCATCCCTGGGCTGGATGCAGATAAGGCTAAAGAGATAGGCCAAGCTGCTATAAGAACAGTGGTTCTCAAGGTTTGGTATGTACCAGAATCAACTGGAGAGCTTGTCCAAACAGATTGCTGGTGGGCGCCTGGGTGGCTCGGTTGAGCAACCAACTTCGCTTAAGAGTTCAACCCCACATCAGGCTCGCTGCTGTCAGTACAGAGCCTGCTTCGAATGCTCTGTCCCTGCCTCTCTCTGTTCCTTCTCTGCTCATGCTCTCTCTCAAAAGTAAGTGAATATTAAAAAAAACAAGAAAGAGTGCTGGGGCCCACTCCAGAGCATCTGATTCAGTAAGCATGGGATGAGGCCTGGGAATTTGAATTTCTACCAGGTTCCCAGGTGATGGTGATACCTCTAGATTGGGCGCCCCACTTTGAGAACCACTGTATTTGAGCAAGGTAAGCAGTGAGCAGGAGTAAGAGGAAGGCTTTGGAAGACTGATGCCGTGGTTGCTAAGCCTGTCCCTGGAGCTCTTTCACGGGCAGATACTGCCTTAAGTGGGTCCTACCAAGCTGGCTTTTCTGGTCTTCCTGGCCTTGCTCTTAGGTGAAGTAAAGATAAGAAAGGATCTTGTAAACCAGTGTGGGTACCTCCGGCCACCAGTACTTCCTCAGTCTTTCCTCGCGGCTCCCCTGCCTCCTAAGGCAGAAGAAGGATGAATGGAGGTGAGCGGTGGGCAGGCTCATCTGTCTGGGGGAACTTACAAAACAAAAAGCAAAGAGGTGACTCAATAGCAAAGGTTAGTCCTTCCTTCTTTTCTTTTCTTTTTTTTTAAAGTTTATTTATTTTGAGAAAGAGAGAGGGAGTCTGTGTGAGCAAGGAAGGGGCAGAGAGAGCATGAGAGAGAGAATCCCAAGCAGGCTCCTTGCTGTCAGTGCGGAGCCTGACCTGGGGCTGGATCTCACAAACCATGACATGACAAGCTGAAATCCAGAGCCTGATGCTTAACCTACTGAGCCATACACGTGTCCCCCCTCTCCTTTATTTTATTTTATTTTTTATTTTTTTAATCTTTTATAATTTTTATTTTTTTGAATAATTTATTGTCAAATTGGTTTCCATACAACACCCAGGGCTCATCCCAACAAGTGCCCTCCTCTGTGCCATCACCCACTCTCTTTCCTCCTACACCCCCCTCTCCCCTCAGTTTGCTCTTAGTCTTTGAGAGTCTCTCATGTTATGTCTTCCTTTCTCTCTGTGGCTTTTTTTTTCTTCCTTCCACTCTTTCCCTCCCCCCTGGTTTTCTGTTAGGTCTCCCAAAGCCTACCTATGTGTGGGAACATATGGCATCTGTCTTTCTCTGCCTGACTTATTTCACTCAACATAATACCCTCCAGTTCCATCCATGTTGCCACACATGGCCAGATTTCATTCTTTCTCATTGCCGCGTAGTATTCCATTGTATATATATACCACATCTTCCTTATCCATTCATCAGTTGATGGACACTTAGTCTCTTTCCATGATCTGGCTATTGTCGAAGGTGCTGCCCTGAACATCGGGGTACACGTGCCCCTATGCATCAGCAGTCTTGTATCTCTTGGGTAGATTCCTAGCAGTGCTATTGCTGCGTCATAGGGTAAATCTATTTTCATTTTTTTGAGGAACCTCCACACCGTTCTCCAGAGTGGCTGCACAAGTTTGCATTCCCACCAACAGTGCAAGAGGGTGCCTGTTTCTCCACATCCTCTCCAGCATCTATAGTTTCCCGATTTGTTCATTTTAGCCACTCTGACCAGTGTGAGGTGGTATCTCAGTGTGGTTTTGATTTGTATTTCCCTGATGATGAGTGACATTGAGCATCGTTTCATGTGTCTGTTTGCCATTAGGATGTCTTCTTTGGAGAAGTGTCTATTCACATCTTCTGCCCATTTCTTCACTGGATTATTCATTTTTCGGGTGTGGAGTTTGGTAAGTTCTTTATAGATTTTAGATACTAGTCCTTTATCTGATATGTCATTTGCGATGATCTTTCCCATTCCATTGGTTGCCTATCAGTTTTATTGGTTGTTTTTTTTGCTGTGCAGAAGCTTTTTATCTTGATGAGGTCCCAGTAGTTCATCTTTGCTTTTAATTCCCTTGCCATTGGAGACGTGTCGAGTAAGAAATTGGTGCGTCTTAGGTCAAAGAGGCTTTTTTCCTGCTTTCTCCTTTAGGATTTTGATGGTTTCCTGTCTCACATTCAGATCCTTTATCCATTTAGAGTTTATTTTTGTGAGTAGTGTAAGGAAGTGGCCTAGTTTCAATCTTCTGCATGTTGCTGTCCAGTTCTCCCAGCACCATTTATTAAAGAGGCTGTCTTTTTTCCATTGGATACTCTTTCCCGCTTTGTCAAAAATTACTTGACCATATACTTACGGGTCCATTTCTGAGTTTTCTACTCTATTCCATTGGTCTATGTGTCTGTTTTTGTGCCAATACCATACTGTCTTGATGACTACCACTTTGTAGTAGAGGTTAAAGTCTGGGATTGTGCTGCCTCCCGCCTTGGTTTTATTCTTCAGTATTACTTTGGCTATTTGGGGGTCTTTTGTGGTTCCATACAAATTTTAGGATTGTTTGCTCTAGTTTTGAGAAGAATTCTGGTGCAATTTTGATTGGGATTGCATTGAATGTGTAGATTGCTTTAGGTAGTATTGCCATTTTAACAATATTTATTCTTCCAATCCATGAGCATGGGATGTTTTTCTTTTTCCTTGTGTCTTCCTCAATTTCCTTCATAAGTTTTTTATAGTTTTCAGCGTAGAGATCTTTCACATCTTTGGTTAGGTTTATTCCTAAGTATTTTATGGTTTTTGGTGCAATTGTGAAAGGGATTAACTTCTTTATTTCTCTTTCTGCTGCTTCAGTGTTGGTGTACAGAAATGCCACCGATTTCTGTACATTGATTTTGTACCCTGCAACTTTGCTGAATTCATGGATCAGTTCTAGTAGGCTTTTGGTGGATTTTGTCGGGTTTTCCATGTAAAATATCATGTCATCTGCAAAAAGTGAAAGTTTGACTTCCTCCTTGCCAATCTTGATGCCTTTTATTTTGTTTTGTTGTCTGATTGCTGATGCTAGGACTTCCAACACTATGTTAAATAGGAGTGACAAGTGCGGACACCCCTGTCGTGTTCCTGATCTCAGGGGGAAGGCTCTCAGTTTTTCCCCATTGAGGATGATATTAGCTGCGGGCTTTTCATATATGGCTTTTATGATGTTTAAGTGTGTTCCTTCTATCCCGACTTTTTTGAGGGTTTTTATTAGGAAAGGGTGCTGTATTTTGTCAAATGCTTTTTCTGCATCTATTGACAGGATCATATGGTTCTTATCTTTTCTTTTGTTAATGTGATTTATCACACTGATTGATTTGTGAATATTGAACCAGCCCTGCAACCCAGGGATGAATCCTACTTGATCATGGTGAATAATTATTTTTATATGCTGTTGGATTCGATTTGCTAGTATCTTGTTGAAAATTTTTGCATCTATATTCATCATGGATGTTGGCCTGTAGTTCTCTTTTTTTGCTGGGTCTCTATCTGGTTTGGGAATCAATGTGAGGCTGGCTTCATAGAATGAATCCAGGAGTTTTCCTTCCATTTCAATTTTTTGGAACAGCTTGAGGAGGATAGGAATTAACACTGTTTTAAATGTCTGGTAAAATTCTGCAGGGAAGCCATCTGGTCCAGTGCTTTTATTTGATGGGAGATTTTTGATAACTGATTCAATTTCTTCACTAGTTATGGGTCCGTTCAAATTTTGTATTTCTTCCCATTTGAGTTTTAGTAGCGTGTGGCTACTTAGGAATTTGTCCATTTCTTCCAGGTTGCTGAGTTTGGTGGCATATAAGTTTTCATAGTATTCTCTGACGATTGCTTGTGTTTCTGAGGGATTGGTTGTAATTTCTCCCTTTTCGTTCATGATTTTATCTATTTGAGTTCTCTCTTTTCTTTTTGAGAAGCCTGACTAGAGGTTTGTCTATTTTATTTATTTTTTCAAAGAGCCAGCTCTTGGTTTCATTGATCTGTTCTACTACTTTTTCTGTTTCCATATGATTAATTTGTGCCCTGATCTTTGTTACTTCTCTCTTTCTGCTGGGTTTGGGTTGTTTTAGTTGTTCTGCTTCTAGTTCTTTTAGGCGTGCTGTTAGAATTTGTGTTATTGATTTTTCTTGAGGTGGGCCTGGATTGCAATATATTTCCCTCTCAGGACTGCCTTTGCCACGTCCCAGAGCGTTTGGATTGTTGTATTTTCATTTTCATTTGTTTCCATGTATTTTTTAATTTCTTCTCTGATTGCTTCGTTGACCCACTCGTCTTTTAGTAGGTTATTCCTTAGCCTCCATGTTTTTGGATATTTTCCAGGCTTTTTCTTGTGGTTGATTTCAAGTTTCAAAGCATTGTGGTCTGACAGCGTGCAGAGTATGATCTCAATTCTTTTATATTTATTCAGAGCTTCCCTGTGGCCCACAATGTGGTCTGTACCGTGTGCAGTTGAGAAGAATGTAAATTCCTTTGCTTCTGGATGAAGGACCCTGAAGGTGTCTGTTAGGCCCATCTGTCCTAATGTGTCATTCAGGGCCATTGTTTCTGTGGTGGTTTTTTGTTTTGTGGATCTATCCAATGCTGAGAGTGGAGTGTTAAGGTCCCCTACTATTAGGACATTTTTATCGATAAGGTTGCTTATGTTCGTAATTAGTTGTTTTACAAATTTGGGTGCCCCCGAATTCGGCCATAGATATTTACAATTGTTAGCTCTTCCTGCTGGATGGTGCCTGTGACTATTATATAATGTCCATCTTCATCTCTTATTACATAGTTCATTTTAAAGTCTAGTTTATCTGATCTAAGTGTGGCTACTCCAGCTTTCTTCTGACTTCCAGTAGCATGGTAGATAGTTCTCCATCCCCTCACTTTTAATCTGAAGGTGTCCTCAGGTCTAAGATGAGTCTCTCGAAGACAGCAAATAGATGGGTCTTGTTTTTTAATCCATTCTGTTACCCTGTGTCTTTTGATTGGCGCATTTAGTCCATTTACATTCAGTGTTAATATTGAAAAATATGGGCTTATAGTCACTGTATTATCTGTAGGTTTCATGCTTGTAAAGGCTGTCTCTGGTAGTTTGTGTTCTTTGCAACCTTTCCTTCATAGTGTGCCCCTCAAGATCTCTTGTAATGCTGGCTTATTTGTGATGAATTCCTTCAGTTTTTGTTTGTTGGGGAAAAACCTTGATCTCTCCTTCTATTCTTGATTCTCCTCGATCAAAGGCTAGCTGGATATAGGATTCTTGGTTGCATATCCTTCCTGCTCATCACATTGAAGATGTCCTGCCATTCCTTTCTGGCTTGCCAAGTTTCTGTAGATAAGTCTGCTGCAGCCCTTATGTGTCTGCCTTTGTAGGTTAAGTTCCTTTTGTCCCTAGCTGCTTTCAGTATTCTCTCCCTGTCTTTAAATTTTGCCAGTTTCACTATGATGTGTTGTGCAGAAGGTCTATTCAAGTTATGTCTGAGGGGAGTTCTTTGTGCCTCTTGGATTTCCATGCCCGTTTCCTTCCTCATGTTGGGTAAGTTCTCAGCAATGATTTGTTCAAGTACCCCTCGACTCCTTTCTCTCTCTCTTCTTTCTCTGGAATTCCTATGATGCGGATATTGTTTCGTTTGAGGGCCTTGCTCAGCTCTCGAATTCTCCTTTCCTGTTCCTGGATCAGCTTCTCTCTCTTTTTATCTGCTTCCTCTTTTTCCATAATTTTATCTTCTAATTCACTTACTCTCTCTTCTGCCTCTTCAATCCGCGCTGTGGCTGCTTCCTATTTGCTTTGTACTTCATCCAAGGCCTTTTTTAATTCTTCCTGACCGTTTTTAAGGTCCTTGAACTCTGCTGCGTGGGACTTCTTGCATTCATCTATGCTTTTTTCAAGCCCAGCGATTAGTTTTATGATTATCATTCTATATTCGTGTTCTGTTATGTTGCTTATATCTGTTTTCATCAATTCTTGAGCTGTCACTACTTCCTGTAGATTCTTTTGAGGAGAATTCTTCCGTTTCATTTTGGCTAGGTGTGTTTTGGATTGTTTCTTGGAGTTGCCCTGGAAAGGAAAACAGACTGACACACAAACAGAAAACAGAAATACTCAAACGATACAGACAAGCGGTTCACAACAGAAAAAAGAATAACAAATGACACTCTGAGGGCAATGTCCTGAAGTACCAGCTACACGTTAAGGACAGGGTGTGCAGTCTGCTGGTGGCAGAGCATATACAGAGAGAATAATGACAGGTGCGGGGAGAAGAAGGAAATGGACTTTGCCCAGGTAGAGCGACTAAAGGGCTTAATCCAGACTGAGAGAAATCAGAATAAGGACAGATGCAAGGAAAAAGGAATGAAGATACATGTTGCCCAGATGAACTTATGTGGCCTGGTTATTCCAGAGAGAGAGATAGGGAAGTACAGAAGGAGGTGTAGAACATGCCTTGAGAGAGTGGGTTAAAAGAGTGTTTTAGCCAGTCAGTACCCTGGATAGCCAGCTCGGGGGTGGGGATAGGTAAGAAGGAGAAAGGGGAGCATATATTTAAAAAAGAAGAAATGACCTGGAGTTATTCCAGGCAGCGGTCTGAACTTGGCATCCATAGCTCCCGCTAAGAGGTGTCACTCCTGTGAGGAGGGGCGTGGTTTGGTGTAGGCGGGTCCCGCCTCCACTGCCACAGGGATGGCTTTTGGAGTGACTTCCAGGCTTGTGAGACAACAATGGTGTCCCTCCAGTCCCTCGTTCCCAGTCCTGGAGTCTCTATTCGCCCCTTTATTTCTGTCCTCACTCCACCACGGGCGCTGGCGCAGTGCGGTTTACTGGGCGGTGGCATGCCCGCCTGCTACACCCGCTTTCGGGTTCCTGGGGGCATTTTCTGGTTTCACTTTCCGTTCCTTGTAGACCCCAACACCTTTCCTCCCCGATTCTTGGAGTTGAGAGTCTTTTGGTTTCAGTCGTTCTTGAGCATCCAGGCTCCTCCCTGACTATCGAGATGAACTGGACCGCTGAGAAGCGGGATTCTGCTCCGGTGCTGTCGCCTCCTTCCTCTCCCCGTCCTTTATTTTAAAACCAGAATTTTAGGGGTGCCTGGGTGCTGTATTCGGTTAAATGTCGAAAACTTGATCTCGCCTCAGGTCATGATTTTGCAGTTCCTGAGTGCAAGTCCCACATCAGGCTCTGTGCTAATGGTGTGGAGCCTGCTTGGGATTCTTTCTCTCCTTCGCTCTGTCTCTCCCCAACTTGTGTGTTTCTCTCTCTCTCTGTCTCTCTCTCTCTCAAAAAAAAAAAAAAAAAACCTTAAAAAGTTAAAACCGGAATTTCATTTTATTTTTCAAGCACTCTTAGAAATACCTTTTATGCAGATGCATTTATGAAGTGTATTCTGTGTACCACATTCTGGTGAACACATTCTTTCACTTAATTTTTAACACCCTCCTTATTCTCCTAGACAACTAGCATTCTTAGACTCGTCTTTCACACAGCTGTCTTTCTTTTCAACGGTGTCATTGAGATATAACTGATACCCCAAAATACCCAGATACAGTTTGGAAAGTTTGGATGTCCCCATACCCCAATGAAGCTGCTATCAAGGTCACAAGTATATTATGTTATCACCTCCTAAAAATTTCCTCATGCCTCTTTGTGCATGCGTGTGTGTGTGTGTGTGTGTGTGTGTGTGTGTGATGTGAACATACGCTTGAACTCAGAAAAGGGACTGGTGAAGGGGGTAATGAGGAGTTGTTCAAAGGGTACAGGGTTTCAGTTGTACAAGGTCAAGGTGTTCTAGAGGTCTGCTCTATTACATGGCCACTAACCGCATGGGATCTTACACTTAAACATTGAAGAGGGAAGCTTCTCCTTTCTGTTTAAACTTCACGCACCCCGCACATTGGTACTTTCCCACGGGGCCCTGAGGGCCATCTCCTGTCTCCACCCCGACGGTGCCCTGCGCTGGTGTCCTTGCTAGCGGATGACTTCCTGTGCCAGCAGGTGCAGTCCCCTGCCAGTTAGCCGGGCACCTCTTGCACCTGCCGGAAGACTGGCCATGCTAATAAAGAATTACAATTTACATGAGAATGACAAGGGGAAACATGAAGAGACTGATAGGGTTTGCCCACAGCCAAATCCTTTCTGCCTGAGTACATTCTATTTGAATTCCTCTAGAAACACCCGCTCCGCGGTGCTCGGGCAATACTGAAAAGGTCAGCGAAGGCAATGTCAGACATGGTCTGTGGTTGCTCTGCCAGCGCTCCGGTGGCGATGCATAACACCATGTGATGGTGGCCGCCGCCGCCCCGGCGCTCTGAGGGGCTCTCTCTCTATTTATCTAGTAGCAACAGATTTTTTCTTTTTTTTTTTTTTTTGCTTCCTTTTCTCTGCCTCCTTTTTTCTGCTCCTCTTGAATATCGCTGGATAGCCAGCTAATAAGTTTTTCCAAGACACAGTGAGGATAAATGTTTTGATCTGCCTTCCATGCTCCTCTCTCCTCGGAGCGTTTGTGCATTAAATATAAATCGTAGCAACTCCAGGGGCTTGGATGCTTGTCCGCGGCGCTTACCTCGGAGAGATCTTGGCACAACAGAAACCTTGTGATCTGCTTCCCTGTTTGCCTCAGGCATTGATGTGTTGAGGGTCTTTTCCTGCAGACTTAAAAAAAAAAGGCTATCTGGGAGGTGTAGGGAAGTGAATAGTGGATTTGTAGTCAAGAGACTCGGGCATCGTGGGTTGGGCCATCTAGAAGCAGGTGCTGCGACACAGTTGAGGGTGCAAGAGTTGGTGAGGGGTCCCTTGGAAAGGAAGGGAAGGGAGACAGCACTGGGCTGGGGGAGGCGTGGGACCATGGAGCAGGACCCACAAAGCGTTGGCCAAGGCGACGGCACCTCTGGACTCAGTGGTGCCCACCTGTGTCCCATGTCAGGTGGAAATATCCGGGTCTTTCTACTCTCATCGTGTTTAGGATCGTGTTTAGGATCAGGATGCCGGCTTCCTCCTCAGTGTGGCCGGGACCCGGGAGCTCTCTGCAGCCGGCCTGAATCCCTGACCGCGCTCCCTGCTGCTGGGCAGCACGCAGGGTCTGGACAGCTTGTAACTGACTGTCCGTGTCCAGTATGTGGGTTCAGATTCTGTGCTTCTGACCCAGCCACACCACATAAACTTGAGCAAGCCACCATTTCTGGTCTCACTTTCTTTTTTCTGTCCAAGAATGGCATTGGACTCAAAGGTACTTTCATTAAGAAATATACCTTTGGTGTCTGCCCCCAGTTCCTGGCGCAGAACTTCTAAAATGCTTGTAACTTCCAGTACCAGTCAGAGTTTTCCAGGGAACCAGAACCAATAGAATATGTAGATAGAAATATCCAAGAGGAGATTAGTTATAGGAATTGGCTCACATGGTTGTGGAGTCCCACAATATGCCGTCTGTAAAGTGCATTGGCGTACGTGTTGGGCAGAGTCTGAAAGCTGAGAATCAGGAGCTCTGGTGTCTGGGGGCAGAAGGAGATGACTGTTTTACCCCAAGCAGAGAGAGTGAACTTACCCCTCCTCCACCTTTGCATTCGATTCCAACCCTTGGCGGAGTGGACGAAGTCCACGTGCACTGGGGAGGGCCATCTGCTTTACCCAGTTCACCAGCTCAAGTTTATTCATTTATTTTTGAGGGAGGGAGAGAGAGACAGGGGAGAGAGGGTTGGGAACTGTGGAGAGCGGGCACGAATCCCAGACCTGCTATTTGTTGACTGTGTGACCACAAGCAACTTACTTACCCTTTCTGAGTAGAAAAGGAACAACAGAACTGGTCTCTCAGGTTCCGCCCGCACACCTCAGGGCCTGGGACACCATGGGCCCTTGTTTCCCACCCCGGTCTTAGAGCATAAGCCGAATTGTAATTGTCCCGCAGTGTAAATTGGTTCATGTATTTTTCTCCTCAAAACCCTGAATGGCTCCCAGGAGCACTCAGACTAAGAGACAAGGCTGTGCAGAGACCTCAGAGTCCCTTTGCTCTCCATGGACTAGACCCACCCCACTTAGATTATGCTTCCCTCTTTCTATCCCCCTTCCTGTCCCTCATGCTTTCCTGTAGCTTTTGCCATTATTTAAAATACTTTGGGGCCACCTGGATGGCTCATTCAGTTAAGCGCCTGACTCTTGGTTTCAGCTCAGGTCATGATCTCTCAGTTTTGTGGGTTCAAATCCCGAGTCAAGTTCTGTGCTGGCAGCACGGGGCCTGCTTGGTATTCCCTGTCTCCCTCTCTCTCAGCCCCTCCCCCTGCTTGCATTCTCTTTGTCTCTCAAAACTAAACAAATACTTAAAAAAAAAAAAAAGAGTTGTGATCAAGGGTTGGAGGGGTGATGCTAGGCTAAAGGTCTGTCTTCTGCATGCAAACCCTGGAGGATTTGATTCAATTCAACAAATACCCACTTAGTCATTTATATGGGTCAGACACTGGCCAAGGACATGAAAATTAATAAGACTATGGCTTTGAGTCTACTGTTGGAGCTAGGAAAAGCAGGTCATTCTAAGCTAGTAGTGATGAGTGCCATACCCGAGGTAGGCTGGAGAGGTACAAATCACACAGAAGGCACATCTAACCCATTCTCTGATGGTTATGAAAGCTTGTTAGAGGTCAAGAGACCTTAAGTGGGTCTTGAAGTTCTACCACTTTAAGGAGATGGAGGGGAAGGAGGAGTACAAGACACGCATGAGGAAAAAACATGAGCAAAAGTGTGGAAACGCAGATGTCAAACAACTGTTGCTGGGTTTCGTGGAAATGTGACATGTGGGACAGGGTTGGAGAGAGAGGAGGCTGCAGAGAGGCAGGCACGGGCCAGGTCATGGGCGCTCTTCCATGGTGATGGGTGCGAACCTCATTCCGACAGAGGAGAGGAGCCATCGAGAGAAACTGGGAAAAGCAGAAGGAAATCTCAGGATGAGAGACCAGTGAATGGTCTCCAATCTCTGGAGGATCATTCCAGAAGGGAGAATCACCACACATGGTCCCTTGAATTCAAGACTAGAACCACTGGTGTGAAGGACAAGCAGGACGTTTATAACAAACACCAGCCCTGTCTGAGCATTGGATGCCTGCTGAGAAGTGAAAACCTCACTCCTAGGGTTTTCGAAGCATTGGCGTGGCATGGAAACTTTGGTTAGCATTGCCCAAAGTGTGTTCAGCAGATTGCCAGCACTGGAATCATCTGGGGAACATGAATAAATGAAGATTCTTGGGGTCATCCTTAGATATATTGAATCAGGATCCTTGGGGGCAAGGTTTAGGAATCCACATTCTAAAAAGCTTCTCATGACTTGAGAACTACAGGTGTAGCGGGTGCCATCTTGAATAGAGAGTTGGGCTAGATAACCCAGAAAGTTCCTTCCAAACTCCTGGCTCTTACTGTTCATGGAAGAGTATTTGAGGAGGGAGAAAACTGAAATGAATGGGAGGTGAGATGGGTCTACAGATGTCCTTGATCATCTTTGTTGTTAAAGCCTTTCTTCTTTGTGCCGGTAGCTTTTCACTTTCTCTGTCCCTGCCTTCATCTTGGTTGAGGCTGCTGTGACAGAATACTCCAGACCGTGTGGCTTAAAAATCAGAAATTTCTCACAGTTGGAGGTTGGGGAGCTCAAGTTCAGGGTGCCAGCATGGTTGAAGGATTTGGTGTCTGATGAGGACCTGCTTCCTGGTATGGACTGCTGCCTTCTCATTGTGTCCTCACACAGTGCAAGGGGTCAGGGGGCCCTCTGGGGTCTCTCATTAGGGCACTAATCCTTTATCGCCTTCCCAAGGCCCTACCTTCAAATACCATCACAACATTGAGGATTAGGTTCCAACATCTGAATTTCCGAGGGACACAAACTTTCTATCTATTGCATTCCTTTACTTAGGCCTGGATCTCTAGGTGGTCAGTCTTATCAAACCAAACCAAACCAAACCAAACATGAATCTTTGTTCCATCTCATTTTCCCTAACCTATTTCGATCCATTTGTGTAATTTGATGTGCTGAAATGCATCAAAACTAGGATCAGGCTAATTTGGCAGAGTGTAATTCAGAACAAGAGGGAAAGAGGTTCTTCAAACGTGATGGCCACTCAGCCAAAACGGGTTGGTGGAACGCGTCCAGCGTTCTAGGACCAATGGACACAGGATGCCAAAAATAACCACTCACGGTGGTCTTTACCACTTCCGACTTCTTCTGGACACGGAGGGTCAGCAGATTAAATCCCCTGCCCTTCACCCGAAGGAGACACCTGAGGTTTGGCCTTGAGTCCTCTGTGCACCTCCCTTAAATTCTGTTGCATTGTCAGGGCGGATTTGAGTGATGAGTTTCTCTTCTGAAGTCCCGGCACACACCTTATTACAAGAACTTCAGACCTGGTATTCAATTTGTCAGGCCAAATGATACAGCCCCTGAACCTGTTTAGAAAACATTTTACAAAGACTAAATTACACTCTTGCCATCTCCTTCCCAGTCTCCAGGGAAAATAAAACCAACCTAGTTTAGCAGCCTTTGTGTATTCATTTTTGGTTGCGCTGCTAGATGCTACAATGGGCTACAGCTGGGAAGCTGCACTCATTCAATGAGAATTTGTTGTTTATTTTGTCCTATTTTTTTTTTGCTGTCTCCATTATTGTATGGTAAACACTCTCTTCCCAGCATTGCTGCAAGACTGGAGAACGCACCACCGAAGTTTCAGAGTCACACCTGTTTTCTATTAGTTGCTGTCCATTATTTTAATTCTCTGCCTATTGTGTGCGCTCTGAAAATGTAAGTGAATCAATGTCTTCATTCAAAAATGAGGCCCTGAGTGGCGTTTCACGAGTAAAATTGGTATTATCCACATCAAATGTAATGAAGACTTCCAATGAATAACTCTTGATTATCAGGTGCACACATCCTTAGGAATCCAAGAAGTGGAATAATTAGGAGCAACAAGGTTTCCAAACGGCAGATTTCACAGAGCAACCGTGCTAAGTGATTGGGTAAAAGAATGAGGAGGCTTCAAAAGTGCTCTCTGGAGAGTGAATGGGGATGATGCATTTAATGGGAAATCATCAGAAAGCCTGCTTTTGACAGAGAAGAGCAGAGGGAGGGAGAGTGCTTCATTAGGGGTCAAGAGACTGGTGATGAGGTGAGCCACTGCCCCTTCTGGAACAATTCCCCACCCATTTCTTTTTCCGTGAAAAGGAAAGACTCCCATTTGCCCATTTTAGATTAAAAAAAAAAAAAAAAACCAAACATCTGCCAAAAATGTCAAACCATCGAAGAGAGTAATTCATGCAGCTTCCTGTATATCTATGGTGGCACGATGTTTATTTTGTTAAATTAGATATTTGCACTCAGTGATGCCTCCTTGACAAGCAGCTAGTTTTGTGTTGTTTTTCAAACACAAACGCAAAACCAAAAACTGGTTGGGATCCATAGAAGTAAACAGTAAGCAGTCAGATACTTTTTCTCAGCAGGCTCCTCATCTGAACCACAGAACACGGAGAGTGATTTGAGGGACTATTTTCTCAATTCTTCCAAGAGCCCAACACAGTCAGTGCCTTTCTAAGTGATCAGAGGAGAGTTTAAGTTGCTGCATACAATGGATGCCTTCAAGCATTGGGGATTAATTCTCTCTTGGAACCCGGGCTGAGAATTCTACTTCTTCAGCGTATGTTAGAATATACCTTTGAAGTTTTTAACCTTTTGTGCGTACAGCTAGATGGATGTGTCTCAACCTTTTTCATGTCAGGACACACGTAGAAAGCGCTGATACTGCGTGGTACACTGAGGGAAAGAGTACACCAAATGTGGCCAGGAGCCATGGGTCTGAGAGCAACATGGTTCCCAGGCTCTGCCTGACTGCTCAGAGGACCCAAAAATCAGTATATTGGCACACCAGCAATACCTATGTAGGGCACCAGGTGCTCAGGCACATAGGCTAGGAAGCTCTATTATAGAATGAAGGTGGGTTCAGCACATTCCGAAAGAGAAAGTCTAGATTTGTCTGGAAAACAGGGATATAATGGTCAGGAAAGTTATATTTGAGCCACGTGGCGTTCTATGATCTTTTTACATGGCTTCGCTTGGGACACTGGTTTGCTCCTGCCTGTAGGTAAACTGTCCTGCCAAGGCCCAGGTGGATATTTTCTACACAGACCCGATTCTGCTAGATCCAGCAGAATGGGCGAGAAGACACATCGGCTCCTCAAGGGCTCTCAGGATTAGTGCCGCTTTTCCCAGAGAGTGTGCAAAATCTATTGTCTGCCCTCTCCCCCCTTCACACGCACTGGGAGCAATAACACAGGCCCGAGACTTTCTTCCACTTCTCGGAAGATTATTATTTTATTAAATCCAAGGTCTCAAATTCTCAAGCGGCTGGCATCGTAGGCTCTTGACGGTCGGTCTCACTAGTGCCGTGTAGAGTTTCTGACTCAGTTTGCCTTCTCACATCGTAGCCCTGGCCATGGTGGCTCCGTCTCTTGACTCTAATTACAGTCTTTTCTGTTTTAAGCCCAAGATGATACATCAATTGGTGGCAGGGTCAGGACTAGAACTGAGTTTCTGACTTTGGGTACACGGCTCTTTCTAGTATATTAACCACCTCTTCGGAAGATGGCTTCCATCATGGTACATGCATTCCAGGGGGGTAGGGTTGGGAACATGAACTACATTAAGGGTGTGTGTGTGTGTGTGTGAGTGATCATAGAGGTTGATTCTGTTGAGTACTGGATGTTGAAAAAGGCAAGAGATAATCTTTAACATGCATGAAAATCCTGACCTATTCTCTCAATACCTGGTTTACCCTGTGATAGATTGAATCCATTGTTCACAATTACATATTTATGGCCCTTTCCATTTGCCTTTGCAGCAGCTCCCACGAGAGAGAGGGCCTGTGCATCTCTGCTCATCTCCTGTGCTCTGGTGACCTGCACTGAAAGAATTTTCCCCAGGTAGGTGCTTCCCTTTCAGCCCGGATCCCAGAAACCACACATGTGGAGTAGATGTCAACCCAACCTGGAGCCTAGGACAGGGCCATCTGATTGAGACTGGCCTAAATCAGCAAATTCATAGACAGCCCACAGAACACTAAATGTGAAAACAAATGCTCATTGTTTTAAGTTACTGGGCTTGGGGTGGTTTGTTATGCAGCTTTATTGCCACAATAGCTGACTAATACCAACATACGAATTTCGTGTTCACCAAATGCCTTAATTTGGGGGTATCAAGAAGAAAAATTGTTTTTTTTTTTCAGTGTAGACTAACATCTTGTCTGTGTATCTTAAGAAAAAGGAACTTGTTCCTCTCTCATAGAGCATAACACTTGGCCTTTGATATTCTGTAGCAGGTTTCTTTGGTATAAGAGAAGCAGGTGTTAGAAAATTGCAAACAGCCATCCCAGGTGTGCCTTTACATAGCAAGAGGTTTGGAGGGGACAAAGGAAAAAAGTTAATTTGTGGGAAGGATGCTCCGTTGTCCTCTCTCAGACCAAGCAGGAAGATGGCATTGATGGGCGTGGCTATAGAATGCTTTCCGCCAAATGCAGGGACCAGCAACCTATATGCTTTAGGCTAGAAAGATTCCGTCACAACTCTGGGCCTGCAAAAAAGCCTGATTTATTCTTTCAGTACTTGCTTCCAGGATTCCTCCTCTCAAGCCATGAACGTGAGCGGACTCTCCCGCATTCGAAAAATGACCCTCTAGACTCCAGCGTTCATTGCTAGTTACCATCCCAATCTCTCACCTCTTTCTCATGGTCAGACTTCTGGAAACTGTCTTTTGGGCATGCTGCCTCTACTTCGTGACCTCCTATTCACTTTCCAGCTCCTTGTGGTAAGATCTCAATCTCTCCTTTCTCCTACTATTGACACAGCTTTTCTTAGGGCCCCCAATGACGCCATATTTCTGTTTACTGTCTGCCACACAGCTGGTCCTCTGGGGTGTTTAAAACTGTCTGCCATGCCTTCATTTGTATTTATTTTTTTGACCAGTGATCCTTAGTTACTTTTGAGTCACAGATATCTTTGTGTTTCTGATTAAATCTGTGGATCCTTTGTCTACAAAAATGTACTTTCTGACAGATGAAAATGTGAGTGTCAGTTCAGGGATGGGATCGTGGTTAGCAATGGTTTTTTTTCTTCTATGATAGCTAACTCCTTCCTATATTTGTTCTTTATCTTCTTCAGCTCCCACTCCCCTCCTGTGCCTGTCTCTGAAATATGGCTTCGTTCAGAGAGGAGACCATTTCCAGCTTTTCTCATTCCAGAAACTCTACCTGAGCTATGTACCTCCCTCCACTGTCAGGTCCTGGATGCTCAACTCCCCCACCCCCACCAATCCATACTTGTTTTAATTCCATAAAGAGCGGCCATCGTCTGCTTGGTGTTTCTCCCTCCTCTATGCAAGGCCTTCTGTTATCTGGGGCTACCTACTTCCCTCCTTCCTTCTGGATCGTTCTCTATCAGGACCGAAACCTCAGTAACCCCCTACTACAACCCACAAGTATAATCTCTTTGCCCTTGTGCGACTAATTCCTCTTCCACTCTACTTTCCAGATTCCTTTTAGCTGGTTCTTCAAGGATTCAGACATCCCCCCGAGCTCTCTCAGTAGGAGAGCTGAGTGCCGTGCCCAGTCTGGGGAAGTGCCTCTTCCTATGCTCTCAGGGATTCTGTGAATACCTCTCATAACACACTCATAATGGGCTGACGGGTGAACAGGTGGTGAGGAAGTAGACTCAGCATGCACGAATTACTGCTTCCAGAAGATGATCGTAATATAACCGTCTCCCTCACTGGCGGCGAGCAACTTGAGGATAGCCACTTACGCTGTTTTCACCTTTGTAAACTCAGTTGCAAGGCAGGTGTAACTGGGTCACGCGCCCACCATTTGTGCTGCCAGAGCAAACCTCACCTGACGCCAGCCCCCTCTATGGGCTTTTCAGCTGCACGAGCTGACATTCCCTTTATTGTCTGAGCAATGTTTTGTGTGAGTTGCAATTGATAGCCTCCTAGCTGATAGGGTGTTTCAGCACCATTCCCCTGACATGTGAGCATCGCCCTTTCTCTCCCGGGTGTGACTTGATCTCCCCTTATCATAACAGTGAGAAGTTTAGGGTTATTATGGTTTGCAGGGGCTGATGGCTAGAAAAGTCACATTCTACACCCGAAAGTGCAAGTTCTATAAACATATGGCTTTTATTTGCTGGCTGATGTTATCGATGACCTTATTCACCCCCCCTTCCCGAATTTAAGGGAAACATTTAAGCAGATAATCCCTTAAAGAAAAACATATCACCATTCATTAAATAATACATCATCGTTCTAAGTAGGCATACAAGGCAATAAAAAATCTGGATATTGATCTAAAAATTACTTAGAAAGAAGAGAATAACGTAGGTAGGTAGGCATTTTGGCCACTGACGGCTGTGTTCTGGCAAGCGATGGGCTGATCTCTAGAGGCTGAAGGGACTGGTTCCGATGTGTCCTCAGTACTAACGCTCCACTCCACGAACCTGGGCGACGCAGGGGCTGCTGCGTCCCCTGCTGGGCCTTATTTTCCTCTTCTGTGAAATGAAGGGAGAGAAGTGGATGATCTCCTAGGCCCTTTCTGGCTCGAAACGTCCATGATGTATGGTGGTTTGAATTCAATTGATTATTTTCCAGACTCTTCCGTGTACGCCAGCTCAGCCCCAGCTCTCTCCGCGCAGCCTTTCTGACAGTGATAAGTTGCAAAGTCATATAGAAGGGAGTTTTCTGTCTTCGATTCGGGAGACATATCTAGCTCTATTACTTGGGGTAACTCAATTCAATTCGCATTTGATTCAATGTTGACTGAATAGTTACTTCGGCCAAATTGCAAAGGAGTCTCCTGGTTTCCCTTGTGAACCTTGGGAAGCCTGATGATTTTTCACTCTCTCTCCTTCAATCAACAAACGTTTATTGATTGTCTACTGTAGCCTGGATACTGAACATTAAAGATAAATCAGAGGGGACGTCTGCCTTTTGAAGCCGTACCAAATAGCGCCTTAAATAAAAGTAGGCTCTGGAGTCAGACTCACCAGGGTTAGGTTCTCTCCTCTCGCATTTGCTAACTGGGTGACCTGGAAAAAGTAATTCTGTTTACTTAAGTTTGGTCTCTTACTTTGTAAAAGTAGGGATGATGGTAGATCTATTTTATATGGTTAAGTGCTGACTCTGGACTTGGGCTCAGGTCATGATCTCACGGCTTGTGGGATTGAGCCCCGCGTCAGGCTCCGCGCCGACAGTGAGGGACCTGCTTGGGATTCTCTCTGTGCCCCTCCTCCTGCTTGTGCTCGCCCACTCTCTCTCTCTCAAAATAAATAAACATTTTTTAATTGTAAAAAAAAAAAGAAGTCCAATAATTGATTTAAAGTGTATGTAAACCTGCTTAGCATTTGCTTAACTTATGGGACAATGACATTTACTCAATTTATGGAGAAATGACCAAGCTTGGAGCCTTGCAAATATGGAGGGCGCTGAAATTGGATTCTAGACTGGAGAGGTGGTAACATGAAGGCTGGCAGCATGCGTAAAATTGGGGGTGAGTGGGTGTCAATGACAATGGGGACCGAGAAAATCTCTGGGGCCTTTTGGAGATCAGACAGGAAATAGAGAATACAGCCAGAACCTCAAGAGTTCTGAATGTCATGACAGAGAATTCTTTGGTCAGCGGGGAGCCATCGAAAGTTATTAGGAGAAGCGACTCTGCAGACATCACACCTCTATTTTAGAATTTGCTTGCTGGCAGAAGAGCAGGTCCGAAGTAGGGACCAGCCAGGAAGCTCATGGAGTAAGTCTAGATGAGACATCACGAAGCCTGTATCCAAGTTACTAAGCGGCGGGGATGGGGGATGAGGGAGGAGTTTGAGATCTGTTTTGGAGGTGGAGATGATAACTTTGGGTAGTCCACCAGGTGTGGGAGGTGAGAGAAGAAATGAAAATGATTCCGAGGTGTTCAGCTTGGACAACATGGTGAAAGGTGTTGCCATCAACTGAGGGGATTTGGGACGCCTGATGGGTTGTATAATGATGGGGAAAGACAAAGTTTCTTATGTGGTCTAAAAGTACTTGTGAAACTCCTACCTCCCCTTCTTTCTTCCTCCCTCCCTCCCTCCTTCCTTCCCTTCCTCCTTCACTCTCTCCCTTTCTCCTTCCCTCCTTCCTTCCTCCCTCCTTCACTCCCTCCCTACCTACCTCAGTCTCTTCCTCCCTCCTCCCTGCCTTCCCTCCTTCCTCTTCCTTCCCTCCTTCCTTCCTTCCTTCCCTCCTTCCTTCCTTCCTTCCCTCCTTCCTTCCTTCCTTCCCTCCTTCCTTCCTTCCTTCCTTCCTTCCTTCCTTCCCTCCTTCCTTCCTTCCCTCCTTCCTTCCTTCCCTCCTTCCTTCCTTCCTTTGCTTCCAAACTTTCTTTTTTCCTACAGTTCAATAAATATTTAACACATCCTGTAAGTTATGCCAGGAGGTGGGTGTACATTGTAGATAAAACAGCCTTGGGAACTGATTGGGGATCCTGTTGTTTAGTGGAGGAGAGAACCATATAAGACCATAAGGAAGGAAACAGAATAAGGACGGTGGGGGAAGAACCAACTTAGTGAACCAAGAAGGTGGCATTTATGTCGGGGCCTCCAGGACAGAGGGAGCTAGCCAGCCCCTTGGAGACGAGGGAGCAGCACCTTCCAGGCAGAGGGACTAGCATTTGCAAAAGGCTCTGAGTGTCCCAGGAAGAAGGAGGAAACCAGCGTGGCAGGGGAATGGTTGGTGAAAAGCACAGGGTGAGGCTAGGAAGGAAGAGTAGGGACATAACATGCTTACATGTGTAGGATGTCATGAGAATGGCATGCAGATAAAAGCCTGTAAGCAGGGACATGACATCATCAGGGTTAAAATCTAAAAGAAAATTCTGTGTGCTCTACGGAGGGTAAGTGCGTTCAGGGACAGTGGTCAGAAACCTATTCCCTTTTAGCGATGACAGTGGCTAGTAAGAGTGGAGGCGTACAGTGCAGCTGGAGAGAAGGTTTGGGGGTAACACTCACAGGCCTTCATCATGAGGTGGGTGTGAGCAGGTGTGGGAATGAGGGAGGAATCATGCTCAACTCCTAGCCTTCTGGCTGAGAAACTAGTAGCTAGCGCCATTTATTTACTGAGATGAAGGTAAAGAAGGAACAAGGAAGGGAGCACCTGGGTGGCTCAGTCAGTTAAGCGTCCACCTGTTGATCTCAGCACGGGACGTGATCTCACGGTTCATGGGATCGAGCCCCGTGTCCAGCTCCACGCTGACAGTACAGAGCCTGCTTGGGATTCTCTGTCTCCCTCTCTCTCTGCCCCTCCCCTGCTTACGCGTTCCCTCTCTCTCAAAGATAAATAAACGTTAAAAAAAGGAAAAGGGAAAAAAAATAAAGACGATGGGTTTGGACATGTGATGTTTCATTTATCTGTGAGACCTCAAGAGAGGTTGCCGAGGAGACCATTAGGCATATGGCTTTGGAACTCAAAGAACTGGTCTGTGCCTCATGTAAAATTTGGGGAGCCATCGGCAATGACTCATTTAACGAGATTTGTTGAGCGCTTGCTCTTTCTCGATGGGTGCTGGGAATAATCGGTCTACAGGACAGACAAGGCGCTTCCTGCAGTTCATGTTCTAGTCATGGAGCAATGGAGAGGGGCAAGAAATAAGTAAATAAAATAATCACTGAATTTGCTAAGCGAGGAGACAGAAGAAGCGTGGGAAGTCCCACTTCCCCTTTGAGCAGGGAAGGCCCGTCTTGGGATATTTGAGGATGGGATGTGAGGATTCACGAGAGGAACTTTTCAGGAGGGGGAACTCAACGTCGAAGAGCTGGGGAGGCATGTGGCGTGCTCGAGGAGCTCAAAGAAGTCCTCTACTGCTGGATCAGGAGAGACGAAAGACCGAGAACAGCCCCCGAGCCGCACGTTGGCCGCCTCCCCCGTTTATGTTAGTTAGAAGGAGAGAAAGACCAGATAGCTGGCCGGTGCCCAACTGGACATCAAACGTGGAAACCGGGAAAGAGGCTGATGCTGGAGGGTGAGGATGTGGGAATCACAGGTGCTAACGTGCTCCTGAAGTCCGCAGGGAGGCGGACCCGCTCACGCCCGCCAAGAACAGGAAGCGGAAGGAGAAAAGGACCACGCGCACAGAACCTTGGAAGAAAATGGAGACCCGCCCCCACCCCCCCCAGGAGGCCTGGAACAGCAGTCTGAGAGGCAGGAAGGAGGCACCAGAGGCAGGCCATGGGAAGGGGCCACGTTAGAAAGGAGAAGATGGTTCATGTCTCAGGGGCAGCAACTCAGAGGTCAAGGGCCGGGAGGGAGAGACAGGGCAGTGAGAAGGGCGCTGGCATGGACAGTGGGGTTCCGGGGGCCTGGTAGGAGCCGAGAAAGAACAGGAGGCGAGAGAACAGATTGGGCACGCGGGAATCGTTGTTTTGAAACATCCGCAGTGAGAAGGACGGCCGGGGTCATTGTTTAAGAAGCAGAAAGGATTGTGGGGAGTTTCTTCGTCTGAAGAATTTCATCCTTTCCTCAGAACGGACTGACTCTATGCCAAATCCGGGCCTCAGTGCTGAGGCAGCAAGTTGTCTTGGGTTTTGGAACTTGGGGCCGCGGAGGCCAAGACAGCCCCTCCCCACTTGGCCCCACACCCTTGCTTCTGGCTCCTGCGAGGAACAAACAAATCAACCAGGCAAGCCGGGCTGCTCTCCGATCCGGCGTATTCTCTCCAAGCTTTAAACCACATTCGCTCGGATCCGGCTGGTAGGTCGAGTCACAACCCGTGTGATTTCCACGCCACGGCCTGGCGATTTCCTCTTGAAGTCTTACGCACAGTAGGCGCGCATGTCCGGAGAACCTCAGGACTCCCAGGGATGAGTCAGGACGGTCTCCTCACGTGATACAAGTGTGCTCTACCGACTCTCATCGTGTGGGGGTGCAGGGGGTGCCCGACTGCACAGCCACTGACTGTCCTTTCCGGCGCCAACCCCTCCCTCTCGTAATTGCGTTTAAACACAGATAATGTTTAAAAAGTCAAATACTATCAAGGAGCAGGTACTGGGGAAGCGGCAATGCGGCGTAGCCTGTGTGTGCGTATGCCTCCTCTGAGATCCAAGATGTCAAACCGTGTTACTTCGGTTATTGCTTTACGGTATTTCAAATCGCGTTACATTATATCACGCCACCCTGGAATATGAAGTGAGCCCCAAACTGTCGGATAATGGGCAAACACAAGGGTTGCCTGACAGTATGAATTACCCTTGAGTGGTTTGGCATAAAGTAATCACACCACTCTTTAGGGAGAGGGGAGAGAAAAAAACCACCCAGAGCCAGACACTCCAGACCGAGCGGCAGTGTAATCAGACTCGATGACCCGCGGCCGCCGCCGCCAGCGGGCTGGCCAGCCCGCAGCCCTGTCGCGGGCCGCAAGCCACCGCGGGCGCACCTGAGCCTGGAGACCGAGAAGCCGGCCCAATCAAGGTCCCTCCCTATTAATAGAGCCGTTCCTCGCCCAGCAAGGGAAATTAGTGACAGGTGGAAATGACCGTTTAATTCATCCTGCAAGGCTCCACTTTCTCAACAGGCCGGCAGCGGCCTGATTCACCGACCCTGTCACACCGTCACAGAAAAGTGGCACCACTTTGTGGGGACGGTATGATTCACAGCTTAGAGGATGTGGCTTTATTTTACAAACAGGCATTTTCCCGAACTCTGTGTGGAGTGTGTGTGTGTGTGAGCGCATGCGGGTTTTTTTTTTTCTTTGTAAGTGCTTTTTATAATCTGAATTTGCATCTCTATTAAAACTGCAAATAAGGAGCATTTAGAATGGTAGCTGCAATGGCAGCTGTCGATGGTGGTAACTCAGGAGAAAACGTCCAGAGGGGACGTCAGCCCATAGCTGGGGGTGATCGTGTCCCGGAGGCCACTGCTTTTCTCATGGGTAGACTGAGGAAAGCCTGGTCCTGGCGCGAAGTCAAACCAGAAGGGGCGTTTTGAAGGCAGGCTGAGGCCAACCAACAGTGTGAAGAACCAGGATTTTTTTTCTTAATGTTTATTTTTGATGAGAGGGGAGTGAAAGTGGGGGAGGAGCAGAGAGAGAGGGGTCTGAAGCAGGCTCTGGGCTGGCAGCAGAGAGCCCGACGTGGGGGCTCAAAGTCAGGAACCGTGAGATCACCACCCGAGCCCAAGTCGGGCGCTTAATCGACTGAGCCGCCCAGATGCCCCAAGAACCAGGAGTTTTTAAATTAAGAGCTGTCAAGGTTGGAGCTGGGATGGGACAATGTAATCATGCCCCACGGTGAGGCTGCAGCCAGGCAGAGGTCAGCAAGGTCACCCTGAGAGAGATCAGAATCAGGTCTGAGGAGGGGGTCAGAGAAGCAGGTCCTGATGACTGTGAGGCTCACGGATACACGTACAGCTGAGACAAGCCATTGCTTGCCTCCACATTTGTCTCGGACATCTTCCTACCTTAGGTCCTGTCATCCAGCAGGTGGGTCTCCTCTCTGTCTCATCCTTCCCCCACACGCCGCCATCTTTTTTCCTTAAGATGTCTGCTTCATCGCATTCCTCAGCTCCCCAAACCGGAGGCCTTTTTCAAAACATGACTTAGACTTTCTTGACTTCCGAGCCCACCCTGATTTCTCTATCTCGTGAGCCCCTCTTGTGAACAGTTCCTGGCTTCATACATCAGTTCTTGGAAGTTTGAGTCAACTCCCAAGCGTCCTGGGGACCCTAGTGAGGTTCAAGAGCCGTTCGTCATGGCCTCTTTTGGAGAATCAGGCTCCTGAAACCAGGAACATCCAACGACACAGCCAGGTCCTAAGCAGACAGACATCCAGTTTTGGGGGTAAGATGAAGGCATAGAAAGAGCATCATGGAAGACCAACCCAGAGACTTCCAGAACTGAGCGTTTCATATTCCATTCTGGGTGGAGGGGAGCAGAGGGAATGCATGAAAGTTCAGGGAGACCCACCTGCAGGCAGCGGGATTTTTTTTCTTGCTCCGCTGGTGGCCTGGGTGACTTCTCTTCCCTCTTACACCGTGCTTGTCCTGGTTCCTGAGTGTCCTTGCTTCCAAGTCCTTGTGGCTCAGTCAGTCCGTTGAATAGGGAACGAAGATCCCAAGGGCTCTGCCTCTGAGGATGGTGGCATTTAGTGGTATATCTCTGGGTTCCCCCGGGGACCTGCCTCAGGGCATTCCTTGTTCGTTCAGGAGAGAACTGTTTAAGCTGCCTAAGAAGTGAGTCCCTCGGTGGTTGAACAGACACTCCACAGAAAGTCTGAGATGGTGGGTTCTTCACTTTTTCCTTGACCCTGCCTCACACCATGTGCTGTTCCTGGTTTTGAATTATCTGTGTCAGAATTCAGTAATTCTAGAGGAGAGCCGGGCTCAGAGGAAATCAATTGACTGAATGATCTATCATATATCTATATCTATCTATCTATCATCTGTCTGTCTGTCTTTCTATCTCTCTATCTCTCTATTTATCTATCATCTCTTCTCTTCCTTCTCTCCCCCTCTACCCCCAGCTCTGTAAATCAGCTCATGCTATTGTAGGGTCTTCCAGGTCCAAAATCTGTAGGGCAGGCCAGCAGGCTGGAAACTTAGGCAGAATTTCTCTGTTGCTGTCTTGAGGGAGAAACCCTTCTACTTTGGGGAAACTCACTCTTTGCTGTTAAAGCCTTCAACTAATTGGATGAGGCCCACCCACATCATGGAGGGTAATGTTCTTTACTCAAAGTCTTCTGGTTTATATGTCAATCACATCAAAAACGCCTTCACGGCATCATCTAACCTGGTGTTTGACCCAACAGCTGGGCACCAGAAGCCTCGCCATATCAAAACGTAGAATTGTTCATCACAGGGACACCCAGGTGGCTCAGTTGGTTGAGCATCGGACTATTGATTTCTGCTCAGGTCACAATCTCACGGTTCATGAGTTTGAGACCTGCAACAGGCTCTGTGCTGACAGTGTGGAGCCTCCTTGGGATTCTCTCTCTCTCTCCCTCTCTCTCTCTGTCCCTCCCCTGCTCATGCTCTCTCTCTTCTTTCTCTTTCTCAAAATAAATAAATAAAACTCAAAAAAAAAAATTGTTCATCGCAGAAGGGAAAGGCCATATTGGGTGGATGGAAAATGAGCAAGAGACAAGATATTTACTTTTCTTTCATGATTCAGAATCGATGTCACTGCCTCTGAAAAGTCATCAGGACATTCTGCTCCCTGTCTCCCCAAGTGTGGGTGAGGGGCCTCTTCCCTGCACCCTGTTGGACGCCTGTGGTTACCCCTTTACTCTGCTGCGTTGCAATGACCCATTTGCACATCTAGCACCCTTTTTGACAGTGGAGAATTTACCATGCAGGTTTTCGAAGAAAGAGAACTGATTCATGTTGAACATATAATTAAGTCTTCCCACCCACTCAGAAATGATATGATCAATAGTCCGCCCACCATACTTCCATGGCAGATAAGGTTAAAATACCCCTTACTTGCGTTTTGCTATTTAACTTCTTTGTCAACAACCACTTACAGACTGAAGAGGACAGCTTTGGAAGAAGTTGGACATTTCCCAATCCTGTCTCCTGCCCCCGCCCCCCCCCACCCCACCTGGAGCTGGATTGGGCTTGGCTGTCATAGGAGTTAAACAAGCTGGGCTGGAGGCTCATGGCCTAGAGACACAACAGACAGAAGAACAGGACCTGGAAAGATTCCAGATGTTGGGAATTGATAAAAAAAAAAAAAATAGAGCTTTGGAAAAGTTCCAGAGAAGTGGGTTCCAGGCAAAATCTTGCCTGTGGTTCAAACTCCTGTGAGCAGTCAATTAGAGCAAAGGATGGACTTGAAGCTGGAGAGAGAACACAGGGTTCAAGGCAGAGGGGCTGAGTAGAATGGGTGCAGAATAGAAACCAAACAAGAAGGATGAAAGATAAATGGTGGGGACAAAAAATTTATTCCACCAGCTCTCACTCATGGAACGCAAACTCGGGCTGACTTAAAGCTGCCAGATCAAATGTACAGGCATGGGACATCTCCTCTTTTAAGTACTTTTCCCTGAGTAGTTCATGGAAAAACAATAGTGATGAGTTCAACGCGATACGAGTTTCGACTCACTGAAATGGTTTAGATCTGAAACTTGAGGGCCTTTGTGTTTTTTTAGAGACTTTATAACTTTTTTTTTAATTTTAGAGATGGGGAGGAGAAGGAGAGGAGAGAGAATCTCAAGCAGGGTCCACACTCGGTGTGGACTCTGACAAAGGGCTTGATCCCACAACCCTGGGATCATGGCCTGAGCCAAAAGCAAGAATCAGATGCTCAACCGACTGAGGCACCCAGGTGCCCCAGAGACTTTATAACGTTTTTTAATTAAGTTTTTTATTCTTAATTACAGGGTAGTTAGCACGTAGTGTTATATTAGTTTCAGGTGTACAATATAGCCATTCAACAATGCTATATACATCACCCAGGGCTGATCAGAACAAGTCCTCTCCTGAATCCCCATCACCTGTTTCACCCATCCCCCCACCTACCTCCCCTCTGGTAACCATCTGTGTGTTCTCTATACCTAAGCGTCTGTTTCTTGGCTTTCTCTCTCTCTCTCTCTGTTTCTCCTTTGCTCATTTGTTTTGTTTCTCAAATTCCACATGGGAGTGAAATTATATGGCATTTGTCTTTCTATGACTGACTTATTTTGCTTAGCATTATACTCTAGCTCCGTCCATGTTGTTGCAAGTGGCAAGAGATTACTCTTTTTTATGGCTGAATAATATTTGGATATATACGTGCACATATATTCATATATGTCTCACATATTCTTTATCCACTCGTCTATCAATAAACACTTGGGCTGCTTCCATAATTTGGCTATTGTAAATAATGCTGCAATAAACATAGGGGTGCATGTGTCTCTTTGAATTAGTGTTTTTGTATTCTTAGGGTATTTGTTTGTCATCTTACTGTGTTCCAGTAGTGTGGTCAGTGGATTGTGAGATAGTTCTACTTTTAACTTTTTGAGGACCCTCCATCTTGTTTTCCACGGCAGCTGCACCAGTTTGCGTTCCCACCAACCGTGCACGAGGCTTCCTTTTTCTCCACGTCCTCGCCAACACCTGTTGTTTCTTGTGTTGTTGATTTTAGCCATTCTGACAGGTGGTTTTGATTTGTACTTCCCTGATGATGAGTGATGTTGAGCTTCTTCTCATGTCTGTCGGCCGCCTGTATGTGGAGATTTTATAACTGACATAAATTAGAAACGCTCTTATCCATGTATTCAATATTTAAGAAAAACAAGAAAAGAAAAGAAATAAGAAACTCTTAGAGGAGTAGGAAATGAAATTACTTCCTACCTCTCTCTCTTCAGTTGGCTCCTGGCATTTTGTGTCTATTGATATTTCAGAAAATGGTTAGTGATCTTGGATGTTCATGGCACAGTTATCTGTGTTGCAGTGAGGATTTCTGGGATGCTTCAGATGGTGTTGAAATTGAGATGGAGGAGAAGTACAAGGAATGTCACCTAAGAAGAAAGAAGAGAAGGACAGGGTCAGGAGGGAGAAAATGGGCATATAGATCCGGGCAGTTATGGGGCTAAGCTTGACATGAATCCCGTAGGAAAACTGCCTAACAGGATTACTTGTTAGTTTTCTGGAATCAAGTTCTATCACATTGACTTTCTATGACTTTGAAGCCACAAAGAGACAGGGTCCGTTTTTATTTTCTTTCTTTTTTAATGTTTATTTTTGAGAGAGAGAGAGAGAGAGAGAAAGAGAGAGCAAGCACAAGCAGGGGAGGGGCAGAGAGAGAGGGAGACACAGAATCCAAAGCAGGCTCCAGGCTCCGAGCCATCAGCACAGAGCCCGACACGGGGCTCGAGCTCACAGACTGTGAGATCGTGACCTGAGCTGAAGTCGGACACTTAACCGACTGAGCCCCCCAGGCGCCCTAGGGTCTGTTCCAAGAGGAGTGTTTGATAGTATTAGGCACTGCACACACTCACCTTCTTTACTGACTTATCAGAAAGCTCTGTGCTTCTTCCTTTGCTGCCATGTGTAACCTGGGCCTACAGTGCAGGGGAGTTATGGATTAGTTGTAGACTTATGGATTCTTAGCCACTTATCCGATATCTCACTGCTGGGTAACGTCACATCTGAAGGCGTGGCTGAATGTGGCTTGAATGCATATACTTGTGGCCATGTGAGTAGGTCCGAATCTGGAAGTACGTCCCACCTGTTGGATGGTAATGAATCAATCAACTAACTCAACGGCTGTTTATTGAATGCCTATACTGTCTTAGCATGATAGCTCGAGTGCTATAAAGAATTCCAGGCCAGGGGCACCTGAGTGGCTCCGACGCTTAAGCATCTGACACCCGTCTAGGGTCCCCGTGTGGGGAACTGGAGAGCTGAGCTTCCTGGAGTCAGAGACTGAGGCAGAGCTGAGTCTCTGAGGAGGAACCAATCGCACCTGTAGCCCACGAGGTCGGCCCAGATTCCCTTTTCTGGCTCTGCATGGCTTTCCCTAGGGTTTGCTTCTCTCCCAACTGTTCGCCCCTGCAAGCTCCTTGAGCTGATGACCCTCAGGCTCCTGGAGCTTCACCCAGATGCACCAGACCAGAAAGGGTCTGGAGTTTCCATTCTCCCATGGCTGCCCGCCCCGGGTCAGTGCCTCGAGGAGGAACAAACGCTGGTGTGAATTATACTCCAGGCGTATGGGCTCCCTACTGCTGCTGTAACAAGTGTCTGCGAACACTGTGGTTTCAAACAAAACAACCTAAATGCTCTAGCCTCCTCTTCCTCGGCTGCGCGGCTATGCCAGGTCAGGTTGGCCAAGAATAGACTAGACTGGGAAGTGTGGTGAGACACGTGCTCCACGGGAAACTGATTAGGGAGCAGGGACGCACGTCGGGAAAAGGGAGAAGCCAAGCGTGGGTTAACGTCCAGTGAAGTACCAGTGTCCTCCCAACCTCATGGGGGGCCTGGCGAGGATGCAGAGTAATAATGGCTCCCACGGGGATCAGACCCTAATTTCTGGAAACTGTATATGTGACCTTATTTGGAAAGAGGGTCTTATTTGGAAAAGATGTGATTAGATGAATGATTTTGCGATTCTCTTGGGTTTTCTGGGTGGGGCCCCAATGCTGTCACAACCAAGAGGGCCAGAGGGAAAGACAGAAAATACTGAGGAAAATGTGGGGGCAGAGAGACGAATGATGTGGCCTCAAGCCAAGGAATGCTGGCAGCCGCCAGAAGGTGGAAAAGGCAGGGAACAAATTGTCCTCCAGAGCCTCCCCATGCAGCCAATCACCTTGATTTCGGTTCAGAGCTACTGATATTGGACTTCTGGCCTCCAGAGCCGTGGGAGAATAAATTTCTGTTGTTTCGAGTCACCTCTTGGGTGTTAATTTGTTACAGCAGCTTTAGGAAAAGGGTCCAGTGTCCACACTTGGCTCTGCTTCCCTTCCAGACACCCCCTCCAACCCCCCAGAGCCTGTGCACAGGACACATGGCTCTTCAGAGCCAGGGGTGGAGCCGACTGTGATTCCAATAATTCCACCGTTGGAAGCACAGAGATTCTATCTGAGGGTGTTTGTCATTTCTACACAGACGCCTCTCTGGCGTTAACTGTACTTCTTCCCTAATAAGTAAAACGATAGCAGATGTTATGGTAACTTCCCAGCCAATGGCCTTAGACACATCATGGGTTCTTGCCACTGTTTCTTGTCTCATCCACAGGAGACCCAGGCAAAGTTGGCTTCATAGAAGACAAAATTATTGTCTGATTTAAGTGTGCTTTTAGAGAATTACGCTAGCGAGAATGTCATAAATCAACAACAACAACAACAACAATCTTTTTTTTTTTTTTTCAAATTAAAGAACAAAGTCTTCCCGTTTCCGAGCCCATGCTGACAATCTGTGGGTATGAGTGATAGAAAAGATTAGACAGAAATAATACAAAGTAGCTAGCCCAGGGCACAGGATAAAGTGTGGTGGTTCAACTGTCCACTTAGTATTTCATTAACAAAATCCAGTCCACAATGTACCCAATTTAATGATCGGTTTTATTCCTAAGCAAATAGTATGATATTGAAGGCCACCACATAGTAATAAATCTATCTTTTGAAATGGCTCAGTTTTCAGATGTCTGTCTAACACTTTGGTGAGATCGCTACAGAATCAGAAGCTCTTTGTAGGGACGGCGGGCGGGCGGCGGGGGAAGACCCCATACTTGACAGAAATGTTTACGGGGTTAACCGCCGAAGTCTGGAGTGATCCACGGACATGTTGTTTCTCCTATCAGCGCTTGCCTCCTCCAGAAACTGGGTCTACTTCACCTTTGTTCTCCTGGCACACCGCCTGGCTCTCCCAAAGTTCTCCGCAAACATTTGGCTTGCAATGTGGGTTCAGTTCAGTTCAACAAACACGGAGCAGCCCCGAGATTCTGGTGTTGTCCCAGTAGACAGAGGTGCGGGGGTGGGTAATAAAATCGACCTCTGGTCACCGGTGGTGGTTTTGCATAAATTTGCTTTGCAAATGAGCGAGACTTTGCTTTGTGAGTTAGACCGTTGTTTACTGAGGACTCAGGGAAGGAAGCTCTGGCCTTTCTGGGCTTGTCAAGCGTGGGCAGTATCCAGTTTCCTGGGACCAGTACCTGTCTGGATTAGGTGGGAGCAGATACCTGTCCCCAGTGGTGGGCAGGGTGGAAGGCAGAACACGTCTTATGAGAACTCTATTCTCTTCAGTTTCCTGAGCCCGTGATTTTTATCCCCAAGACAGTTCCTGCCCATGAATCGAGTGTGACTCCGGAAGATCCTGCCCATCCCCTGTGACTCCTCTGAGTGAACTCCACTCTCTCCCTCTGCGGGCGCAGCCTCAGTGGCCATGGTTTATCAGGCACATCTCCAGCTTGTCCTGTTGACATCTCTTCACTCTCGGAAACTGTTTCTTCCTTCTTTTGCCCACCTTACTTGGGCTCCATCTTTTCCTCAAGCCACCTAGCTTGGGAGTTCAGTATGGGCCAGGCTGCGCTCCTGGCTGTGGGCTTTCCAGTCCCGGTAGGACTGGACTTGCCATCCCTGTTCTTCGGCTCCAGAAGGTTCCCCATTGTACCCACCTGAGTGTAGGAGGCCAGTTAGACAGGCCCCTCTTCTACTCTTGTTATTCCCTCAAGGGAGGGGATTGGACCGTTTTAATTAAAAAATTTTTGGGTGCCCAGGTGGCTGGGTCAGTTAAGTATCTGGCTATTTATTTATTTATTTTTATTTAATTTTTTTGATGTTCATTTAGTTTTGAGAGAAAGACAGACAGACAGACAGAATATGAGTGGGGGAGGGGCAGAGAGCAGGGAGACACAGAATCTGAGGCAGGCTCCAGGCTCTGAGCTGTCAGCACAGAGCCCTACACGGGGCTCCAACTCACGAACCACAAGATCATGACCTGAGCCCAAGTTGGACGCTTAACCAACTGAGCCACTCAGGCGCCCCTCTTTTTTTTTTTTTTTAAGTTTATTCATTTATTTTTAGAGACAGAGAGATAGCACAAGTAGGGGGAGGGGCAGAGAGAGAGAATCCCAAGCTGGCTTTGCACTGTCAGTGCAGAGCTGGATATGGGGCTTCAACTCACAGACCAGGAGATCATGACCTGAGCTGAAATCAAGAGTCAGCTGCTTAACTGACTAAGCCACCCAGGGCCCCAAGCATCCAACTTTTGATTTCAGCTCAGGTCATGATCTTACCGTTCATGAGTTCGAGCCCTGTGTTGGGCTGTGTGCTAATGGCGCAGAGCCTGCTTGGGATTCTCTGTCTCCCTCTCTCTGTCCCTCCCCTGCTTGCTCTCTCTCTCTCAAAATAAATAAATAAACATTAAAAAAAAGAAATCTTAAAAAAAAATACCTCTTGGGAAAAGAGAGGCATATGCCATTAAACATTGACTTATTTTATCTTCTCCCTTCTTTCTGTTGAGTCTTCCCTTATTTTCCCATGATCTGCCTTCCCCTGCCCCTTACCTCTGGGCTCACTGATGCTCCCCACACAGGCTTAGCCCATGCCTTACCTTCCCACGTTCTTGAGCCTAACCCGATCGACCCTGGAGGTACTTACGTGCTCTGTCTCTCCATGCAAGGACTTGCCTTTGAGTTATTCTTTGGGCGGCCCTGGTCCTTGGAAGGATGTCCCAAGTCCGCCCCACCTGGTTCCCACTTGAAACCAGAGTCGCACCATGTCCCTTGTGCTAATGGAGTCCCTGTGCTTGGTGTCTGCTATGCCTTATCCTAGAACTTGAACTTCCACTCGAGCTTCCGATCCTCAGTTACCTCTGGCTAACTCCAGTCTCTCGGTAAGAATGGAAGCATTCCTTATTCTTGACAGTTCCCTCCCTGCCCTCTCACCAGACCCTACCCCAGATGAAAACTATTGGCAATTTTTGGATTTCTCTCTCTGTGTTCTATTTATATGACCTGAAGTCACACTTGTTCACCTCCTGGAAATACCCAGTTCCATCAAAGGCCCATAGCAGCAACTGCTTTTCTGAATCGCCATGAGAAAATGCTAAGCCCCTCAGGCCACTGGGCCGTAACTCGTTTGCTGACCTTTCACTGCTGACCTGGCTGATACGGTTCCCTCCCGTGTCTGGTGGAAGGGTGATTATCACCCCCTTCTCACTGCCCCATCGCGCTCCAGAAAGCTGCCATGCCTCACCAACAAATCCAGAGAGAAATGGCTTTTTGTTTGTTTGTTTGTTTCAAGAGCATGGAATTTTAAGTTGGCCCAGCCAGCCAAAACACAAGCAGGAACACACACTGAAATACAGAGGAAACAATTCTGTGCCATATGGGTGATGATACTGAAACTCATTCAGAAATATATTTAATGCCTCAGATGCTCTTGAGTGGTTTTTTTTTAAACACTTCCACTTGACTGGAATGACTTTATGCTTTTGTATTTCTGTGTTCTCTGGCTGTTATCTGCAGATACAGGAGTCCTGACTTACAGAGTAACAGCAGCGTTTCAAAACATGTACCACATCGACTATCGCTAATTTGGATTATGCTTCAGGATTGTCAAAGCCCCTCCTTAGACCTTGGTATTTTTCTTTTTTCTTTTTTTTTAATGTTTATTTATTTTGAAAGAGAGAGATAGCGTGAGCGGGGGAGTGGCAGAGAAAGGGAGAGAGAGAATCCTAAGCAGGCTCTACACTGTCAGTGCCCGACGCAGGGCTCCATCTCGAGAACCGTGAGATCAAGACCTGAGCCAAAACCAAGAGTTGGACACTGAGTGGACTGAGCCACCCAGGTGCCCCTGACCTTAGTATATTTCATTTAAATGCATGTACTGCTTTGAAGCAGTCACTGGGAGTTTCTGTATCTCTGTCAATGTTGTGGCCACCTCATAAACATTTTGGATATTTTAATTTAGGTCACAAGTCACGCAAAACAAGGGACATCATTACGCTAACTTAGAAGCAGTACTTACAAACGTCGGCAAGCATCAGAATCTTGTTAGAACTAAGAAAGCTTGTTAAAATAACAAATACTGTCCCCTGCCCCTCCAGTTTCTGATCAGGAAATCTGAGGTGGGGCCCGGAGGTTTTCCCCTCCGGCAGGTGCCCCTCGGGTTGGTCTGAGGACCGTATTCTGAGACCTCCTGCATCAATTCTTGATCTGGGTGGGTGAGCAAGATTGCTGGGAAACTCTTAAAAATATATCGACAGGATAAGGAAGCATATCCAAAGATGGCCATAGCAGGTATTTAGGTAATCATGACAGGTAAGAAACAAAGTAAATGCCCAACAGCATGGGAACAGGCAACTAAATGGTGGCATATTCAGGGGCGTCTGGGTGGCTCAGTCGGTTAAGCGTCCGACTTCAGCTCAGGTCATAATCTCGCAGTCCATGAGTCTGAGCCCTTTATCAGGCTCTGTGCTGACAGCTCGGAGCCTGGAGCCTGCTTCAGGTTCTGTGTCTCCCTCTCTCTCTGCCCCTCCCCTGCTCACGCTCTGTCTCTCCCTGTCTCAAAAATGAATAAACATTAAAAAAATTTTTAAATAAAATAAAAAATAAATGGTGTCATATTCGTATAGTGAAGCACCAAACAGAAGGGGAAAATGAAGAACGTAGAACTGTATCTTTCAACATGGATAAATCTTACAAATACAGCGTTGAGGGAAAGAAGGAGGCTGTATAGGAATGACTACAGGATATCATTTGTTTAAGGAACAAGAATATATAAAATAATGCTACATACAGTGTAAGAGTATAAAGTAACATAAAGATACCTATGGGGAACGGAACCCCCAGGTAATGAGCATTGGTGACTCTGGGCAAGGGTGGAGAGCAGGGGTGACCCTGTTACAGCCGTGTGGTGCAGAGGGAGCTTCTAATGTAAATGTAAGCCTTTGTTTTTTACTTATTTATTTTTTATAAGTTTATTTATTTTCAGAGAGAGAGAGAGTGGGAGTTGCCCAGGGGCAGAGAGAGAGGGAGAGACAGAGAATCCCACGCCGGCTCCGCACTGTCAGCAGAGAGCTTGAGGCTGGAGCCCATAAACCGTGAGGTCGTGACCTGAGCTGAAGCAGGATGCTTAGCCGACTGAGCCACCCAGGCGCCCCACGTCTTTGTTTTTTAAACTAGCGGGTTCGCAAGTATACATGAGAGCGTTCTGCAAACATTTTTTTCACGAAATGAAAGATAATGAATGTGCATACCCCCGATTCCCACCTGGGGAGGCTTGTTTTTACAAATCTTCACGTGTGGTTCTCAAACACTGATTACTTGCGTGCTTCTCCTGCAATACACCCCAGAGTTCTGACCCCCACGTGAGACCGCTCTGACCTTCCGTCTTACTGACCAGATTTGGTCATGGATACCTTTGGAAGCGTATTAGGTTTGTGGAGATATTCTAAGGAAGCTTTGGGATAATGAGCAAAGTCAAGAGAAGGGATTAGGGGCTCCGAAGATGGTTTCTAAAGAAAACATAGCTGGGATGCAACTATGGACTGTTAACAAGACCACTCAGAAGGAACAATATGGACACATAGAACCTAGGGGACTTGCTATCAAGCCGACCACATTTGATTTTTAAGTAGACGTCATGCCCATTGCGGAGCCCAACGCCAGGCTCGAACTCACAATCCTGAGATCAAGACCTGAGTTGAGGTCAAGGGTCAGACGCTTAACTGACTGAGCCACCCAGGTGCCCCCATTGCAATTTTTAAATCATTCCTGGAATATGGATAAAATTATCAAACCATACACTGGAAGAAAGAGTACAGTTTTCATAGCTTCTCTGTTTCTTTTTTTATGTATTTTGAGACAGAGAGAGAGAGAGCGTGAGTGGGGGAGCAGCAGGGAGAGAGGGAGAGAGAATCCCAAACCACCTCCACGCTGTCAGCGCAGAGCCCTACGTGGGGCTCGATCCCACACACCGTGAGATCATGACCTGAGCTGAAATCAAGAGTCGGACGCTCGACCGACTGAGCCACCCAGGCACCCGCTTCTTTGTTTCCAAGAAATTAATAAACTGAAGTCTTTTAACTTAGCCTGCCCAAGACACATCCCATTCCTAGAATGGCTTCTTCTAATACCGGTTTGGGTCATTTTCAGAATTCTGCTAAGTGTAAGGGCATGGGGCAATATCCCACTTCCAGGCTCCCCTTGGTGAGGGAACCTCTGCTGTCAGGAGAAGCCATAAGTGTGTGTTTTTGGCATGGCATAGGGGCGGTGGGCTTTGCGGATACCAGTATTGGAGATCCATTATAGACACACGAAACAGGCAGTGTTGCTGTAGGTCATAAGCTCACAGAGAATTTCAAGAAGATTGTTTAATGGATACCACCGGAAGGGCAGATAGGACCCAGTTATATCTGGTACCAAAATTACAGACAGGAAGAGAATAATTATTCTATAAGATGTCTGTATTGGAGGCTTACTCTGCAGTCCTTACTCTTAGCCGCGGCTGGTGGTCTTTTCAATGCAAAATCAGTTTTGCTGAGAGACGATGTAACGACATGACGTCACCCTCCCGTGCAGATTTTTACTGAGCACTTGAGCGAACCAGAAGATCTTCGTGTCTTCCATCAGAGGGCTACCCTATTTTTCTCTTTCTTTCTCTCTCTCTCTTTCTTTCTTTCTTTCTTTCTTTCTTTCTTCTTCTTTCTTTCTGGCTGGCAGAAACAAGAAGATGCATTCCGTTTGCCACTGGTCATGCTGTGGTGACAGATAATTAGAAACTTTAATCAATCTTGTTTTGTCAGCATGACTTTCATATCAAAAAGAGACTGCATTTTTAAAAACCTCACAAGTAAATATAAAATTTCGCTCCGTGAAGCATCAATAATGAAGCCTAATGATGTTAAGTAATGGTATCTCAAAACCCTTCCCCAAACCTCTTGGGTGTATCAAATTCTGGCCCTCCACACCTCTCCGCACTTCGTCGGCACATAATTTTCATTCATTTATTTGCCCTTCGCATCTTACGGATCACTGCCCCGCGTTTCATGGACACGGAGGGACGGGGGTCTCTATGAAGTCACCTGCCCTCTCTCCGGCCACGCAACCCGTCCCAGCATTTAGCATGTGAGAGGAGGCTTTTGAGTCAGACGAGCGTACCTTCAAATTCCGCTTTACCATTTTCCAGCTCTGTGATCGCATCTCGCTAAGTGGAATCTGCTTTGCTACCTGTAAATTATGGATACACTTACCAACCTCCTGAAGCTGTTGTCATGACCAAGGGAGGCAACGCACACTCGGCACACAGAGTACCTGGCCGGCTCTCCGATACAGAATGCTGAGGACATACTTGGGGAAATGTGAACTCTGTCCTGCTTCACTCTCCAACAGAAAATAGATTCTCTAGCTTAATGACTGGAATTCATCAAGAATCTGTTTGGCACACACACCCCCGCACCAACCCAATCCCGTGAGGAGCCAGCACTTGGGCACGTAGGCAAGCCTTGACCCCAGTGTGAGAACGGAAGCACTTGCTGGGCGCTCCAGAAGACCTCTCGGGTCGGTGGCCTGCACATCCTTTTATTACCTGACTTCAAGAGTTGTTATTTATCGATCTTACCCCTTTCTTTTTTTTTTTTAAGTTTATTTATTTATTTTTGAGAGAGCATGAGCAGGGGAGGGGCAGAGAGAGAGGGAGAGAGAGAATCCGAAGCAGGCTCCTCATTGTCAGTGCGGAGCCCAACATGGGGCTGACACGCACAAACAGTGAGATCATGACCCAAGTGGAAATCAAGAGTCGGACCCTTGAGTGACTGAGCCAACCTGGTGGCCCACGTTCCGACCCTTTTCAAAGAGGAGAAAGCAACCCTTCCTTTGGAGAACATGAGAGATCGAGTTGTGAGAAGGCTCCCGGTCAAGGAAGATGCTTTGCGTGTGGGTGCCTGCGGACTGTCTCTTGAGGCTTGTTCCTCCGCCAGACATTCCGGAGAGCTTCTGGCAGGGAAGCCGACCCTGGCAGTCCTGAGTGTGTGTCATTTCTGGCGTGATGAGGCCCGGAGCTTAGTTAAGGGCTTAGCTAGAGGCCAAGTAGCGCTTAGGTTTCACACACGGTTTTAATTTTGTTTGGTTTCCCTCGTGATGGCATCCGCAGGCTTGCAGATGGATGTTGGCTGCTGTGGGCCCCCTTCCTGTTTTGTTGGCGTCTTCATTCTTGGCGGGGCCACCGTTCTCCGCGGTTCTCTTGCTGCCCATTTTTCAGACCCTCTTAAAGGCTTCCTTCTTCCCCGAAGTGTTTCTCGGTCAAATTTGCTTGCCAAGTGATTTTTTTTTTTTTTTGGAAATGCAGTTGACATATGGGATTATATCCATTTCAGGTGTACGACACAGCGATTCAACATTTCTATGTGTTCGAAACTGAACCATCTAAATCTAAGAATGATGCTTTTTTACTTCATTCCACTCGTAACGTAAGTGTGACGTCCATTCCAGCCAGTGCATAAATTAAGGTTCTTTTCTCAATGTTTTATTTATGTTTTTCTTTTTTTTAAATTTTTTTTTTTTTTAACGTTTATTTCTTTTTGAGAGACATAGAGACAGAGAGTGAGCAGGGGAAGGGCAGAGAGAGAGGGAGACACAGAATCTGAAGCAGGCTCCAGGCTCTGAGCTGTCAGCACAGAGCCCGACGCGGGGCTCGAACTCACAGACCGTGAGATCATGACCTGAGCCGAAGTCGGCTGCTTACCGACTGAGCCACCCAGGCGCCCCTTATGTTTTTCTTATTAGAAGTTTTTTAAATGTTTTTTTATTTTATTTTTTATTTTTGAGAGAGACAGAGAAGGAACAGGCAAGAGGGAGAAGGAGAGGGATACACAGAATCCGAAGCAGGTTCCAGGCTCTGAGCTGTCAGCACAGAGCCTGACTTGGGGCTTGAACCCACGAACCATGAGATCATGACTTGAGCTGAAGTCAGACACTTAACCAACTGAGCCACCCAGGCGCCCCTCAATGTTCTATTTATATTTTTCTTCATTTTCCAGCGAGACAGTATGTTTATTGATGCAAGGCTTCACCCATTTAATCACCCAACCAGCCAATAGTGACCAAGGACCCACCATGTGCCAACTCTGCGCTAATTGCTTTCACACATGTTATTTTATCTTTTTCCACACAAAACAGCATGAGGGGGGTTTCACAGATTGCTCCTTGAGCCTTAGATTTCCCAGTAATTTGTCCATAAATCTTACAGCCTAAATCACACGGCAAGTACATGCAAGATCTGGATTTGAGGCCGTGGTCTCGCTGTCTACACTGGAGCAAAATCTTCCCGGTTTGCTCCCTGTTTTGTATCCATCGGAGTGTCCCGTTATGTGCTGCATGTGTAATTAAAACTTAATAAATCTCGATCAACCTTTGAAAAGGACACTGTAGGGATGTTTTCTAAGAATGCTTCTTCACTTTTTAACTTGTTTTTCTCCCCATACTTCAAAAAAGCTGAGTACAATTTAAGACGAGTGATGTAAAACTATGCGTGGAACTTTTGAGAATTTCATGACCGTTCTTTTTTTTTTTTTAATTATTTTAAAATTTATTTTTGAAAGAGAGGAAGAGTGCATGCAGGGGAGAGGTAGAGAGAGAGGGAGACACAGAATCTGAAGCAGGCTCCAGGCTCTGAGCTGTCAGCCCGGAACTTGATGCGGGGCTCGAACTCACAAACTGTGAGATCATGACCTGAGTGGAAGTCAGACGCTGAGCCAGCTGAGCCCCCTAGGCGCCCCTCATGACCGTTCTTATGATAAATAGGATTTGGGGTTCACTGAGCTGTTTGTGGTCTGCTTGATATAAACTGGTTTAGGGTTTGGCCCAAGCTGGTGAGAAGGAGGACAACGGCAGCAGGATTGGAGACCCAGGGCCTTGATCTAGGGCATGCTAGTGCTTTCAGGAGAATTAGACATTGTGCAGAAATCAATGTTTACGGGTTCAGTGACCAGAAGCCCTGCTTAGTAGATGGAGTAAACTTCCAGAAGCTCCCAAATATTTGGAGCCGAATTGTTGTCTCGGGGTACAGGTTTGATTTCTGTAGTAAGTCAAAGAGCCTGTTACCAAGGGTGATGCCATCTGCAAAGTGACCCAGATCAGGACCTTCTCGGGGGACCGTGGAGCCTTCGTGGTGGCCTCTTAATCATCAGTGCCCCGAAGGTCCCTGTAAGTCTTACCGACGGCTGGGGATCAGCACCAGAATCCGCCAAGCTTTTCCTGCCCCAGCCTCCCCCGATCCCTCTCCCTGAGGCTGCCATGAAATACACACCCAGAGTGAAGGGCCAGGCAAAACCATCCTCTCCGACGCCAAGGGGATTTTGCTCCAGATCGCAGGACAGTCTGTAGGTGGACTCGACCGAATCACACGGAGCCTTTATCTCTGGGCGAAGAGCAGACTCAAGACATAGTCATGGCGGCCTGGACAGCCTCTTCCACCGTCTTTCTTCAAAGCACACACCACTCAAGTTTTGGCTCTCTGTATTCTATCTCCCCAACGGTTAAAGACAGGCCGATTTAAGGAAACAGTAGCAAGCGAATCACTGGACGAAAGAATGGAGCGTTTGCCTTCATGCTGAAAGCGAAGCAGACCACTCGTCCTTCCTGGAGTGAAACCCTCTTGATCCTCCTTCCATACAGAGACAGAGGGAGAGCGAGAGTGAGACAGAGAGGCAGAGAGACACAGAGAGAACCCCCCAAAGCCCAGAAGACATAGAAACCCAGTGATCTTCTCAGGGCAGGTGATTCCTTACTAGGAACTGAATGCAATCCCCTTTGCTTTCAGGCTTATGGAAATAAGGGAGAAAAAAAAAAAAGAAAAGAAAAGGAAAGGAAACCAAGAGCAAAAGAGAAGGAAAACCTGTATCCCTAGACTACTGACCCGGTGAAGGTCCCTTTGGTCGCCTAATGCACCTGAGAAATCCTTGAGCTTAGAGGGAAGGGTGCATAGGAGCAGACAGAGGGGGGCGATGGGCTCCCTGGGAGCTGGTCGTGGGTGCCACTTCTCACCAGGTCAACCCAGCAGCAGCAGACAAAGGCGTCATCACCCCTTAGCTTGGAGTCCAACATTATTCTGGGTGTTTCTGTGAGGATATTTTTGGAGGAGATTAATATTTATTTGTTTTTGCTAAAAATTTTTTTAAATTTATTTATTTTGAGAGAGAGAGAGATTGAAAGCACAGGTGCCAGTGTGAGCCGGGAGAGGGGCAGAGAGAGAAGGGAGAGAGAATTCCAAAGCAGCTGTGAGAGCTGTCAGCACACAGCCCGATGTGGGGCTCGAACCTTATGAATCGTGAGATCATGACCTGAGCCGAAACCGAGCGTCAGACGCTCAACCGACTAAGCCACCCAGGTGCCCCGAGATTAGTGCTTTAAATTAGTGTACTGGGTGAAGAAAACCGTCCTCCCTGAAGTGGGTGGTCCTCATTCAATCAGTTGAAGACCTGAATGGTACAAAAACGCTGATCCTCCCCAGGCAAGGGAGAATTCCTCCTGCCTGCTTCCAAGCCAAGACATAGGTTAGGACGTGACGCTAATGTCAAACATGCATGTATATATGTACATGCGTTTGCGTGTAGGTGTAGGTACATATATAAAGAAAGAGATCTGTTATAAGGATTATAGCGTGAGGGGTTTTTGTGGGAGACAACTGTTTGAATCCTGATCGTGGTGGTATTGACATGACTCTACACATGTGCTAAAGTTCATAGAACCATACTCCCCCTCCGAGAAAGCCAACTTACAGATACTACTTCAAAAATCGGAATGCCTTGGGAACTCACAATAGGGAGAGAACAGGAGATAGGTTGAAAGCTGGGAGGAGTAGTGCATCAGGCCCCGACGGGAGAAAAGGCAGGTGGGAGGTGCTTGGAGGGGACAGGATAAGGCAGCTGAAGGAACCAGAATGAATCAAGGGGAGAGGCAGCGTTCGGGGGCTGTGGTCGTGGAGATGCAGACGGAGAGGGGGAGCGAAACCAGCGAGGCAGGTCTATGCCCAACTATAACGGGCTCCGAATGTCTCAGTGAGACATCCCTACCCAGCTCTTTGGGGTATTTGCAGTTACTGAATAATTTCGAGCAGTGATTCCACACCAGAAATCCACCAGGATGGAATTCCCAGGGATTTTCAGCTTCCCGAAAACCTCCTGGGGGCGGGGGGAGATACCAAAAAAAGGGTTTCTTAGACATTCATTTGTGAAATTTTTAAGTTTACCAACGAGACCCTCTATAAAATATCGTACCCGCTAGGGAAATAACTCTGGGATTGATCTAAATCCGCGAGTCTCAAAGTATTTATGTAAACATCTGTCTCCGTCGGGGTCCCAGCAGGAAACAGATGGCGGCCTCGGAAGGAGAAGCTGCAGAGACTGCAGTAACGGGGCTATTTACACAGATGTGGGCTGTGTTAGAGGGACCAGTGGGAGGGAGTCAAGTGCCCAAGATGGCTGGCAGGAAGCCGTCAGCACCCTGCTCTGAAGGCTCGGGAGAAGGGAGTGGTTCTAGAAGCTTCCAAGAGTGGATACAATGAGAGGAAACTCCCCTTGGGAGGGTGGCCCTGGGCAGGGGGGAGGAACGGGCACTGCCCAACCACCGCCACTGATAGAGTCCAGAGGGTGGCCAGTCTCCGGGGAACTGGGGTTGGGGGTTGGGGGTGGGGAGAAAGGTGGAGAGTGTATCTGGGGGTGGGGAGGACGGAGGGAGAGTAGCCACCACACGGTCATTATCCACTCAGCGTCAGGCCCCGGGTGCGCTGGGACCTCAGTTTACAAGGGCCGCGGGGAGTGGGGAAGGAAGTTGGGGCGCAGAGGGGGGCAACCCAGTGAGACATGGGCTGGGGGTGGTGTCCATCAAGGATCAAGGTCTCGGATGGGCTGTTCGCCCTGATCAGAGGTTTCCTCCTCCCTGACCTGCGCTCGGCCCGAGCCAGGTGCCTCCAACACGATGTCCTGGATCTATGTTTGGCTCATTGCTTATTTATAACGTGGTGTCTGGTTACACATGCCAGGGCCTACCCAGGCCCTTCAGGAGCACCGAGGGGAGGAAGGTGGGTCACGTTCGGGACGCCAAGGGAGTGTCCAGACTCTGCGGGGAGATTTCCAGGGCTGAGGCTCACGGTTCAGGAGATGGAGCTAGAAACAGTAGCCCGGGGCCCCAGGCTTGCTGGCTCCTCTCGCTGCCTTTGTCCCACTTTATCCTCATCAGTCGGAGGTAAGGAGAGCAGCCTGCCCTAATGGGATGCAGCCGCCGCCACAAAGAGGTAGGAGTCATGAGAAATTATGAAGAGCGAGCCCTGGGGACCGGGACGCCTCTTGCTACATCTTTCCTAATTAGCAGCCTGAGGTACTCGGGGGACCCCAGGAGACCAGCTAACGACCATTAGCTCCACACAAGAACACTGCCGTCACTGTCACTGTCCCCGGTGCTGCTCCTTCCGTCCTCCCGGGATGGTTGTTTCTTGGCAGGTTTTGATTTGGGCACAGGCTTGATTGGGTGACACCGAGAAATGCCCCGAAGCTATGCCCCCGCGCCGTGCTATGACGGATAAAAATCATAGATGTTCAGACCTGGAAAAACCTCTGAGAGCCTCCGGTCCAATTTAATGTCAGGCCGCTGGTGGGAAACTGAGGCCGAGGCAGCCTCGGTGGTCTTTATTGAGCACTTACTAGTAACCGTACTTTGCAGAGGCCTTGCAGGCAGCACAAGGCAGCGGCCCCGGGGGTGGGGAGATGCTGTCACCACGAGGCACGTCGTCAAGAGCTGATGTAGGGAGAGGTGACACCCCTTAGGAGTGTGGCCCTGGGGGCGGGGCCCAGCATCGCCCAACGAGAAGGGCCAGAAGGAGACCTCCAACTTCAGGGGCAAATCCACTCTTGCCTGCTAAGACTCTGGTCCCCAGGGGCGCCTGGGTGGCTCAGTCGGTTGAGCGTCAGACTTCGGCTCAGGTCATGATCTCGTGGTCTGTGGGTTCAAGCCCCGCATCAGGCTCTGTGCTGACGGCTAAGAGCCTGGAGCCTGCTTCTGATTCTGTGTCTTTCTCTCTGCCCCTCCCCTGCTCATGCTCTGTCTCTTTCCATCTCTCAAAAATGAATAAAGGTTAAAAATTAAAAAAAAAAAAAAAAAGACACTTGTCCCCAAAAGAACCATGTCATTGGATTTGAAGGCACGGGCCCTCGGCAAGCATGAAACATCACCAGAAATTCAAGACCGGTCTCTCCGCCAGGCCCTGCACAGACAGCGGTGGCTCGCAGACTGGGGGCGGAATGACAGCACCTGCTAGCTGGCTGTGTGGCCGGCCCCACGCCATCCCGGTGGGGTTGGAGGTTATTAATGCCCCGCCAGGCCCTCCCTCCCACACCTGTGTGGAATGCTATCGTTCTGACATTTACCGTGACTCTCTCTCTGGGTCTCTGAACGCTGGTGTGACGCCTTGTCACAGAGGGCCGTCTTCGAACTTCTCTCGGAGCATCCCATTCTGTTAATGACAGCCTTGTCCTCCACCGTGAACTTTCTACCCACCTCATTCATTCATTCATTCATTCATTCATTCATTCATTCTGTTCCAAACATTTTCTGAGTATCTATTACATGCCAGGCACTTTGTGATTTTCAAAGTGACTTCACGGAAGAGAAAAGTTTCTTATAAGCACAGCAGGGTGACTCACCCTAGCAAGGGGGGAAGGTGGAAGAGGCAAGGCATTAGACAAAGCCTGGCCCTCAGCGGGGAAGTACGAGGGATAAAGAAACAACAGAAGAATTCAGCGTTCGGTCAGTGCCATGGAGGAGAGCAAGCGAGCAAAGGAGACCAGGACGCATGTGCACCTGCGTTGGCGGGGCTGGAGAAGTGTGCCGGCTTACGGAGGGCTGTAACAGACGCTAGAGAGGGAGTCACTGCTAAGGGGATGCCTGTGTCCAGATCGAAATGAGGAGAAGGAATAAATTATGCCAAAACAGGGGCGGAGGTGAGCCATTCTCTGGGCGGGGAATGGCAAATGCTAACAGGGTGTGCAGTGAGTCTGTTTTAGGAAGTGCCTGGAGCAGGTGTAGAGAGAGAGGCAGAGACACACAGAGACAGAAAGAGAAGAAGAAAGGGGAGGAGGAGGAGAGGAAGGAGGGGAGAGAGGGAGAGAAGTAGAGGGAAGAGAGGAGAGGAAGGAGGACGAGGAGAGGGCAAAAGAGAGACCGGAGGTAAGGAAGTGGGGTAGACAGGTAGTCTTGGAAATCTTAGTCCGGACTTTGGATTTTGCTTCGACCAATAAAAGGGGGCTTTGGAGGATTTGGGGCACAGAGTGACACCAGCTGTCCCACTTTCGAAGGATCGAATGAGGTGAAGGAAGGTTTGAGTGGCAAGGGCATTCAAAAAAAGGGACAAAGTCTTTGACAGTCGGCCACTAGCTTCTTGCAGGCGTCCACTCTCGGAACCTGAAGCTATTTCGTGACGGGAGATGTCTGATTCCTACCGAGTTCACGGGAGCCGTGGCTGCCTTCTCCCTACTGTGAGCCCTGCTCGCTAGCCCGTCATCGCGCGCTGCGTTTAACCGCCCGGTCAAAAGTCTTTGCTTAATTTTGGTTTTCGAACATTCTGTTCTTGCCAAGAAGCAAGGGCTTGCAGGAGAGCCGGCCTTCAAAGTCTCGCTCGGTGAAGACTTCTCGGGGTGCGCAGTGTCGTGGTTCACACGAAGCCCTCTCTGCTCCCTGGTTCGAGAGCGGTGTTACATCCTTATCTGTAGAAAAATTAACCAGAGGCTTTTCCTTATTCATCGTGCCATGAAAGCATCCTTAGGACTGCACCTCTCTTGTTACCGGAAACAGAAAATGGAAGCAGGGAAGTCCAAAAGAGCCGGAACGAAGAATCTTCCTAAATCGGCAAAGAAGTCAGAAAGGGAGCCGTTAATGAAGGCTGACAGCCCGTGTGTCGGGGGATACGGAGGCTGCAGGCCTCTGAGGGTTTGGGGACACGTCGCTGGGAGGAAGCTTCTAATAACAGGCTCTGGGTCTTTGGACCCGCCTCAAAGGGTCTGACCCCAGGAAGGGGGCCGGGGAGCGAAGGCCAAAGGAGCCAGAACCAGTAAGGACGTGGGGTCGACAGCCCGTTAGAGTGAGCGGTCGCGATGGAGGGAGGAAAGGTTCTGAGTTGGATCTTGGTCATCCGAAAGGGAAAGAATTCAGAGAGGCTCGGATTTGCCGGCTGCACTCCCTCATCTGGGGAATGTTTCCGGAAGGACGCAGAGCTCCTGCCTTCCTGTGAAGAGGCGCTTCTTCCTGCCACGCTGTCCCCTGTCCAGCTCCAGCCCCAGCTCCGCCGATGCCCTCTGTGGATGCGGTGCGCCACCTGGCCCCAGGGCCTTTTGCTTCACTTCAATCTGTTGGTTTACAGCCCATCCGCCTCCAGGACCGGGGCAGCGTGTGGCACGCCTCCTGCTCACCGCTTTCAGTGTGATGGTTTGGCCCCTGTCCCGCCCTTTAATCTCGGGTGCCCCTGCCAGGCCAGGTCACCCACTGGAATAGTCTTTCCCAGTGTAGGCACGGCCTTCCCTCATTACCCTGAGGGGTTCGCTCAGGCTCTGGGGCTGAGGCTTCAACCCCGGATGGTCGCCGCATGAGCGATTGGAGAACGTATGAGCCAGGCGGTGGGTAACAGCCCCGCTCCGGGAGGCAGCTGAGTGATGTTAGCAGACAGCCCGAGCTTGCGTGGCGCCTCCGGATTCCCGGCGACATGAGCGGAGGCAAGGCGCTCTGGGGGCCTCGGTCCCGGCGCTGGTACATCGGGCTCATCAGAAGAGTCCCATGCGGCATTGGGGATGGAAAGGTCATTGCTCAACGAGTGGTTTTTTTCTGCGACTCGGATTAGAGCTTGCCCACGGGGACCACCAGCTGGTCGACTCCTCCACCAGCGGTTCAGGTCCTGGGCCTCCACCTTCCTGCTGGGACCCGTGCCACCGCCTCCTCTCATCTGCCTCCACTGACCATGTGGGCTTTTCCCCTCCCCCTGCAAACTTTGGCCAGACTCCCCCACTCGGTGACCAGCCCTTACTCTCGCGGCCCGGTCCCATCCCTTCCTGGCTGACACCCTCGCTTGGTGCCACCTTCTCTACATTATCTAACTTCACCTCCCTCATCGTAGAATGAGAGTAAACGGTAGTGCCTACCGCATGGGGAAGGTGGGGAGTTGAACGTTTCGTGGGGTACCTGGGGGGTGATGATGTGCGCAGAGCACTTGGCTGAGTGCCGGGGACACAGGGAGCCCTCGATACGAGTTAGCTCTTATTTTTGTTATTGTTGAGATTATTCTGCTTCCTGCTCCCCGATCCCCAGCTTAGCTCACTGTTCTCCCAGCAAGCGATGCTGTCCTGAACCCGGTGAAATATTCTTCTGAATGCTCGGCCTTTTTCCAATGAACTCTCCGTTCCCTTCTGAATGTCCTCTGATTCCCTCCTGCTTAGGAAACCGATGGAACAATCGCATCCTAAGAGCCTAAGGGAGTAACTAACTGTGGGATGCAGCGTCTTTCCTCTCTGAATCTGTAATCCACACCCGGCCTTTAGGGTGAGGGCTCTATTTCATCAAATGAATGGAAATCAGGGTTGTCTTGACATAGGAGCGATGACTCCAATACTTGGGGTCTTGCGTGTCCTCGGCACCATGTTGGATGGGCTCTGGCCCAGGCTGGCGTGTGCACCAGGACTGTCTGGCGCTATCCAGTGACCCGACGCCAGTTCTCATACCTGAGGAACTATCTGTGTGAAGAGTCAGATGGGCCTCCGTTTGCCTCCTTGTTGCAAAAGTGACAGCACTTAATTGAAGGCATGCTCGCTTTCAACGAGTTACTTCTCCGTCTCATCGACAGCCTCAGGAACACAGACCTTACGACGGTAGAGTTTGTATTTTAGACCTTGGGCGTTCCTCCACACGATCGTCGGCACACTGGGGTCTATACTCCCTGAGTCAAAACAGATACTATTTGGGAGTGTCTCTTGGTTACGAGCAGACTCTCAATGCGCAAAAGGAAATTTAAAAAGGAAGCTTTTGCAAGAGATGCTCTGTCTTCTGTTCCCCTAAAAGTTGGACAGAATGGAGGAATACGCTGTAATGGATTGTGCAGTATCGGTTAACCCGACGGGCAAAGTCTGTCCGTGTTTGTCCGTAAGTGATGGCTTTATATCATCGTGCTTAGTTCCTGCACTTTGCCACTTCCCTTCATGGTAAGAAGACCAGAGACGTCATCCCAGGGACGAGTCTGGCCTCGCGGGTACTTGTGTGCAATTTTCTGTTGGCATCGTTGCGAGTTGCCCGCCATATGGCTGAAAGCACACTTTCACCCTTTGCTGGTTAGCTCCTCCTGAGCGGATATAACCGCAAAGCAGTACACAATTGCCCAAGTTGGTGATAGATGCAGGTTTGGTGGCTTTCTGGGAGAGTTTCGCCTGAATCGAAGGCATTGGGGATGGGGTCACAGGGTGATGGCCCTTCTGTTCTGTGGAATGGCCAGGACCCCTTATTACAAGCTCTTTGCCTGTCTCTGACCTAGACCTCCGTGTGGGGCACCCGGAGAGAGGGCGGGAGCCTGGGACCCGACTTGCTCACCATCGTGTTCTATTTGCAGAAGGGGGAGCAGGGTGGAGAGTTTACAGGTCCTTAAGAGGAGCAGAGGGACCAGCGCCGTGTGGATTTCGTTCTCCAACAACCCTAGCTCCCCAGTACTAACAGCAACTGGCGTCCAGAACTATCTCTGCTTAAACTAGACTGGCTTTTTTGTTATAATCTAGTTTTTTATATCTATGATCTGTATTTATTAGGTCATTATATTTATTATATAGTTTGATCATAGATCTTTCACGATATATTTATATTATTATGACCATGTTTATGATCTCGTTCGAGCTAAATGCCCTTTTACCCGTGATAGATTTTGTGACAAGACCAGGAACCAACTCTCAAGGTTTTCTTTTGCATCCTTGGTCAGGGGGGACCAAATGTATACGGAGTATTTGCTCTGCATTTATCGCTCCCTACATCTTCCTGGCGGTGATGAGCACTCCAGAGTCTGCCTCTCCCAGTCACTGTCCGCTGTGGGAGAGTACCACGGGCTGTGTGAACGTGTGCAGATTGTGCAAAGCTGTCCTGAGAAGCCCCGGCTCTGGGCAAGGGACAAGACGTGTGGCTAATAGAGAGGAAGCTTCCAGTTTGGCCTGAGGGAGGAGGGAAGGTCTAACAGCCAAGAGGAAATAAATGGATCAGGGTGGGAGGAGGGGGCGGGAGACCCGAGAGAGCGGAGCGGGCAGGTGGGCAAACCCAGAGTTTCTCCTTGCGTGTGTGAGTGTGTCTTTGCCCGCGTGGCTGTCTGGGTGCAGGGATTCGGGGGGTGCTGAGGGCAGAGGGCTGGAATGGTAATGAGCAACACGTGAGAATCTGGGGTGATGTTAGCACCTTCGGGGGAGCCCATGGCCCGTCTTCTGCCTTCTCTTCCTGCAACACTGAGCCAGCTTGGCTTTGTACCCATCTACACTGATGTGGGAGCCACGGGAAGGTCATTAACACTCAGCTGTCTGACACTGACATATTCGAAATCCCCCAGCCTGCTGGGGTGGGCAGATTTCAGGGGTGTTTTTTTCCTCAGGAACCCAGCTGTTCTCTCTCCTCCTGGAAAACAGAACAAGATGAGGGCTTAGAGAAGAGAAGGAAGGATTTACTCAGATTTGAAGAGGGATTTCCTGGCTGTGAAAACACAAAGGGAAATATGATCTTCGGGATGGGATGCCTGCAAGGGATCTGCAATCTTCCTTCCTTCCTGTAATTCTGAACGGGGAGCTGAGAGGCTCCCCTGCCTTCCCGGTGCGGTTTCTGGAGACAGGGACCCAGTCCGGATATTGGCCCCATTGCCAACCCAATTGACAGGTTCGATGAAGAATGCTGATACCAAGGAGAATCAGGGGTCATTTTCCTACTTCACTGTGGGTGTGTTGTGTGTAAACCCAGCCATTGGAATATTTCGATTCTGTGTTGGAAAAAATAATGATGAGTAGCTTAGGAACACTCGTGTTGGAACGTGCTTTTGTTAGAAAGTGGTTCAAAGAAAGAAAGAGAGAAGGAAGGAAGGAGGGAAGGAAGGGAGGGAGGGAGGAAGGAAGGAGGGAATGGAGGGAGAGAGGGAGGGAGCGAGGGAGGAAGCAAGGGAGGAAGGAAGGGAGGGAGGAAGGAAGGGAGGAAGGAAGGAAGGAAGGAAGGAAGGAAGGAAGGAAGAAAGAAAGAAAGAAAGAAAGAAAGAAAGAAAGAAAGAAAGAAAGAAAGAAAGTTCTAGCTGGATAACAAAACAGCATTTGCCGAATTGGCCAAATTATTGTGACTATATCATCCCCAGCTGATTCACTTGGTAGACAGCTGGTTGTGTAGGAAGCTAAAAGCCAGGAGACCTTAGTTCAAATTCCGTCTCAACCTCTTGGAGCCTCCATTTTATCATTTGAAGTATAGGAAGAATTGTTTCTATTTTTTCTACTCCGAGGAATTCTGTGAAGATCAAATATTACAGGTGGGGGTGCTTTGAAAATCATGAAGCATAGGGTCAATAAGGTCTACTGTTGCTTTTGTTCGAACAATGAGTACACTCCTTCTCTTAGGCAATATTTGTGCAAAACACAAAAATCGGTTAGATGATGGATAAATACTTACCAAAGCTGAATTTAACCCAGGATTTAATGACATATTCCTTTAGTTATGTTACAATATTCTGTACACTGTGAAGCTCTATTTAAATTTAAAACATTAGTAGGACAGCGAGTTTTTAAAGTAATGTCCTACACCCAAAGTGGGGCTTGAACTCATGGCCCCAAGATCGAGTTGCACATTCGGCTGACTGAGTCAGCCCCGTGCCCCAGTAGAAGGGTAATATTAACAGCCTTTGTGGCATCGAAGGACGGTCTAGTGTGATGGATATAAGAGCAGAGGTTCTGGAGCCAGACTTCCTGGGGCCACTGCCTTTCTGATGTGCCCTGGTTTTTGGATTTGGGACATGTAACCCTCTTGAGCTCTAGCTTCTTCATGTATAAAATAGAGATGATAATACTAGAACCAACTGGGTTGTTGTGCGAATCCAGCGAGTTCAAGTTCTTGGAACAGCCTGGGCGCGTCGTCCGCACACAATGGTAACCATCATTACCAGAAGTGAAGAGTAAATAAGAAATGATAAAAGGGGTGCCTTGGGGGAACTCAGTCGATTGAGCGTCCGACTTCGGCTCAGGTCGTGATCCTGTGGTTTGTGAGTTCGAGTCCTGTGTCAGACTCACTGCTGTCGGCACTAAGCCTGCTTCGGATCTTCTGTCCCCATCTCTCTGCCCCTCCCCTGCTCACACACTGTCTCTCAGAAATAAACATTAAAAAAAAAAAGAAATGATAACCATTCAGGGCTCCCTGTCTCAAAACACCAACCATATGAATGATCCCACTAGGTTATCATATGCCATTTTCTTACTTTGACACCATTCAAAACATGTTACGATTATGGAAATAGGCTCAGTATATGTTTCCAGAGCTGTGATATATATATTGCTTGTTTCTTAAAGATTTATATTTATTTTTTAAAGTTTTATTTATTGAAGTAATCTCTACACCCAACATGGGGCTAGAACTCACGACCCCAGAGATCAAGAGTCCCATGCTTCTCTTCCTGAACCTGCCAGGCGCCCCTGTTTTTCTTAAAGATTTTTAAATAGAAATATAGTTCACATACCATAAAATTCACCATTTCCTAAGTATATAATCAGTAATTTTTTTGGGGGGGGTGTAGTCACAAAGTTGTACAACCATCACCATTATCCAATTTCTAGAACATTTTCATCATCCCCAAAAGAAAACATGTACGCATCAGCAGGGTCTCTCCGTCTCTGCCACCCTGGCCCCTGCAATCACTAATTTATTTTCTGCCCCTCCGGCTTTCCATCTTCCAGCCATCTTCTATAAGTGGAATCATATAACATGCGTTCTTTGTGTTTGGCTTTTTTCACTTAGTATGGCATTTTCGAGGGTCATTCACACAGTAGTATGTATCGGTGTGTTTCCTCTCTTTTTTTTTTATAGCTGAATAATATTCCACTGTATAGATCTTCCCCGCTTTGCTTTCCATTTGTCATTTGATGGACATGTGGGCTGTTTCCACCTTTTGCTATTGTGAATAACAGGGCTCTAAACACATATGTACAGATTCTTGTGTGGACATACGCCCTCAATCTCTCAGAAATATACCCATGAGTGGAATTGCTGAAACATAGGGTAACTCTATGTTTAACTTTTTTTTTTTTTAAGTGCATTTATTTACTTTTGAGAAAGAGAGAGAGAAGGAGAAGTGCAGGAGCAGGGAAGGAGCAGAGAGAGAGGGTGAGAGAGAATCCCAAGCAGGATCCGCCCTGTCAGCACAGAGCCCAACACGGGGACCCAGTCCCACGAACCGTGACATCATGACCTGAGCTGAAATCAAGATTCAGACGTTTAACCGACTGAACCACCCAGGCGCCCCCTCTGTGTTTAACTTTTTAAGAATAGATTTTGCTTGTTCATCCAAAGCTCGCATTTGATTTTTTTTTTTCAGATCACGCACCAATTTTTCAAATATTAAAAAGAGAACTGTCGCTCATCCCCGCCATTCAAACCATAATCAGGAAATTCCGCCAGGCCTGACCCGGGACATGATGGCCTGATGCCGCCGCCCGCATGAAGCACCGAAATTTTCTGAGCCAGAACCAGGTAGGAGATGTGTTTCAAACGCCAAATGGCCAAGGTCTAGAGCCTTTCACCCTGGATTGGGAGTGAAGGCGGAGGCACGCTGGCCACCCCTCAGCTGTTCTCGAGTGTGTTGTGAACACTAGCCGGAGGCTGGTTCAGATTGCACTCCGCCTCTCCTGGAATAAACCAAGAACGGATCCGAATTTGGCGGCCTCGAGCGTGATGCTGGATATGGTGAGAGTGTGTTTAATTTTACAAGAAACCGCCAAACTGTTTCCCGAGGTGGCGGTACCATTTTGCATTCCCACCAGCTGCGCACGAGAGCTCCTGTCTCCCCCACGCCCGCCCGTGTTCGGTGTTGTCCGCGTTGCAGACTTTGGCCCTTCTAACAGGTGCGCGGTGATATCTCGCTGCGGTTTCGGCAAAGACATCCCCAACCGTCGAATGCTGGGCAGGAAAGGAGCCAGCCGGCTTTGAGATAGAGGACGGGGAGAGACTAACTTAGAGTTCCCAAGGAAGGGCCCCCCCGCCGAGGTGACCTAAAGCTGAGTCCGCGGGGTGAGCGGGAGTCAGCAACATGAAGGGCATTTGCCGATTTGCTCGCACATTTCTCGCCCGCGCTTCCCCAGCTCCGCTCGGCGTAGCAAGGGACCCAGCCCTGTAACCTGCAGTACCCGGCTCCCTGTCCCACTGGCTTCTGGCTTGATTTGACAAGTGGGAGGCGCTGGCAGGGGTTTGGAGGGTAGGAAAAGGGACGATCAAGGGTCCCCTTCCCTTTCAGCTTCAGGGGAGCAATTCCACAGGGACCATGTCTCTCCAAGGTATGGACCCTTCCTCTGTACCTCCAGCTCCTGCTTGGGGGTCCCCAGCTCGTGGGCTCCATTGCCACCACGTCCTCCCTCGGTCTCTCCGTCCCCGGGGACGGGGGCACCTTTCTGCAGTTTGCGAACCTCTGGATTGGCTCGTGTTCCCCATTTGTGCTTTCCAGGTCTTCTCACGCCTTCGTCACTCATCTCCCGGAACCGAAGTCCCTGCGTTGAAGCCCCAGGGGTGTGTGGTTTTCTCTGAATGGACTCTGCTCGACATGTTGGGTGTGTGAGGACAGGGGTTTGTGCTGAAGGAAGAAGGCAGGGCTCAGTCAAGGTCATAGCCCGGAATGAACTTGGGGTGTTTGAAGGCCCATGAGAAGGCCAGCGTGGCTGGATCTTGGGGGGTGATTCTGGGGGCAGAGGCAGGAGAGGAGGTCATGCTAGGTTGCCTGGGCTGATGTAAAGACTTTTATTCTAAATACAATGAGGCCCTCGTAGGGCTTTAAGCACAGAGATGACCCCAACTCAGTCAAAAACTTCCCTACTGTGCCCGTTACACCTGTGGTTAGTTCTTATCACGCAGTATCACGATTTTTTTTCCTTATATTTCCCCCCCACTAGACTATGAATTTCTTTTTTTTTAAAGTTTATTTATTTATTTTGAATTTTCAATGTTTATTTTTGAGAGAGAGAGAGAGAGAGATGGAGCATGAGTGGGGGAGGGGCAGAGAGTGGGGGGAGAGAGAGAATCCCAAGCAGGCTCCACACTGCCAGCACAGAGCCCAACGTGGGGCTCTCACCTAGGAACTGAGAGATCATGACCTGAGCCGAAACCAAGAGTTGGACACTCAACTGACTGAGCCACCCAGGTGCCCCTACACTGTGAATTTCTTTTTTTTTTTTTAACGTTTATTTACTTTTGAGAGAGAGAGAGCAAGAGGGGCAGGGGCAGAGAGAGAGGCAGACCCAGAATCCCAAGCAGGCTCCAGGCTCTGAGCTGTGAGTACAGAGTCCAATGCAGGGCTCGAACTCACAAACCGCGAGACCATGACCTGAGCCGAAGTTGGATGCTTAACTGACTGAGCCCCCCAGACGCCCCTAGACTGTGAACTTCTTAAGGGAAGAGTCCCTGTTTTGCTTAGTTTGGTTTCTCTGGCAATTTGCATAATCTCTGGCACATAGTAGGTACTTAAACATGTCCGATGACTTAAATTTTCATTTTCTCTACCCTAGCATTTTCCTCTGACTTTATTTGATAGTTGGAAACGGTGAGGTAATTGTAATATCAACGCCCCCGCCCATGAATCACAACTCCTGTATCTATGCCTTGTGCTTCGCCCTCTCACACCGACTGTGGGTTGGGCCGTGTGACTTCTTTGGCGGATGGGACTTCAGCAAACAGGAGGCTTGTCCTTGTAGAGTGTGGCTGCTATGGTGTAAGAAACGTGAGCTTTCCTGTTGGAGAAGCCACATGAAAATGAACTGAATCTCCCCAGCCAACAGCCCCCAGGAACCCTAGGCGTCTATGCGAGGCCACCTTGCACCTCCGAGCTTTAGAGGAGCCCCCAAATGACCAGAGATGCTGGAGTGAGCCCCAGTGAGGCCGCCACGAACACTTCCCGGCTGAGCTCAGCGTGCCTTGCAGAATCGCGAACAGAAAATGATCGCTGTTCTCAGCCACTCAATTTTTATGGTTTGTTAAACAGCAATAGGTCCCTAATAAAGGTGGAAATGTCGAAAGCGGAATGAAAAAGGTGAGCAGAGAGTGAGCTGGGTGGGGAAGAGAGGCTGGGGAGAGAGGTGTTCAGAGTCTCCAGAATATTTCTGAGAGATGGGACCACTATGCAGAGCATCAGGATGAGGGAAGGTATAAAGGCACCTTGACCTTTCTCTCTCTCACTGATAACCAAGGTCTTCTTGGCCCCAGGGTGGATTCGATCCTGGCTGGGACACCACGAGGGGCCAAGACCACCTAGCTCCTGCCTTTTTCTGAGACTAGAACTTTCCCTGCCATGTACTGGTAGCCAGCCCCAAACAAGAGCTTCCCTTGATCTTGAATCCCCCCCTTCGCCTGGCGTTTGGAGCATTCTGCCGTCCTCCTGGTGAGATCACACTTCTGGGGTTCATATCGCCACCTGCTGTGTCGAGTACGGGGTGGCGAGCACGACCTCCCGTGTCAGGAATGGGTCTGGTGATTTGATGGTAGGCACAGAGATGCAGTGGAGGGCGGGGACTACAGAGCTACGTCGTTTTGTAGGCGGGACGAGGGAGCGGGCAGAAACCACGCTGACTTAGGACAGAGCCGCAGGTTTAGAATGGGGAACCCAGGGCCAAACAGACGCCATTTTTGGTGTTCACAAACGCGACAGGGAGCTCCCATGTGCCAAAGCATGTTGGAGGGAAGCGAAAGTCCATACTTAAAGAGAACTCTGGGAGGCTGCAGTGACCGGAGTCTGGCTGCAGACAGTGATAAAGACGTAGGCATTGGTCACACACAGAGTGACAAGGCCCAGGGGTGTTTTGAGACCCTCAGCAGAATTTGGCCAACACACAGTGGAGATGAGGCCAGCAGAGACCAGAGCAGGAAACTCCCAGCTAATTAAAGGGTTATGCAGATGTCTTTAATTAGGAGCTAACAGACATTACATTCACTGCCTGGGTCACTGTATCATTGCTTATGCTTGCTAGAACACGCTACACTGTATACAGTTCTCACTCCTGGGTAACAGTATATTCAACAAGCATTTTAATTACCTTCTTAATGACCCCATGCAGCCTTCATAATCTGTACCTCCAGGTACTTTCAAAGGCACTTGGCCTCAGTGGGCACTATCTTACGACAACCAAAGGAGTTGTGTTCAGAAGAGGCTAAATCAGAGCCCTAAAAATTAACTTCTGACAGGTGTTCTTATGTGCTACACCTGAGCCTGAAATATGTCACCTGAGATGACCAGACTGTCACAGTAATGATCATAATAGTTGTTATGCTCCCCCTATTTTTTGAGATAAAATTCACATAACTGTTATTCATTATAACCACACAAAATTAACCATGAAGATGGGTCGAATTCATATGAACGGGGAGGGGCACAATTTAACCCACACTGACAGTTAATTTTCAGGGTGCCTGGGTGGCTCAGTCGGTTAAGCATCAGTATTCAGCTCAGGTCATGATCTCACGGTTTGTGGGTTCGAGCCCCGCGTCGGGCTCTGTGCTGACAGCTTGGAGCCTGGAGCCTGCTCGGATTCTGTTGTCCCCCTCTCTCTCTCTCTCTGCCCCAGACTTGTGCTCTGTCTCCGCCTCTCAAAAATGAATAAAAAATGCTAAAAAATTAAAAAAAAACAATTCATTTTCTATGACTGTACTCTGGATATTTCATATACATGGAATCATACCACGTGCGATCTTTTGTGTCTGGCTTCTTTCACTTAGCACGAGAGTTGCTACTTTTTATTGAGTACCTTCTGGGTAGCCGCACTCTTCCAGGTAACCTACGGTCTCCACAACAAACCTGCAAATCAGAAACCATCTTCCCACTTTTCAAATGGAGAAACTGAAGTGCTTAAGTCACTTTTCTGAGATCTACGAATGTGTCTGATACTATTTCTGACCAGCCTGGTGAATCTCCCTGCAGCGCCCGGCCCCACCCGCCCGAATTTCCTGCCGGTTGGAAAGTTCTGCCTACAAAAGAGCAGGTGGACCAGACCCTTGTCCCCCTGTCACTAGCTGTTGTGTTTCCCACCACGGCACTCATCCTGGGTCCCGGAGGCCAGCCTCCACCACTGAGATGGCCTGAGTATTTTGCTCTCTGGCTTCCGGTTGGGTTTGGCCAATCGGAAGTAGAGGCGGGAGATTGGAGTGGGTGGAAGGGTTGAGCTCTTTTTTCCCTGCTTCTTCTCTCCAGGGCTCCGTCTTGGCTCTTCCCAAGACATTTCTTATGCAGACATGCCATTTCCTTCCCTTGTCTCACCACGGACTTTTCCCTTAACCCTGCCCACAATTCCCCAAGAACTTCCTTCGCTGAAGTCCCTGCACTGACCCATCTGGGATGGGGTCAATGCTCTTTCCTGCCAGGACGCTACTGGGGATGATTAGCGAATCGCCAAACTTCTCGGATCACCTGCACGATTTTCGCCATACCTGCACGGCTCCTCGGCGAAGCCTTATGATCTGACTTTGGTCGAAATCGTCCTATTTTTGTTTTCCACTTAATAACGACTTGACTTTACTCTAAGCAACAACAGCCATGAAATTATGGGCTTGATCTGAAGGCTACATATGTTTTCCCTGATAGCTATGAAAATCCAGACAAAGCTCTCGAAAAGAAACGGTGTCTGGGAAACACGGCAAATCATCTCACACCGACTGGGTGATCTCTTAGGCCTTTTTCATCTCGGACAAGCTGTGATTCCAGATAAGTGACCGAAACTTGGGTGCTCATCCTAAGTCAAAAACATCCTCGTAATTTAGAGATTTAAATTGTTTTCTTTTAACTGTATCGCTGCCGCAAACAGAAACAAGGAAAATAGTCTTCCTCTTTATTGTCGCGGTGGTGAAAAGCTTCTAAGTGCTACCGAATGTGGAAAAACCATTTGGGCTTTCATTGTATTGCTGTGCAAACCACGGAGCGTGACCTGCTTTTTGGGCCAGATGAAATTTTCTTGCCTCAGGTGGCCCCGCACTATGGGGGGATTTGGGGGGAAGGCAGAAAAATGGGAAGTTGACTAATTGTATTCATGGCGGGGAAGGGACCCAGATTCTGGGCACGTGGAGGCAGAGATGTGGGCCTTAGCACTGCAGCTGTGCACAAATCCCGGGCCACTGGGGTTGAAGGGCACGTGACTCCCTTAGGAGTTAGGATGAGGGGGAGACTCCATCGCAAGTCAGTCCGCAGCTGGGATGCCACTTTCCCAGCTCTTTGAAACTCCGTACCCTTGTGTCTCTTACTACGGCTCTTCCTTTGGACTTTGGCCTCAGGGCTCTCCGGAGCCTAGATTCAGCCCTACTCATCGGCCCTCAGCTCCATTTGCCATTCTTAAGGCTTCTCCCACACTTCCGTGTGCATCAGAATCTCCCAAAGGGCTCATTCGAACGCGGGTGGCCGGGCCCTGTACTCAGTGCGTCTGAATCAGGAGGTCTGGGGCAGGGCCTGGGAACTTGCATTTCTCGCAGGTTCCCAGGTGAAACCGCTACCGCCGGGCCGGGGAACCACACTTTGGGAACCCTCGAAATAATACGCCGAGTGTCTGCCGGGCCCTTAAGATGGGAAGACGGAGGAAGCAGGGTCCTTCCTTTGAATTTCTTGCCTGGCAAATAATTCAAATTCTCCGAGGGTCACTTGCCTCATCTGTAAAAAGAGAATAATTATCCTTATCTTACATGGCTATTGTGGGAATTAAGTGATATTGAGTCACAGACCTTTGCTATTTTAGAAGGACACATCCTGAGACCTTTGCAAGTCCCCGATTCTATGAATACTATTAAAACATGTAATTTTCTCCATAAAATTTAGTTAAGCATAAGTGAAAATTTTAAGTGACCCTTTTAGGCCCCTAATGATTCCCTAAATATAGGATTAAAGCAATTTATAAAGCAATTAAAATAAATTCTTGCTGAAACTCTCGCTGAACAGTTTCAGAAATTACTTTCTCTCGATTCCTTATAGACTATTTGGTGGCTCCAAGCAACTTCCAAATTCAATATTTTACCCTTGAATTTATCCAACATGACTTTTCACTTTCTCCTTATTTCTTTTTGATATTTGCAATGTGCTTATATATATATATATATAGGGTCTTCTTCTTTCCCCACAAGGCGACAAAATAATTTACACATCGCAAGTGCTGTGGCATATTTGACTTTGCACAGAGAGAGTGACGAGGTCACATCAGGATATGGACGTGGGGTGCACTGGGGGGCTTAGTCAGTTAAGCGTCTGACTCTTGGTTTCGGCTCAGGTCATGATCTCATGGTTCTTGAGTTTGAGCCTGGTGTCGGGCTCCATGCTGACAGGGCAGAGCCTGCTTGGGATTCTCTCTTCCTCTCTCTCTGTCCCTCCTCTGCTCTCTCTGTCTTTCTCTCAAAAAATAAACTTTAAAAAAATTTTCAAAAAGATACAGATGCTTAGGGAGTGAGTTCCTTGGATCTCTGTGGATATACCAGCCACCCACAGAGCCGCCATGATGCACAGCTCAGAAGACATCTGAGGTACATCACATCTCTTGGAGTTGTGCAGAGTGGGGGTGCTGTCTCGCCGCGTGGAGATCCAATTTGTGACCAAGATGTCGGCCTCCTCGGTGACTCACAGGATTTGGAAACTAAGATTTGGAAACTCAAGTTAAGTTTGCAAATGCCAAAGCTCTGCCTGGCAGGAGCGTGCCCTTTCGGAGCCTCTGGGACACTGTGGATTTTCTAGAAAGTTCTCTTCCTCGGTTTATACATTAACTCAGGCACTTCTGGCCTTGGTTCCACCGTGTCTGGCCTTGGCTCTTCGTATGGCCTCTCTGCATCCGTTGTACTAAGTTAGGGCCTTTGTCTGTTTCTGTCTGTAACACACCAGGAGGGGAAGCAGGTTAGCGCTTTGCTGTCAAGTCTGCCACTTCTATTGCATGACGTAGGGCAAGGGGTGCGACTCCTTCGTGCTCACTGCCTCCCTCCTTAAGTGGCTTTCCCACTGATTTTGTCTGTCTGCGCTCCTATAACAAAGTACCCGGGACTGGGCAGCTGATAGACAACAGAAATCTCTTTGTCACACTTGAGGAGGCCAGAAGTCCAAGATCAAGTGAGGGCTCTCCTCCCGGCCTCAGACTTCTTCTTTCGTCCTCACGAGGCGGAAGGGGGAGGAGGCTCTGCGGGCCCCTTTTAGGAGGGCGCTAATCCCATTCATGAGCTAAGAGCCACCCAAAGGCTCCACGTCCAAATACCACCAACTCGGGGGTTAGGTTTCGACATCTGGGTTCTGGGGAGGGCACATTCAGACCGTCACACCCATAAGTATGTTTGGGGAATAAAATAATAGTCACAGAGGCATGGAATTCATCATGCAGATGGGCCAACTCTTTTATTTTTGTAGTATGAATAAAACAATTCATTAGGCTCTGAATTTTCTGGAAAAGATATGTTTTAATGCAGTGCTATTATCATCATCAAACAAAACAAAAGTTGTAATATTTTTTATGGCATAATTTTAAGGAAATTCAGGGTTCTCAACTACTGCATCATACTGGAAGATCAACTAAAAAAATTTTTTAATCTTTATTTATTTTTGAGAGGGAGAGAGAGACAGAGAGCAAGCAGGGCAGGAACACAGAGAAAGGGAGACACAGAATCCAAAGCAGGCTCCGGGCTCTGAGCTTTAAGCACAGAGCTGATGCAAACCTCGAACTCACGAACCGTGAGATCGCGACCTGAGCCGAAGTCAGATGCTTAACCGACTGAGCCACCCAGGTGCCTTGTGAAAATCAACTTCAATGAAAAGTAGCTTTGATAAAAAGTAGCTTTCTGAATTTAGGGGATTTAGGTCCCGGTTAAACAACGGTCGGCTTGGCCGATGAAGGGAAGTCCCTGCTTTGCGCTGGACGGGTTGTCAGTTCTGTGGGCCCCAGGTTTGTTGAGCAGCTAGGTTTCTGTGTGTGAGCCTCCACCCTGCTCTCCCAGTAATCGTGATGGTCAGGGTAAGAGCTCTGGACCCCCTTAAATCCTTCACCGAGGGCCCTGGCCTTTGCTGCTCGTATATCTGTGTCTTTGGGGTTGTTTTTCTCAGGTGAATTATAGAAGTTCCTTTATAATTTGCAGGCTGTCTGTTCCCAGCGAGGGCCCCAGGCACACTGGAGTATTCAGAAAGGGCAGCTCTGTACTGTGACTGGTTAAACACGAACACACATTTCCTGTTACAGCCTGATTAGAAGCAAGGTGCTCAGTTCCAGAAGAATCCTGGGTCCCAGTCACCTCAGATCCTCAGTGCTGGGGACACCTCCCAGCTCAGCTCTGCGCCCCCTGCTAATTCTATGCCTTGAGGACCCCTCAGTAAGTCCCCTACCTCTCTGGAGTAGTTATTTGTTTATTTAATTTATTTTTCTAAGTGTTTTTATTTATTTTTAAGAGAGAGGGAGAATGTGTACACATGAGAGAGCAAGTGGGGGAGAGGCGGAGGGGGAGGGGACAGTGGTCCAAAGCTGGTTCTGCATTGACGGCAGTGAGCCCAGTGCGGGGCTCGAACTCACAAACCGTGAGATCATGACCTGAGCCGAAGTCGAATGCTCAGCCGAACGAGCCGCCCAGGCGCCCCTCTGGGGTAGTTATTTAGACGTTTGTAGACAACTGTCACACCCCCGTGGCTTTTCTTTCCCTAGCTGAGAAGGCCAGTTTCTAAAAACGATTTCCCATAGGACTTGGTCTCGGTGTCTGTCTCCTCCCTGGATGCGTTTCCCCCACCCCTTTGGTTTCTCAGTGTCCTTCTTAAGGTGTCCAGAAATAATCGTGATATTCAAGGTGTTATCTGAATAGAGAGAAACATTTGGGGAGTATGACCTTCTCGATCCTAAATAAAAATCATCTGTTTATTTGATACAACTGGGGGCAAACCGTGGCAGGGATTATATTCACGCTTTCAGCAAGAAAATGGTAGATGAGACTGCATCTAACAGGAAACTTCAGTGCTCAGTGGTCCGGGAAACATCGTTTTAGTCATAAGGATGATTGTGGAGCTACCATTTACTTGGTACACAATTTTATGTGAGTTAGCTCATTTAATTATCATCCCGAGAGGTCGGTATAATACCTGGGAATAACGGCATCAAACCCCATTTCGCGTAGGAGCAAACTGAGTCAGTGGATTCAGTAGTCTGGCAGGTGGCCAATGCAGGATTAAAAGCCTGTATTTTTTCGGCTACACTCCATTCCCTTTTCTGTGTTTCCGATGATCAGGTAAAAAGAGGAGTCTAAAGGAAAGATTTGCTGTCCCCAGAGAGAGAGAGGAGAGTTTGAGCCTTACCGGGAAGAACTACTGAGGAGAATGCAGATAGGAGATTTGAAACAGACACCCTCTAAGACTCTGTGATCAATACCATTCTTTCATTGTCTAAGCACTGCGGATTTTCCAGATGGAAGCAGAGCCTGTGGGCTCGTATCTCCCTGACATTACAGCTGCAGATCCAATAGGTTTTGTAAAAAAAAAATAAAATAAAAATAAAAGATAAGGAAGTAAATAAAGACAACAAAATGAAAGTAGTTCTGTTAAGTGTCATTCAGATGAAACAGAGAATTGAATTATTGTTATCCCTTCTGGCCTCTCTGGGTCATGGACACAGAAGCGTTCTCTGTCTGGCAGTGTAGACAAATCACGTGCAGGGTATATTTAAAGACCTGCCTGACAGGTCTGGGCAGGGGGACCTGGGGTTTCCATTTATGAAGTTTTCCAAGGGCTTCCGATCTGCATGTGAGGTTGGCACTCAACTGCGGGCTTCCCACCTTGGACTACAGGGTGACCAAAGTCTGTTAAACAACCAGCCCCTCACAGACAGGCCCCGGAATTGATTTTTATTTGCCGAGTTGAACGTTTGGCTTGGTGTTGCACAATTTCACGCACGCTTAGCACACACATCACACCACAGGTCCTAAGAACAGCGGCAGCAAAAAGGTACACGGGTTCTCGTGTCAATAGATCAAAAGGGATTCATGAAATGATTTTCAAGCTCAGCCCCAAATTCCATAATTATCAGTATTCTTTTCATGTATGGTAAGAGTTTGCGTAATTTCCCTGTGGTAGAATGCGGAGAAATCAAAACAATAAACTAAGAGATCAACCAATTCATTGGAGCACAAAATTTAAATCCGCGTTTGCTAACAATATTTCAATTTCTGGGCAAATCTAACATGGAGAGACTGAATAATTATATTTCCATCTTTACTTAGGGAGGAGTCTGTTTATCTATTGCTTTAGTTAAGAGTGCTAAAAACCCGGCACTCTCTACTGTGATATTTACCTTTGTCAGATAAACTTATTGCCTAAGATTGTATTGATTGTGTCTTCCAAATGTACACACGTAATGATTGCTCCAGGTCCTAGAGTGAGAGACATTTAGTATTCAACTTAGGGATGGTAAGTCTGTGTGTGAAGAAAATAAACCAAAAATATCATGCTAATAATCAGTTAGTTGTTTATGTGCCTTACAGTTTATAAAACATTAGAGAGAGAGAGGGTGGGGGGAGAGGGGCAGAGAGAGAGAGAGAGAGAGAGAGAGAGAGAGAGAATCTCAAGCAGGCTTCACGCTCAGCACAGAGCCCAAGGTGAAGCTCGATCCCACGACCCTGCGATCATGACGAGGGCCAAAATCAGGAGTTGGATGCTCAACTGACTGAGCCACCCGAGTGCCCCCAGTTTACAAAACATTTTAAAATCCTTGACCTGGCTTGATTCCCTCCCAAACCCTTGAAGTCAGGAGACCAAATTGGCCACAAAACTTCTTCAAATTATATATTATATATATACTATTCCATCTGTGTGTGTGGCGAACGGAGTGCCTGGGTGGCCCAGTCGGTTAAGCATCTGACTTCGGCTCAGGTCATGATCTCATGGTTCCTGAGTTTGAGCCCCGTGACAGGCTCTGTGCTGACAGTTCAGAGCCTGGAGCCTGCTTCAGAGTCTGTGTCTCCTTCTCTCTCTGCCCCTCTCCCTCTCATGCTCTGTCTCTCTCTCTCTGTGTGTGTCTCAAAAATTAACTGTTAAAAAAAAACATGGTTAACCTTCCGTCTTTCAACTTATTGATTAGTTCATTCATTCATTCATTCATTCATCAAATATGTTTTGAGCATCTATTATGTAGCAGGTATTTCTTCCCATCCATAGCTAAAATTTTGAGGCTGTATCAGTTAGGGACCTAGGCTTTGGTACTCATAGATTTGGCTGGGACCCCCTCTTCTGCCATTTCTCACATGACCTTGTACATTCTGCTTATCTTCTTTAAGTTTTGGTTTCCTTTCCTATAAAATGTGGGTAACAATAGTTTGACCTGATACCATTTTGGGGGGAACAAGAATTTAAAAAATAACGTATAGGCGTATTTAACACAACACCTGCCATGTAAAGGCGGCCTGATAAATTACAGACTAAAATTTTACTCTACAGTGAGAGCTGCTCTTCAGAAGTTGACCTCAGCCAGTCAGGACACTTGGGCTCTGGTTGGTGGACCACATGTTTAAACGAGGCGGTGTTACTCAGATATTTAGAAGCCCTTTCTAGAAGACATTCCAGAAGCTAACTCCTTGTAATCAGTCATTTTTCAGTTTGCATTCTTTTGATGCTAAGTCACAGAAAACAGCTCAACTTGGCTTATAGCATAAAAAGAATTTACTGGTTCTTGGGAATGTTCAAGCAGTAGGGCTATCTGTAGCCAAAGCTTGATCCAGATGCTCAAATAACTGGGAGTTGGTTTCTCTTGGTCCCGTATAATGATGGCTTCCTCCTAGAGCTCCATGTGGTGGCTCCAGCTCAGCTCACAAGTCTCTTATCAAGTATAAACAACGACCTTGGCGGCTGTGAGTCCCCCATTGCCATGCGGCCTGGACTGGCCTGAGCCACTTGCCTCAGATGCAAAATTTAAATGAATACCCAAAACACTCAGTGTTCAAGATACAGAATATTTTCATGCTATATATAAACAAATAAAAATTAGTGCAAACATCCACAATGAACAAAATATCAAAGATTAAAAAAAAATTGTTTAAATTTTATTTTAAGTGATCTCTACCCCCAACGTGGGGCTTGAACTCACGACCCCAAGCTCAAGAGTTCTGTGTGCTGCCAACTAAGCCAGCTGGGCACCTCCAAAATATGAAGGATTTAAATAAAGGAAGAATCAGAACCAGCTGCAGAGAGATGGCTTCTTCAAGTAGGTCCAGCTAACCTCTCTTTTTTCTTCTGGGCCCTGACTGAGTTCCGGTCTATCTGAGAACTGAGCACTGTGGCCAGAGGAATGGGAGACATCCCCAGGCTTTAGCTAATAAGGGCCCAGTTGTGGAGCTGGGGGTAAGATCAGTCCCATTACAACCAACCAACTGTGAACGGGAGAAAGAAAGAACGTGAAAATCATGGCATTGTCACTCTAGGAAAGGGGCCTGAATCTCAAGTGTCAGTGAGGTACCTGTCGCTCCAGTTGTTAATTTAATTACCCAGATTCCGTCTTTTCTCCAGCTCCCCAACAATCTGTGAATTTGCTAAACTATTACAAACTGGTATTTATCACGACTGTCGGAAGTTCATGTTCTGCTTCTTTGGCCTCCCCGCCCCCAGTTTGTTGGCTTGGTTTGCACGAGGTCAAGAAGGAAGAAGCGTCCTTACAAGTAGACAGTTGGGTACCTATGGGTCTACGCGGTTAGAGGGGCTGCGTGGTGGTGGGGGGGCGCGGGGATCACTGATATTGCAGCCTGCAATGTCTTGCTTGGGTCTGCGTGCGGTTGTAATAATAGTAGGGATGCGCGAGTGTGTGTGTGCGCGTGCACACGAACTCAAGCACTGGTCTACGCATACCTGGGAAGAGTTGTGGGCAGCGGTTGTGTTAGGGGCTGGAAGTGAGCTTTTCCCTGACTGAGCGGTCCAAACTTGTCCAGCTTGGGGAGAGCCCTCTCTCCTCGGGCACGGCGGTGACTGTCGCATGCACATTCTCAATGGGGTACCCACTGAGCGTCCCTGGTGATAAAGGCGCTGCTCACACTTGAGCCCTGGGTGTGCGTGTGTTTATTATAGACGCGAGGTGTTTGCAGGTGCCATAGCTTAGCTCATTAGCAAGGCCGGTGTTCTTACTTCCTTTTTAACAGAAAAAAAAAAAAAGACTCAGGCTTACATTTGTTGCAGAAAGATGTAAAGCAAAGACGAATACGTAGAGAGCGGCTGAGGTCAGGTTCAGACCCAGATCATTCTAGTCCCGAGGCTCATGCTCCTTTTGCTGCCCCTGGCATTAGACCTGGAGCCAGGAGGCCGGGTCTACTCCCGGGCCGGATACACCCTGAGGGGCACTTTTAAGTTTTGTTTCGAGCAGGACTTTGCCCTGTCAGCTCAGCAGCCCTTTCCCAACCAGGGGAGCTCTGGGGCAACCAGGGAGCTCCTGCGGGTGCCGGCCGACACCGTTTAAAAACCACCGCACCGCATGAACTCCTTTCCAGGTCTACCGTGTCATGGCCGCAGTTCTGAGGGTTCTCTGGAGGAACCAGAGAAGTGGAGAAATGAAGGAGCCAGAGGCATGAGGTAAATGAGGAGAAAAGAGAGAGCACGCAGGGTCCTGGCCGGTGGGGCAAACATGGTGGGGAACCTGAGCCATTTGGATGGAGGCCAAGAGCCCACCACGATCTTCATGTGCAAAAACACTTCAATAGGGGTTTCCTGCCTTGTTCTCTGAAAATCTTTTTTTTTTTTCCTTTTGATATACTTTTTGGGTTTTGTTTGTTTGTTTGTTTTGTTTTTTGTTTGTTTGAGAGACAGAGAGAGTCCTAGTAGGGGAGGGGCAGAGAGAGAGAGGGTGAGAGAGAATCCCAAGCAGGCTCCACGCTGTCAGCACAGAGCCCGACCCGGGGCTCAATTCCATGAACTGTGAGGTCATGACCTGAGCCGAAACCAAGAGTCAGTTGCTTAACAGACCGAGCCACCCAGGCACCCCTGTATTCTTTTAGAGTGCGGCCACAGCCCTCTCTATGAGTTTGGAATCTATTTCGGGGGACCTCGTCAAGGGTTGGTCTGATAAATGGTTAAAGTTGATTCCACTGGGGAGGGGATAATGAGAAAATTAAACTGCTTGTAAGAATGGGTTGGTTTCAAGAGCTGTGAGGAGTCGGTAAATAAATAAAAGAAAAAAAGGAACTCCTTTCTTTTTAGTTTTAAGAAGAAATCTATAACGGCTTTTCCTCATAAACTGCAATTATTTTTAAATAGCACTGATGAATAATTTAAAGACCCACGGGGGGAGGCAGTTAGTTTTACGTGGGGATTAATTGCTTTCTTTATCATATTCCATATTCCTTTTTTTTTTTGCATAACATGGACAGATATTTCATCTTCTTTAAAAATATTTTATGTGCTCTAAAATGTTCTGATAGGTGAGAAGGGAAGTCTTCTGCAGCCTTATAAAATGTGAGGCACGTGTCTCCGAGTCTCTGCTCGCCCCTGCCGCCCCCAGTAACCCGTAGGCAGGGCGTTACCTGTGGCGATGGCTCCCAATCCACCTTCTGTGAGCGTGACCCTTGGTGAGAAATTGTGGTCCAGTACAAACATCTACACGGACTCATTCACACAGAAGTCGTATGGAACAGACGTTTTCAAATACGGTGCTGAAGCTTTTCTGCCCGCTAGTATGTCCCACTCCACGCCATTTAAAACGTGGTCCAGCATGGTAACATTGGGAGGAAGGAAGGAAGGAAGTTTCTGGGGTGGCCGGCCTATTTCTTGACCTGGGCGGCCGCGATAGGGAGGTTCACCGTGTCATAATTCCCTAGGTGGTAGAGTCCTCTCACGTACTTACCTGTACCAGTGTCTGATTTTGCGATATAAAGGTTAATAATGCATGTTCCGGCCATCTGAAAGACGCCGTGCTAGGGGTGTGGAGAGCAGAATGAATTGTACCCCAGCTTCCTTGCCCATCTTCGTTTCGTTTTGGAAACAGAGAGAGAGAGCGATGAACCAGAAAATTTAAGGGTGGGGGCTCCTTGGGGGCTCAGTTGGTCGGGCGTCTGACTCCTGCTCAGGCCGTGATCTCACGGTTCGTGGGTTCCAGCCCCACATCGGCCTCTGTGCTGGCAGCTCGGAGCCTGTAACCTGCTTCCGGTTCTGTGTCTCCTTCTCGCTCTGCCCCTCCCTCCCTCATGCTCTCTCTATCTCTCTCAAAAATAAACATTAAAAAAAAAAAAGAAAGAAACTTTAAGGGTAATTTTAGGGATCATAGGAAACAGCATAGTGACAAAGCCCCCCCTCTGGCCATGCTGCAGGCTGAAAGGTGGGGGTGGGGAGGGCCTGAGAACCAAATCTGGGGGTCTCGTTTTCTGACCCAAATCTGTCCCTCACTGGTAAATTTCCTGAGTCGTTGGACAGGCCAGGCAGTTAGCCTCCTTCAGGTTGGGGTCTATCATTTCTTTGGAAGGAGGCCTTCATTCACAGAAGAGAGAGAGAGGGGTGGGGGAGCATTTTATCATTAGGGACTTCAACCTTTGTCTTTCCTCCCCTTCAGAAACGGCACTCTCTTTAATCTTCTTCCTCCCAATCAACTTCCTCCAATGGGTGCCTGTGAGTTAACATTGCATATTTATTTCCCTCATTTTATCGATCGGGCTGTCTTGAGACTGTCTTAAAGAAGCCATGGACCTTTAGAATACAATGTGTGTAGCTTGACGGGAGGTGAAGATCTTGGGTTCTGGCCTTGGTCCTGACCTGCAGTAGCTCTGTGGTCTTGCGTAAAGGCAAGTGGATGTCTTCTCACCAACCCAGAGCAATCGCCTTTACTACTTTTGTTCTCCAGCGACACAATCCCATGAGCTGTTATCTCCCAAGTAGTGCAGCTTTTATTTAGCATTAAGAAAAACTATTTGGAACCTGTTCCAGGTGGCGTGTCCTTTGAATGTCATGCACGGCTTGGGAAATGCATTGTGTCGAACCTTCTGCTTACTGTTGGTTAAAGGTTCAGACGCGTTAACTTGTAGCTTTTTGTCCAGCAGAGATAAGAGTAATTCCTATCTGATTGAACTGATCACCCCAAATGTTACAGTTTATTACCTTGCTGAACTTTAAATGGTTTTGTATCTAACGCAGAAATCATATCCTCACATTTCTGGTGTAAAAGTGTCTTTTAATATCTAGTGCTTCCAATGTTCTTGGAGCAAGTCTTAATGTATTACTGATTTCTTCATTAATTAATGAATTGAGTAAAACCTTTGACATACGATCATTTTATATTTACACAAGAGTCAAAGTTTTATCTTTTTGAAAATTATGCTTTTTGTAGGTTGCTGTCCAGAGACACCCGAGTGGACTAACCTGACAGAGCCAATTAAACCATGTTGCTTGAGATGTGCATTTCAAGGGCCGTGTAAGCCCAGGCTTATCTTTTCTTGCTTCCGGAATGAATCCCAAGTGACAACCGAACTCTGACTTCGCTGACTTTCTATTTTCCCTAGATTTTTTTTATGTTTTTGGTATCTACAGATGCTATATTTTTGTTTGGGTTCTTGTTTGTTCTTCCCATTGGTGTGTGCCATAACTGGGAATTTGGTTTTATGGTCTAAACATTTGGTGATCTCTTGCAAATAGAAGACGGACGTTCATTCTCTGTGGACGTTCATTCTCTATGGACGTTCATTCTCTATGGACGTTCATGCTCTATGGACGTTCATTCTCTATGGACGTTCATGCTCTATGGACGTTCATTCTCTATGGACGTTCATGCTCTATGGACGTTCATGCTCTATGGACGTTCATGCTCTATGGACGTTCATTCTCTATGGACGTTCATTCTCTATGGACGTTCATGCTCTATGGACGTTCATGCTCTATGGACGTTCATGCTCTACAGGTGAGATAGATCTTCTTATTTGGTAGTCCTTTTTTTTTTTTTAAAAAACTGTTTGTATGCTTACTCATGAGCACGAATCAATTAAGAATTTCATGCTCATTAGAAAGAAGAGTCGAGATCTGAATTTTTGTGTTTCTGGGATTACTTTTCCACTGGAGGCTGGATGAAGCTACAGGTCTGAAGCCGTGAGTTCTCTGTGAATCTAGAGGTCCCTGTGTCTGCGGTTCGGAAAAGGCCTTGATATCTCGTTGTACATGCATGCTATGTTAGGTTGTTACATCTTACATCTTTTTTTTTTTTTTTACATTTATTTACTTTTGAGAGACAGAGTGAGACAGAGTGAGACAGAGTTCGAGTGGAGGAGGGGCAGAGAGAGAGAAGGAGACACAGAATCCAAAGCAGATTCCTGGCTCTGAACAAACATTTAGCACAGAGCCCGATGTGGGGTTCGAACCCACGAACTGTGAGATCATGACCTGAGCTGAGATCAAGAGCTGGATGCTTAACCAATTGAGCCACCCAGGCGCTCCCTAGGGATATGCAAATTAAAATCACCAAATATACCACAGCTAAAACACCACCACCTATAACAATGGAAACCAACCAAGTAGCAACAGTTAAAACCTGACAATACGGAGCACTTGTGTGAACATAAAGCAACTAGAACCTTCATATGCTGTTATAAGAGTGCAAAATAGCATAGTCACGTTGGCAATAGTTTGGCAGTTACACATTTTCTTACCATAAGACCCAGCACCTCACCCTTAGATATACCTGTGTAAAATAAAAATTCATGTTTGCCCCAAAATCTGTATGTACGTGAACACTTATAGAATCCACGAGTCCTTCAGCTTGCAAATGGATAAGTAAACTCTTGTATAGTGGAATACTACTTAGCAATGGATAGAAACAACCTACTGAGACACGCAACTCTGGGAATGAAGTTCAAGTGCATTATGCTAAATGAGGGAAGCCAGACTCCAAAGATGACATCCATACTATAGGACTCCATTTAGGGAACACCTGGAATAAGCAGAACTATAGCGACAGAGAGCCAATCATTGGTTGCCAGGGGACGGGAGTGTGGTGAAGGGTTGACTGAAAAAAGGCATAGGGGATTTGGGGGTGTAAAGAACCGTTTTATGTCTTAACCATGGTGGTGGTTCCCCGACTCAGTGCAAGTCATGTATTGGAACTCCAGGACCACACACTTAAGAAAGGGTGAATTTGACCCTGTAAATTATACTGCAAAAAGTAGTATTGGTGTTCAAAACCATAGAAGGAGCAAAAGTGATAGATAGATAATCAAACTATGTATGCAAAATGATGGGATTAGGTTTTGTTTTCTCAAAAAAAAAAGAAAAAATAGACAGTCATTGATTTGTCCTAAAATGTTTGTTCCAGAATACAAGAGCTTAGCGAATATGTACAGCAAGATGTAGAGGATATGAAAGCAATGGATTTTCTTTGTCTGGGCTTATAACACCAGAGTCGGAAAAGAGGATGTGAAATGTGTTAAAATTTTGGCAAAGTCGGCTCAGTTTTGATGGGCTTATCCACGAGATTATGTAAAGGAGAAAAGAAAGAGAGAACTCACGAAAGCTTTTCTGCTACCGCTATATTAACTCATAACTTAAATTTGGCATTCTCTCTGTTAAAATGACAAATTGGTCTTACAGCCCTTATCCATCTAGATGGTAAAGATTCTGAGCCTCCCTAGAATAATTTGCTGGCTTCTGCGTTGACTTTATCTCGTGTCGATTATTTAAAAACTAATAACGACAACAAAGAACAAAACGCCTTCACTGTAAACAAGCTCAGCTTCCTTCCAAACATGCTGCCTTTAAAATATTTGCAAACATTGGGGCGCCTAGGCGGCTCAGTGGGCTGAGCGTCCGACTCCGGCTCAGGTCGTGACCTCAGCAGTTCGTGAGTTGAAGCCCTAGAGCGGGCTCCCTGCTGTCAGCACAGAGCCCATTTTGGGTCCTCCATTCCCCTCTCTCCTGCCCCTTCCCTGCTTGCTCGCTCTCTCAAAAATAAATACATACACAAATATGAAAAAATAAAATATTTGCAAACATTGTATTGTCACCTTGATTACCTAGATAGCCATATAGTTTCCCTTGGGCACTCATGGTCCTACCGTGAATCAAGTCGCTGCATCTTCTTTGATAACTCTTCACGTTGCCCAGATCCGAATCCTAAATTGAGAAAAGTAAAATGACACTCCTGGGTTTTGTTTTGTTTTGTTTTGTTTTACATCAGAAACAATATTTCAGGTTTTCGAGCCATCGCCTGGAAATCATGAAGATTTGTTATCTCACCTTATGAACACAGACGCTGGAAAGAATTAGGGAATTTTTGTTTCGCTTTACTTCGTACCTTTCAATCAATTTAACACCCAACGTATCATAAGAGCTGCGTGGCAAAACCTGTCAAATCAAAGGATAGTCACCTTTCCCTCGGTTAAATTTCCATAGTTAAAGTGTTATTAATTCAAATATCTCCGAAGTTGTACACTTTACAGGAATGCCCTGGAGATTAGTCAATACTCCTACTATCCATAACTCGTTCTGACTCTCAGGGGAAAGAGCAATCAAAGTCTGATGAAATAGTTATGCGATCTACCCTGATATAGAATTTTCTTCTCCGTTCTAATATTATTGATTACTGTAATGAATTAACCATGGTCATTCAGTCTCATAATCAAAGAGGCCTCTGCTTTCTTTTGATGCTTGCCCGAAGGTTGTACAGCCCAGCATCGGTGTTTTCAACAAGAAAGGTCAGTCCCAGAGCCTCCTGGAAAAGGATTGTACCAAAGACTCTAAACTATTGATAGGTCTAAGAATAGATCTTGGGTACAGGCCTCTGAGTGGACGTAACCAAAACAGCTTTCAGATGGCATCAGTAGACGGAGTCAGAATTTCAAGGACTCTCTTTGGCCTACTGCATGAAAACAGATTGCTTACTCAGGCCCAGCAGGATGAGAATTAATTATACAGGCCTGAATGGACTGATAGGGGAAATTTAATTTGGGTTGTTTATTTGCAATACGTGGTTTTAATGGTCTATGTTTTACAGGCATAGAAGAAAATATGAGAAAGACTTTTCTCCTTTTTCCTTCCCTAACCCTCAGTTGTGTAGACTGCTTTTCAACCAAAGGGAAATTTATAGTAGTATCTGATTCTTACCTGATTCCTCAAAGTTCAGAAATAAACACTTTTAATAAGTCTCCTTATTTTTTATGGCAATATAGTTTCTGTGTGAGTTTGTAAGAATCTGTTCTCTTGTGTGTGTGTGTGTGTGTGTGTGTGTGTGTGTGTGTGTGTTTTACCAGACTGTAATTGGACACATCCATTGGGCAACCAAGGCCGTAACTGGATGTCGTATTTGAGGAGGATTCTCATTTACTTTGGTAGGGCAAACCCTCTGCTGAGGAATATTACTGCAATGGTTATTTTATGGTTTCCACATGGGGTACTTAGATTAAACAGTATTTCTGGGTGTGTTGGTGAGGGATGAGATTAGCACTTGGATCTGCAAACTCAGTAAACTAGGTTTCCTTCCCCAGCGTGAGAGGACATCACGCGTTCTGTTGAGAGCCTGAATGGGCCAAAAAGGCAGAGGAAAGAAGAATTCATCCATCCTTTGCTGGAGCTTGGATGTCAGCTCTTGCTCTAGAACTAGACTTCAAATTATTATTTTTTAAAGTTTATTTGTTTTGAGAGAGAGAGAGATAGAGAGACCAAGTGGGGGAGGGGCAGAGAGAGAGAGAGAGAGAGAGAGAGAGCGAGAATCCCAAGGAGGCTCTGAGCTGTCAGCCCAGAGCCTGATGAGAGGCTCGAACCCACGAGCTGTGAGATCATGACCTGGGCAGAAATCAAGACGTTTAACCGACCGAGCCACCCAGGCACCCCTGGAGCTGGGTTTTATACCATAGACCCCCCTCAGACTCAGACTAGAATGACACCACCAGTGTTTTTGAACCTCCAGGTAGCAGACAGCAGATCATGGAACTTCCCTGTCTCCATAATTGCATGAACCGATTCCTGTAATAAGTGAATTTTTAAAATATATGTATATCTGAGACGCCTGGGTGGTTCAGTCAGTTAAGCACCTGACTCTTGAGTTCGCCTCAGGCCATGATCCCATAGTTTGTGAGATCGAGCGCCAAGTCGGGCTTTGTGCTGACAGGGTGAACCTGTTTGGGATTCTGTCTGTTTGTCTCTCTCTCTGCCCCTGCCCTGCACTCGCTCTCTCTCTGTCTCTCAAAAATAAACATTAAAATAAAATGAGATATATATATATATCCTATTGGTTCTATTTCTCTAGAGAACACTGACTAATACAATTATTGACCTGCTAAGTGCAGCCAATGCCTACAAATCACTCCCAAGGAAACCAGTTTGATATCTGGCTTATAAAATCTTACTGTCACTTGGTAAGGAAGCCTACTTCATGGTGCCAGGGGATCTTTATAAATTCGGGAGTCCTCAAGAAGAGAGGAATTTATGGGGCTCAGTCGGTTGGGTGTCCACCTCTTCATTTCAGCTCAGGCCATGCTCTCACAGTTCATGGGATCGAGCTCCACGTTGGGCTCCATGCTCAGAGTTCTTGGAATTCTCTCTCCCTCTCCCTCTCTTTGCTCCTCCCCTGCACATGTGCACACACACTCTCTCAAAATAAATAAACATTTAAAATGAGAGGAATTCAGCTCCCAAATGTAGGGACATATACCTCCAGGTAGAAATCTGGTAGAGAGAGTACCTTGTACTTTCTTTTGTAGCCTTAGGATAAAAGGGAAAATTAATAGAGGTTTTCAGAAGCTCCATCCAAGATTCTTTATTGAAAATTTCCACCCAGAAATTGCTCCATACCAAAGGGCTTTAGATTTTCAGAGCAAATTTAAGGAGATCATGCGTCATCAACAAACACCTTTTCTGCGCACATGTGAGTGATCACGCCAAACATACTGACGCTGGTCATTTTGGGGGTTATTTTTGATTCGGGAGGGTGGTGGAGAGATTGCTGAGCTCTCCAAGACTGGGAAATAATGTCAAAAAGAGGGTGACAAATCCATTCCGTGTCCTCCAGGAGCTCAGCCCACACACATTTAGAAGGGTTTATCTTGTTTGATTTATTGTTTAATATTGATTAAAGTTTAGATTTAGTGAAGTTACAATGTTAACTTTTATAGATTTTTGTCCAGTAGAGATACAAATGATTTCTGTCCTGTGGAACAGATAACTCCAGAGTTTATAGCTTATTGCCCTTGTGGACATTAAAGGGTTTGTGCCTCGTCCAGAAATTTTATCCTAATAGCCGTTTAATTAATTGCCCGTAAAGACTTGGTTCCTTAAATGCTATTTGAACCAGTCTCAACATCTCACTTGTTCTCCCAGTAATTAATGAGTAGAATAAAATCTTTGACAAGTGTTCATTTTATATTTGCATGAGTTATGATTTTAAAATTCTGAAAGTAGACTTTAACATAAATAAAGATCTGTCTTTTCCTTCTTGGTGATTTCAGAAACAGGGGAAGGGATCCCAGGGTGAGTGGTGTATAACTGAGTGGATGAGGAAAAAAAAAGCAAAGAAATGTAAAGCAGGTGGCTTTTGCCACAGTCATCATATGGGTTTGGCTAAGTTTTTTGGAAACACGTATTAAAAAATCATTCATAAGTTGTTCATCTGAGCCGTTCCGACAGATGTGAGGTGGTATCTCATTGTGGTTTTGATTTGTAGCTCCCTGATGATGAGCTAAACTGAACAACTCAGGAAACAACAGATGCAGGCGAGGATGTGGAGAAAGGGGAACCCTTTCTGCACTGTTGGTGGGACCGCAAACTGGTACAGCTACTCTGGAAAACAGTATGGAGATTCCTCAAGAAGTTGAAAATAGAGCTACCCTATGGCCCAGCAATTCCACTACTAGGTATTTATCCAAAGGATCAGAATGCTGATCTGAGAGGAAAAATGCACCCCAGTGTTTATAGCAGTGCTATTGACAATAGCCAAATTTTGCAAAGAGCTCAAATGTCCATTGACTGACGAATGGATAAAGAAGACGTGGTATACACATACAAGGGAATATTACTCGGCAATCCAAAAGAATGAAATCCTGCCATTTGCAACGACATGGATGGAACTAGAGTGTACCGCTAAGCAAAATAAGTCAGGCAGAGAAAGACAACTATCATATGATTTCACTCCTATGTGGAATTCGAGAAACACGAGAGATGAATATGGGAAAAGGAAGGAAATGGAAGATAAAAACAGACAGGGAGGCAAACCGTAAGAGACTCTTAAACACAGAGAACAAACAGGGTTGCTGGAGGGGAGGTGGGTAGGGAGATGGGTTAAATGGGTGATGGGCACTAGGGAGGGTACTTTTTGGGATGAGCACTGGGTATCATATGTAAGAAATGAATCCCTGGGTTCTACTCCTGAAGCCAAGACTACACTGTAGGTCAACTAGCTTGAATTTAAAAAAAAAAAATCGTCTGTAGACTATCTTCGAGGAGCACCCAGAGGACTCAAAATGAGATACCTCTAATCCTAGATGAGGTGCGTGGGAAGCTTAGGCTTCTTTTGGCCAGACGTGATACCCAAACTGTGTTTTTGACACAGAGATTTGAAAGAGTCCACAATGGACCCTGAAAATATCTGTTGAATAAGTGTCAATGCAGAGACTAGCAGGGACCTTTGGAAGTCAAGGGCTATTTCTCCCAGCCTTTATAATTGAATCCCTTGGTCTTTGTATTCACCTGTTCTAGAATAGTTTGCCAGACCTTTCTGGACATGTTCTGTTGTTAGCTCGGCTCGTGACACATTTCTCTGTTTGCCTAGTCTTTGATTGATTCCAATTCCCTCATTTTGCCCAGGCCAGAGCTTCCGGCATGGCATGGTAGTTACGACTGTATTGTTTATGAACAGAGGACAGATGACAACGATTCCAGGAAAGCTTAGTATGTGATTTGGTTGATTAGGGCCACGGAGTGGAGACACAGAGAGGAGGCGGGAGGAGGTAGATAGAATGGCGCAAATTCTCCTCCAGTTTGCAAAAATCACCAAATCCACTTCATTCTCTACCTGTTCCATTCATAATATATAAAAATTAAGTGACAGAGCTTGACTCTTGAGTCAAGAGCTCTCGGGCCCATGGTCTGTAGAGAAACTTAAGGTTAAAACCCAGTCGCCTTTTGGAAACAAATTAAATTGCATTCAGATGCTCTGAAGGAAGCAGAGCAGGGTTAGGAGGAGGCTGTCGCAGGCACCCAGGAAGTAGGAGATAGTGGTCTGGACCAGGGGAGTGTGGTGAAAAATGTCAGATTCAATCATACATATTTTGGAAGTACAGCAGAAGGAACTTAATGATGAACTTGGTATAGGATGGAAGAGAAGGAGAGGAACCCAGATGGTATCTAGATTTGTGGTCCGAACAACTGGGTGAAGGGGGGTGCCCTTTATGGACGTGGGTTGGCGGGAGCACAGCCATCTGAGCAGAGCGGAAACATGTCTCCGTTTAGGACTTGTACATCTGAGACGTCCAGATGGAAACCTCAGGACAACTGGAGCTCAGAGGCTACGTCCAGGTGGGGAGAGGAATTTGAGAGTTGTCAGCTCATTCAAAGTTGTGGGCGACACATTATGTCCTAAGGAAAGGGTATTGGTGGGAACAGACGAGTATGAGAATAGGGCCCTAGGGATGTCCTACCTTTAGGAGTCTGAGAAAGGAGGGGGACCTGGCAAAGGAAGCTCAGAGGGAGTGACCTTTGAGGTAGCAGGAAAACTGGGAAAATGTGGCATCATAGAGCCTAGAGAAGAAAATATTTCAAGGAGAGGTGTTCAGTAATGTCAGATGCTTCTGAGAGCCAAGGGATGGGATGAGGGAAAAGAATGGACCGTTCTCTGGCAATGACCTGATATAGGTCATCGGTGGCATGGCTAAGAATCCTACCGGAAAAGAATCCTAGGGAGGAAAACTTGATTTACACAGCATGGTTAATAACACGGATTTTTGGAATTAGTCAGATGACAGTAATCGCTACCATTGATTATGACTCGGTACGTAGCATAGCAGGTGCTTTATAAAAATTCTCATCCGATCCTCTAAACAACTCTATGAAGCCGGCAGTGTCATCATACTCATTTTATAGGTAAAGAATTTGAAATTAAAGTATTTCAACAAACTGGTGTCATACCCCCATCAGTGGAAAACCAGGATCCCTACAGAAGCTATTTGACTTCAGAGCCATACCTTGACCATTTGGGTGAACTACTACTTACAACTAAAGTCTTGCTGTCCTACTGGTCACCTGGGTAATTTGGGGTGTTACTTCTCTAAGACACAACTGCCAATATTTTTCATAAAATGGATATCTTCTATAGAGAGAGGATTGGTGAGCAGTAATTGAGTTATCGTATGCCAAGTCTTAGCACAGAGCCTGACACACTGTTATTGTCTGGTGTAACCTACCCATTTCACAGATACGGAAGCCAACCCCCACGGAGCCCAGAGAAATTGTCACAGGTATATGGAGAGTGTCTGAAGGAAGACCATGCAAATATCCTGAATTCTGCTCCAGAGTTCGAACTCTAAGGACCTTTGACCAGCTATCTTTCTTTCTTTCTTTGTTTTAATATTTATTTATTTTTGAGAGAGAGAGAGAGAAAGAGAAAGTGGGGGAGTGGCAGAGAGTGAGGGAGATAAAGGATCCAAAGTAGGCTCTTTGCTGACAGCAGAGAGCCCGACATGGAGCTTGATCTCACAACCTGAGCCGAAGTCGGACGCTTAACCAACTGAGCCACCCAGGCGCCCCCACCTGCTGTCTTTCTTGGAGCTCCCTACCTAGGGACCAAAATACTGTTTGATGCAATTCCAGTGCACTTGTGAGCTACTCAAAATAGTTCTGCTCAGGCAACAAATAACTCACAGTGTCATTCCCTGCCTGATGCTTTTTGAAGCAGCACCGTTCCCTGGAGCGCTCTGTCGCTGGAGTGACAATCCCTCATGCTGTACATCTCACCAAAGCTGACACTCTGCTTTTGTGTTTTAAAATGCCCAAGACAGATCACAGAAAGTGCCAGTTCATCCCAGAAAGCAAGACGGGACCCCGAAGGCTAGCCTATGGCTCGGTGGGGGAAATGTCTGATAATCTTTATTTATTTATTTCCTTTTCAGCCTACCTTAGCTGTGGTTTGGTTAGGAAGAAGATTCTGGAAGATGGAGCTTGATTTTGTAGGGTACTAAACCTTGGAGGGTTTCATGGTGGCTGAGACTCAAAATCACGGACAAGTGTAGAAGGAACTCAGAGAGTGGCCTTCAACTTGGGGTTGTGAGGGACTATGAGACCCCTTCAAGAGTCCCTGTGTAGCAAGGCAAGGCTGGGAGATGGTGGGTTAGGACTCAGGCTTCCAACTCCAGCCCTTATCAGAACACCTTTTTTTAAAGTTTATTTATCTATCTTGAGAGAAACGGTGAGCAAGGGAGGGGTAGAGAGAGAGGAAGAGAGAGAATCCCAAGTAAGCTCTGTGCTCTCATTCCATAGCTTGATGCAGGGCTCCAACCCATGAATCTCGGGTTCATGACCTGAGCCAAAACCAAGAGTCAGACACTTGACTGACTAAGCCACCAAGTTCCCCCTCCAGTCCGTATCAGAATAGCTTTGTCTTTATCTGCTTCACACACATGGCTTACTGTAGACAACATCTAGGAAAAGTGTTCTAGTTTAAAAATCGTCGATTGAGAGGAACCTGGGTAACTCAGTTGGTTAAACACCCAACTCTTGATCTCGGCTCAGGTCATGATTTCATGGTGGTGTGAGTTTGAGCCCCACATCTGTTGGCACAGACCCTGCTTGAGATTCTCTCTCTTCTCTCTCTCTGCCCCTCCTCCACTGGTGCATGCATGCACACATGTGCTCTCTCTCTCAAAATAAATAAATAAACAATTTAAAAACAAATAAAAATCATTGGTCTAATCTAGATTTATTATCTTACAGATATGGAAACTGAGGTCCATATAGGAGAATGGATTTGTCCAATATACAAGAGTAAGACCCTCCCAGAACTTAGACTGGAGCTCAAGTCCCTGACATCCCGTAGAGATCTATTTACCCACTTAATAGGGCTCCGGTTCGGCTTTGGCTTTTGACCTAACTTCCAGTGTCGGGGTCGGTAAAATTTTTCTGCCAAGGATCAAATCGTAAATATCTTCGGTTTTCCAGGTGACTCGGTCTCTGTCCTGTAGTGCAAGGCAGCCATAGACCATATGTAAATGGATGAGCGTGAGTGTATTCCAGTAAAACTTCACAAAACCAGGCATCAGACTTGGTGCGTGGGGCGGGGCTTGTTGACCCTGTGGTAACACAACAAGAAACACATCAGGAGTGGGTTGGTAGGGAGAGATTGCACACAGACACGATGCGCGGATTAATTATTGACTTCTTTAATTGAAAGCTCCACGTGTTGGAGAGATGGACAGCAGACCGAGTTATGAAACAACAGGACTGTTTGTAACAGATGGAAGGACATGGCACATTCTTCCTGACATCATAGTTGGGACGTCTGGAAAGGATTCACAAGGAGAACTTCCACTCAGCCTTGGGTAATTTTACCAGATCCGGAGAGAGGAGGACGCCCATCTCAGAGAAGGGGGGGAGGAACTTGGCGAAGGATAGGGGTGAGTTGTGAGAGGTGGAGAGAGATGATAAAAGAGAGTTCTATTGAGAAGACGGAATTTTATTCTTATCGGTGATTGGGAGCCATTTAAGGGGTGTTAAGCAGGGGCTGGACATGATCATGAGGCATTTCATCACGACTCATGTGGCACCATGGGGTCAATGCAAGGTCGAGGATTAGAGCAGAGAGATACATGAGCACATGGCTGGAATCATCCAGGTGAGAGACAAGAGGCCAGAGTTAGTGGCGATCTGCACAGTTGCCGCTTCCTCCACGGACGTGCCCGTCACGAAGGGTCTGTGATCTTTTCCCGAAGGAGCTATTCAAATGGCCAACGGGTTCACGAAAAAGTGCTCAACGCCACTCATCATCAGGGAAATGCAAATCAAAACCACAATGAGATATCGCCTCACCCCTGGCAGGATGGCTGGTATCAAAAGCACAAGAGATAACAAGGGTTGGCGAGGATGCGGAGAAAAAGGAGCCCTCGTGCACTGTTGGTGGGAGTGTCAACTGGTGCGGCCACCGCGGAAAACAGTACGGAGCTTCCTCAAAAATTAAAAATAGATTGACCCTATGATCTAACCACTCCACTTCTGGGTGTAGATTTGAAGGCAATGGAAAAGAGGTATCTGTAGTTCCGTGTTAATTATAGCATTATTCACAGCAGCCAAGATACAGAAGCTAAGTGTCCACGGACAGACAGGTGGATAAAGAAAATGTGGTATATGTCCAAGAGAATACTAAAACCACCAGAAGGAAGGCATTCCCGTCATTTGCATCAACATGATGGAGCTTGAGGGCATCATCCTAAAAGAAAGAAGTCAGACGAAGAAGGACAAATACTGTATGATCTCGCCGAGATGTGGAATACAAAAAAGACAAACTCATAGAAAGAGATCGTTGGTGGCCAGGGGGTGGAGTAAATGGGTGCAGGCGGTCAAAGGGTACAACCTTCTAGGCACAAGATGAGCGAGTTCTGGGGAGGTGACGTACCACAGGGTAATCATTGTGAATGATACAGCATACCATCAAAAGTTGCTAAGAGTAGATTTTAAAAGATCTTACTATGCACACAAAAATTGGTCACTAAAATTGAGATGATGGATGTGTTAATTAACCTTATTGTGGTAGTCGTTTTGCAATATATGCATACTATAATCACTATGTTGTACACCTTCAACGTACACAATGTTACATGTCAGTTACATCTAAGTGGGCCGGAAAAGAAAAGGGGCGTCCATGCGTATATAATAGGTGATGCATGTTTGTTGCTTTCTTATTGACTATTGATTGACTCAGAGCCCGGAGACTTAAATTTAATGCCTATCTATTTCTCCTGAGCCATCTGGGGTTGGGAATGTCATTTAGTTTCTCTGAGCTTCAGGCACCTCTTTTGAGTGGTGATTACAATCCCTACTACCGAAGACTGTTGTGAAGATTAAACAGGATAATGTATGAAAGCTCCACTTTAAATCCTGGTGGGTTTTTTTTTTTTTAATGTACAAATACATAGCAAAGTGTTTTTCTTTTAATATAAACGGAACTCTCAAAGAGATTAAGCCCGAAGAGAGATTTATCCTTACAGCGATGGGCACTGTTCTTGAAGTCGTAATCCACTGCGGAAATCGGGGATCATTTTGACATTTCTCATGGATCACTGGGTTGGTCTCTAAGGCCAGAGTACAGGTTTTAAGATGTCTCTGAGGTTGGCATTTTAATAAAACGTGCATTCCTTGTAAACTACACGGCTCACATGAAAATTCGCGAGATGCCACAAATAGAGATCGCTGCTAACACCGATGCCGAGGGAGGATTGCATTATTTTAAATTTGATTGATGCCATTCTCTTGAGCATTCCTGGAAGAAATAGAGTTGAAGTCAGGTGACTCCCTACCGGTCTTAAGTGATACTTGGCATGATGCTTTATTCAATCAAGATGTTCTCCAATGTGTAGGAGGCACCGTGCAACTAGATTCGATTGCGTACGGAAGGGTGTGCATATTCATTTTTCCCAATTGTTACCGAGAGTCCAATTTTAATTTGTTTGCTATTTCTGTTAATGCCAAGCCCTACTTAGTATACCCATTGAAAGTCCTTAAGAATATTAACAGGGGATCCTCCTAGAATTGCTATAGAGTTTCTAAATGTTTGTGAATTACCCTGACAGGCTTTTAGTTTTAACTCACATTAAGTAGATTTCATTATTAACAAGAATATGTGCAAATTAAAATGAGCCCATTAGCATCTTGAATACATTGCATTTTTTAAAAGAAAGCAAAGTGGGGGAAAAATTGAGAAAGCGCATTTTGCAAAAACAAAGTTGCCAAAAATAGAGAAAAGAAACCAAATTTAACCACGCCACTAAAGACATACTGATTGTGTTTACCACGGAGTACTGAGAAATCTTATGCAGAAGAAAGTAGATTGGACTGGAAATCTGAGGTCAGAGTTCCAGTTTTAGGTCAGTTTCCAAAACTGCCTAACAGACTGACAGTCATCTAATTCTTACTATGGTCTGCCTGCCAAATAGCGAATTCAAGGAATTTATTCAGAATGGATTTATTTATTAAAAAAATTTTTTTTAGCGTTTTTATTTTATTTTTTGAGAGACATAGAGACAGAGTGTGAGCAAGGGAAAGGCAGAGAGAGAGGGGCACACAGAATCTGAAGCAGGCTCCAGGCTCTGAGCCATCAGCACAGAGCCCGACACGGGGCTCGAACTCACAGACGGTGAGATCATGACCTGAGCTGAAGTCGGCCGCCCAACCGACTGAGCCACCCAGGCGCCCCTATTTATTTTAAATTGTTGGATGAATTGTTTGAGTAAAAAACATGTTTAGAAAATTTCAGGGAAGTTTTAGGCGATCGGTTTGCATTTTGCCTTCGAAACATGATTTTGAGAATGGTTCCTCCCATCCCAAGTGGCTGGAGCTCAGGTAGCACCCGATGACATGGTCTGGGGTGTGCACCCCATAAGGGGCCCCTGAGGGGCAGAGGGCAGAGGGCAGACGGCAGGGGTGGCCAAGGGGCGGAGTCCAGAAGGTAGAGATGGGGAAACGCAGGGCATCGAAAGGGTGTGAGGAAGAGCCCGGGCAGAATCAGACTGGCGGTAGACAGACTGGGGGCTGGGGTCTTCGAGGGGGAGACCTGAGCGCCCAGGTAGAGTGAGTAGGTGCCAGACTAGGAGCTCAGGCCCCCCACAGTCCCGCCCACGGGTTCAGTACAAATTGCCATGAACCTTGTCAGTAGTTAAAACCACAGCAAATTTTTGACAAATCTCGGGAATGTCATTTGGTGACTTGGCGTTTGATGGACCGACGTTCGGTGCACTGGCTTTTATCAAACGGACCGGCTCGTTGGCCCTTTGATGAACCGGCTGTTCGGGAAAGACTCAGCCTCAGGTGGAGAGACCGGAAGGTGCGGCCCCGGCCGAGGCACCCCCTCCTCTGCGGGCCTTCTCCCACCCCCGGCCCCGGAGCAGCGGGGCCAGACCAGGTTGGAAGAGCACGTGGAAGGAAGGCCCTTCTCCGGGGAGGTGCCCCGTGGGGAGGGAGAAGGCCCCACCACGTGGGCTCTGGGCCTCAATCCCCCAAATCCGCTAGGCCTGCCCCTCTTTTACCACATGAATTTGCTTCGGAGGGAAACATGTTTCACGGTTAAGAGCCGCAGAGACACATTTTGTAAGCCACTAACGAAGACAATCATGCATTCTTTGGGGTAATAATAGTCACTACTTTTGGAGCCCGGACTCTTATCCCAGACACTGTCTCCTCACTCCTGCCCTTTGAAGAAGGCGACCGTCATCCTCACCTTGCAAGCCAGGAAATGGGCTCAGAGTGTCCCCAAGCCAGGGTCTCCGGCTTTCTCTAGAAAACCCACACATGTTGGAGGATCTCTAGGCAAGCCGCCCAGGACCTTGGTGTGGCCCGTTTGCTCTCGCCCGTCTGAGGACTCCCTAGGGGAGCTGAGGCAGCCCTTAGGACCACTGCGCAACCTGACCTTCAGTTCATGTCCTCCGGAGGCTCCTGCTCCCCCAACTGAGCACGGTCGGACCACCCGCCTGGGCGCGACCTGTTCCCGGACGGGTCTCCCTGCTTCACCCGCTCCTTTCCTGGCTCTCTGGCCTCTTTCCCAGCCTCCCCACCGGAATGGAAGTGTTCTCGCAACCACAGCTGCGGTGGGAGAATCAGCACGCTGCAATCGATCGCCGGCCGTTGGCCGCCAGCTCGGCAGATGCCTTCTGGAGGTGTGCCTGCGATATAACCACACTGGCGCCGGCGCTCGCAGATCTGATAGGAGGGGAGATCCTCTGTTTTAAGCGCCTCCCACAAAAGAACAAAACCGGAAACAAACGAACACCGACCGGGAGCACGCCTACTGCCATCCCAGCACTGTGCGCCGGGCTTGCTTCAACTCCTGAGGACAGCCCCAGAGGTGGGTGGTCGCAGACAGGGAAACTGAGGCACGGGAGGTGACGTGACCTCCGGAGTCACACGGCTGGTAACTCCCAGCCCCTTATTGCCTCCCCACCTCTCCCTGCTGAGTCCTCGCCCCCCATCTCTCCGGACCACAACCCCCCTGCCACCACCTCTTCCAAACTCTTCTGACTCTGAAAATAGCTCACGATTCTTTGGCGTTTTGACTAGTGTGTTTGCACCTGTGAGTTTGCTTTTTGGAGCACATTTCTTCCCTCTCCCGCTGGGGTGCGAGGCTCCCGAGGGCCCTTGCCCTCATTCTCTGTCCAGGGAGTCGCTGCAGGACCCCGCACCATCTTGTAGGTTCTCAGCCAGCACGGGAGGCCGTCTCCTCCTGGTAAGTTCTGCCCTCCCGTCTGTTTTTAAAAATTTTTTTTTAATTTTTATTTATTTTTGAGAGAGAGAGACAGAGCATGAGTGGGGGAAGGGGCAGAGAGAGAGGGAGACACAGACTCCGAAGCAGGCTCCAGGCTCTGAGCCATCAGCACAGAGCTCGAACTCACAAACTGCAAGATCATGACCTGAGGCAAAGTCGGACGCTCAACCGACTGAGCCACGCAGGTGCCGTCCCACCTGGTTTATTGATCGCTATGGGGATTGGCTTGCTGTCCTGCTCCTCTGTAAGTGTCTTCGTGGGATCCCTGCGGCGGTGTTTCAGGAGTGGTCGTGCCTCATCCATCCAGCCTCAATGTCTCTCCCAGGTGACCTCCGTCAACATGTCAGCTGCTCTGAGTCTCAGCCCCTCCTGCCCTGGCAGCGACCTTGCCCTTGCCCTTGCCCTGAAACAGGGCTGGTTGTCTGGACCCGTTTCCCTCATGCCAGACCCCACCTCCTGGTGACCTTAACCTTGTTCTAGGGGCCTCTCCTCACCACTAACCATTGCTATTTGGGGCAAAGACTGGCCGCAGACAGGAGGACGACGTCAGAGGGATCCACGAGGCTGAGGGTGAGGAGGCGCTGTGCTCCTGGACGCGAGGAGGAGAGGTTGGAGCAGGAGATGCACCGTTGTCCTCCTCCCTAGGAAATTCTGCCTCGGCTGCTGTACCCGCTGTGAGGAATGAGAGTAACAGCTCCCTGGAGCGGTCCCTCTCCTGATCTCGGGAACCTGTGGCTTGCTTAGTTAACGTGGCAAAGAACAGTTAAGGGTACAGATGGAATTGAGGTTGCCAATCAGATGACCCTAAGATAAGGAGATTACCCCGGATGAAGTGAGGGCCGGGTGTAATTGGCGTCCTTCAAAGTGGGAGAGAGACTTGGAAGAGACGTCAAGGGAAGGACTCAGCTCAGTGTTGCTGGCTTTGAGGACGGAAGAAGGGGGCCACGAGGCCAGGGGAGCAGGCAGCTTCTAGAAGCTTGAAAAGACAACAAAAAGAAAAAATTCCTCCCCCCCCCCCCCACGTAAAACTTCTAGAAACCACTGTGCCCTGCCACTTCCGTGATCTTAGCCTGGTGAGTTCCATGTCGGACTTTGGATCGACCGAATAGTGAGGTATGAAAGTTGCCTTCTTTTTAAGCCTCCGAATTGGTACGAATGTGTCATAGCAGCGGGAAAGGACCGATACAATCTACAAGGCTTAAATGCTCCCAGTTTGGGAACCTTTTGAGGGGGAAAATTCACATTTTAGAGTTCCCTATCATTGCCTTTCAGGCTCGGACTGGCCTCCTGGACGGCGCCCGCGGGCGTCTCCCTTTCTCCCCATTGTTCTGGCCGAGGGACCGCTTCCCAGCGGTTCGCAGCTCCTGCTGTGATTTCCCTGAGCTGTGTAAAAAGTTAAGCCCTGGTCAATCGGTCCATTCGGTTTTGCCTCTGAAAACTCTTTCAAACAGCAATTTTGTCTTTGAGCCAACTTTGTTACAGTTGGGAAAGATAGCCCCGGTTGCTAAGAGAGGCTGCCAGGGTGTTGCCATGGGAACGGTTGTTTTAAAACCAGGAATAACGAGGTCTGACTGTAAGGAGCTAAGGGAAGGCAAGGCAGGAGAGAGAGCCACCCCTTACCTGCTCCTCATTAGGGAAAGCAGCCCGAGGTTTCCTGCTGATCCCCGCCAGTCCCGCAGAGGCGGCTCTGCCACTCCGAGGGGCAACAGTAAATGCATGGGTTTTGATTCGAACAGATTGGGGTCTGCATCCCTGATTTGCCCACGCCGCCTGCAAGCCCTGCCGTCAGCAAGAGAACTTTGTGGTCATCGCGAGAGGAGGGTCACATCAGTACCCGAGAGTAGGATGGTAGCAAAGGTAAGAAAAAGAACATCAAGGTGAAATTTGTTATATTAGGTAGTTATTAAGTTATGTCTCTTCATGCCCTGACTACAAGGATGGGTATGACAAATACAAATTTTTTTTTTTTTTTGAGAGAGAGAGAGACAGGGCGTGAGCAGGGGAGGGGCAGAGAGAGAGGGAGACACAGAATCTGAAGCAGGCTCCAGGCTCCGAGCTGTCAGCACAGAGCCCGATGCGGGACTCCAACTCAGGAACTGCGAGATCATGACCTGAGCCAAAGTTGGACGCTTAACCGACGGAGTCACCCAGGCGCCCCAAATACAAATTCTTTAATATGGCCTTGCTTCATTATTTTCAGCTTTCATTAACGTATAATTATGTAGCGCTTTGGAGTCTAAAGAAGTCTGAGGAAACTTTTTCCTACCTCTAGAATCATTAATGCCATCTAGTCGCTCAACTCGTACTTACGAAGTGCCGATTTTGTGCAAAGCTACGGTGTCCAAGGGTAAAGATGGCTTTGATTCACGGTCCTTACCTTCGAGGAGCTCCCTTTCCGGTGGGGATGACCACCCACTAGATGATAATTCATGTTTTGCCTCCTGAGGTTTTGGAAGCAAGAGAAAGAATGAACGGAGGCAGCCCGGGCAAGCAGAGGCCAGGAGAAGCTCGGCGAGACGGTGGGCGGTGGGAATGTTGAGATTCATGAACAGCACACAGCGCAAAGGGCATGGTTGGAAAGACCCACTGAGTTACTCCGCATGTGGTTGGAGGGTGGGTGGAAAAAGGCTCATCTCTGGGAGGCCTCGTTGCCTTGATCTCTCACCTTAGTGTCTGGTTCCCCATTCGCGTCCTGCTCTGGTACTCCCGGCGTGCGCTCTGTTTTCTCGGCTGGCTGCGGTTCAGAGAGCGTGCAAGGAATTCAGCGCTCAGTAAATGTCAGCTGTTTTTATTATCGATGGGCCCGGCTGTCCTGTTTCCATCAAGTTACAGTCACTTGAATTTGCGTATCTCTTCGAGAGTACACATAGAAGCTTAACAGCCGAAGAGAAGTATTTCCGCCTTGGATTAAACCTCAAATTAAAAAAAAAAGTTTATTTTTGAAAGAGACAGAGAGAGAAAGAGAGCAGGGGAGGGGTAGAGAGAGAGGGAGGCAGAGAGTCCCTAGCAGGCTCCATGCTGTCAGTGCTGAGCCCCATGTGGGGCTTGAACTCATGAACTGTGAGATCATGACCTGAGCTGAAACCAAGAATTGGACACTTAACCGACTGAGCCATCCAGGATTAGACTTTTTTTTTTTAAATTTTTTAATGTTTATTTATTTTTGAGAGAGAGAGATGGAACACAAGCAGGGGAGGGGCAGAGAGAGAGAGGGAGACACAGAATCCGATGCAGGCTCCAGGCTCCGAGCTGTCAACACAGAGCCCAACATGGGGCTCGAGCTCACAAACTGTGAGATCATGACCTGAGCTGAAGTCAGAGGCTTAACTGACTGAGCCACCCAGGCGCCCCTAAACCTTTGAACTGTGGTCCCAGGAAGACCTCTTTGTGTGGCTCAGGTCAGAGAGAACACCTTCCATCACGACAACTCGCTACAAGAAAAGCTTGGCTCCTGTCCCGCGGCATCCAGCATCCGTGCCCAGCACTCAGCTCCCGGAACCCAAGAGGCAGATGGAAACAGAGTGAACCAGGCAGGGGCCCGCTGCTGTGAGTTCTGACTCAGGAGACCGTGTGGCAACACTGACCCTCCAGAGAGGGTGGATTTACGGGGGAGCAGGTGAAAGTGGGATCGTTTCTCCAGAAAGACCTCCCCTCGATTTCTTTTGCGGGGAATTGCCTGCGTTATCAGGGATTGCCATCCCGCACGCCTACCAGACCACGAGACGAAAACCCACAATATTTATGTTTTGAAATGTCAGCCCATCGAGTTTAAAAACAGACTTTAAAGAGTTTGAGAAACTGGCAATTAATCAGACCTCTGTGCTCAGAATTAAGGCACAGACTGGTTTTGGTTTATTGTGTCTCTACACACAGATGGATATGGCTGGATATAACTATTTTTTTCTCGATGGTCCTCAAACACCCATTTGTCTGAGTTTTATAATTTGTTGTTTGGCCTCTGGTAGGCATAGCCCAGCATCGTGATGAGTCTGCAAACCATTTCTTTTTTGTATCAGTGCTGCTGTTCTGTTCCGAACAGTGCTCGCTGGGCTTTTGACCATCGTGGGATCAGGTCCTCAACGACTGAGTGACCCCAGATCTGAATTTTGCCCCTTGGTCTCCTGATTTCTGTATGAGCAAAGTACAGGGCAAAGCACCTTGTTGTTTATTTTTAATTAAAAAAGTTTTTAGATTATTTATTTTGAGAGAAAGAGAGAGCACGAGCAGGGGAGGGGCAGAGACAGAAGGAGAGAGAATCCCAAGCAGGCTCTGCGCTGTCAGCACAGAGCCCGACATGGAGCTCGGTCCCACGAACCGTGAGATCATGACCTGAGCCAAAACCAAGAGTCAGATGCTTAACTGACTGAGCCGCCCAGACGCCCCATGGCGGGGTGGGGGTGGGGGTGGGGGTGGGGCTCTGTAATTTAAATAGCGTCTTAGATCTTCTCTGTGTACTTGTTCCATTCCGTGGGAGTTCTATCTGGACGAGGCCTCTCAGGCTCATTTCACTGACGGTCAAGAATCATTTTAACACATTTCGATAAAAAGCTCTGACTCTGTGTGAGACACGGAGGATGGATGGGTATGTAGAGAAATAGGCCACCGTCACTGACTTCCAGGTGGTTCTCACACTGGAGAGCACAGGATCCGAGCTGCGGAGAGGCACGGAAGCTAGGCCCACAGCGTGGGTGCTGGGAAGGGTTGATGGAGACTCTTCAAGATACCTTCCTTTTAGGGATTTAACCATGTTCTGGTGTAAAATTCAGACAATACCGTGTAAGGCAGTTGAAGTTCATTTTCTTCTACGTGCGGGACCAGAGAGGGGTCAAACACACCATGCTTCACGCCGTTTGGGCAGAGCGGAAAGAACTTTAGGCCCTGGGTTTTGGTTCATGTTCCACCGAGTGTCTTTTATCAACTCATGACGTTGCTCTGGGCCTCAGTTTTTCCATCCATAAAATGGAGATCGCCAATATTGTTGTGAGGATGGGTATAACACCACGTACATGAAGAGTGTGTTCAGAAAAGCTTTGTCTCATGACCAAATAGGTAAAGCATCTTGCCTGCCTACATATTACCAATTTTCTTTTTTTCCTTTTCTTTTTTTTTATTTGAGAGAGAGAGAGAGAGAGAGGAAGCAGGGGAGGGGCAGAGGGAGAGAGAGAGAGAATCCCAAACAGGCTCCACACTCCACATAGAGCCAGACATGGGGCTCGATCCCATGATCCTGAGATCACGACCTGAGCCAAAATCAAGAGTCGGATGCTCAACCAACTGACCACCCAGGCGCCCCAAGTTTCCAATTCTTGTACCTACTGAGATTAATAAGGTGCAGATTTTATTTTTTATAACTTGCCTCATCCGTAGCATCAGAGAAGTCATTACCCATTTCCTGGAACAATGGCTAAAAAGACTAACGGCTGCTATTTTGGAGGAGAGGGGTGTTTGAATTTTTTTGATGATAAAAAGGGCACCTCATAACCCGGAATGTTGGGAAAATTTTCAGATGTGGTGGGAGGCGTTATTCTTCAATGCCAGCCTGTTTTCTGCTCCGTGTGGGACCAGAGCCCATAAATGGTTCACTGCTCTGAAAGTCCCATCAGCTTGG